>CM042186.1:20173507-20186024 GCA_023539305.1 Ilex asprella
GAATATAGAGGTACTACTACCTTTTTGTGTGGCTGCCAGTACCTATGGTACCAAGCACTGATACCTCCTTGATTTCTTTCACTTTTAAGCCTCCAAATCCAAATGTAATGTGTTTGTATATTCACCACTCATCCACACATAGTTGCAGGGTTATGAAAGCCATCAATTACTTTATTATTAACTACAACATCAAAATTTCCACATTATTCACAACTTCGACAAACTCTAACTAATTAAATGCTAAGTTAAGTTAAAATACATGTAATGAAGTCGTTAAATATGCAATATTACGTGCTCATCAATATACCAACTACATTCCTCATAATTATTTTAACATTCCTCTCATGGTATTATGCAAAGGTCTCTCCATTTGATTTATACTCTTCAATTTTGAGAAATATGTGAGTACAATTTGCTTTAATTGCATTAATTCAACCCTCACATATACATATGAGTGGAGTAAACATTATAATTAGAGAATTTTTTTTCTGAGTGTGAAAACCTTGGTGAGTTTTGACATTAAAACTAGCTTTGGATAGCTGATAGGAATATAAATTTTGTTCAATGAATCACATGATCATATCACACATGCATGAGTTTTGGATGCTAACATGATTGTGAATATTCTTACTTAGCATTTATGTCTATAGAAGAGTAGTGTATGAATCAATTTGAGTAGATATGATATGTTTTTTTATTTCATGGTAATTAGGAGACAACGATTTAAATTCGGATAGACAAATTTAAATTTATAGGTATTTTCTCTAAAAACCGTCACGAGACAACACTCATCCACTAGGGGTAACCTAGGAGTTTAAAGACTTAGTGCATAGGCTAAATGCATTCGTGTTGCCTATGAAAGTGGTTTTGTATTTTTATTTTTCATTTAATTTTATATTTTACTAGATTGATCATTATGCTTTAAATTCCTCTGCATTATATTTGTTATTTTGTATCATGAATTGAATTGCATATACTTAGAATTTTTGGCATTATGGAATATGATCAAAGAATATATTGGTTACAATTTGAGTCTTAGGATGTAGGGTTTAGTTAGTTTTGTTTTTTTCATTTTTGAAAAATCAAAAAAAACCTATGAAATTTAGTACTGAGCTACTGGTAGGTGGAATCTTGTTTACTATCTGTTAGTTACTATAATGTCTGAAAAAAATTGAAAGATTTTTACCGGTCCAAAATCATTTCATTCTCTTAAATCTCAAGAACCCATCTCTCCAAAACCTCTCCATAGGTTCCAAAAATCATAGATCTAGCTTCCCAATCCCTCAAATCCTTTGATTTTTTCCTTTGATTCTTGTTTTAATCTTTATTTTCAATTATGGCTCCAAGGAAAATCTCACCTTCAAACTATGACGCCCTAAAATCCGCGAGTCCTTTCGCAAACCGTTGATCATCTATCAACTCACAAAAATACTCGTGAATCTTGTTTAACCTAACACCACAACATCACACCCCCTTCACTGGGGTCGTAACCAATGCGGAATTTGGACAAAGTCTCCCGTGTACCGGGGCACTCCTAAACCCTTATCATGTGCAAATCTCCATCACTTGATCATTCCAAGATCCATCACCATCAATTAAGACTTAATATTTGATGAAAAGGCTCAAGATCTGAAGGCTTGGTAGAGTTATTTTTAAATTTTTGAAATTTTTGGATGAGGTACCAGTGCCTTATACACGTGGTACCGGTACCTAAGCCTTCTACTTGACAACTCCTTTCCATTTACTAGGTACCAATACTTAGTCACTTAGGTACCGGTACCTATATGTTGTGGTGCTAGTTCCCGAGCCCACTATCCATCATGGTATTGGTACCTGAAACCTTGGTAACGGTACTTGAGCTCGGTGGAATCCAAGTACTAGTACCTATAAATCTTAAGTACTGGTAGCTGGACCATCCAACAGCATGGTACTGGTACTTAATCACTTAGGTACCAATACTTGGGCCCAATTTTTTTCCAAATCTTTTCAATCTTCAACAATTGGCCATCGAACCCCATTTCATACTCATCCATACATTCATATACACAATTTCTAGCCCATAAGAGTTCATTACATAACCCTTTATACAATATTACAAGTCCAAAACAAATTACACCATTGTTTTACAAATTACATTAGCCCTTGTTGAGGGTCGTCCACCAATGTTTGTCCCTCTCCTGAAATGTTGTTCCCATAAAGAGTGAGTTATGCTCAATAGGGTATCTCCTAAATAGGCTACTCCCCACCCTAGATGCATATGAAATGTTCACATACCAATCAATAATTAATCAAACATCCATTCAAGAATATGAAATTTATAATGGATTTCACAATACCAAGTCATGTAACGAGATGATACTCACACATGCAATGCAACCCGAGCCCTCATTCGGCTCTCATACCACATGCAATGCCATGTGTATGCATCCGGACATTAGAAGCTCCTCACATTGATGCTGAACATCCATGACCATTTCACAAAATTTTGGGTCTTTTTTGGAGTGGGTATTTATGAACTTCCACCAATGGGTATCTAACCAACACAGCATCATGGACTTCCACCAATGGTTGCGCGTACACTGACACACTTTATGGACTCAATACCAACGGGAGTGCGTATTCAAAATTTTTTGGTCTTGCACTCGAGGGAGAACCTAGCCCTTCTTGCTAACCACGACCTTTGTTTTTCAATGCAACCCGTGCGACTCAGTCGAACCTTGGGCCAACTTTTTCGAGCCCACGTATCATCCACCAAGAATAGTGTTTGATCAAAACCATGCATAAATATCTACACTCATGTCAAATGCCCATGAATGTGATGCTACCCGTGCATATGCAAATGTAATGAACAATTGCATTTCATATCACTACATAACTAATTTTTCAATTTTAATTACAACATCATGTTCAACCTGTCATGAGCACATTATGAACAATTTTCATTTGTACAACCATTCTCAACTTCTCAAATTTCAATATGCCTTAGGGCATATACTGAAATTTTATAACATAAATTCCAAACATGTTATAACATATTCAATACAACAAATACACAATCAACATAGACACTTTATCAAACACCTTTAAGGCATAAATGTAAACGCATAGCATGCCCAAACAACACATTCATCTTGAAATTCCAAATGAGCAATTTCACCAAAACCTAATTCATATAAGAATTGATTTTAACCCATTCTCATACCCATTTTCAACATTTCAACTACACTATGTATGTCTCATACATGGGATTACATCTCTAACACCCTACTTATTTCATATTTCAACCTTATGTTGGAAATAAACCTAGTTAGAGAAGGAACCCTACCTCTTGAAGCATAATGCCGCGTAGGAGGAGTCCCAAATCAAGCTTCAAAGACATGATTCCAAGCATACTGATCTTGAGACATTGGCAAAACCCTCGATCTTTGGTACATACTCAAAGCTCTTGTCATGTAGAACACTTTTTGTTCTTGGCCCGAAGGAATCTTAAGGGCAGATAACCCATTATCGGAAGGATAAGCTTGGAGAGATTTGTTTTCTTTTCTCCCTCTCTCCCTTTCTCTTTCCATCTATGTTTGGCTGAAAATGGGGAAGGAAATCTAATTTTCTTCATCTTTTATACCTTCCATTTACTTTACCCATAATCTGCAACACGTGCCTCTTTTGTTTGGTCCAATTGAATTCTAAATTAATTAAATTTTGTCCCGTATTATGTTCAATATATTTTATTCGAATGAACTTTAAATTATTTTTTTGTGATTCATAATCAAATTTTGATCGCGATTATTTTAGTTACGTGACGCTCGATCGCATCGTAAAACATAAAAAATATGATGGTGAGGTCTATTTCATCATCCGAGTTCTAAAAAATTTGAGTTTCAACCCGCATCATAATGAATAATTACCAATTTACCCTTTCACATTAAAATTTTAAATTTTTTTGAGTTTTACACAAACTCTCCTGATGAACCCACTTGGGCCACTTTACTATTTAGTTCGATCCTCTTTGCCTCCATGACCTCCATGGTAGTGTCAGGCATGGCAAGAACATTGGGTGGCCAAGGGTCAAGCCAAGCCAAAACCACAACATCGGCTAAAGGTAAGGGTTTGGCGAGCAAAGCATTGGCAAGGGCCAAGGGTGAAAGGCCAATGGTGGTTGATTCGGGGAGTGAAGAGGAGGATGGGTCTCCTATGCCCCAGAAGCCAAAGAAATCTGGGTACAAGGAAAAAAATTAGGAAAAAGGGAGTAATGTATGAAAGAATGGTAGATGTAGAGAGCCTAGGAAGAATTTGGCGGTATGGGTTATTGTGGATTGTGGTTTGGAGTTTTTCTTTAAACCTATTGAGGGCTGCATCTTGTCACTTTTCCATGATTTTTACTTTGGTTTGGCCTTGGTGGATGTTTATTTGTTGGTGTTGAGGATGAAAGTCCAGAGAAAGTGATATATGTGACTTTGGCTTCAATATCTAAATAATTGAGCTATAAGAGGTGTAAGCCATTTAAGATTGACTATCCCCACTTGAATTTTGCTACCAAAGATCTTGATGAGGACATAAAGGACATGTATGAGAGTCTCGAGGATTTTAAGGGCACATTCATCCATGGGCATCAGGTGACCGACTACTGTTTACTCAATAAAATTCTCCAAGACAATGTCTATCGCAAGGTTACTCCATGAGTTTATGGCAGGGTCAAGGATCGACACTTCCATGATGATTTGGGGCATGTTGAGAGACTACTGCTCAATGATTAGACCAAAGGGGAACATACTATTTGGTACTATGGTCACCAAGCTCTGTCTAGGAGCTGGGGTGAAGAAGTTGGCATCTGAAACCATGAGACCTCCTAATCTAGGCCCTATTAGTAGTATAGGGGAGAGGAAGAGATCCACAATATCAAAATCTAGTAGGTCTAAAGGAAAAAGAAATTTCACTCCTTCAACTGCTGGAGAGACTATTGAGACTACACCTACCTCTCGAGCTATTGTGAAATAGAGAGTGAGTAAGCTGGAGGGGAGGCTAAGTGGCATTGAAAGTGAGGTGAGGGTGGCTAGGTGTGCTTAGGAGGGAGTGGAATCGAATGTAAACATGTATGTGGGGACTTTGAAGAGGGGTTTGTTTGATGGTGCTTTCCCAGGGGAGGCATTTCTTGGGGGGACTATTGCACATGTTCTTGTTTCAACCCCTATTCTTCTGGCTACTCCAACTACTGAGCCTATTCTTGCTACACATCTCAGTGAAGCTATGGAGATCAGTGAGGAGGATGACACCTCTGAGAGGGAGAAGGAGGGGGATGAGAGTGATGATAAGGAGGGGTATGCTTCAATTTGACTAGTAGACCTATCTTTCTACATTTCTATCTCTTTTTATTTTTCTTGTCAAGTTAGTGTATAGGCTTTAGAAGAACCTAAGGATGTTTTCTTTTGGGCAGTAATGGCCTAGTAGAAGAACTGTTAGGTAGAAGGCTGTTACATTTTGTCCTTTTGTACACAAAAACATAACAAATATGTACATTAAGGCATTTTTATTCCATTGGTGTGTCATCTATTCTTTAAGCATATGCATTTTAATTTGATGATATTTGTTATGTTATTGAATATGTTTTGGAATTTATAATGTAATTTTAGGAATTTGTATGTTTGTTTATTTTTGGTTTGCTAAGGGACTAGCAATGTCAAGTTGGGGTGTCTGATGAGAGCATAATATTGCATACTATAGATCTCATATTATTCATCTTAGTTATGTTAGTTACTTAATTCCTTTGTTGTAGTTTAGTTTTGTATTTTACGGAGGAAATTGGTGTTTGAAAGCGAACACATATAAAAGTGAGGCTTTGAACATCATTTCATGTTATGGAGGACTTGGAGGATGAGCTAGGAGGTTCAAGAATCAAGTCAAGGCCACTGCATGCATCATTGAAGAAAAGACCTATTTTATTAATAAGTCTTCAACCTGTTCAACTGGAAGCAGGATTTGATTCTACTAGTAGAGATTCATTCCTACTGGTAGAAGCAAAAAAGAAAGTTTTTCTACCGGTAGGTTTGAAACAAAAAGGTGTTCTACCAGTAGAAGAGAAGACCAACCAGTTCGAGCAAAACAATGAACAGTTCAACTGATACATCATTTTCTACTCCCTACTGATAGGTTACTATAATTCTGTTGTGAGAATAGATTTTGAAAATCAATTTGCTAAATATTTTAAAGGTTGTGATTGATGGATCAAAAGGAGAAAAATCAGCACAAGACATCCCATAAATACCCAAGTCTGGCAAAGAGAGAAGCATCGCCCATCTCAAACTCCAAATCTCCCTTACGGTTATCGGCATAACCCTTTTGTCTGCTCTGAACACTTTTCAGTTGTTTCTGTATCACCTTCACCTTGTCTGATGTTATCTAGACAATCTCAGGGCCAAAAATCTTCCTTTCTCCCACTTCATTCCAGTATACAGGAGTCCTTCACTTTCTACCATACAAAGCTTCATAGGGAGCCATTTTAATCAAAGCTTGATAATTGTAATTATATGAAAATTCAGCGAAAGATAAGTGATCATCCCAATTACCTTTGAATTCCATAATACATGCCTATCCTCCAAAGTCTAAATAGTCCGCTCCAATTACTCGTCAGTCTATGGATAAAATGATGTCCTAAACCTCAAAGTAGTGCCTAGAGCAGTTTGAAGACTAGACAAAAACCTTGAAGTAAAGTGCAGATCTCTATCAGACACAATAGAAATAGGTGTTACATGCAATCTAATAATCCCATTAACATATAAATTTTCTAGCCTATCAAGAGAAACATAAGTCTTAATAGCTAGAAAGTGTGTAGACTTAGTTAACTTGTCCACCACCATCCAAATAGAGTCATGCCTTTTCTGTGTACATGGAAATCCCCTCACAAAATCAATGGTTATATAATCTCACTTCCATTCTAACATGCTTGAAGTGATTCACCCTAATCCAAATACGAGCCCAGATTTTGTGTATATGGCTTATACATGTAGGTAAGTGTCACTCTTCCTTGGGTTTGATGCAAAAAATACAGAAAATTGTGTGTCCAAAAGTGCTCCCCAAACATAAATACACTTGCAATGCCATGTTTTACTTGGAATGGATATTCCAAGGTCATCTCCTCAGGGAAAAAATGTCAAATTGTTTTGAAGGGTGATTTGAAAAGAAATGAAAAGTGTAAACTCTTGTGAATTTTTGTTGTGGTAAGTTGTGCTTTGATAAAATTACAAGAAAATGAAGGTTAGCTAGCCCATAAGGGTCATTTCAATGGGAATGTCAAATCGACTCAAATCATTCAACCAATGGTGTCTCGGTGTTTGATTGATCCATAGGAAATGAAGGACGAGTGTGGATGCATTCGGCTAAAGCATATCCCATGACAAGTCTACAGTGTATCAAGAGCCCACAACAACGCCCACATTCAACCTAGTCAAACCAAATACTTTACACTACGAGGAAGAATGAAAGAGAGTCGATTTCATATACCCAAGAAGAAATTCTCATTGGATTAGCCAACTAAAAATCTAGTTACTCACAATAGATGCAAGAACAAGCATAATGTAAAGAGACATGATCATGAAATGGAGAAAGAAACTTGTATTGATGCTAGAAAATGTTTAGACTACAAGAACAATATCATTCATACCCAACTTACAAGCTTAAAGAGGAAATTACTCATTTGGAGAAATTGAAATGCTAAAACACTTGATTAAACTATATTACAACTTGAATGAATAGTTTAAAGTGAAAGTAAGGAAGATTACAAGTATTTTAAAGCTTGCTAAAGTGAAAATGGTGGAGGAATTGTAAAAACCTAACTTTCTCTCTCTAAAACATTATCTTCTTCCTTGAGCTTCTCTCTCTAAACTTGTGAAAAAATTGAATAATTATTGAAAGCTTGGTCAAAATTCGTCCATAACCCTCCCTTGGTATGTGAGAGCTAACTTGCTATGATTGGAAGGGGTATGGGTAATGCTACAAGCAACCAAAGGCCCACCATTCCTTTTCCATGCTTCCCTCAACCACTCCTCTTCTCTCACTTACCTCTACCATGCTTTCTCTTCCAAAATCAGGCTTTCGGTGTAAGAGAGCATCATAATGTGTCATAGATGTCAGGGCATGTGTGGGATGACAAGAGGTGGGCCCCCAAAGTAGGTGGAGTTGAGTTTGCAGGCTTCAGGTGTTTCTAGGCAAAACTTACTAGTAGAATGATCAAAAACCTGCTGGCAGATTTTTTCCGATAGGCAACATCTACCGATAGGTTTTGGCAGGGGCTACGGTGGAAGAATTCCAGTGCACTAAACCTACCGGTAGGTTTTGGAACTTCTACCGGTAAATTTTTGCTGATTTTTACCGGTAGGTTTTGTCAACCCCCACATGTTTAAAAGTGATATAATGATAGATTGATTAGTATTTAAATATATTAAATGACGTAAGAATGAACCACATGGGTTATAACCGTAAGAAAAAAATAATATGATAAATATTAGTAAAAACTTGATTTTAGCTCATGAATATATGAAATAGTTTGTAATAGAACTTATGTCAACTATGTTTGGTGTATGTTGTGTAAGTTTGGGTTGACATTGGAAGGTTTAGGTGGATTGGAAATAAAAAACGGAGGAAATGGGCAAAACTGGGCAACACCATACCGGTACTATGTACCGGTACTAAACTGTACCGGTACTGTGTTCCGAAACAATTTTGTATAGAGAGTTGGACGTACCGGTACAACGTACCTATACTGTACCGTACATGTACTGTGTACTGGTACGGCTGAAAGAAGTCTAACAGTTTAATGTCGCGATTTGTGGTCTATTTTCGCCTTATAAATACCTAGAGACGCCTCCTTAGCCTTTATTTCGACCCTTCTAACCTTAGAAAACCCTAGAGAGAAAGAAAGGAAGAGAAGAGAAGAATAAAGGAAGAGAAAAACACAAGATACGAGGGGATTTACACCTTGGAGTAAATCAAAACCTAGTTATTCAAGAGTCAATGTAGGGAATTTCTTCTCTTTCTTTTACATTGAAGTTAGGGTTTATGTATACATGTATGTTTTGCTTTAAATGTGATATATATGATATGAAATCATCCTCTCTAAATCTTTGGGCAAAGATTACATGTTTTAACAAAGTTAGGGTTGAATACCCTTGAAATCTCTTTTTGTGTTGCAAAACCCTAGTTTTTGGAGAGTAATGAATTTTCTTCTTAAATTCTTTCTTTATTATTGAGGTTGGAACCATAGAACTTTGTGTAAAGTAATAAAATGATTTAGTTGTGATCTCTTGTATTTTTCATAATTGGTTAGTAAAATTGTCACATGATGAATTTGTGGATTTTTATAATATGCTTACAATTAAGAATATGTTGGTTTTCTTATTGTATGGTTGTTGTGATGGACTTGAATTGCCATCGAGAGATGTCGTAGAGTGTTAGAGGTTAGTCTATCCCAGTGGGGGTAAGATAGTTTCCTAACATTTGTACTGGATTGTCATTTGGTAATGCAACCACTATCATTCACTGGAGTTCGAACTATGGTTGGTATATCTTTCCTGGTAAGCGACTCGTCGCTGCCATTGGTATGGTAGACGCCTTTTCCCGAAGTGATTGTGATTTGTGATTGTGATGGGTGGACTAGGTATAATCATTGGGTTGATTCCTGATATATATATATATATATATATATATATATATATATATATACGAGAACATGGATTGGATTTCGTCGGAGCTGGTGCATTGGTATGGGACAATGCAACGGCAAGCGCCTTCCTAACCATTTGGAAATGGTTTCTTGATGAAAAATGCTTTTTATTGTTTCCATTTAATTATTAATGTTGTGAAAACTTGAGATCTATTTAAATGTCCCTGTTTTCTTTCAAAGTTGATATATGATATTTGCAAAATGAGACCGACTTGTTTTACATTTTTCTAAACCTTGTTTGAGTTTGGGAAGATTTTGCTACAGAGCTTCGTGCTCATCCCCTACAAATTACATATTTTCAGATTATATACTAGAGGAGGAGATTAGAGCTTATCAGCCAGTACATTGGGAGATACTACCCAAGGGGAATCTAGATCCCGAGGTGGACATGTAGGGACATAGGTTCTTTTGTACTAGATTTGGGAATGTATTTGAAATCATTTGAAGTCTAGTTTCTTTTGTTATTTTGCTGCTAAGTTACGTTTGATCATTTTAAGATGTAAATGCCATAGTATGGCTTATTCTTTCGGAATGATATTGTTCTTTTTATATATGATAAATGAAAAAATTCTTATTGATGGATTTATTTAGTGCTCTCGTGATGTGAATGGTGATTAGCATGTAATGTCATCCAAGCGGGTATTTGGGGCGTTACAGGTTTTGATGAACTTCTACCGATAGGTTTTCTCCTATTTTGGAATTTTCTAGATCTCTTGATGTCCCCAGCCATCGGTGAAGCATGCTCTTCTTATCAATTGACTTTAAGCACTTGATGGAAGGCTTAATACACGCCCTTACCTGCTATTTACCTACAATCACACAAATCTCCATTAAAAGTGAGTTTAAATGCATTTTCCCTCATTTTCACCTCAAAAGTAAGTATAAATGGGTGCAAAGAGATACATGATATGCTATATTCTATACTCATCAAGGCACGGGAAGAGATTGTAACAATCCAGCTGGTCGTTGATGCATATCTTTCACCTGCTGACGAACCAAACATCTCTCCACAAACTCAGCAATTTCTTGCTTCATCCCAACCCACCAATAATGTTCTTTCAAATGTCAATAGAACATGGTACAACCCGGATGCATAGCATATGTCGATCTATGAGCCTCTACAAGAATTTCCTTCTTTAACCCCTACATCATTAGGTACACATAATCTAATAACAAATAATAACATATCACCAGCCTTAAGAAAAAAATCAGTTCTAGTACCACTTTGAACTTCATCCCTAATATTTTCTAATTGAACATCAAAATTTTGGGCTTCACTAATCCTATCCACCAAAATTGGCTTCAAGGTAAAACTAACAAGTAAAGTTGTAGCTTCTCCTACTGCCAAATGAGCCTTGATAGACTTCAGATCAACAAAATACCTCTCCAAATTACTTGTAAATGAGTTAGATTCCCTGAAGACTTCTTGCTCAACGCATCAGCTATCACATTTGTTTTCCTTGGTTGATAATGAATACTACAATCATAATCTTTAATCAATTCAATCTATCTTCGTTGCCTTAAATTCAGCTCCTTCAGTGTAAACAGATATTTCAAACTTTGATGATCAATATAAATTTCACATGTTACACCATAAAGAAAATGTCTCCGCAATTTCAAAGCAAACACAATAACAGCCAATTCTAAATCATGTATAGGGTAATTACACTCATGGGTCTTTAACTGCCTAGAAGCATATGCAACTACCTTACCACACTACATTAGCACACACCCCAAACCCTAGTGAGACGCATCATTGTAGATGACCGAACCATCACTTCTCATTGGAATAGTCAACACTGGAGCTGAGGTCAACATATTCTTCACTTCCTGAAAAGTCTACTCACATCTATCAGTTTAATCAAACTTAACTCCTTTACAAGTTAGCTGAGTCAAAGGCATAGCAATAATAGAAAAATTTTGCAAAAAATGTTCAATAATAACCTGCCAACCCCAAGAAACTTTGGATTTTAGTCACTGACTTTGGTCTTTTCCATTTAACAACATTTTCAATCTTTATTGGGTCAACTAGAACACCATCACTTGAGATAACATGGCTTAAGAATTCAACACTACTAAACCAGAACTCACATTTGCTAAATTTTGCATATAATTACCTATCCCACAAAATATGTAATACAATTCTCAAATGATTTTCATGCTCCTCTACACTTCGAGAATAAACCATGATATCATCAATAAAAATGATAACAAAAGAGTCAACGTAATGCTGAAACACCCAATTCGTCAAATCCACAAATGCAGCTGGAGAATTGGTCAAACCAAATGACATAACCAAAAACTCATAATGGTCATACCATGTTTAAAAAGTTATCTTAGATATATCATTATCCTTCACCTTCAAATGAAGATACCCTAATCGAAGATCATTCATTGAAAATACCTTGGCACCCTATAATTGGTCCAACAAGTTATCAATAAGTGGCAAAGGATAATTGTTTCGTACAGTTATCTTATTTAGTTGTCGATATTCAATACACAATTGCGTAGTACAATCCTTTTTCTTTACAAACAACATCGGAGCACCCCAAGGTGATACAATGGGTCGAATAAAGCCTTGGTCTAACAATTCCTATAATTAAATCTTTAATTCTTTCAACTCTGCAGGAGCAATATGATATGGTCCACTAGAAATTAAAATAGTACCTGGCATCAGCTCAATAGTAAATTCAACTTCTCAATTAACTGGTACATCTAACAATTCCTCAAGAAACACATTAGTAAATTCACAAACCATGGGTATATTTTCCAACTCAGGGCCACCTTTCTGAGTATCATTGACAT
>CM042186.1:20198306-20219492 GCA_023539305.1 Ilex asprella
TAGCAAAAAAAAAAGAAATAAATTGCCTAGAGGTTGAGCAATGAAGATTTTTCACCTTGAAATCTTCCAAAATAAGGAAAAGTTTTTAGCTTTCCAAAGAAGCTGCAGACCCATGAAATCCTTTATATTTTCCATAAAATTGGCTTAATCCAACCCCCGCCAAACTCCTAATTCACATCAGAAGTTGGTTGATGTGATGCCCCCACTAAGCCCGGCATACTCTATGTCTCTATGAAACCAAAATTGTAGGGCCAAAACCCAAAATCAATTTTATTAAGAAACTCCACCACATAATGATTAGTATGAGGAAAATAAACTTCCATCTCTTTACTAAAACCATATCCCAAAAAATATGCTGAGATGGATCCATCGTTGGAACTAGGAGCAATATTTGGCTTAAAGCATATCACATGAAATCTACAAATTTGCATTGGAATGAACAAATGCAAAACTCATTGGACTAAAAGAAAACGAAAAAAAGTCCCATTTGGTTGCTTGTTGAAACCAAGAAAATAAAAAAAAATCAGGAAACAAAAATCCAATCAACCAATTATTGGACTAATTGAATTGAAATATAGAAGTAAAATATTCACACAAATCTTTATAATGCAACTAACGAAATCAAAACCAATAATATAAACCCTCACAACTCGTCTGCACCCACCTATTAATTCATGAAATCAACAAAAAAAATAGAAGTCAAGGAACATTTGGGTGCCAAGAAGATAAAAAAACAATGAAAACATAGAAAATAAACTATAACTATAGTTGAACATGAACACTATGAAGATGCATGTTAAAAATTTCTCACAAAAAGGCTTTTGGGCCACACTCTACTGCTAGGGGGAACCTATTATCCAAGACATCAAAAAACTCAAATCAAACACATTGAACAAACATATCACACAACACACCAAAAAATAAAAATAAAAATAAAACCCTAGCAAAGGCTGCAAATTATGGATTTCAATGGTGGTGGGACGATGTCCCTAGAAAATATTTGAGGGGGCGCATACCCACCCTCAATTTTTTTTCTTAACATTACCAATATGTATTTTAAGTATTTCTTCAATATTTTTAATTATGTCTACCCTATTTTTTTGGCACATCAATTAGTGTACACTTATATCAAATGAATATGAATTTTTTGACATACTTTGCACAGGCTATGTACCCATCTAGATAAATTTTGAATATACTAGAATTATTTTATAATTTCTAAGACAAAAAATGCATGATATACATATTCTCTAGTTTACTTGTGATTTTGACATTTATTTTTGCTAATTATGGTAGAAATAATAGAGTGCACATTGAATTGTATAATCGATCGAATGAGTTATAAATTCCATAGTGATAACATGATTGTGTAAATAAAGAATAATAAAGTTATTATACAATCGTTTCAGAGTACAAAAATTCACCGGAGTTGATTCTAAATAATTTTAATTAACCTGCATTTTGTAAAAAAAAAAAGTTGTCATTTGTATATAATAGGCTTACCAAATTTTTGTATGTTGTGTTTAATGAACTTTTAAGTATTAAATAGGATTTAATTAAATATAAATCATTTTCCTATTTCTATCGATAGTAAGAAAAAAAATAGTTTGTTGAAATATTTGTGCCCACCCTGACATAATTTCTCCTACCTTCGCCCCTAGTGTGTTACGTTGGAATTGGTGGGTGGAGGGAGATAAGGAAGGAAGATAGAGAAGGAGAGTACTAGAGAGAGGGAAAGAAACAAACCTTGAGGGTCGGTGGTGTCGGAGCTAGGTTGTTACGCTGATGGCATGGGAGAGAGAGAGGAGTGAAAAATCAAAAGGGATACGGCATGATGGGATAGGGAGGAGAGAAAAAGGGCATGAGGGAAGGGGTCAAAGCAGAAAACAGAGATGAATATTTTTGTCATTGGGGAAGAGAGAAAACAGACGGGTGAGATTTGGGGAGAGAGAGATGATATAGAAAAAGGACAGAGAAGAGCGAGACATTAGGTAGAGATCGGGAGGAGAGAGAAACAATGTGATTGCAACGGTCAAACTACGTCATCGCAGACGTGGTATCACCTTTCAATTAAAATACCACAAATAAGTAAAGTAGATCTCATTATTTTCACAACTACCAATAATTACACCACTCAATCATTAACACATAGGATTAGTAGGGTCCACTTTGCCTACTTATGATATTCTAATTGGGTGATGACACTACATGACAATGATGACGTGTTGTTACCGTTGTAATGAATATTTTTGGTGATACTGGGAGAGGGAGTCTATTTCGGGTGTGAGGCCATGTCTTCATCGTCGTGATGTCATCATCTAATAAAAACATAACAACTCAGCAAGTGAATCTCACATGTTTTAGTAATTAACCCTATTTGTCACTTGATAATCATCTGTTAGAGCATCTTCAATTCTTAGATTAAAAACCCTTGTCCAATCCTTTAGCCAAACTCATATCAAATCAAGAGAGACTCCTTTTTTTTACTCAAATCAAGGAAGACTCAAATCCACACTCAAATCTTTAATGGTGAGATTTCACCATCTTTTAAAAATCCAATGGTCATATTTTGCCCTCTTTTAAATTTGGATTTGTGTTCATTTAAATTTAAATTTCGGTTCCTTTAAATTTGAGTTTCTCCATTAGTGAGGTTTATACCAAATCAATTTTTTTACTTTTTTTTACTTAAATTTGGATAAGGGTTTGAGTTTCCATTGATTTGAATAAAAAAATGAATCTCTTTTGATTTGATATGGGTATGAGTCTAACATTGAAGAAGGTTTTTAAGAGTTTTTACCCAAATTTAAATTTGAGTTTAAAAAAAATGTAAGGATTGGAGATGCTATTATATGTAAAAAAAACTATGAAGTGGGTTCACCTTATCCACTTGTTGGTTTATTATAAGGTGTTGACACCACGTAACAATTGTGGTGTAGTGTCACTGTTACACCAAATATTACTCATGATTGGGAATAAAAAAAAAATGGAAACTATTATGGACGGAAAAATAAAATTTGGGGGTGAATCTAATCCATCGAATTAATAATTTTGACAAGATTTTAAATGTGAAAAACTCGAGATAACATAGTTTGTAGGATTTAAACTATTTTTTAGTTAGAATTGATTTGAACTGCAAAAAGCTTTAGATAAGTCTAAGGATTCAAAATGTATTTAATTTTATTATATAGAAGCCTAAATTGATGTTTTAATTAAGTGAGAGGTTTTAGGTGGTGCAAATTAGTTTTTTGCCTAAAACCCAATTACATATTCAAGCAAAATCATGTTGAATAGTAATAAATTAAGCATATATTGCGTGAAGTGATTTTGAGCATAATGATCTTTCATTTATACATTTACTTATAGTAACCCATGCCTGAAGGCACTGTGCAACAAAAAATAATATTGAATGCTAATTGAGTAATATAATCATTTCAAATGGAAATTTATTTTTCTTTTCTTTTCTTTTTAGTTATGGTATTGAAAATAAATTAAGTCATTTTCTTCCCTTTTCTCTAATTTCTCATCCTGTACTCCAATCAAACCAAATTCTACTTGTAACGCCTCAAAATCCACTTTGGAAGGGCATTAACTTCTATACAACATTCAACTATTAGAGCATTTAAAATAATCCAAACGTGATAAAAAAAATAATCAATTCATCAAATAAAAAGGAGTCTAAATCTATAATGCCCCTAAAACCGAGGGTCTTTTGTCAACTCGTTGATCACCCATCACCCGCGGAATTGTAACACCCCAAAAATCAGGGGTCCTTAATTTAACAAAATTTGGGCATAATTTCCTTTGTATGGGGAGCCCTACCCAAAAACACAACTTATGGAATTATACTACATTGACCACATCGAGTCCATGTATGAATAAATATTGACCACACAGGGTCCATCTACCCAACACAAAATAAAATTTCATTCACCATAGGTAATATCCACAATATTATCCTAAAAGAATAGTCCAAACTATGTCAATTACATTTCAAAAGAATTATACTCAAACTTAGCAGTGGAATAAATAAAATACTAGACTATAGCTCTAGATGTCCACCTCGATATCTAGGTTCCTCTCTGGTGTAACCTCCTAATTTCTCGGCTCGTCAACGCCGGGATCTTCCTCTAGCACTAAATCTGGAGAAAAAAAAAACATTATTGGTAGGGTTGAGCACTAAGCTCTATAAGAAAATTCCCTCAAACTCTAACAAGGTTTAGAAAACGTAGAAAACGGTCGGTCTCATTTCACAAATAGCATAGGTAAATTTTGAAAGAAAATATAATATTTTCAAAAGATCTCAACTTTATACATTAACAATAATTAAGTGCAAGAGTAAATTCAATCCCACCATAAATAACCATTCCAAGGAGTAATTATTTCCACAACAATTTTCAAGATAATCATATCCAAAAGATAACACAATAAACAATAACCACAAAGTATCTCAAGTCTGATGTAAGATAACCACATGGATAAACACATAGAGAATATCCTGGCCAACACACACAAATCATCGCAAGGATATCAACTTCAGGAAGAGCGTCTATCGATGCATTGTCCCATACTAATGCACCGACAATAACGAATCCGACTCAGACATAGTATACAAATCCTCTGACACAGCACCCATGAGCTAATAGTGGTTTAGTCCTCGCAAGGCACCAACCGCACTACGAGTGGTAGAAGAAGTTCAAACCTACACGGAGTAAGAACTACACACATCTAACCACTCTACGATACCCGTTCAATGGTCATCCATGCTCATCGAAACACCTCAATAAGATACAATCCCCAAAATTTCTCGTATATTATCCAATAGAACCATGTAAGAAAAATAGGCAAGGGATCAACATCAATACAATTTTATTGTTTAATGGAAAGCCTAAAGTTTGGAAATCAAGAAAAAAGAAAATATGGAGAGAAAAATCTATTTTTCTTAAAATCCAAGGTTTAAAGATGAAAAAGAGAGCTTTAATGATTACCCAACCATCACATTGTTCAACACATGACATTTATTACAAGAATGGAAATAATTAAAGATTTTATAACACACATATTGAATTTAGAGTCAAAAGAGTACATATATACATAAGCCCTAGCCTCAATGTAGGAGAATGAATCAAAATTCCTACCTTGAATCAAAATTTTAATCAAGAATCCAAACTCTAGCGACTTCGTTCTTCCCTTTTCTTCCTCCTTTAATCTTTCTCTAGGGTTCCAAGAGGTGTGGGGTGAGAGTGGAGTGAAACAAATGGGAGTAAATGGGATGAAAATGGGGTTTTAAACACAGCAGCTCCGAATTTCACTGTTCATGGGTTGTTTTTGTTTTCTTCAATATTACGATTTTGCCACTAAAATCTTCAATTTGATTCATATGACTACCCTAAGGTTTTTCGACGTTCTAGATTCCTTTTTAATGTTATTTTAACCTAAAAATATTTATTTTTATGAGTTATCTACAAACTAAAATAAATTTACACTCAAAACACAAAAATTACTATTTTATTCCTCTAAACTGCTATATCTGTTAAATGGATATTTCAAATTTTTCAGATCTCCTAGGTTCAATGATAATATTATTTTGACCTGTAAAAATTAATATATTTACTCAGTTACCCTTATCAACCTTAAACACTTCCAAAAATTAAATTTCACAATTAATTTGTCTCCCTATTATCTATTTATACTATTGAAATCTATAGGGTTCATGCATATCTTATCACCTATATTAGCAGTTCAAAAATAATTATTTGATATATAAAGATAAGAGTGTGGGAGTTTACAATCCACCCACCTTAAAGAAAGTTTCATCCTCGAAACTTACCTTAAGTAGAGAACAGATGAGGGTACTTCTTTCGCATCTCCAGCTCTGGTTCTTAAGTAGCTTCCTCAACTCCATGGTGTTTCCACCAAAACTTCACTAGCTTGATGACTTTGTTGCGGAGAATGTTCTCTTTGGTATCTAGAATTTTTACCAGTTGTTCTTCATAGGTGGCTCTGTCTTGAACTTCAATATCCTCCAAATCAATAACATGTATGGTCATCGACTGACACTTCCTCAACATCGACACATGAAATACGTCGTGTACTCTGGATAACTGAGCTGGTAATCGAAGTTGGTACGCCTCTTCAAATGGTCCTATGTACCTTGGAGCTAACTTTCCCTTCTTGCCAAATCGCAACACTCCCTTCTTGGATGATACTTTAAGAAACACGTAATCTCCCACCTTGAATTCCAAGGGTCTTCGTCTTTGATCCACATAGCTTTTTTGTCGACTTTGTGGCGTGCGTAGTCTCTCCCAGATGAATTGAATTTTTTCTGTAGTTTTTTGAACAATTTCTGGCCCAAACAAGCTACTCTTGCTAGCTTCCAACCAACAAGTTGGGGACCTACATGGTCTTCCATACAACACCTCATACGGTATCATCCTAATACTTGCCTGATAGCTATTGTTGTATGCAAATTCCACGAATGGCAAATGATCGCTCCAACCTCCCTTGAAGTCCAAACACAAGCACGTAATATGTCTTTTAGAATCTGGATCACCCTCTCGAATTGGCAATCCGTTTGGGGATGAAAAGCGGTGCTGAAGTGCAACTCTGTTCCTATAACTCTTTGAAGACTTTACCAAAATTATGCTATAAAATGAGAATCACGATCCGACACAATGGATAGCGGAACTCCATGCAATCTCACTATCTCGCGAATATAGAGCTTGTTCAAGGTCTCTAACGTGTTGGTGGTCTTCATACTCAAGTAGTGAGCGGACTTGGTGAGTCTATCAACGACTCATACGACATTATGCCATCGTGAAGTCCGTGGAAAGCCAAAAACGAAGTCCATGGTGATGTGATCACACTTCCACTCGGGAATAGGCAAGGACTGCAATAATCCTCTGGGCTTTTGATGCTCAATCTTCACTTGCTGACACACCACACATTTTAAAACGTACTGAGCCACATCCTTCTTCATTCCCTTCCACCAATACTGTCGCTTCATGTCCCTATACATTTTGATACTACCCCGATGCATGGAGAACTAGGAATGATGGCACTCGCCCAACACTTCTTCCTATACTTGGTCATGATCGGGTACACATAGCCTTCCCCGAAACAGTAACTCATCATCACTTATCGCCCAATTCTCAACAATCTCACTCCTCTCCAAATTACTGCGGATAGCCTCCAACTCGCTGTCTAATCATTACAACGCTACAATCCATTGTTAAAGCATCGGTTGAGCTACAAGATTGAATAGGCATGGTCGATCTTCCTGTCTATCCACCCATAGATCAAATTCCTTAAAAGCATCCATCATCTTCTATCTATTCACCACAAGGGAATTGATTTCACCCCAAGATTTTCTACTTAGTGCATCTGTTACTATATTTGCCTTCCCCGGATGGTAATTGAGTGTGAAATCATATTCTTTTAAATACTCAATCCACCTTCTTTGCCAAAGATTCAAGTCCTTCTGGGTGAATATATACTTAAGGCTCTTATGATCAAAAAACACTTGAAATTTCTCTCCGTACAAGTAACACCTCCACAACTTAAGAGCAAAAACCAAAGCGGCAAGCTCTAAGTCATGGGTGGGATAATTCTGCTCATGAACCTTGAGATGCCTTGAGCCGTAGGCAACCACCTTTCCTCCTTGCATTAGCACACATCCCAAGCCTTGTAGCAAAGCATTGGTGTACAAATCGTATCCTTCCCTACTACTCGGAATAATGAGGAGAGGAGCGATTGTCAACTTCTCCTTCAAGGTGCGAAAAGCTAGTTCAAACTCTTGAGTTCACGAGAATTTTTCTCCCTTCTTTGTGATACGTGTCGTCGGCATTGTTAGCTTTGAGAACCCTTCCATAAACCTTCGGTAGTAACCTGCTAAGCCCAGAAAACTACATAGTGGTTTCTACTTTATCACTACCTCAATCTATCTGGGGTCAATAGCTACCACTTGGTCCAACACAACATAGCCAAGAAATTTCACTTCCTTTATCTAAAACTCACACTTACTCTTCTTCGCATATAACTTATGTTCTCTCAATGTCTGTAGCACAATAAAGAGATGGCGTCCATGTTCCTCGTGAGTCCGGGAATAGATTAGTATGTCAACAATAAACACGATGACAAACTGATCTAGATACGACTAAAATACCATGTGTATTAAATCCATGAAGGCTACTGGAGCATTAGTCAATCCGAACGACATCACCGTATACTCGAAATGACCATACCGAGTATGGAAAGCAGTCTTAGGAATATCTTCCTCCTGGATCCATAATTGATGATACCCTGTGCAAAGATCAATCTTGGAGTAATACTTAGAACCCCTCAACTAATCAAATAGGTCATCGATTCATGGCAAAAGGTATTTGTTCTTCACTGTTACTCGATTCAATCTTCGGTAATCCGTGCACAACCGAAGTGTCTCATCATGCTTCTTCACGAAGATTACGGGGGCTCCCCAAGGTTAAGTGCTCAAACGGATAAACCCAATGGATATGGGGTTCGATTCTCATGTAGAGATCAATTTTGAACTCAATCTTCCTATGTGGGGGTAGCCCGGGTAGTTCGTTTAGGAAGACATCCGAAAAATCTGATACTATCAACACCACATCCGCATGGAATTTATCCCGATCATCTCCCATCAAGCTAGCTAAGAAACTCAAATGGCTCCCCGCCTTCGCTTTCAAGAATCTACTACCCATAGTGGGAAATGGATGAGAGAAATTTTGGTCATTTATGAAACTGAATACTACCCCTCCCGGTAGTTGAAAAGAAATTCGTTTACGGAAACAATCCATTACTGCCCCGAATGTGGATAACAAATTCATCCCAAAGATCACGTCATACCCCTTCATGTCTAAGGCAACCAAATCTACAATCAATTCGTGCTCCCCAATTCGAAGCACGCAACCGCTACACACCCGACTAGTATCCAACCGTTCTCTCGTAGGCATATTAATACACAACGCATGTTCTAGCTTCTCGAAGCCCAATCCCAATTTAATATCATATGCAGTACGTATAAATGAATGAGTCGCTCTTGGATCAAATAAAATTTGGGCCCAAGAATTGCAGAGGAGAACAATACATTTCACCACTGCATTAGAAACATCTTCCTCCGGTTGGGTCAAAGAAAATACCCTTCCTTGGTTGGCACCACTTGGGGCTAGAGCTTCAAATGGTCTCTGCTGTTGTAGTGGCCTTTGTAGCAATGGCTTGTTTGCATTCACACGCCCGGTTGTATGGTTGGTTTTGGTTGAAAGTAATGGGCAGTTATCTTTGAAGTGCCTAACACCTCCACATACAAAGCATTGACGTGGGTCGGTGCCTACTCTCTCTGGTACTCCTCCCACTCCTCGAGTTGTCTGTAGTCTCGGTCCAACTGCCTGATCTGGGTGACGGTAGGGTGCTGCTCTCTGTGCTCCACTGCTACTAGCACTGGTCTTGATCGAACCTCCCCTTATAAGGTTCTATCGCCGCTGATTATCTTCCATGTCTCTCTCCACCAACTTAGCCCTATCCACAAGATCTCCATAGTCTTGGATCCTAAGAGCCACAAACATCTCCCTAATGGCCGGCCTCAAGCCCTACTCAAAATATTTCGCCCTTCTAACCTCTGTAGATATGAATTCCATGGCATATCAGGACAACTCCTCAAACTTTCTCTCGTACTCCCCCACCGTCAAACTACCCTGTCGAAGAGCGAGGAAATTGTCACTCATCTTGTCTCTAATCAACTCAGGAAAATATTTGTCTTGGAAGACTTGATCGAACTCCTCCCAAGTAAGTGCATCTGTGTTCCTCCCTCTTTTTACCGAAACCTACCAATGGTCAGCCTCCCCCTCGAACAAATAGGTAGCTAAGTCAACCCTCAAGTCCTCGGTAACTCCCATGCCGACACAAATCTTCTTCACCCGGCGGATCCATTTATCCTCATCCAAAGGATTGGAGCTCCCTTGGAAGGTAAACGGGTGTTGCCCCAGAAATTCCTGAAGAGTTACCATCCTTCAGTTGTCGTCCCTATTGCCTAGCACTTGTACTAGGGAGTGAGCTCCACCATAGGATTGTTGTTTCCATTCTGGTTTTGTACTTGTTAAGTGTAAAGGATTAACATAGTATATTAAAGAGGAACCAAGAGGTCAAAAGCTTGACCTAGTTCTCATATATCATTGTATTTATAGTTAACTTACAATAACAAGAATTACATATACTACCCTAACACTATTAATAATTTATACATATTACCCTAATACTCTTAACACTCCCCCTCAAGTTGGACTATATATATCATAAAATCCAAGCTTGGAATAAATTGTTGTAAGACGTGTACGACTCAATGCTTTGGTAAATATATCTGCAAGCTGATCTTCAGATTTCACAAATGGAGTCGTAATCTCCCTAGCTATTATTTTGTCCCGAATAAAGTGACAATCAACCTCAATATGTTTGGTTCTCTCGTAAAACACTAGATTTGCAGCGATATGGATAGCTGTTTGGTTGTCACAGAACAACTGTAAAGGAGGTTGAACTGAAAACCTAATTTCCTGGAGTAAGTGTAGCAGTCAAGGCAACTCACTTGTCGTATGTGCTATCGCCCTATACTCAGCCTCAACACTGGATCTTACTACCACATATTGTTTCTTACTTTTTCATGAGACAACGTTACCTCTTAAGAAAGTACAATAACCAGTAGTTGATCTCCGATTAGAAGGAGAGTCAGCCCAATCAGCATCTGAGAAACCTTCCACTCTAAGATGTCTATTAGCTCGATATAACAATCCAAGTCCAGGAGCTCGTTTGAGATATCGTAGAATACGAGTAACGGCCTCCCAATATGGTACTCTAGGACACCCCATGAACTGACTTATGATATTGACTGCATAAGAAATATCCAGTTGAGTAATAGTGAGGTAGTTGAGTTTTCCAACCAATCTGCGATACCGACCCAAATTCTCAAATAATGCACCATCATCCATCAGTAGTTTCTGATTCGGATCCATTGGAACATTAATCGGTCTGCCACCTAGCAAACCTGCTTCCTCTAGCATGTCAAATACAAACTTCCTCTATGATAGACAAATACCTTGTTTAGATCGAGCCACTTCAATTCACAAGAAATACCTGAGTTTTTCCAAATCCTAAGTATAAAATCGATCTTGCAAGAAAATTTTTAACATAGCAATCCCCTCAGAATCATTTTCAATAATTACAATATCATCTACATAGACCACCAATATGACATATCCAGCATCCGTCTGTCTGTGAAACACAGAATGATCTGTTTGAGATTGAAGTAGACCAAACTCTAAAATTGCATCTGAAAACTTACTAAACCATGCCCTCGGTGACTGCTTCAAACCATACAAAGATTTTTTTAACCGACATACACTCTTACCATACTCCCCCTGAGTAGTAAACCCAAGTGGCTGCTTCATGTATACCTCTTCAACCAAGTCACTATATAGGAAGGCATTCTTGACATCTAACGGAAACAAGGGCCAATCAAGATTAGCAGCCAAAGAAATCAAGATACGAACAGAGGAAACTTTTGCAACAGGGGAGAAAATCTCCTCATAATCAACACCATAGGTCTAAGTAAAACCCTTTGCAACAAGTCGGTCTTTGAGATGCTCAACTAAACCATCCGAATGAAATTTAATAGTGTACACCCAATGACAACCAACAGTTCATTTGCCAGGGGTAAAGGAATGAGATCCCAAGTCCCATTATGATGTAAGACATCCATCTCATCCTCCATAGCTTTCCTCTATCCCGGATCAGATAAGGCATCCTATAAATACTTAGAAACAGATATAGAGGATAATTGAGAGGTAAAATAAGAGAAAACAGGAGACAAGGCATCATATGAAACAAAATGAGCAATGGGATGATTAGTAACACACGAACGAGTACCTTTCCGAAGGGCAATAGGTAAAGAGTCTGAATTACCTAATGGATTAGGATCAGAAGGCGGCGAGGAAGGCAGTACAGGCACCTTAGTCGATAGTTGAGAACGACGAGAGTACAGTTGAAGAGGTAAAGTAGATGGTAACATAGTGGGCAGTGGAATGTCTGAAGATGATGAAAGTGATGGTGGTACAATGATGACCCAAAGTCAAGATCCAAAGGCTGAGAAGGTGCTGAAAAATATGAAACAGATTCCTTAAATGTGACATCAGCACAAGTAAAGTATCGTCTCAGAGAAGGACTGTAGCAGCGATACCCCTTCTGTGTACGAGAATAACCAAGAAATACACATTTGGTAATGCGAGGGTCAAGTTTATCAAACCCAGGACCCAAATTGTGAACATAACAAACACATCCAAAAACCTTAGGGGCCAAGAAAAATAAGGGTTTATGAGGAAAAAGGACCGAATATGGACTTTGTCTATTTAACACAAAGGATGGCATACGATTAATAAGGTGACCAGCTGTAGGAACAACATCACTCCAAAAACACCGAGGAATATTCAATTGAAATAACAATGCACGGATAACTTCCAACAATTGACGATTTTTGTGTTCAACAACACCATTCTGTGGAGATGTGTAAGCACATGAAGTCTGATGGTTAATGTCAGTTTTACTAAGGTAAGCTAAAAAATGATCAGATTCATATTCCCGAGCATTATCAGAACGTAAAATACGTATACGACAACCATACTAAGTTTTGATTTCCTCACGAAAAGTCTCAAATATAGAAAATAATTTAAATCATGTTTGCATCAGAAACAACCAAGTCACACGAGAATAGTCATCCACAAAAGACACAAAATAAGGATATTTATTAGATGAAATATTCTTGATTAGACCCCATACATCAGAGTGTATCAACTCAAATGGACTAGACACACGACTGTAGACTCTAGACGGAAATGACGGACGGTGATGCTTACTAAGTTGACAAGCTTCACAAGACAAAGACGACACAAAACTCAGACTTGAAACTTGGAGCTTCAGATTCTGGAGAGAAGTATGTCTAAGACGTCAATGCCATTCAAAAGAAGACAACGAGATCTGTAGGGCCCAAGTAGGGAAATCAAAATCAAAGTAATATAGACCCCCAGCTTCATGCCCTGTACCAATCTTCCTCTTCGTCTTGAGATCCTAAAAGACACAATAAAAAGGATAAAAGATTACAAAATAATTGAGAGACCGTGTAATCTTACTAACGGAAAGTAAACTAAAAGGGAACTGGAACAAATAACACGGAAGATAGTGACACATCAGGACTCAAGTGAGTAATCCCGAGACCTGAAACTTTAGAATAAGTACCATTAGCAAGAGTAACATTATGTGTGGAAGTAGCAGACTGATAAGTAAAAAAAATATCAGACGCACCAGTCATGTGGTCAGAAGCGCCAGAGTCTATGATCCAGGGACTGCGAGTGGAAGACAGTAAACAAGTGGAAACAATACCCGACTGGGTAAAAGTAGCAGTGGAGGGAGATGGAGCAGCTTGTTGCTGGAACAAGAACTGAGCATACTCCTTTCATGTAATAGTAACCGATCTAGTGTCTAGTGGAACTGACCGAGGAATGGAAGCAACAACAGAGGTACCATCCTGATAGGAAGCCTGATTCGCAACACTAGAAAGTTTTCCATGTAAATCCCAACAAAAGTCAACAGTGTGCCCTCCACGGCCACAGTGAGTACAGGAATGAGGTCCACTATGGCCTCCACGACCACCCGTACGACCTCCTATACGACCTATACGACCACCTCGATGACCATCATTGTGACTACTAGGAATCACAAGAGCTGAGCGATCAGTGGAGACACCATGATTGGTGCCTGAATTAGATAAAGTGGCCTATTGTACAGAGAAAACCTCAAGTAGTGAGGGAAGACTAGAACCACCCAAAATCTGAGAACGAATAGCCTCGTATTCAGGTTTCAGTCCTACCAAAAATCTAACAACATTCATGTCCTCATGTTGTTTTTGCCAAACTGCTGCATCAGTAGTAAATGGATGATCGGTCTTCATCTCCTCACAAACTCCCCGAACATGAGAGTAATAATCCTCAACGCTCAAAGTACTCTGTTCCAGCCGGAAGTACTCCTTGCACACCTCATAAGCACAGGTAAAATTACCTGTGCCAAAATACATAGTGGCCAAGTGATCCCATATCTCCATGGCAGTGTCAAGATAAAGCAAAGTAGAAGTAATACTAGGCTCAATGTTATCCAATAATAAAGAAATAATCTGAGCGTCCTCTTGTTCTCACTGATCATACCTAGGAGTATCTTCCTTGGGTTTAGGGTTCACTAAATACTTCTTGAAACCTTGGCCTCGAAGAAAGACTTGAGCGGATCAGGACCAGAAAGTATAGTTGGTCCCATTGAGTTTAACAGAGGTCATGGGACCATTAATAATAGTCGGAGGAGTAGAGGTAGGTGGCAAAGATGGAGTAAGGGACCCGGTATCTTGCTTGGGGTCCATAGCAGTGCAACAAAGGAGGAAATAAGTCTGCTAAAATACTGAACCGGACTGGATGAACTCCCCGGACCACTGAACTGGGTCGAAAATAAGGGCTGGACCACTGAACCGGGTTGAAAGTCGGGGCTGGACCACTGAACCGGGCTAGAAGTTGGGACTGGGCCGCTGAACCGAACCGGACTAGTTTGGCTCTTTGGACTGATGAACCGCACTAAAGCTAGATTTTTTGTTTTAAAACCCTAGCTTGAACCGATCGGATCCTAACCCGTGGAGCTCCTACTCTTGTTCTTCTTCTTCGTCATTGATTAGGGTTTCAGTAAACCCTAATCCTCGGCTGCGCCTCACCACCACCACCACAACCACCAAACAACGGCAACACCCCTCCGATGACACCACCACAACCACGACAGTGCTACCATGACACACCACCACTACACGCGACACCACACCACAACCACGACAGTGCCACCACGACACACCACCACTACACGCGACACCACAACAACTATACCACCACAGCAAGGACACCACCACAGCAACGACTATGCCACCACCACAACAGTGGCTTTGACCCAGCAATGACTGCGCCGCCACCACCACCACCACCACCACAGCAACAGTACCACCACCACACAAATGAAGTGTTAATTTATTTAGAACATATTTAGGATCGTAAATGCTTGGATACCATGTTAAGTGTAAATGATTAACATAGTATATTGAAGAGGAACCAAGAGGTTAAAAGCTTGATCTAGTTCTCATATATCATTGTATTTATAGTTAACTTATAATAACAAGAATTACACATACTACCCTAACACTATTAACAATTTATACATATTACCCTTATACTCTTAATAGTACCAAAGTGGTGAGCTCCCTCAAATATTGATATATGCCGCTTATGACATCGGGAGGTGGTGGTGGTGGATTTACTTGTCCTCCCCAACCAAGCCGAAGCCCACGCCCACGCCCACACCCACATCCACGTCCACGTCCACGTCCACCGTCTATCCTGCACATCAATTCATAATTTAGTTTCATTGATGTAAACCCCTCCACGTGGCAAGATATTGTCGGCTTTGGGCCTACTAGCCCTCACAAATTTGTTCCTTCTAGTATCCCTGGAAAAATGTGTCTTGCCAAGTAAGGGCTAGAGACTTACATATAAAGCCCAGCAACACCCTCTGCCTAGCCGATGTGGGACACCAGGACTATGCATCCTTTTACCAGGAACCTCACAATCCACCCCCTTAGGGCTGCACGTCCCCGTGCAGCACAAGCATACTTACCAGTAACCTCTCGCCCACACGCAAGCATGGCAGGGGCCCACCTTTGAAACACGCGAGAGTCGACTCTGATACCATTTTGTAACACCCTTCTACGTGGTAAGATATTATCCACTTTGGGCCTACTGGCCCTCACGGATTTATTCCTCCCAGTACCCTTGAGAAAACGCGTCTTGCCAAGTAAGGACTAGAGACTTACATATAAAGCTTAGCAACTTCCTTTCCCTAGCCAATTTGGGACACAAAAAATGTGCATCATTTTACCAGAAACCTCACAATTGATGTACAAGACATCCTAGTTATCACTTTAATCTAAAGCATAAGGTTCATATAAAAATTAGATCAACAATTTTCTTCATCCTAGTCCTACTTTTCAAGTGGTAATCCATAACCTAAAACTCTCATGTAAGACCTAATTCCTTAGCTCTGATACCAAATCTGTAACATCCCAAAAATCGAGGGTCCTAAATTTAACAAAATTGGGGTAAAGTCTCCTTTGTACGAGGAGCTCTACCCAAAAATACAACCTGTGTAATTATACTACATTGAACACATTGGTCCATATATGAATAAATATTAACCACACCAGGTCCATCTACCCATCACAAAATAAAATTTCATTCACCATAGGTAATATCCACAATATCATCCCAAAAGAACAGGCCAAACTATGACAATTACATTCCAAAAGAATTATATTCAAACTTAGCAGCGGAATAGACAAAATACTAGACTATACATAATCGTAAATAAATTCCTTAGTTTAGCACAAAAATAAACTATAGCTTTAGATGTCCACCTCGGTATCTAAGTTCCCCTCTAATGTAACCTCCTAATTTCCCGGCTCATTAACGCAGGGGATCTTTCTCTAGCACTAAATCTGAAAAAAAAAATATTATTGATAAGGGGTGAGCACTAAGCTCTGTAGGAAAATTCTCTCAAACTCTAACAAGATTTGAAAAAGTAGAAAACGGTCGGTCTCATTTCACAAATAACATACATAAATTTTGAAAGAAAACATGATATTTTTAAAAGATTTTAAGTTTATACATTAACAATAATTAAGTGCAATAGTAAAGCCAATTCCACCATAAATAACCATTCCAAGGAGTAATTATTCCCACAACAATTTTCAAGATAATCATATTCAAAAGATAACGCAATATACAATAACCACAATGTATCTCAAGTCTGATGTAAGAAAATCGCATGGATAAATACATAGAGAATATCCTGGCCCACACACACACAAATCCTCGCAAGGATATCAACTTCAGAAAGGGCGTTTACCAATGCATTGTCCCATACCAATGCACCGGTAATAACGAATCCGACCCAGACATAGCATACTAATCATCGGACATGGCACTTATGAACTAATAGTGGTTTGGTTCTCGCAAGGCACCAACCCCACTACAAGTGGTAGGAAAAGTTCAAACCCGCACAGAGTAAGAACCACACACATATACCCACTCTACGATATCCGGTCAATGGCCATCCATGTTCATCCAAACACCTCCATAAGATATAATCCCAAACAATTTCTCAACAAAAGTTCATAATTCCCAAAATTTCTCGTATATTATCCAATAGAGCCATGTAAGAAAAATAGGCAATGGATCAACATCAATACAATTTTATTGTTTAATAGAAAGCCTAAAATTTGGAAATCAAGAACAAAGGAAATATGAAGAGAAAAATCTATTTTTCTTAAAATCCAAGGTTTGAAGATGAAAAAGAGAGCTTTAATGGTTACCCAACCATCATATTGTTCAACACATGGCATTTATTACAAGAATGGAAAGAATTAAAGATTTTATAACACATATATTGAATTTAGAGTCAAAAGAGTACATATATACATAAGTCCTAGCCTCAATATAGGAGGGTGAATCAAAATTCTTACCTTGAATCAAAATTTTAAGCAAGAATTCAAGCTCTACTGACTTTATTCTTCCCTTTTCTTCCTCCCTTAATCTTCCTCTAGGGTTCCAAGAGGTGTGGGGTGAGAGTGAAGTGAAACGAATGGGAGTAAATGGGATGAAAATGGGATTTTAAACACAGCAGCCCCGAATTTCACTGTTCATGGGCTGTTTTTGTTTTCTCCAAAATTACGGTTTTACCACTAAAATCTCTAATCTTATCCATATGACTACCCCAAGGTTTTTTGACATTCTGGATTCATTTTTAATGTTATTTTAACCTAAAAATATTTATTTTTATGAGTTATCTACAAACTAAAATAAATTTACACTCGAAATATAAAAATTACTATTTTATTCATCTGAACCGCTATATGTGCTAAACGGCTATTGCAAGTTTTCAGATCTCTTAGGTTCAATGATAATATTATTTTGACCTGTAAAAATTAATATTTTTACTTAGTTACTCTTATCAACCTTAAATACTTCTAAAAATTAAATTTCACAATCAATTTGCCTCCTAGTATCTATTTATACTATTGAAATCTATAGGGTTCATGCATGCCTTATCACCTATATTAACATTTCAAAAATAATTATTTGATATATAAAGATAATAGTGTAGCAATTTACAGGAATACCCATGGATACCGTGTAACTCGATACCACGCTGTCATACCCCATTTATCTGGATCCATAAATTAACAAAATTCGGGCAGAGTTTCCTTTATATGGGAAGCTCTACCCAAAACGCAACATGTGCAATCATACAACATTGACCACACCAGGTTCATTTATCCATACTCATATAACAACATGAAATTTTACATTAAACATAGTACATATGAGTTCAATTACAATCCTTTACATACATTATATTCCCAAAAACTAATTTACATCCTAGTTTTTCAAAAGCGTACTTTAAAAGCCACATTTATGCTTTTCTTCATCAATGAGGGCCCGAATGAGAGCCGTCCGTCAGCGCATGACCCACACCTAAAATAGTGTTCCCATAAAGGGTGAGTCACGCTCAATAGAGTATCTTCTAAAGAGGATACTTTCCATCCTAGATGTATATGAAATGTTCACAAGCAACAATCAGTCAATTCAAGAATATGCAATTCAACAATGGAATCCTCAACGTCATGTCATGATATGAGTTGAGTCTCACACATACAACTCAACTTAAGCGTTTGTCGGCACCCTCAACACATGCAATGTCATGCATATGAATCCGAGTATTCTAAGCCTCTGTCATTGATGTTACACATCCAATGACCTTTTTAAAATAAACCATGTGTCTTTGTTAGGTATTCGGATTTTGAAATCTCACCACCGGTTTCGTACACCAGTACACTTTTTTGGACTTGTACCATTGGAAGTGTATAAACCAATAACCGGGTCTTGCACCTAAGGTAGTATCTAGCCCTTCTAGCTATACCGACACAATGTTTTTTTTATGCAACCATGCAACTCAGTCAAACCTAAGTCCAACCTTCCCGAGTCCAAGCCTCAACCTCCAAGAATGGTGTTTGATTCAAAAACAAGCACACCCACCCATATTCATGTCAAATGTCCACAAATGTGATATTCCCCCTGCATGTGCAATGTAACTATACAATTATAATTCTCAACCATGTTCAATATGTCATGAGCACATTATGAACAATTCAATATCCAACAATCTTTTCATGGTAAATTATATCAAAAACATATAACCACCATAAACAACCTCAATGTCAATATATCATATGCATACACCAACACCAACTCCCATGTATGTTATTACACAATCAATGCAAATAACATGCTTAATCCACTTAAGCATTTCACCAAACACTTTCAAGGTATAAAATGTAAACACATAACATGCCAAATCAATACATTTCTCAAGAAATCACAAACAAGTAATTTTTAAGTACCTGATTCATGCTAGAATTAATTTTAACTATTCTCAATACGCAACCATGTTATAACATTTTCAATGAAATCAATATGCTACATCAACAAAGGCATTTTATCAAATACCATCAAGGCACAAAACCAAGTAACATGCAATCATTCCCAATTATCACATTTTTTATGAATTTACCAAACAAGTAAATTCTACAAACCCAATTACACAAAATTGGTTTAGCATATTTTTATACCCATTTCTCATAATCTAGTTCCAAAAAGAGTATATCAAACAAGAGAATTCATCTCAGGTCGTGCTACTCATATCATATAGAACCCTAGGTTAAAAATAAACCTAATTAGAAATAAAAAATCTACCTCTTGAAGCGTAAACAAGTAGTAGAAGCCTTCAAAATACCCAAACCAAGTTCTAACCCTTGATTGCCAAAAATCTCATCTTTGAAACTTTGGTTTTTTGTATGTAGTCGTAGCCCTCGTCAAGTAGATCAACTTTGATTCTTGGCCCAAAGAATTCCAGACTAGTAGTTAAAACTAGCATATTATTATGATTTTTTAAGACTAATTATACTTTAGTGGAGTTTAAATGATGACATTTTAAGACATAAATTGTGCAAGGGGCCAAAGGCAATGTAATGCCCCAAAAATACACCTTGAACGACATTATTATCTAAAATCATTCACATCATGAGAGAGACTAATAAAATCCATCAATAAAAAAAATTTTGTTCATCATATACAAAATCTATAACATCATCCCCCAAAAGAATATGTCAAACCATGTCAATTACAACCAAAAGAATTATACATAATCTTGCAACGGAATCACAAAAATAATGTGTAAACCCCCACATGTTACTATTAATAGAATGATAAAAGAATATTTAATAATTTAATATATGTAAAGGTGTAGGAATGAACCATATAGGTTATAGTAAAGGCTAATATAGTAAATATTAGTTAAAACTAAGTTGTAGCTTGTAAACATATGAAATTAGTGGCCATGGAACTTGTACCAATTATGTTTAATGTACAAATGTATGTTGTATAAATTCAGGTTGGTTTTGGAAGGGTTTGGAAAAGATTAAAAATGAAAAACAGCTAAAACAGACAAAACTAGACAAACCGTACCGGTACTGTGTATCAGTACCCTAAGGTTCAGAGAGTTTGTCATACCGGTACTATACCATACTGGTACTATCGAAAGACATTTGATATTTTAAAATCACAATTTGTGATCCGTTTTCACCCTATAAATACATTAGGACGCCTCTTTTAGCCCCATTTTACCGTGTCTAACCCTAGAAAACCTTAGAGAGGAATAAAGGAAGAGAAAAATACAAGATCAAGAGAGATTTACACTTCCAAGAAGACCAAACATTCATCTTCTTCACAGAACTAAGGAACCAAGGTAGAAATTTTCTTCCATTCTTGTTCATTGAGGTTAGGGTTTGTATATGTATATATATATTTGCTCCTAAATCTTATATATAAGCTATGAAATGTTTGTTTCTTGCTATCCTCTAAAATAGTACAATGTTTTTAACAAACCATGGTTGAATAACCCTTAAACTTCATTTTCTTATCTCAAACCCTAGTTTTCAAGAGG
>CM042186.1:20227132-20255829 GCA_023539305.1 Ilex asprella
ATCAGGTGGGCAGAATTACAAGTGAATCAGCAACCAGAACAATTATGCATACCCAAATCCAACTAAATCCCAATCTCCAATCAGACTGTACAATTATATCGAGCAAGAAGCCACCACCACTTGTAGCTAGTTCCAGTCGTTCTGCTTGGACTGCACTTTGCAGCTGCTTCCAATCAATCTGCTTGGAGGGCACCATCAGTATCTGCTTCACCTAAATCACCTTGGAATGCACCAAGTAATGCATCACAAGGTAGTTGGAAGCAAGCAGACAGGCATTAGTGAAATTGTTAATTCCTCCCATGCTTATCCTCCCACAATACACCAAGTCTACCCTATCTCACACAGAAGAATGTAATTCATTCCAAAACAAGTTCAAGACAAAGACATCATTAGGGACACAGTGAAGGGAGGGGTACTTTCGTTAAAACTATATGAATAAGTTGTCTCTTTTGTTAAAATGTACCAGCTAGTTGTCACTTTTGTTATACATATTCTCCATTTAGTGAGATTGCAATGCAACTGAACTGCAACACCTATTGGAAAATGAATACGCACTCAACTTGATGTTTCAATTATCTAAATATTTGTAATACTACACGCAAGTATTAGCATTTGCTACAGTTAAGTATTGACCATCCATACACAAACACTTTTAAACAACACATTCATTAGTTTGCAAATTGACCATACTATTACATCAATATTTCATTGCAACAACCATCAGCATATTACATTCAAAAAAGTCTAACTTAGCAAAAAATTGCATTAGTTTCTAGCTAGCTCCACTCAGCACACATTCACAATAGCTGCAATGACAAAATCTCTCCATTTGGAATCTCCCCAACTGAGCCATATTCATCAAGTTAATTCATGGATACACAGATGATCACAATGAGAAGCTAGGAACCAATAATTGAGTGCCAAAGCATCCTCGCCCTTATTCTGGATTGCTCCAACTGTTCTTTTAAACAAGTAACACGACGTAGCAAATCTAGTATTATTCAGTGTGATTGGCTATACATTAGGGGCTCGATCCATAGAAAGTAACCACACTTAGTTGTAACCTTAAGAAAAGTTTACAAAACCAATCAAAATAGAATTTTCAACCCACTAAAAATGGCAAAATAAGTAGTTCAATGTCCATAAAATAGAATTTTCAAAAAATTAAAAAACATTGTAAAACCCCCGCTAATTTATCAAGTACAAGTTGTAATAATCAATTGCTTAAAAACCAAAGAGGAAGAATGGAACAACTTATGTCGTTATTTGCTCACGTGTCACATGTGATCACAAAACCAAACAAGCGAACAAATTGAAAACAGATGGTGAACCGCATTGCAACATTTTTATTACTTTCAGGGGACAATATGAGAAATTTAATTATTTAGAGGAAAAATTGAGAATATTTGTATCTTGCAGGAAAAAATGAGATTAGCCCTTAGGCTCTTTACAAATTTGGGCTAATTATAACTTGTACCCCAAAAGATTACTCGAATATCAATTTATAATCTCAAAGTTTAAAAATATAAATTTACAGTCTGAAAGACATAATTACGTATCAATGTATACTTGGAGTTAACTGTTGTCCATTTTGCCATTAAAAAAGTCTGGACAAATTATACCCCTCAAAGTTTAAATATTTTATATTTATGATTCAAAAAGAATTCTATTGATTAATGCTTGTTAAATAGATCTCAATTGTATCGTGTCATAATATTTATAACAATTATAATACTATTTAATATTTTTAAAAAAATATTAATTACCTATTTTTTGCCTACTATATTTGTTAAATAACTATTTTTTGCCTACAGTTATTCATATACAACTTTAATTTAATCGGACAGTCAAAAGATTTGTGTCAAACTGTCGACAAAAAATATTATTTAACGAGTATTGTAAGTAAAAATTAGGTATTTAAAAATTTTTAAAATATTTTTTATTGACTTGAGCGTGACATGAATATGTTATGATATGATACAATGAAGAGCTATTTTACGATTATTAATGGATGAATTATTTTTTGGATAATAAATGTGAAATACTTAAACTTTGATAGTGCAATTTATAATTAGCCTAAATTTTTTTAACGATAAAATGGACGACGGTTAGCTCAGGTGCACATGATACGAATTTATATCTTAAATTATATTTTTTAAACTTTCAGGATTGAAAGAACAAATTAATATTCGAGTGATTTCTGGGATGAAAGATTAGCCCTACGTTATCCGTGAGTTTACAAAATTACCCTCCTGTCCCATTCTGACCCAAGACGCAAAAGCGACAAAACCCTTCTTAACATCTCTCTTCTTCACTGTAGTTGATAGCAAAACGTCACCGTGCTCATTCTCGCCCGCCCCCACCCCACCCCACTCCACCCGCGGTCTCTCGCGTCTCTCTGTGTATCTGTCTGAAACAATGTATTCACGTATTCATGTTTGCTTTAACAGTCTATAATTCATTGAAAGTAGTTAAAGACAAGGGGAAATGAAAGCTTTGCCAGCCCTAAGAGCACTCACTTCCACTCTTTTTTCAAAACCCGAAAAGACTCATCTCAATTCAATTCTCCTCTATCGATTCTACACAGCCCAACCTCAAGAACAAGACATCTATCACCATACACTCATCTCTGAAGATGAAAGTAGTACTGACTCGGTCTTTGACAGTGCCCAATACACATTACCTGAGAGATTGAGTTTCGATTCTGAGGCTGAAAGTACTATACAACCTACGTGGGATGTGAGTTTTAGGGAAAAAGCTAACAGTAGAATCTTTGGAGAAAGGACCCAGTTGGGGGTAAGTTCAAGAATTAAAGGGGAGAAACAGGAAAAGAGTTTGAGAGTTGTGGAGAGAGAAGAGGAGAATAGAAGAAGGGCATCGGTTCTTGCGAAGGCTTTGCTCAAGGCAGCATTGGAGCAGCCAGATGAGGATGAGGGAGAAGAGGAGAGCCTGGTGGTGAAGGAGGAGGACCAGAAGTCGTTGTCAGTTGGGATTATTGGTGCTCCTAATGCTGGAAAGTCTGCTCTGACCAATTACATGGTTAGTTAATGGATAGATTTATTTGAATGTAACAAGTGTTCGAGTGATGTTTTCCAGAAATCTGTGACTTATTTTTGGGATTTGGACGTCTTATTTTTGGGAGTTTAACGTTTGATTATGGATAAAGCTTTGTTTCTAAGAAACTTGTTGAATAACGTGGATGATTAGTGGTCCGGTCAACTGGATAAGTTTGTTGTTCTCCAATTTTATGGTTACATGCTGTTGGCAATTATAACTGTGTTTGCGGTGATTTCAAGTGTTTATTATGTTGTCAAATCTTATTTTGGGCCTGTGACTCGCAAATATTAACTTTAGGGAATTTTTATAAATCTGTGTACCATGAAGTTAATCCTACTGTTGTAATTCATTCCATGCAAGAACACATGTTCTAGTTTTTTTAAAATAAAATGAAAAGGCACACATAAAATTTAGCAAGGAAATATAATGTTTCAGGAAAGCAATGAGTAAAATGCATTTGAGTGATAGAATGTGTTTATAATGCTGCCACGAGCCCCTTTTTATTACTCATGACAAGTTGGTGATGTGTGATTTAGAACAAATGGTTGTTATGGGGCTAATTATGCACAGACTATTGTACATCCAGGTAGTTAAGCGTTTCTCCTATCACCTATTGATTAGATCCAGGAAGGCCAATTTTAGACTTTTTCACTTAGGGTTCGTATGGCTGTCGTCGTATTAGAAATGGATGAATTGAATAAAATAATTTAGTCTAATACAATATAGTTTAACAAAATATAAGATTAAATAGGGTATTAGAATAATAAATAATTTTATTTAGTATTTAATAATACACAGCATAAGTATTGAATAATAGTTATTTAATCCAGTCGGTTGTTTAGTTAGAAAATTATTTCATCATATTAATGTTGAATTAACAAAAATACCCTCAATCAGTGCGTCAAAGTATTTGTTACATCAATGACAACTTGATTTAATTGGTTGTGAGGTTATAATAGTAAATGCATATAATAATGCATTTTAGTTAGATTATAATACTCTCTCCTGGTTGTATTGAAATACTTCTATGATATAGGTCTATGGTACTATAAATATACGATTAGTATGCTTTTTTTAATAATACAGAATTTTATTTATCAGCCCATTAAATAAATAATAATACAATATAATATTTAATCCACTTATAATATGTCTACCAAACGAGCCCTTAGTGTATTGTGCCGCAAGCTCGTTTACAGATCCCTAAATTTTGTTCAGTTGTGTCTTATTTGCTTGTATTTTTGGTTCCTTCTTTAGGTTTCTTTTTCATTTTGATGGAATCAGTAAGCCTTCATTAGTGCTTTGTTGTTTCATGTTTGTGTGTTTTATATGTGCTCTAACGGAAAATATTGCTCTTATTAGAGCACCATGGTTAAACATGATTTATGTAGCCAATGCTTAATCGTTGAGAGTCTTGAGACTAGAATTTCTTGAGTTTAGCTTAGTTTCTGTTCTTCTTATAGGTTTACATGACTGTATCATGCAAGTGGTATGAGATTCCCCTATAACCATTATGTAGCATATTCCTGTGGTTGCCCTCTTTTTAAATAATTTTGAATTACCATATAATTTTGTTTGAAGGCAAGATAGTAGAGATGTGAGCTGATATCCTGGCTTAGCTTGTGATTTAGAGTCACTTATGGTTCCACATTATATCAGTAAGCAATGAGCTGCCCTAGCTGTTAAATAGAAGGTCTCCTAGGACGGCTTGGATTGTGCTCAAGTAGTATCTGTGAAAGATGATTATAAGGCAGTTTGTCTGGGGATAGCCCATGGGTGATTTGTTGGGTATGCATAGTTAGAAATTACTGAGTATAATGTGGAGACCTGATCACTTAGTCTTGGGCATCCCTAGGTTTTGTGGAATTATGATTTGATTTTTACTGAGTTGATGTCAAGTTGTACTGCGGTAATTTGTGTTGCGAACATTCTTATGTGGGTATCTTGGTCCTTGTTCAATTACGAGCTGTATAGGCATAGGCTTAGCTTTTGAAAAGGTATTTCTTTAGGTATTATTTTAGGAGAATCCGACAAAAGAGAATTGTCGTGTAATTCGTTGATTAGAAATATGCGTTCAGTGGCTATAAGATTATCTCGTTAGATATCCGTATCCTGAGTTCTAATCACGATGCCAAGCCCTTTAAATTCTTTAATGATGCATGCTTCTGTTGATCTTTTGAGGGAATTTATTTGGGAGCGTTGCTGTCAAATATTTCTTGCATGTTTTTTCTGTTTATAATGTGTGTGTTGCACTTCATTTGCTGCTTTCTAATGATTGATTTATTGCGGTTAACTTCACAATGGATAAGAGATTGCCTCATTCCTGATTGTTCGTCTGGTCATTTATCTTTTGCATGCCATTACTGGTCTGAAGGTTGGAGCAGATCAAGACACTTCAGAGAATGTAGCAGGAAAATGCCTGTGCAGATGTAGAAGCAGGGGATTCAGTCACTTTATTTGTCTAATTTAAGAAAGCTTTGGTGCCAGGTGTTTTTTGAGGCTGGGAAATATATTAAGAACTTATGGAGTAAGGTGTTAATAATTGCTGGACTATTCTTTTAGTCTGGAATCCTTGTCTAAGTCCATTCTACGTAAGTTGAGCATTTTGAGATTGGCCTCCTTCTCTAATAAAGGAATTGGCTTACTACACTAGAGGTTTGCTGGGTAGTGATTTGGTGTGAATTTGTTTATTGTTATGTTGTGGAGTTCTGGTTTGAGGGGATCTCCTCACTTTTATGTATATTTTTGGTTTCTCCATTCATTCTCTATCATTTTATATAAATTGCATTTTATTGTATTTTATTTGGAGATGTAGGCAAATCATATAAGTCTAGAAACTTTGGAATTTGTAGAAATTTATAGGTGGAGGAAATCCTGGTAGAGTAATTGGCTTCTTGACATGTAACAAGTTGATGATTGGTGACAGGTTACAATTTGATGATGGGTTTTTGGTTAGAGGTCTGGACTACCATATACTAATTTTGTTTCCCTGCCTATATGAGAAAGTATGTGGGCTACGATTTGTCAGCCTTTATAGTAGCATGGTGTGAACCTTCGTACATTTTGGTTGGAAGTTACATACAAGTAGGGTTTGATCTTGGCATTAGAGTTTTTTTTTCCAGATCAAGCAAATAAGGCAAAAGGAGCTCATTGTTAGTTATAATCAGATTTTTTTATAGGTTTTCTGGAGGCATCTATTACTTCGTTGAGCAATATTTTTAAGATCCTTAAAAGAACTGAAAGCAGATTTCTTTGCTTGGATAGTGATAGATGAGATTCTCATGGTTGATGACTTAATCTGTATGAACCGGCTGTTGATAATTGTTATCTCATGTGCAATAGAGGGATTCTTTTGACTACCTAATATTTACAACCATCCTTTCTCTAGATGGTTTAAATTCAGTGAAGTGCTATGACACTCCAAATTAAGTTTCTAGCACCTCACCTTGTTTATCCATGCAGCAAGTAACAAAGATGGCCTTAAAAAGATTGAATAATAAATTAAGTCATTTTCATGTGTTGTACTTATCGTTGTAAACATGGAGGCAGAACCAAATTGGAAGGCAGTGCTACCAGCAATTGCTGTGGTGATGAATGAAATGAGTGATGGAGTTAGTAGAAGGTCAAGACATTTCTAATATAAATCAGACATGAATGGTTGCCTCATAATAATGTGGACTCAAAATACATCACGAGGAGTGACAGTTCTGGTAAATTCAATGGCAGATCTGCATTCTCTTAAATTACCACACCTAGGAGAATATCTTTGAACTTGTGTGGAAGAGGTGGATGTAGATGACAAAAAGAGACATACTAATTTTTTTTTTGTTTGTTTGAAAAGCATGTTAAAAAGCAGGATTTTTTGTTTTGATTGAGAAGCATGTTAGGAGAATATCTTGTTTTCCTTGCTTGGAGAACTCAGTGAGGTTCCTGAGGCTTCTCTAGGAGCGGAGTTGCGCCACTCTAATTTTACCCAATGCATTGGTACGTGTTGGGTTATTCCCACGTTTTCGGTGATCTTGTTGGAGGGGGAAAACAGGAGGATATTTGTGTGGTGAACCTTACTCTAGATGCAGTGGAAGATTTCATAGGGTGTTTGTGCTTGCTCTGTAAAGTTGGAATTGAGCTGGTTGACGTCAACCCAATTTATGCATTGTTTCATTCATATTACATCTTCCTTCTTATTTGGAGTTTTTTGGGGTTTGTGGGGAATCATGGACTCGTTTTTTATTGTAGACAAAAAATTAATCAGCTGGCTGAATTTTTTTTCCTGATATTTGTTTAGAGAGAGTGAGAAAAAGTAGTTGTCCTATATTTTGTGTATTTTGTCAGGGGTTTGACTGCATGGGTAATACAGAGTGGAATGCTAGTGATGGGCTATCTCTTTTTGGATATGGCATACATGCTGTAGGATACCTTTTAAGGCTGTTTGGTATGAGGGAAAATACGATGGATGGAAAAGATGGGAAGGAAAATGGAATGTAGAGAATGATTTTCCATTATTTGGTTTGAAACGAAAATAGGAGGGAGAGGAAAATGGGGTGGAAAACCTTTCAGCTCCACCACCAAAATTTTCTGGTCCAATTTTGGGCAGCCAATGGAGAGAGAGAGAAAGAGTTGCCGAGAACAAAAATTTATTTTACCCTTCAAACAACAAAGCCAAATGATCAGGAGTGGGTGGAAGCGGCAATCGGATGTGATAGATTGTTGTGAAGCTTGTTTAATCAAAGCAATCAACCCCATTTTCAAACTTTAGGAGAAGAACATGTGTTTGGTTAATGGGATTTGGGCAAAATTGGAAGAGATGAAAAACCTATTGCGCTCAAAGGTGGACCCCTTGTCCGCCATTGTGACGTCTATTTTGTGGGTAAAATGGTAACTTGAAAATATATCTTCTTCTTTTCCTTCTTTTTTCCTTTGATACCAAACAAGGAAAAATCTATCCATCCAATTTTCCATCTATTCTATATCAGAGAGAAAGAATTTTGCTTTCCATTGAGGATGGAAAACCAAGCCCTTCCACTTTTCCTTCCTTCTTACCAAACACACTGTTAAGGTGTTCCTTACTTTCTTTCTTATTTTGTCCTTTTCTTCCTTATCAACAAGACAAAAAGAAGGGTAAGTTTGGTGTCTAGCCAAAGAAAGTAAAGTCCATGAAGATTAAGGACTTGCCCATAAGTTTGGGGTCTTGCCTTTACAAAATCATTCCTAAAGTCTTATCCTTAAGATTAAGAGAGTCTTTCAATGATATTATTCTGAGTGTTAAGGGGCTTTTATTAAGGATAGACAAATTCTTGATGTGGCTCTTGTGGCAAATGAGGTTGTAGAGGAATATAGAGAGAGCGATAAGGAGGGTTTTGTTTTTAAGATTATTTTGAGAAGGTATATGATCACTTGGATTGGGGTTTTTTCGATTATGTTGTGGAAGTGAAAGGATATGTTGGGAGGTGGAGAAAATGGATCCTTGGTTGCTTGCACTCAATGAATTTTTCAGTTATGATGAATAGGAAGCCTTAGGGTAGATTTAAGGCTTCTAGAGAATTGAGACCGAGTGATCCTTTCTCTTTTTCTCTTTACTTTAGTTGCAGATAGGCTGAATAGATTAGTGAGGAAGGCTGAGTGTTGTAATCTTGTGGAAGACTTCATTGTGGGAGGGGATAAAATTTCAGTCTCTGATTTGCAGTTTGCTGATACCATATTTTTTCCATGGGAGAAGAGGACAAACTTTAAACTTTAAGAATATTGTTAAGGCATTTGGATTGGTCTCAGGGTTAAAGGTGAATATGGATTGGGGGCTTTAATTCAAATCATGATAAGAGGAATAGAATGATAGGACTTTTGAGATACAAGGTGCGAGAGTGGCCTTTAAAGTATTTAGGGTTACTGTTGGGTGAGAATCCACTGTCATTTTTATTTTGGGATCCAGTAGTTGAAAAAGTGGGGAAAAGACTTGATGGGTGAAGAAGACTTACATATCTAAAAGGGGAAGGTTAACTCTTGTGCAGTCAGTTCTATCTAGTATTCTCACATACTTTTTTTTTAATCTTTATTTAAAATCCCGAGGAAAAGAGTTATGACACTTGAAAAATTGATAACATATTTTTTGTGGGAGGTTTGTAAGGAGGGGAGGAAAGATCACTTGATTAGTTGGGGGGTAGTTTCTAAATCTAGGTATGGTGGTGGTTTGTCAATTGGTAATGTGAGGGCGAGAGATATTGCTTTAGTGGATTAGTGGCTTTGGATATTTTCCTTGCAATTAAATTCTCTATGTCATTTAGTTATCAAGAGCAAATCTGGGTTACAGGCCAATGGATGAAATGCTAATAGGGTTGAGAGGGGTAGTTTTTTGTTTCCTATGGAAATTCATTTCTCGGAGGATTGACGAGGTTTTCAAAAAATGTAAGGGATATAATGGGTAATAGAGAGAGAGTTCGCTTTTGAGAGGATGTTTAGATAGGAGAGTCTTCACTTTCAAGTTTGTATCTTTGTCTCTATTATTTGTCTTCTTATCATGGGTCTTCCATCGCACCTATGATTAGGTCATACCATTACTTGTACTATTGGGACATTGGTTTTCGTTGGAATCTTGATGGCAGAGACACTGTTGATTTGATGTCTGTTCTTGATATTCTTAATAATGTCATTGTTAATCAAGAGTCTAGTGATATAAGAAGATGATTAGGTGAGTCTTCGGGTGTTTTCTCATATAGATCTTTTTTTTATTCTTTATTGGATGAAAATTCTTGTCCTTTGTTTACCCTTGCATTGTTGACTTGGACTACTAAAGTGCCCATTAAAGTATAAGTCTTTGCATTTACGGCAGTGCATGGTAAGATTAACTCTGACGATATGCTTCCGAAAAGGAGGCTTCATACTTGTCCTTCACCCCAATGGTGTGTAAAGTTGATGTTGAGAGTATTGATAATTTATTTTTACATTGTGCGGTTGCTTTAACATTATGACATCTTTTTTTCGGAGTGGCAGGGTTGACTTAACATCATATTAATTGTTTGTTGAAGATGTGAAAGGTTTTGGAAGGTTTGATAAAGGTGTTACATTTTGGAATTGTGCTACGTTTTAGATTATTTCGAAAGAATGAAACACAAGAATTTTTGAAGATCAGAGTGAGTGTATGAATGGATTATGGGAACATTTTCATTTTTAGCATCTTTTTGTTCTTCAGTGAACTCTTCAAAGAGTACAAAGGTATTTCAGTTTTTGCTATTCTAGCGGGATGGAGAGGCTCGTTTGATTTATAGGCATATTGTTGCATTTTTTCTTTCATTTTTGTAGTTGGATTCCTTATCCAACTGTTTTTGTATCCCATATTTTATTTTATTTATTAATAAAAGTGTTACTTTCTTATCAAAAAAAGAAGAAGACGAAGAAGGGTACGTATGGAGCTCTAAGTTTGAGTTACATTAAAAAGCATTCTCTTCTCTTTATATGGCCAATGTGGACAGAGAAATCAGAAATCTTTTGCAGAATCTAAAAAATTGTGGTACACAATGTGCAAGCAACTACAATAGCTTTATAGTGCATTTGGTATATGACTTGACATATTTCAGTGGAATACTTCTTAATACTTGATAGCAAACATTATATTCTATATCATGTTTGCAAACCCCTGAATTAGTCTAGTGGTAGGCATGGACGTACATAAATATGCATAATTAAAATATTTGTTTATCCTTTGTGGCAGCAATTTTGATCCCCCCCTATCTCTAATTCCAGTGTGCAAATATATTTCGTGTTTTTAATTTCATTATTTGTCATAGGTTGGGACAAAGGTTGCTGCTGTTTCACGGAAGACAAATACTACTACTCATGAAGTTTTGGGAGTGATGACCAGGGAAGACACCCAAATTGTACGTAACTTTTTTGATTGATAAAGCAACTCATTACCTACCCTCAGAAAAAAGAAAAAGATAAGGCAACTCATTTCTTTCTTTTTTTCTTTTGCTTTTGGATTATGTTACTACCACTGACGTGCATATGCTTATGAGCAGAAACTTTAAGTCTCCAGCAACAGGATACATGGACATTTTCTTAATTTCCAGTATGAAGAGAAGTAGTTCATTAGATCAATAATTGTCCTGGCCTTGGATGTATTGGGGTCTACCTTCGGGAGGTAGACCCAATTATTGAGAAAGTGGGAAGGGATTGGATGTGGAAGAGGGCTTACATATCAATTTGGTGGTTTTGTTTTTTTGGATGGGGAGGGGGGACTAACATTAATTCAATCTATATTAGTTAGCATTCTCATTTATTCTTGATCTTTGCAAGTTGCTAGGAAAAGTAGCAATGTAGATTGAAAAGATGATGAGCTATTTTATGTGTGCACGGAGTTATGAGGGTAAGAAGGATCACTTAGTCAACTGGGAGGTGGTGTCAAAATCGAGAGTAAAAAGGGGTCTTCCGATTAGGAATCTGTTGGCGAATGAGAAACGTAGTATTAGTTGGGAAATGACTATAGTGGTTTTCTATGGAAAAACTTTCAATGTAGATTACATTTCAGTAAGTGGGACACTAATGGGGTAAAAAGGAAAACTTATCAAAGTACATAGAAGTTCATTTATCAGGGGTTGAATAGATTCCTACAAAATGTTGTTTGGCTTGGTGAGTGCCCAATATCATGTAGATTCTCTCGTTTCTATCGTAATTCTCATATTCATAATTCTTCCATTGCTTCCAAGACTTGTTATAACTCTCATTCATATTCTTGGGACTTTGGTTTTCATTGAATTTTTTTTTTTTGGATAAGAAACGAAACTTTGTTAATATGAACAAGAGCGCACTTGCAAAAAGCAAAAAGGGTGAACAAGAGATCCAACCTCAATGAAAGCAAATAACCAAAAGTGACAGAATCATAAAACAAAAAGTCAAAAGCATTTAGCTTGGCAATCTGTAAATCACAAACCACCCTCCACCCTCCTAAGATAGCAAATAGTGAAATTCCTTCAAAATCTTTTGCGACTGAAATCTATTCCATTAACCTTCAACCAACTTGCTTCTATTTTAAAAAATCCGAGCATTTCTTTCCAATCAAATAATCCAAACCGTAGCAAGAATTGCACAATTTCAAAGTGTGACTCCCTTATTATGTTTTCCAATGCCCTTAAAATTCTTGGTAAGCAAAGAGAAAAAAGACCAAGGAGTGAGCCGACTCAATCCCGCATATGAGAACAACTTATTTCACAAAGTTAAAGCAATAGGACAATATAAGAATAGCCGAGTAACACTTTCACAATCATCATGACACATAACACACTACTGTGGAAGAAGACAAGTTTGAGGTCTTCTCCTTTGAAGCATACTATTAGTATTAATCATGCCATGACGAGTAGTTCATGTGAAAACCTTCACCTTACAAGGCACTTTAGCATTTCAAATCATCAATGAAGGAAGAAAAATGGGACAACAAGAAGATTCCCATATTTCTTCATTGCTTAGCACTAGATAAAAAAGATGATAGAAACAAAGAAAAAGAAACAGAGACTAGGAAGCAAAAAAAGAAGATTTCATAGAGAATTGGAAATTAGAAGAAAGAGGAGGAGACGAACAGTTATGGATTGGGGGGGAGGAGAGAGAGAGTTCTCCATAACAGAAAACTTAGGCCCCACGCCAATCATGAGATATTTATTATCGAATTCTTAATGTTAAAGATGTCTTGGATATGGTCTCACTTAGTGTTATTTAAGGCATAAAGTGAACCGAAGCAAACTGGTCTCCTGTGACCTTGGGCGAGAAGCGAGAAGCGAAGCAAACAATATAAAAAATAAACAAATATTTTAGTTTAATACTTTGATTACTCCTAAATATTCAAGTTCTAAATTTACAAATATAAGATATTTAAATGCAATTAAAATAATAAACTACATATTTTAAATATACAAGATATTAAATATTGAACATTATTGCATTCTAAAAATAATCAATTGACATAATCACGTCAGGCAAATAGAAAGCTATCAAATGTGGGTTCGACTCCCACCGTGATTGACTAATATCACCCCTAAATAGAGCAATCACAAATTAATTGATCAAATAGAGCATATGACAAATTGATTAACAAGAGCATTCTACATCATATAATCATAACGAGACAAATTACCATATAATATTGTCAGATGAATCATCAATTTATTTTGTGTGTACATATATTATATATATTACATTATCTTTGCTAGGGTTTAGTTCATGTTAAGGAAGAAGGAAGAGGAGGGGGAGGAGGAGAAAATAAAAAAGAAATTATAGTTAGGCATTCGCTTTTCTTGCCCGACTCGCTTTGTCACCTAGGCTCTTTTTTCCTTGCTTTACTTGACCTTGCTTCTGCTTGGTAGCTACCAAGGCTTGCTTCACTTCTCACCTAGGTTTGTCTAATGAGTCAATTGGTAGTAGAAGTTGGATGGTTGAGCCCTAGTATACTTTTTCTTGTAAATCTGTCTTTGATTCCTTCATTGATAATAATTAATATCGCGGTATTTCTTCCCTTGTGATGATTTGAAAAGTTAAAGTACCCGTTTGTGCTTGGATTATTGCACATGGTAGTAGTAATACAATAACTTGCTTCAAAGGAGAAAACCGTAAATGTGTCTCTCGCCATAGTGGCCCCAAGAAGGCTAGCAAATCTGTGGATCAGTTATTTTAGCACTGTCCTGTTGCTTTGTCTATATTGAATAAGTTGTTTTATTTTGTTGGATTGTATTGGATAGTTCCGAGGTCGTCCTCTATGTTTATTGAGATCTTTAGTGGTTTTGGAATTACAAAGAACGGAATCACTTTATGGGATTGCAGTTGTGTGTGTTTTTGGTAGCAAATGATTGCGAAGATATTTGACAATAGAAGGGTTATGGGATCGAAGCTATTTTCTTGCATCTCTTTTTGGGCATCCGTCACTAAGAATTTTAGTAAGCTCCACGTTTTTGTATTGTGGATGGGAGAATGCCTTGTGCTATTTTAGTTCTAATTATTGTGCATTTTGCGATTACCATGTAATGCTTTTGGTTGGACTTCCCGCCAACCTTCAACCTGTAATATTATATAAGATCAATATTTTTTTTTTCTCATTAAGAAAAATACCAGGAAAGCAAACATATTTTCTAGTAATATGAAAGGAAAAAAAAAAACTAACGGTTAATGCATCAAGCTCATAAAACAGAATGACATTTCTAGAATCAATTAGGTATATTGAATTTTAGAAGAAAATAATTTCGATATTGAAGTCTCTCCTATTTAACTATCTCACATGCAATTACACTACTTGAAGGTGCTTTATCTATGTACTAGGGATAACCCGTGCCTGAAGGCACGGTGCAACTAAAAAAAATCAAAAATTGAATTTAAACGCGAAATAATCAAGCACTGAACTCGGACACGTACTAAATTGAAAACCTAAACTCGCTCTATATTCAAATAAGTCGTCCTAACTAATTTGGTTGATACAACAAAATAACTTAAATAATTGCTAAAGTAATCGTAACATCAGATTTGAGTCATTTGACTCCCCTGATCTCTACAGATACTGGGAACAATAAAAATCACCATCAGAAAACGCCTTAATAAGAAAACTCACTACAAAGAAAAAAGGAAAAAAAATAGAAAGGACAGTATGTTTTATTATTGAGAGTAGCTTGAGCCTCCACAGGATTAGGATCCATATTAACAGCCAAATTTAACATGAAAGATTAGACTGAACATGCTAAGTTGCTGCAGCGTTTGTTAACCTCACCTTCGATATTACTGATTATTTTCTTGATCTTGTTGATACATCCTTCACACTGTTCACAGTGCAAATGCACCTTCAGCACTGTTGTTGTCACTGGAGGCTGCAACTACAAAACAATTCAGTTAGCCCTGACGGTCATTTTCACCACAAATTAATATGCTGAGAGGAGTATGGTCGATTTCGTAAGAGAAAAACCAAACAGGTGGAGTAATAGCAATTACAAAGTCGGATCATCAAACCAATTGCAAAAGTCATATATCCCATTCTTTGTGAGAAACTGAAATCAAAATTAACAATCTTGTCACCATCAAGTTACTTTCGTAAACATACTAAATAGATACATAATGGACATGTTCAAAAGAAAAGTACTTAGAATACAAAATGCTAGCTTCCAGTTTATGGCAGAAGCTTCAATTTCAGGCCATGCTTATCAAAGTTTTATCTCAACTCACATCAAAACCAATCAACATGCAGACCAACCAAAGTGCAAAATCACACATAGATACCTTCAAGGTCTGCAAAATCACACACAAACCCTTATTAAAAAGTCAATCAAATAACTAAATAAACCAATCATATAATCCCACAAACAAAAGTAAATACTCAATTAGACTGAAAATGAAGAAACACCCATTTAAGTTAAACCCCATTAACCACAAAGAAAACTAATCATTGCCTCAACACGAACAAATACCAATTAAACAATGTAATAATCCAAAAATATTCAGTTATTTAATCCAACATTTTTTGTGTGTTTTAGCCCTTTAGGTCCCAGTCCTACGTAATTCATTTTGCTCAACCAAATTAGTTAGGACGACTTCTTTTGTTAGTAAGCAAAAACAGAACATGCATTATTAATGCTAAAGTTTGGGATAGAGAGAGAGAGAGAGAGAGAGAATTTATTAACCTGTGTTTGGATGTGTACCAGAACCAGAGCCTTGAAAGCCACGTAAAGCCTGAGAAAATGAGTATGCTTGGATCAGCAAGTTAAAGATTTAAACAGAGCAAATTTTTTTTTGGGATAGAAATTAAAATTAATGCTGAAGTTCAGGCTTAATAGTGTTATAATAGATGAATTCGTGAGATCCCACCTAAGCAATTGGGACAACAAAGTCATTGACATTCAAGAACAAACCAAAGAGGTTTGTGTGGAGTAATAAAAAATATATGGTTATATAATTTTAATAGTGTCATAATATTTCGTCAGCTCACATGGTTATATAATAGTGTTACCTATTTTTGTCCAGATGACATTCCTATCATCTCTCAATCAAATTGCTGGTATAGAATCTGAATCAATAACTCAGACATTCATGAGTGAATTCTTTAAGTTTGTATTAGGAACCCTTTCACTGCCTATCAATCTTCCTAGAACAAATTATAATAGGGAGCTGGGAGTGGAAGGGGAGTACAAAGAGGTGAAGGGAAAGAGTTGTGAATGCATAAGCCTCATGAATATACAAAAAGGTCCAAGTACACTTGCCCCAAGCAATCTAAATCACAAACAGTAAGTACATACATCATAACCAAGCCAAATTCACCAAGAGAGGGAGAGAGACCAAAAAATACCAAGAATCAGCTTAATAAGAGCACAAATATAACTATGAACACCACCACCACAGAACAGCTGGTTACGATAAACCTAAAAGCAAAAAAATCAATACCGCATATAAACTACATGTATCAACCAAAAAAAATACACAGAGAAACAAAAATAACTATGAACACCAGCTGCACTATGTGTGCTTTCCAAGAGAATAGCATCCTTTCCAAGAGAAGAGAATTCACATTGTGAAACAAACTACATTGCATTTTACATATGTAAATGTGTGTGTGAGAGAGAGAGAGTTCTATACTTTGCTACCAACAATCTTACAGGAACGTCTTATAGGGGAATCCAAATCTTTCTAACTGTGTTCACATATAAGTTCCTAATTATCAAAGTTGTACCTGAACTAAACATAGGTTATTTGAAGACCTAGGAGGTTACATCCATGAAACAGGTTGATGCATCATTTATTCTATAAAAAGGAAAACATCTTTACCATTTCAACTTCCTGAACCATGTTGCTCCATATAGATCAAATTTCATAACTCGAGAGAATCATCAATATTAGAATTAAGTAAAATAATAATAATACATATGAACTTTAAACTAAGCAAAAGAACAAATGGCATACTTGAATGAACATTCTTAAGCATTTTACATACAGTCCAATATGGCTCCAAATTAATTGGCAAGCCGGCCAAAACATGGGTAATTCCGAGTGATCTCCAGACTAATCAGCAAGAGTAGTCAAATTTCATATCATAGACAAATATAGGAACACAAGCATAGCACGTGTGTATGCGGGTCTTCTAATGGTTTGAGAAGGACTATCAAAGCAAAACCTTAAAATAATTGGAAAGAACAACTTTCTTGTGGTAAAGTAATGGGCTGAGCCTTGAAAGGATACCTGAAAGCTCTGCCTCGTGAGTGCAAAGTAATGGGCTGATTACTCTTGTGAAATGATCCTGCATCATCAAGTACCAAAAGTAGCAAATAAGGATTGCATAATTCAATATCAATACCAATATCAACCATGAGTAAAACTTTGCTACTTCGGCAATGAAAATTTTGTATGAGAAATAAGATGTAAAATTACTCAAATAAAAACTGTGTGATTAGCCAAATACTTTTAATTTGACAAAATACTTTTATGTTTCTACCCTTCCATGAATAAAGTTTATATTACCGAAAGTTTATTCAAAGAAAATTACCCATGTTCATACTTACCTTGCACTGAGGACCGAGACACTTCAACAATTGAAAAAACGCAAAAATCTTGCAACCCTTTTTTGTTCAACGAATCTGCCATCATAAAGACTCAAAAAATGAAGAAAATTACCGAAAGTTTATTCAAAGAATAAAGACTCAAAGAAAATTACCCATCATAATATCCGAAAGTTTAAAGACTCAAAGAACAAAGACTCTTTTTTGTGTGTTTCAAAAGACTCACGAAAAAGAGGGATCTGATGCGTTGAGAGAGAGGAGGTGTTTGCGCAGAAGAGGAAGAGGAAGAGGGATGGATGGTGGTTGTGCCTGTCTGAGTATTTGAGGAAGTGACTCGCCGCCTAATCCGCCGCCTGTGTATTGCCAAGCCGTTGCTTGTCTGGAGATTTGGGGAAGTGACCGGCTAAGATAGAAGAGAGAGGACATTGCTCTGATTTTCGCAGGGAGCCGTTGGGTTTGGGTTGGGTTGGGATGGAAGTGATGGATAGGTTGGGTTGGGCTAGATGGGATTGGTTGGGTTGGGTTGAGTTAATTTTGGGGGGAAAATATAATGGGTATAAAATTCAAGTTCCATCCTATTTTATTATATAGATAAATGAATATGTTTCTATTTATATTTTGTAATATATTCATTAGTAAAAAAAAATTATGGATATTCTAATGTCTAAAATATATGATGTTTCGACCTTGATTTCATGTATTCTTTATGATAGAATTGTAAGCTGTCTGGCCATCCCAACAGGGGGAGAGGAGGTGCATTCTGGTAGGGAGTCTACAGTCATGACTACCTCCCCCCCCCCTGCGACACAAGAAAAGGGAAAAACTTAAAAATCTAAATGAAGGGTATCCACATATTTATAGTGTATATGTATTCCTGATTTTGTTATCATGCTATTCCAGGATGATGTCTGACCAATCTATTGTACAGTGTTTCTTTGACACTCCGGGACTTATGCTAAGGAAAAGTGGATTTCCTCACAATGACATCAAAGTTCGTGTTCAAAGTGCATGGAGTTCAGTTGATCTGTATGATGTGCTCATAGTTATATTTGATGTTTACAGACATCTTACCAGGTTAGTGATCGTCCCCTTTGATCTTGAGCAGACTTCAGTTTCTTTTCATTGCTTTTTGTCGTTTTTTACTTTGTTTGTGATAGTCCTCCTGGAAATGATCCTAACAATCAATGTCATGGTTGCCATTTGCAATAAAATCATTCCACAGAATTTCATGCACTGATCAAGACCTTTGTTTAGTTACAACTATGCGCACAAAGAATTGAGGTTGGCATTTAGTTAACAACCTTTGATTTCTCCGTTCCCATAAAAATTTTTGTTTGACAATCTTTGATCAATCTGTTCACATGAACATTTTTGTTTCTTCTCTTTCAAGTTGTAAATGGTATTTCCCTTGCTTTTATAGTTTTAACCTACAATAATTTTTTTCACTTTGCTTCCTACCATTCATTGCCAAACTCATTGTTGTGGAAAGTGCGCCTAGGCCCAAGGCGAGCAGGGGTGCACCTGACGCGCCGCAATGGGCCTGAGACAAGGCAGCTTCATTGAGGTGCACTATGACTTGAGACCCAAGGCACATGAGGAGTGGTCTCTTTTCCAGTGTAGCGATATATTTTGGACTATTGACTTTAATTAGAGTATTTGAGCTGCGTAACACTAGATTGGAGTTCCCAGGATGTATTTCTAATTCTAATGGTAAACACTACTTGTGAACTTCACAGATCCACTATAATATAACTCTCCTATAAATGTATTTTTTGTGCATCTCTGAGTTTTTCTTTTTCATTTTCATCATAATCTCTCTCTTTCTGTGTGTCTCTCTGCATCTCTCCTTGATCTTTATTTGTCTCTTACCCATTTTTTTCCTTTTGTTTTTGTGAAACTGGTTCCCAATTTACCAAAAACCAACCTCTGCTTGAATGTAAAACATCCTTTTTGGTTCAGTCACTCTTAATATTGGGCAATTAGACTTTTGTTGCAAGACATATAATGTATTTGCTTGAAATTTTCCGAAATGAGCTGCATTTAGTTGTATTTACAATTTAATTTGTAATTTTTATATCTTAGCTACAGTCTGCGCTGTGCTTCGATGAAGCCCGGACCTCACACCTACGCTCCAGAAGATCTTGGTGCCTCATTGTGCCTTTTTCCTTTTGCCTTAAGTAACACTGGTCAAGTGAGCCTACTCTATATGACATTACTAGTCCTAGGCTTGCATGATATGTTGTTGGTATATATGTAAGCAAATAGAATAGTGGCTCCTTCTATTCATATTAGGGCATCATTGGAGTATCAGGGGAAGAGTGAAAGGTGAATTGGATGGAGTTGATATATGGAAGGATACAATTGCAACCTAGATTTTTATCTACATGTTTCTACAAGTCTAGTTAGAAGTCTGCAATAGTGTTAGAAAGTACAAAGAACGAAGAGAAAACATTACCTAAATCACTTTAAAATTTTAGTCAATATTAAGGGAAAATTATTGTTTCTTAGATGCAAAGTTTCCAATTCTATGTGTATTTGCTTGTTTGTGAGCCTAGCGTAATCGATACTGTGAATCAATGTTAAGGCAATGGTTGATATTTCCTTAACATTATAATTATAACCAGTGATATAAGGGCAACAATGGAACAACAAGTGTAGAGGAGTTGAATGAAAACTGCTTTTTCGATCTCATACCAGTGAAGGAAATTGTCATTACTAGTTAATAAAAGCATAAAAGGTGATCAAGCTGCTACGAAACCCCCCAAATATTTAAGAGCTGGGGAAAAAGTCTCTTATAGCATATCTTTTAACGGACTGTAGGCCATGAGATGAAATAAATAACTACAGAGAAGGAATGCTCCATATTTTTCTCCCTATGTTGAAATTGCAAAACTCCTTTATCAGGGAGGCTTCCATATAACATTTCTGAACACAGAGTACAACCAACTCCGCCTCCTCTTGTCCCACGGTCCTAATGCCCTCGATGACTCTCTTCATTCTGCTTTGGCAACATTCCCGACTGCCTCCCTCTCACCGATGGTGACAAGACCCAAGATGCTTGGCAACTCTGTGAGTCCGTTCCAAACCTTGTTTAGCTCCCTTTTGAGAGTTTCTTGCAAAACTCATTTCATTTGTGAGAGTGAGAGTTTCTTCCAGTCACTGGCATAATTTCTGATGGAGTCATGAGTTTCACTCAATGCTTTTGAAGATTTGAGTATTTGTAATGTACTTTCCTGGACGAGTGCTTGTGGCATCTAAAGTTATGCTTGTTGTAGCCAACTAGTGGAAAACAGTTACAAACCACTTAAGATGAGAGTTATTAGATTAATGGGTATCTAGATACTGTTATGATTGGATACCAGGCATGAAAGGGATACATTTGAAGGCGCTCCCAACTTTATTAGAACTTTAAACCTAAAAGACGACGTGCCAAATGCGCGTAGAATGAGGCTGAGGATTCTCATGGAGGTTATGCAATCATTTGAATGCCATTGATGTCTTGGAGCATCATGTTTTGGATGCAATTGCTCCATGCTTCCTCCTATATGCCGTATGGGTCCTCCTCAGCTACTTGAGAAACAAAGCCCAGAACCTGATTAGTTGAAATCCATTGGATATAATCTTTGGGAAGAAGAATCAGGCTGTCTTCAATGGCTCAACTGCAACGAACCTTACTCAGAGCTGTACAAATTTTGGAAGTGACTCATATGACATAGGAGCAGGTGATTGAAATTTCTTGGCGACCTGGTAATAGTGAGCAAAATTTCTCATGATCTATTAGGCGGGAATCCTTCAAAGTTTATTATCTGTGCAATTTGAAAGTTGAGGCAGCCAGAAACATAGGCTGAAAATGTTTGAACGAATAATACTTCTGGTGCAATATGGAACTCTTATGTTTTATTTTGCTAGAGAGAAAATAAAACGAATGCAGGCCATTTTTATGCTAAATTTTATAAATTATAATTGACATAAGCATAGTTCGTTGTCAATATTGTGGTATCAGAGAAAAGTTAAACATGGAATTCAAATTTTAAGCAGTACTTTCATGTATACTAAATTCTATATATTATGACGCCAAAATAATCATTATTAACACTAAGGGTGGAATTGTTACAATTTGTTAATCATTGAATAGCTATAATTGGGCAGAAACAGTAATATTTATATGGTATAATCTTTGAAAATAGGTTGATGGTAAAATTGCAAAATAGGCTAACTACTGTCAGATGAAGTATGGTCCCAGACTTTTGTAAGTGGGTATAAACATCCTGTATACACAACGATTTTTGGGATGTTCGGATTCCACCTATCAAAAGGCCTGTCTGATCACCCAAAAGTACAGCAACAATATTTTACATTTTGCAAGATCCGGCATAACAGGAATACCCTTTTTGTAATTTCAATATGTTGAGCTTTCGCAGATCAGATGGGAAAATTGCCTTCCCATTAGTTTTAGACTACTTTAACATGTCTGGTCCATATTTGGAATAACACCCCTTGACATTCGAGGTTGTAGGCTAGGGCCTATTAAATAATATTTGTGCCTTTCTAGTATTTTCTTTTTAAATTTAAAAATATTAAAATGTATGAATCCATTTCTAATTGAAGGAATTTGCACGAATTTAAGATATTTTGCTCAATTTCATTGGGAAACAAACAGGAGAGCTGAACTTTTTAAGTTAATTAGATTCTTTGTTAAGTTGTTGTCAAGTACAATGGCCACTCTTTGGCCAAAATAAGAATGTATCCATTTTTCTTATTGGGCATGTTTGATAATTTTGGCTTTGTCTGGCAAAAGAAGGCTGTCATTGATGGGATTTTGTATCGTGCATTTGTGAAGTTTGGGGTAAAGTTAGTGGACAGTGTATTAGTGTTTTGTTTGTGGTGTGTGATGCATCATTAGGTATGAGGTCTATGCTTTTCTTGCTTTTGTTTCTCCTTTTCTCTACTCTTGTTCTTTTCTTCTTCTTCATTGTTTTTTAGCACTTCTAAGCCTCTCTGTTGACTCGAGCGGAATCGGAGTTACTGCTGTTGTGCTCCTAAAGCCACACCACTAACGATAGACCAATAACCCTTTAATTTCACAATTATAGCCCTTTTAATTTCCCAAGTACTGTTCAGAGCACCCATTTCTGGACAAAAAATCCGGTCTACTCAGGCTACTTTTTTGATATGTGGCGAAGACTCGGTAACTTACAAAAATCCCGATCTCATATGTCTAGCTTTGAAACTAAAGCAAATTTTCAAATTTCTCCCTTCGTTAACCTTTCTGCATGTCTTTTTATACTGGGTTTTTTAAACCAGAAAGCATTTATTCTCAGTTATTTATGAGATAGCTCTTCCTAACTCGACATGTCCATGTTCCTTCTCATCATGAATGGAGTCTTCGTCCTTGTGTTGACTACTTCTCGACATATCGAACAGTATTTGGAGTTGTTTAGGGTGCAGAGCATTAACATTACGCCTCCCCTTTCAAGCAGCCAGTAAATGATTTGAAAGAGTGTGAGGCCATCCAAGATGGGATATCACTTTTGAGACAGTCATCCCCATTGAGCCTCAATTGATAGAGACACATTCGCCAGGTCCAGGCCTTCCAGTTGTTGCTTTTAAGAATGGGTAGGTGTCTCCCTCTGTTCTATGATATTTGAATCCTGAATCTTCTTGGCAGTTGCAAAATGATTGCATATTTCTGAGGGAAGAATTAGGTTCTTTTAATTGTGGATCTAAAAGGATCTTTTGGAGTGTGGCATCTAATTTGCACAATTTACCATTACCATTAGTGAATGAGATTTATCGCTGTGCTCCTCTTAATTCTAGGCAGATTCCATTAGGGTGCCTTGAAAGCACAACAGATGCCATCATTACAGATATCCCCTATTGTCTCATTTCCTTGAGGCCTGATGCTTCTCCATGAGTGCTTATCTGACTTCTTAGACTGGCTACCCCAACTATGTTTGCTGCCTCCATTCTTGCCACTTCATTATATGGTGTAGCCTTCTCTGTGCTGTAGGAAGTAATTCAGATGTTCTTGCTTGCATCCTTCTTCTGTGTTCATTCATATGTTACTTGCGCTCAGCTGGAGGTTATCACAGGGAATCAGTCCTTGGTCTCTTAGACATACAGTTTCTTCCATATAAGTGTTTGCTTTTTAAAATGCCACATATATATAAATTTTTTAATATGGCGATAACTGTTGATGTCATCCTGTTTCTTTGATCACCTCTGGAATTATTTTGCTTAGTGAATTTTGATGGTAATGCAGAATTGCAGATAATTTTGGTACTGTATGATACTGAAATAGTCTATCAACATATGTATGTATGATCACATATTTGGATTACTGATAAATTCATCTTTTTAATTATTTTATTGGTATAGGCCTGATTCAAGGGTTGTGAAATTGATTACACGAATGGGTTCTCAATTGAACCCAAAACAGAAGCGAGTGTTATGTATGAATAAGGTTGACTTAGTTGAGAAGAAGAAAGATTTGTTGAAGGTTGCTGAGCAATTTAAAGATCTTCCTGGATATGAAAGGTAGATATTATCCTTATTTTAATCATTGACTACTGATGTCGAATTGTCTTAGTTCTACTATTATTCTTCATTTTAGGTATTTCATGATCTCGGGACTGAAGGGTTCTGGAGTGAAAGATCTTACCCAATATCTCATGGAGCAGGTATGTTCCTTTCTCTGATGCCACTTTTATATTGTTAACGTCTCTCTCTTTCTGCATTCAAAAATTGTTCTTAGACCCCATTTTTTTACGAAGTAGAAGTGTCTTTGTGCCCTTCGTGATATTTCACAATTTCTTTTGGCCAAGAATAATATTTGATTGCGTTAAGAATATGAAAACCCTCATTGCCTACGCATCTGAGAAGACTGAATTCACAATTCTTCGCATCATTTGTTTATTCCAAAAGTAGTTTATGTTCTGTAATTAGTTTAAAATGGGCCATTTATCTTGGTAACAGCAGTATGTGCACTTTGTCCGTGTTTACGTATGCATGCACAGCGAATCACCACTTCATAAAGCTAAATAATTAACATGTTTTCACTTAAGATCAGCAATGTTGTTAGATTTGTTTTACCAGACCCAAAGGGACTTTCAAGGAAGGTTTTATTTTCATTTTATTGAGAAATGACTTTACTGTGAGTTGAAATATGAATAATTATATGTGACGTTAAGGAAAAGAAAGAGAAGAAGAGGAGTGGAAGAAAAAAAGTACGAAATAATATTGTGTGTTGGGTGTTTGTTGCCAACACCCTATTACCTATTTATATTAGATTGATATTGAAGACAATTACAATATTAGGTCTGTTCAAACAAAAAAAATGTCATAAACAATACATAATAGAAAAGTAACACTCTAACCTCCCCCTCAAGCTAGAGCATAGAAATAAAAAATACTCAATTTGGAACAAAGGCTCCTAAAGGTGGATCGTACCAATGGTTTGGTGAGAAAATCACTGAGTTGACTGGAATATCTCCATGTGAGCAATACAGAAGATAAATCTTTTTTTTTTTTTGATTGGAAACTTGAAAACTTTGGCTGATAAGATATCCATCTATGAAAAGAAAAAAAGATTTCAGCTCATAAAAACTACGTATCACATGAGACTCTCCAATCTACCAAGATACAAAAAAACGGAATGTTGTCAAACTCCTTAGAAACAGAAGCCCACAACGACGCCAAAAAATAAACGTGATCCCATAAACTTTTCATCCACTCACGTTTATCCTCAAATATTATTCAGTTCCTTTCCATCCATATTACATCTATAGTGGCTAAAATTGCACAATGCAATAGAATCTCCTCTTTCTTATACTTTTCTAGTTCCTCAAATTCCTCCACTAACATAGAGGAAAATGACCTAGGAATCACCCAATTCATATCTGATAATTGAAACAATTTAATCCAAAAAAAAGAGAAAAAGTAGTAGGGCAATGTAAAAACAAGTGATCAATAGTTTTACTTTCACATGCATACATGACACACCACTATGAAGAAATACAAATAAACGATTTTTTTCTCTGAAACACATCATTGGTATTTATCTTATCATGATATATAGTCCATGCACAAACCTGCATCTTTATGGGCACTTTAGCCTTCCAATCATCACGGGGGGAGAAAACATAGAGAGTAAAGGATCAACAATCATTTTATCAAAAAATGATTTACATGAGAATACTCTCGAAGACTTAATAATCCACTTTCTCTTATCACTAAATTTATGACACAACTTGAACTTATCTAGCAAGGATAAAAGTGACACAAACTCCGTCAAATCTCTATCATCAAGATTTCTATGGAATCCAAAGGCCCAAGAAACTTATTGATTAGAAAATTGATACAAGAAGGCAGTAGAAGACCCATGACATTGAGAAAAATGATAAAAATGTGAGAATATATGTGAAAGGAAAGATGTCCCAATCCAAATATCTTCCTAAAAATGAATTCTCCCCATTTCTCCCATGAATGTAACATATTGAGAGAACCCTAAAAGCCCCTTGAGAAATAAACTTCCATAGGCATCAATAAGTTCCCTGATCAATCCCTTACCATCTTGTCTATTGGCTTATAATCCATATTTACTCTTGTTAAGTGTAGAGGATTAACACAATATTAGAGAGAAACAAAGAGATGTTAAAACTTAACCTAACTTTCATACATTACTTGTATTTATGGTTAACTTACAATAATAAGAAAAATAAATACGCCATCTTATATTTACACATAATACTCTTGACACTCTTAACAATTTACACATAATACCTTAATACTCTTAACACGCCCCCTTCAAGCTGGATTATATATATCATATAATCCAAGCTTGGAACAAATTGCTGTAAGACGTGTACGATTCAATGCTTTAGTAAACATATCTACAAGCTGATCTTCAGATTTCACAAATGCAGTCATAATCTCCCCTGCTACTATGTTGTCCCGAATGAAGTGACAATCAACATCAATATGTTTTGTTTTCTCATGAAACACTGGATTTGCAGAGATATGGATAGCTGTCTGGTTGTCACAGAATAACTGTAAAGGAGGTTAAACTGAAAATTCAATTTCTTGGAGGAAGTGTAGTAATCAAGTCAACTCACTCGTCGTATGCGTCATTGCCCTATACTCAACCTCAACACTGGATCTTGCTACCACAGATTATTTCTTATTTTTCCATGAGGCAACGTTACATCCTAAAAAGGTATAATTACTAGTAGTTGATCTCCGATCAGAAGGAGAGCCAGCCCAATCAGCATCTGAGAAACCTTTCACTCTAAGATGTTCATTAGCTCAATATAACAGTCCAAGTTCAGGAGCACGTTTGAGATATCGCAGAGTACGAGTAACTGCCTCTTAATGTGGTACTGTAGGACACTCCATGAACTGAATTATTTTACTGACTGAATAGGAAATATCCAGTTGAGAATAGTGAGATAATTGAGCTCTCTATCCAATTTGCATCACCGGCTCAGATTCTCAAACAGTGCACTATCATCCATCAAAAGTTTCTGATTCGGATACATAGGAACATCAATCGGTTTACTACCCAACAAACTTGCTTTCTCTAACATGTCAAGTACATATTTTCTCTGGGATAAACAAATGCCCTGCTTAGATCGAGCCACCTTAATACCAAGAAATACTAGAGTTTTCTCAAATCTTTAGTATGAAATCTATCATGCAAGAATATTTTTAACTTGACAATCTCTTCAGAATCATTTATAGTAATCATAATATCATTTACATAGACCACCAGTAGAACATATCCAACATCCGTCTGTCTATGGAATACAGAATGATTTGTCTGACATCGAAGAAGACCAAACTCTAAAACTGCATCTGAAAACTTATCAAACTATGCGTTGGGTGACTGCTTCAAATCATATAAAAATTTCTTTAATGGACATACGCTCTTATCATACTTCTCATGAATAGTAAACCCAGGTGGCTACTCTATGTATACCTCTTCAACCAAGTCACTATGTAGAAAGATATTCTTGACGTCTAACTGAAACAGAGGTCAATCAAGGTTAGCAGCCAAAGAAATCAAGATACGAACAGAGAAATTTTTGGCAATAGGAGAGAATGTCTCCTCATAATCAACACCATAGGTCTGAGCAAAGCCCTTTGCAACAAGTCGGGCTTTGAGACGCTCCACAGAACTATCCGGATGAAATTTAACAATTCACTCAATGACAACCAACAGTTTGTTTACCAAGAGGTAAAAGAACGAGATCTCAAGTCCCATTATGATGTAAGACATCTATCTCCTCCTCCATAGCTTTCCTCCAACCCGGATCAGATAATGCATCTTATAAATACTTAAGAATTAGATATAATAGATAATTGAGAGGTAAAACAAGAGAAGATAGGAGACAAGACATCATGTGAGACAAAATGAGTAATGAGATGATTAGTAATACACGGACGAGTACTTTTTCGAAGAGTAATAGGTAAAGAGTCTAAATTACTTGATGCAACAGGAGTAGAAGGCGACAAGGAAGACAGTACGGGCACTTCAGTTGATGGGCGAGGACGACGAGAGTATACATAGAGAGGTAAAGTAGATGACAACACAATGGCTGGTGAAATATATGAAGATGAATGGAATGTTGGTACAAGAGATGAACCAAAGTCCAGATCCAAAGGCTGAGAGTGTGCTGAAAAATATGGAACAAAATTTTCAAATGTGACATCAACACTAGTAAAGTATCGATGTAGAGAAGGACTGTAGCAAAGATACCCCTTTTACGTGCGGGAGTAACCAAGAAATACACATTTGGTAGCTCCAGGGTCAAGTTTATCAAACCTTGGATTCAAATTGTGAACATAATAGACACATCCAAAAACCTTAGGAGTTAGAGAAAATAAGAGCTTACCAAGAAAAATAATAGAATATGGTCTTTGTCCATTTAATACACAGAAGATAACATACGATTAATAAGGTGACAAGCAATAAGAACAGTATTACTCTAAAAATATTGGAGAATATTCATCTGGAATAACAGGGTACGAGTGACTTCTAACAAATGATGATTCTTGTGTTCAGTAACACCATTCTGCAGAGAGGGGTAAGCACAAGAAGTCTAATGAATAATGTCAGTTTTACTAAGATAAGTTGAAAAA
>CM042186.1:20271812-20282049 GCA_023539305.1 Ilex asprella
ATTTGTACCCCTCACATAGTTGATAGAAGTTCTTTTACAATTTATATCATATATTCACTAACTAAATCAACTTTAACTATTATTTTACTATATTAGTATTTCTTACGGTTATAACTCATTGACTTCATTCCTACACCATTGCATATATCACATTACTACACAATGTATGATTATATTACTTTAACATATGGGGATTTACAATCACTCATTAATTTGTGAAATACTCATACATACCGTTTAACTCGATACCATGTTGTTACGACCTATTTACCAAGATCGATAACTTAACAAAATCCAAATAGAGTCTTGTTTATACATGAAGCTCTACCTAAAACACAACTTGTGCAATCATATAACATTGATCACACCGGATTCATTCATCCATACTCAGTTGCAAAGTATTGGATATTATCATAATCATTATCTCTACGTACATTCATTCATAAAAGAATAGATATCCAAAAAAATCTTATATACATACATTTTTAATATAAAACAATTTTTTGTTTACAAAATTATATAAGACCAAAAGTAGATATATACAAGGGACTACAACATCAAAATAAGAGTCATAGTTCGGCTCTATCGTCAAAACAGGCCTATAGAAGGGCGTTTGGTAGAAGCTCATGCGATACTTGAAAAATGTTTTCATAAATGGTGAGTCAACGCTCAATAGTGTAATTCCTCTAGAAAATACCTCCCAACTAAAATGCATATGAAATGTCACATGCAACAGTAATTTCACGATTCATTCAAATATATCTACAATGAATAAATGTCATAAATCATGTCATGATATGAGATGAGACTCATCCTTGCAATACCAAACACCAAGTCCATCTTGGGCTCCCACAACACATGCATATGTATCCGGACATTCTAAGTCTCTGCCATTGGTATTATATATATCAAATGAATAATTAATTTCCCTATCCGTGTCTTTGTGGAGCGATGATTTATGGTATTTCACCAAAGAGACACTACACTATCAACGAATTTTCAGGATATCCCACTTGTGGCTTCGTTTTCGCTGTTACACTTTTATGGAATTGCACTACCAGAAAATATATAAACCAAGTAACTAGATCTTGCACCTAAGGAATAATCTAGCCTTTCTTACTACACCCGACACGTTTATCCATTTAATTTCCGTGCGACTCAAGCGAAATTTGGTGCAACTTTTCTAAGCCCACGGTCAATCCATCTATATTATGATTGATTTCATACCATACACACACTCCCACCCATATTAATGTCAGTGAATATAGTGTAACTTGTGCATATACAATGCAATATGTAATTGCCTTTAATACCATTCACATTGTAACGCCCTAAAATCTACCCTAGATGGCATTATTATCTCAAGCCATACACATCATAAGAGCAATTAATAATTTTCATAAGTAAACGAATATTCAATTCATCATACATAATATCTAGAGTGTTTCAAAAAAATATGCCAAACTATGACCATTACATTAAAAGAGAGACTGCTTTATCTCGCAACGGAATAAACTAAATACCATTCATACATTATATCTAAAAGGCATCCCCTAGTCTAGGACACAAAAAGAATAACCCTAAACATCTCTCTCTAGATCCATGCTCCCATCCAGTTGCGCTTCCCAATTTACCTGCTCATCAACTCCGAGCTCTTTCTCTAAACTGAAATCCGATAATAAATATTTTTTTGTAAGGGGTGAGCACTAAGCTCTGTAGCAACATCGTCCCAAACTCGAATAAGGTTTGAAAAACATATAAAACGGTGCAGTCTCACTTTTCAAAATATCATATATAACTTTTGAAAGAAAGCAGTGACATTTAAACAAATCTCAAGTTAACACAATAACAATAAATTAAATCAATAGTAAAACCAAGTTCCAAAAAAATAATCCATTTCGAATGACACCATTTCCAACAAGTTCTAGTGGAATCCAAAATTCTAACAATTTTTTGTAGAAACCATGTACCATTAGCCACGATCAATCATTTTCAACAAAGAACCATAACTCACAATTTGTATATCTGTATCTCAGGTATTATGTAAGATCTCGCATGAATACACATATTGTGAATATCCTGGTCCACACACACACACACACACACATCCTCGCAAGGATATCATCTTTATGAAAGGAGTGTACCATCACAATGGCAGTGACAAAATCCAATCCATGAATAGTATACTAACCCTCAGACACGGTACCCATGAGCGAATAGTGGTTTGGTCCACGCAAGACACCAACCCCACTACGAGTGATAGGGAATGTTCAAACCCGCACGGAGTATGAAACACGTCTATCCCACTCTGCGATATCCGGTCAACGGTCATCCATGTTCATCCAAACATCCATACAAGAGATACAATGCTAACCAATTTCTCAAATCACAAGTATTTTCAAAAACCCTCAATTTCATTAGTATTTTTCAAATACAACCTCTCAAGAACAATAAGAAAGAGACCATCAAAAGATATAGTTTTATGATTCCAATAAACACTAAAGTTTTTGAAAAAAAGAATAATTGAAAATCAAGTAGAGAAATCAATAACAATTGATTTATCAAGTAGGGAGATCAAGAAGAATGAATATTGAGTAGAGAATCAAGAACAAATGATTTATCAAGTAGAGAGATCAAGAACAATGAATATAAAGTCTTGAAATCTAACACAAATCAATATCAAGTTTATGAATCAAGAACAAAAAAAAATCATGCTTCTTGAAAAACTTGTGTTTGGATGTCAAGAACAAAGGTTTAATGGACATCAAGCTATAACTTCCATCTAACATGGTAAGATTTGCAAGAACAATCAAGAAACAAGAATTAAATAATAAATATTTATGATTAAGAGTCAAAACATGTATATGTATAAGCCTAAGTATCAATGAACAAGAGTGGAAGAAATCCCCTACCTTCTTCTTCTTTATAATTCTTAAAGAACTTGAGATTTTGATTCACTTCAAGATGAAAATTCTCTTTGATCTTGTGTTTTTCCTCTTTCTTTCTTGTTTCCCAAGACTTTCTAGGGTTGTTAATGGTGTATAGAGGCTGAAGGAGGCGGTCTTATGTATTTATAGAGGAAGAAAATATCTCAGCCAACATGAATCTGATGTTCTGATTCGTTGATCACGTTCGAACATCATTTGGCGTTCGAAAGTTACTAGTGAAAATTGTTGTTTTACGTTCGAACGTCCTTTGGATTTTGAACGTTGGTTGCTCCTAGTACTTTTGTTTTTCCATCCGACAAGAGTACTGGAACGAATCATCGTTCGAACGGACTTTCATGTTCGAACGAACATACTTTCCCGTTCGAACGTCATCCCAGTTTTTTCTAGAATGTCTAGTGAAGTTTTGACCTATTTAGAGGTCGATTTGGGAAATTTTTGTGAAATAATCATTTGTAGCCCTGGAAGTCTACTATCTACTGTCAAAATTTAAAATCTGATGGACATCAAAATAAAAAGTTATGATCAAATTGCTAAGGCAGTATCCACACTCTTTTTTACCCAAATTTTCTCTAAAGTGTGCTTTCACTCTGGAATACTTCCAGACTTCTCATATACCCCATATTACCTCTCCCAAAGCTTCTCGACCTTCCAGATTCAATGAAGACCTTATCTTGACCTAAAAATATTTAGAAACTTACCTAATCACTGTTCTCAAGGTTAAGCATATTCAGAACTAAGTTTGACTAAAAGTTAATTCGTCCGAAATTCAAACTTCATGATCAATCTTTCAACAATGATTCTAAGTTTATACCATCATTTTATTTATCTTAGGAGAACTCTTAATATAATAATATCCTTATTTAATTTTTAATGAGGGGTCTTACAAAATATCCCCTAAAAGAAAGTTTCGTTCTTGAAACTTAATCGTTGAGTTAGTCTATCTAATTCTCATTTAGCCACAATGTCTCCATTTCTATTCATCCTCTAAACATCAAAGCCAAGATAAAATAGAAAATCATATCCTAATTTTAAATCCATCTCTTCAACTTATACCGTCACTGTAGTTAATGCAATCCCTAAGTTTACGTTCATTCACTATTTTCGGCTATTCTTTATACTCAATAATTCCATTTGATTGTCTAAACTAATTCCATACCATGCGTAATTTCTAGATCTTCAACTTATTTCCTATTCATCGGATATCACTCCTCTTTTGAATGTACCAATCATTTCAAAAATCTCATTTTGTTTTTCACATGTAGCTTATCCATAAACATTTCATAACAACCAAATTCAATTTCAGTAATGGAATTACTCATCATTTATATATCCAAATTATGTTATAATCCAAAACTTGGCAATGTCATTATGGTAGGTTCTACAACGATTCCTTAAATAGATGCATCATTCTTAATGACTTTGTCTCCCACTAGACTAGAGAAACTAACAATACTTAATATCTAATAATAACTTCACATCCTACGAACACTTATCAATTTTTGTAGTTTGGGGGACACAGCAAGATTCCCAACCATTATGACCATCAAACTATACACTAAGTTTTCCAAGAAATTGAATCTCACTCTTCAAGCTTATACTCTTTACATTCACCACTATAACCATAACTAATGGTTAATTCCATTAATATTAAACCTAATCCAATGAATCGCTGCGCACTCTGATATAAATTATAATCTAATAATCATTACGTAGAAACTAGCCTCAAGAAATTAATTCACATACATTCATAGAGTTTTGTGAAGATATGTCTGGTTTCACCACATGTGTTCTTTGCTTATAACTTCTAGAATATGTTCACTAACGATCCATCTTTCTCCTTCAAAGGATTTTTTTTTTTTGTAATTAACCAATTATACTACTTAAGCTAAGGATCAAGTTATATCTCCAAGATATTTGTTCTTAATCTCTATCATTGAGATAGCACCAATAAACCGTGTCATCAATCCTTAGGGGTTTTCATTAACATCACAACTCATTCCATGATACCTATACTTTTGAATCCCTGTCATACCAGTACAATATATATTTCTTGTAACCTACCAAAAAGTAAAGATAGACTACATAGGATTTCCAAAATATCTCTCAATTAACTACTACCTAACTTCTAATGATACTATCAAAGTAAAACCAGACTCCCAATAATTCCCTTCATGCTCTTCAACTTAATTACATTAGTCATCATAGCTTTAACAATTATTCATAATCCTATGATGAATATGATCTGCAAATTACTAGGATAACCATAGTCATTTACCCCAAAAATTACTTAAGGTTTCTACATCCATGTCAAAGCCAATCTGCATAGGTATCATCATTGATTCTTTAAATTACATCTTTTCAATTATCACCACTAATTTTCAAGTTAGAATCCTCAATATTCATACCAACAATACTCAAGTCTGGCTAATCAGACCTATCTTAATAATGTACTAAAAGAGACAGGAAAAAGAACTCCATATTCCCCAAACACAACTCCAATAACATTTGAAATATCTCACATAACGATTGAAGTTAACACCAAACATTGAAATCATCTTTATTTCAATAATTGTCTATTATATCTAACATCGAGATTTTAAACTCTATAATCTTTAATCCTATAATATCGATGGTCAAAGGTAACTACTACCACTTAATTAGGCTTCATAGATTTTCCTATCTATATGTCTATAAGTTTGTTTCTATAACTCGCCCTCAAATTTCCAATCAAAATTTGTGAATACAAGTCAACTATTAAATCTACACTTAACCAAAAGAATCTTGATTGTTAATACTTTAGAGAGCCTAAATGTAGCGAACTAATCCCACAACGAAATACATTTACCTAAATATAACGTCCTCAATAAGTATCCTATGTATCACCCTTCTAAACCATTAATATTTCAAAAGTAAATTTAATCAACTCTCTGTAATATTTTCAAACAAATATTGGTAACCTCAAGTACGTGGTTATGAAAGAAACTCCTGTCCATTTAAGAACCATAATCACAATTCCTATCGTTATTCCAAAATAGACTCTCATTCAATATTATTTTACCATATTACTTCAATTGATTACATTTGAGAATTATACTATCTCATACCATCGTACTCATCCTAGAGAAAAACATAACACTTATATGGTTCATATCGTAAAACCAAAACTACATTCATTCCTTAATTGCTATGAATTTTAAGTAACACACATAACCTTCCATAACCTTATTTTTCAAAACTCAATCCATCTTAAAAATATCTAAGTAAACCTTGCCTCCACACATTCAAATTTGGTTATCACATCTCCTTGTCTTCCAAAAATATAAACAATACTAATTGTAGAAGAGAATACTTAGAGTCAACAGGACACCAAATCATAGTTAAATTTTTTATATTGTTATCCATCAAAATACTTCAATCAACATGGGGGTATATCTAAATCAAATCTTGAATAGAGTGAAAGCTTGCTTAAGGATGAGTCCTTCAGAGTCTAAGAAGAAAAGCATGACATTTTGTTATACAAGGAATACCAAAGTGCAGTTTTTTGATCAACTTCGGAGAATAAATTGATTTAACTCAGGTATTTCTAGCATGTGTGACCTATATGGTTGCAAATGTATACGCGTTAAGCTTCTAACAAAAAAAAAAAGGTGTACAATTTGGACTTTCCAACAAGGAGTTATGGTCAAATTGGTGAAAGGTTGTTTGTTTGACTAATATTTCTACTATACTTCTCCAACTCGAGTTTGAGTATCTTTTGTCACAAATTCTATCTAATACCCCTTTCCAATATAGATAATATGACTTAAATAAATCTCCATGTCTAGCATCATTTATAGACCACAAGACAAATTACCATCCGTCTCCTAAAATAGTTCAAAACGACATGATACAAAATTAGAATATCCATCCCAAAATTTTTGTCAACTCCTCAAAGCTAGCTAATCCATGAATCCGAACAAATAGATAATTCCCAACCTAATTAAGCAACAAATCACATTTATCTTATAAACATATTACTTCAAAGAAATTCAACCCAAGAGTTTCTTCATCCAAACCTAATGCTCCAGTGATAGTCCACAACCTACAGCTCCCATGTAAGACATAATTCCTAAGCTCTTAACTGAAGATTTTTGATCAACTTGTAACGCCCCAAAATGCACCCTAGACGACATTACTAGTTCAAACTATTCATATCATGAGAGCAACTAATACATTTTATTTGTAAATGAATATTCAATTCATCATACATAATATCTAAAGTGTCTTCCAAAAAAATATGTCAAACTATGACCATTACATTCAAAGAGATACTACTTTATCTCGCAGTAGAATAAATAAAATACCATTCATACATTATCTCAAAAAGGCATCTCCTAGTCTAAGACACAAAAAGAATAACCCTAAACATCTCTCTCTAGATCCATGCTCCCATCCAGTTGCGCTTCCCAATTTACCTGCTCATCAACTCTGAGCTCTTTCTCTAAACCGAAATCTGATAATAAATATTTTTTTTGCAGGGGGTGAGCACTAAGCTATGTAGCAACATCCTTCCAAACTCGAACAAGGTTTGAAAGACATATAAAATAGTACATTCTCACTTTTTAAAATATCATATATAACTTTTGAAAAAAAACAGTGACATTTAAACAAATCTCAAGTTAACACAATAACAATAAATTAAATGAAGAGTAAAATCAAGTTACAAAAAAATAATCCATTTCTAATAACACACCATTTCCAACAAGTTTTGGTGGAATCTCATACTTCTAACAAATTCTTGTAGAAACCATGTACCATTAGCCACGATCAATCATTTTCAACAAGGAACCATAACCCAAAATTTGTATATCTGTATCTCAGATATAATGTAAGATCTCGCATGAATACACACATTGAGAATATCTTAGCCCACACACATCCTCTCAAGGATATCATCTTTAGGAAGGTCATGTACCATCACAATGGTAGTGACGAATCCAACCCAAGAATAATATACTTACCCCCAAACATGGTACCCGTGAATGAATAGTAGTTTGGTCTTTGCAAGGCACCAACCCCACTACGAGTGATAGAGAATGTTCAAACCAGCACGGAGTAGGAAACACGTCTATCCCAGTCTACGATATTCGATCAACAGTCACCCATGTTCATCCAAACATCCATACAAGAGATACAATACCAATCAATTTCTCAAATCAAAAGTATTTTCAAAAACCCCTAATTTCATAGGTGTTTTTCAAATATAACCTTAAGAAAAATAAACAAGAGATCATCAAAAGATATAGTTTTATGATTCCAATAAACACTAGAGTTTTTAAAAAAAAGAATAATTGAATGTCAAGTAGAGAAATCAAGAATAATTGATTTATCAAGTAGACAGATCAAGAACAATGAATATCAAGTCTTGAAATCAAACACAAATCAATATCAAGTTTATGAATCTAGAACAACAAGAAGAAAAAAAAATCCATGCTTCTTAAAAAACTTGTGTTTGGATGTCAAGAATAAATGTTTAATGGACATCAAGCTATAACTTCCATCTAACATGGTAAGATTTGCAAGAACAATCAAGAAACAAGGATTATATAACAAATATTTATAATTAAGATTCAAAACATGTATATATATAAGCCTAAGTATCAATGAACAAGAGTGGAAGAAATCCCTTACCTTCTTCTTCCTTATAATTCTTGAAGAACTTGAGATTTTGATTCACTTCAAGATGAAAATTCTCTTTGATCTTGTGCTTTTCCCATTTCTTTCTTGTTTCCCAAGACTTTCTAGGGTTGTAAATTGTGTATGGAGGCTGAAGGAGGTGACCTTATGTATTTATAGAGGAAGAAAATATCTCAGCCGACATGAATTGTAAGCCCCGCATATTTATACTCACATAGTCGTATAATTGTTGATTAATTAATTTAGAAATAAAAATATAAGTGTTAATGTTGAAATAGTAAGTAGTTAGCTAGGATTTAGTTTTGAATTGTAAAGAATTGAAAACATGTTCAATAGAACGTGTAGGTATTGAGAGTTATGTGAGAAACCTTGTTAGACATGCATGGGATGACTTTGGAAGGGTTTAAGATGGATTGAAAATGAAAAATAGAGACAATAGAAAAAACTGGGCAAACTCATACTGATACTGTGTACCAGTACTGAAGAGTACCGGTACTGTGTTCCAGAGCAAACTGGTCCAGAGAGTTCAACGTACCAGTATGGTCGAAAGAATTCTGAATGTTTAATGTCGTGATCTTGGTCCGATTTTCGCCCTATAAATACATTGTGTCGGCTCTTTTGGCTCTATTTCGGCCCCTACAACCTTAGAAACCCTAAGAGAGAAAGAAAGGAGAAAGAGAGAGGAAGAAAGGAAGAGAAAAACACTTGCTTTGAAGGGATTTACACCTTGGAGTCTATCCAAAACTTAGATTTCAAGAGTCAAGGTAGGAGATTTCTTCTCTTTCTCTTTCATTGAGATTAGGGTTTATGTATATATATATGTTTTGCTCTAAATGCTATATATATGATATGAAATCATCATCTCTTAGTCTTTTGGACAAAAATTATATGTTTTTAACAAAGTTAGGGTTGAACATCCATGAAATCCCTCTTTTGTTTTAAAAACCCTAGATGTTGGATAGTAATGAATTTTTTTCTTAAATTCTTCCTTCATTATTGATATTGGAACCATAAAACTTTGTGTGGAGTACTAAATGATTGAATTGTGATCTCTTGTATTTTTCATAGTTGAGTATTGAAATTGTCACATGAAGAAATTGAGAATTTTTAAAAATATGCTTATAATTAAGAATATGTTGGTTTCCTTATTGTATGGTTGTTGTGAGGGACTTGAATTGTCATTGAGAGATGTCGTAGAGTGTTAGAGGTTAGTCTACCCTGGTGGGGGTGAGATGATTTCCTAACACTTGTAGTGGGTTGTTATTTGGTAATGAGACCACTATCGTTCACTGGAGTTCAAGTTAGGGTTGGTATACCTTTTTTGGGAAGGGACTCGTCACTGTCATTGGTATGGTAGACGTCCTTTCCCCAAAGTGCTTGTGACAGTGATTGGTGAACTAGGTATAGTTGTTGGGTAGATTCTTGAGAAACAATCAACGTACAAGGTGATTGGTTGAAAATATTGTGGTTCCCTACCTCTCAACACCACCCTCAAATGTGTATGGCTTATGCGTGAAAGGAGTGTCACTCTCCCTCGGGATGATGCAAGAGATTAGGGGACAACGGAATGTGAATGGTGGGAAATGGATGTGAACAAAATATGTGTGAAATGA
>CM042186.1:20294920-20306165 GCA_023539305.1 Ilex asprella
CATAGGTCCCTATTTTTTGTTCCAAGTACCCCACTTCTCTCCTTTGTTTCTCAATACACCTTTTTTTCTTTTTGCGGAACTCTCACACTCACCACATGGCCTTCTTTTTATTCCTATAGGTTTCAAACTTCAAGTTAAGCTTAAAACCATCCAAAACTTTGGTGAAAGTCACAGAAAAATGAGGGTTTCAACTCATGACCAAACCCGTAACTCCTATTGTCACCCTCCAAATGACCTTTAAAACCATTTTTGAGTCAACCAATGGATTCCTAAGGTCAATATTAGCTAGGTATGATCCTCTTTCGAAGCTTAAACACCAAAACCATGGAGATAAAAAATCTTCATGCCTGAAGCTTCACCTTCACCTTCACCTTCACCACCACACCATCACCACAAACCACGATCAGCCACCAAACCGCCACCAAAAGACTCCTTGGACACCCAGAAACACAACCATATACATCAATAAAACCAAAGTGAAAAGAATACATGTACCCGTTTCATGAAAACCTAAAATGCAACACTTTCAAACTCATAGCTCTCTACTAACTCAAATCAAAATCTAAGAATATCATTGAATTCCTCATATCAAATTAATCTAGTAATATAACTTTGAATGTTCGAAGAAGCCTCCCAAGAAAACCCAAAAATTTCAAAAGTGTGTAGTTGTTTTTTTCTCTTTATTCACTCTTTCTCTTTTCCACTTTTTTCCCACCTTTATACCGCAAAACAATTTACTCAGCACCTACCCAAGCATAGGTGCCCTCGATGCAGCAAGAGGGAGTTCCAGTTGACAGCTTGCAAAACTACAAGATGGAGATGTTTCCAATGGTGTTTTGGTAATTTTACTCTTTGGCCAAATTTCAAAATTTTAATTAAAATTATATTTTTTTCAAAATTCTACATACATTAAATCAAGCACTAGAAATTTATTAATTAAATTTTAGGACATCAAATTGATCTCCAATTTAGTCCGCTAATGTGACTCCTACATTCCTAACAATCCAATTTGTGTTAACCCTAACTCACATGATTGCGCATTCCAACTCATTTTCTCTCTATCCATCACGTTCCTACCCTCAGTTAACATCCTTGAAACAACCAGAACACCTATGAACACACTCCCAAATATCAATTCATAGTCCGACTGTTCAATCTCCAAACCCCTAATCGCACACGTACACTCGCTTCTATCCCAATTCTCGATCTCCAAATACTAGGTTGTTATAGTCTATACACCTTAAAAGAAATTTTGTCCTTGAAATATGACTTTTAGATCATACTCAATGCATAAGTGCATATACCAATATTAAAATACATATTCAAAATTTATACTTACCTTAACGTTCTTATGTATCTTCCTTATTCATCATCGTAAATACACATTCTTTTATCACGTTCACTAAGTTAGTTGTGAAATCAATCAACTTGGTAAATTGAGGCATTACAGAGTAAAAAATTGCATCCAATAAATATAAATATAGTGGTAATTCCTCAATAAATTGAAGAACGACACACAACTACCCCACGCATGACATGGAGTTAGCAACCATCGTCTTTGCCTTGAAGCAAGACGCATCTATCTATATGGAGAATAATTCAAAGTGTTTTCAGACTATAAGGGTCTGAAGCACATCTTCACTCAGGGGACCTCAACATGAGACATCGTAGATGGATGGAGTACTTGGAGGACTACAATTTTACTTTGAATTACCATCCCGATAAGGCCAATATGGTGGTTGATGCACTCACCCAGAAGTCAAGGAGAGTCTTGGTTAGTGTGGCTTCCCAAGAGTGGCAGATGCTTGAGACTGTGAGACAGTTTAGGCTATACTATAGGGATCGAGCTCAGGGTATGTTGGGAAGTATGTTGGCTATGTCTTCCCTATTGAGCAAAGTGATCGAGTCCTAAGGGAAGGACACATAGATATTGTCCATCTAAGATTGAGTACAGTCAGGTACTGGTGACGAGGGTCGGGCCATTCACGTAGATGGTAGTCTTCGATTTCGAGTAAAGGTTGTGGTGCCCCAGTCTCCAGATCTGAAAGATGACATTCTTAGGGAGTTTTATTGCTCTCATTTTGTTATGCATTCAGGTGGTACAAAGATGTATCACCATTTTTGCCGCCAGTATTATTGGAGTAGAATGAAGGGAGTCGTTGGAGACTTCGTTACCATGTCAACATGTCAAGGCTGAGCACCAAAGACCAGAATGGTTGCTCTAGCCTTGGAGGTGGTTGAGTAAAAGTAGGAGCACATCACTATGGATTCACTGATCCACTTACCCTAGACATTGCGTAGGCATGACGTAGTGTGGGTGATTATGGATTGACTTACGAAGTCGGCACACTTTTTTGACTATAGGAATGACCTTCACGCTAAATAAATTATGTCAATTGTATATACGGGAGATAGTCTAGTTGCACAGGATACTTGTATCTACAATATCGGATCGGAATTCCAGGTTTATGACCCATTTTTGGAAAAGTTTATAGTGAGTTATGGGGACACAATTGATGATGAACATACATTTTTATCCCCAGATGGACGGTTAGTCAGAGAGGACCATCCAGATATTGGAGAACATACTTTGGGCATGCATCCTTGACCTTAAGGGTAGCTAAAAAGAGCACTTACCCTTAGTAAAATTTGCCTACAACAATAGTTGTCAGATGAGCATATAGATGGCACCCTAAGAGGCAATTTATGGGAGGTCATGTCATTCTCCAGTTTGTTTGATGGAGGTTGGAGATAGACCCTCTACGAGTCTAGATTTGATTAGAGACACCTCGAAAGAGGTGGACTTGATATGTCAAAGTCTTCTCAAAGCTCAAAGCCGACAGAAGAGCTGTTGCGACAGGCAGCGACAACCTTTGGAGTTCGAGGTTAGAGATCAAGTCTTTTTGAAGGCGATGCCTAAAAGGGGAGTGGTCAGGTTTGAAAAGTGAGGGAAGTTGTCACCGAGGTATATTAGTCCCTTCAAGGTACTAGATAGGATTGGTATAGTCATTTACTGGTTAGCGTTACCGTCAAATTTATTGGGTGTTCACGCAATGTTCCATATCTCCATGCTCTAGAAGTACTCTTCATATCCTACATATGGTGGATTGGGGTAAGCAAGTGGTTGATGCATATGGGAACTTCGAAGAGGGACCAGAGAGTATCATAGACAGCCGAGAACAGGTTTTGTGAGGCAAGAGTGTGAGGTTGGTAAAGGTACTATAACACCACCATGGTGTGGAGGGGTGATATGAGAGCGTGGGGACACAATACGTGTTAGTTATCCATTTTGGTTCAAGGATGGAGATATTTTATTGTAGTCATAAAGCATTATATGACTTGTTACATATGCATGTGGTTATATGTGCATGTGTGTATAAACTTTGAGGACAAAATTTCTTTTAAGGGGAAAAGAATGTAAAACCCAAAAAAAAAAAAAAATTATTGTGAATGGTAAAATAGTAATTAGTCGTTACGGTACGTGTTGAAAATCTAAAATTTTCAAGAACAAAAATGACAAAAAGAACCTCAATGTTGGATTCATCATGCAAAATGTATTTATCCAGTCAATTTTCGTTGAATTCTGAGATAGTCAAATTTTTTGTGTTTTACGATGCGATCGGTGGTCATGCGATCAAATTTTGTTCACAGAACCCAAGAAATAATTTTAAGTTAGTTCTAATAATATAAATTGAACTTTCACTGAATGAGATTTAATTGAGTCGGGATCAAAATTGGACCAAACAAAAGAGGCAAGTGTGGCGCGTTGTAGGCCAAGTAAATAAAAAGTATAAATGGGGAAGAAAATCATATTTTCTTTCCCATTTTCTCAGCCCAACACAGCCAGAAAGAGAGAGGGAGAAAGAGAGAAAAGAAAGCCAAAGTTCTCCAAGCTTCTCCTTGCGATCTAGGGCGATCCGTCCTTTGAATTCCTTCAGACCAAGAGCGAAAGTTGTTCTACGTGACAAGAGCTACGAATACGTACCAATGATCACATTTTTTTCCAACTTATCAAGAATGGGATTATTGGGGATCAAACGCATGAGGCTTGAGTTGGGTTTCTTGGAGTTTTTACCACATGTATTATGCTTCAAGAGGTAGGATTTTTTTCCTCACTAGGTTTATTTTCAACCTTGGGTTAAGTTTAAAATGCGTAGACTGATTAGAGATGAAATCTCATGCTTAATATACTCCTAGTGTAATTAGAGTACGTAAAATGGGTATAGAAATATGTTAAACCAAATTTGAATAAAATGAAATTTGTTGAAATTGCTTGTTTGGTTATTCCATGAGGAATGTGATGAACTAAGCATGCTACTTGTTTTCATAATTTTGTGTCTTGTATGTGTCTGATAAAATGCCTTGAATGATTTAAATATGTTATTTGAGTGAAATTAATATCACATGCGTGGATGATGTTGTGGGTTGTAATTATATGCTTATGATATAATTGACAATTGATGAAATTGAAAAAATTCGATGGACACTGAAATTGTTCATAATGCACTAATGACATATTGAACATGATATGATAATTATAATTGTACATTACATTTGCATATGCTTAGGCAAGTTGGACCTAGGTTTGACTGAGTCGTATGAGCTGTATTGAAAATAAGGGTCAAGGTTAGCAATAAGGGCTAGATTCTCCTTCGGGTGCAAGACCCGATAATTTTGCATATGCACTTCCTTTGGTATTGAGTTCATAAAGTGTGTTGGTATACGCAGAGCCGTTGGTGGAAGTCCACAGATGCTGTGTCGGTTGGGTACCCATTGATGGAACTCTATAAATATCCACCCCAAGAAAAAATTGAGATTTATAAATAATCATTGAATGTGTAACATTAATGGCGGGGCTAGGAGTGCCCGGATGCATACGTATGACATTGCATGTGTTATGAGAGTCGGTGGAGGCTCAAGTTATATTGCATGTGTGAGTATCATCTCATGACATCGCATTGTGAAATTTGTTTATGAATTGCATATTCTTGAATGGATGTTTGATTGATTATTGAATCTCATGTAAACATTTCATATGTATCTGCATTTGAGAGTAGCCTCCTTTGGAGATACCCCATTGAGCATGGCTCACCCTTTATGGGAACAACATTTCAAGTGTGGGACAACCGCTGGTGGACGACCCTCACTTGGGCCCTTGTTGATGAAGAACCCAAGATGTGGCTTTGAATTACATTTTGTAAATCAATTGTGCAATTCGTTTTGAATTTGTGGAATTGTGTAAGGAATCTTGTAATGAACTCTTATGGACTCTAAATTGTGTTAATGAATGTATGAATGTGTATGAGAAGAGATTGGATGGTTAAAGGTTGAACATTTGAAAGATTTGAGAAAAATATGGCCTAAGTACGAATCCCTAAGTGATTAAGTATCAGTATCACGTTGTTGGGTGGCTCAGGTACCGATACCTAGACTTACTGGTGCCAATACCTGAATTCTAGTGGGCTCAGATACCGGTACAAAGGCTTTAGGTATAGATGCCTCGATGAATAGTAGACTCAGGTACCGGTACCTAGCAAACAATGGGCTCAGGTACCAATACCTAAATGATTAAATACTAGTATCTGGAAAATGGAAGGGCCCTAGCCGACAAAAGGCTTAGTACCAGTACCACGTGTAAAAGAAAACTGTACCTCTTCCAAAAAATATTTTAAAATTTAAATATAACTTTGCCAAACTTTCAAATCTTGAGCCCTGTTGTCGAAATGATGTAATTGGTTAAATATTAAGTCCTAATGGATGGGAATGGACCCTAGAATGGATAACTGGTGGATATGTGCACAGGTTATGTGTTGGGTAGTATTTCGATACAAGAGAGACTCTATCCAAAGTTTGTTGTGGTTATGATCCCGATGAATGGTGTATAACAACGTGGCATTGTGTTATGCAGTACTCATGAGTATACTTTCGCAGATTGAAGGGTGATCGACGTTTGAGAAAGAACCTTGGATTTTGGGACGTCACATCAAATTACTAACAATTGAACGAAATATAATTTCAAAACTCAAAACCAAACGATACTGTACTTCGAATACGAATAGGACAATATCAATAAAAAACTCTTTGCAAAGAGATTAAAGGAATGCATATCATTTGTAAGCCACTTACATAATCCTTAGTTGATACTATGATCATGCGGATAAACTCCTCCCACTTAGTCTTAGTTCCTCCCTTTTCTCCTTTGTCTTTCCTTTTCCTTTCTTTGATTTTGTTCCATTGAAACTATTCCTGATTTATAGACATAAAACAAGGAGATGTCTCCTAACATGATTACCCTATTGATTAACCCTAAAAAGTGCGTAAAAGAATTAGGGTTTAGGGTTAATTGTGTGTGTTAAATGGTTTAAAAGGTTTGATTTAATTAGTATTATGCTTAATATGTGAAAAAATTATTGTGTAGGGTTTTGAATGCAATTATGGAGAATTGGAGGGCTAAAAGTACAAAGGAAAAGAAAGGAGAAAAGACGGAAAAAAAAATCAGCATTGAGGCACCATCTGAACACTAGGAGAAACATCCCAACAGTGGCTAGAGTCAAAAATTCAGCGAAGGAGGTTGCAAGACAAAAATCCAAAAGACTTAGCACCGTTCAAACGGTGGTGATGACGTCCGGACGGTGGCCTTAACTGCCTGAACTAAATACATGTTGGATCCCTGAACTAAATAATAACCTTTTTTCATTGTTGTAATCCAAAGTTTAGTTTAAATATTTACTTATTAGTTCTAAGTTCACATCACAATCTGTTATAATGCACACTACACGCATGACAATCTTACATTTTTTACTTTGAGTTCCAAAAGATAACTCCATGTGGATTCGACCTTGGACTTATATAAATAATATTACAACTTAAACACTTATACTTTTGTGTATTATTAAGATCAAGTCTAGTTTTTGGCATTACAATATTTTGAAAAAGAATACGAAAGTTTCCTAATTTGTATTATATGTGTATAAATTGTTTGTTTTATCTTTATTGTTTATGTCTATTAAGTCCTCAGTAGGATTTGTATTATTTATGTTTTATCTTTATTGTTTATGTCCAAAGAGGTGATCTTGAAAAATTTAAGGTTTTGAGCTTGTGAGGTGTTCTTGAAATTCTCCACACTTCAAGTGAGGTAGGATTTCTCCTACTTTGGTTTATTCTAATCTTATGGTGTCCATGGGTCAAGGGTTGGGTGTGTATCTATATATATATGGACCTGTGTATATATATGTGGTTATGGAAATGAGGAAACAAGTCTAGAAAAGACTTAAACCAAATTCTAGCTTGAATTTGATATGTAGAAGTCACTTCTGTGATTCCTTGATACTTAATGATATGGGGACAAATTTGTGTAATAACATGATATGTTTGCCTTGAATGATGATATTTGATGTTGTGTGGGCAATATTATGTGATAACATGATTGATGCCTCGAAGGGGTTTGATTTAATGCCTTGAATAAGTGAAGTGGTTATTTTGATATAATCGAAATAGCATGTTGGGACTTTGCTGATAATGTGAACATATGATTTATGATATGTTAACATAATGATTGTTTATGAAAATTTTATGCATGTGATATAAATTTTAATGGAATATAATGATGTGTGGTTGATATTGCTCAATTGGCATTCATTACATGTTGAGCATGATATTAACATCACATTCATGGGCATACGTCATGAGTGTGGGTGTGAGTGTGCATGGTTAAACAAATGCCACTCTTGGTATTTGATAAATGGACTCAGAAGAAGGGGATTGAATATTCTGTTGAGTTGCATGATTGCATGAAAATTTGGGTCGGGGTAGCAAGAAGGGACTAGAAGATCCATTGGGTGAGAGACTCGGTGAGTGGACATGCACTCTGCTGGTATAAGAGTCCATAAAATGTGTCGGTGTACGCAGAACCGTTGGTGGATGTCCATGAATTCTATGTCAGTTGGGTGCCGTTAGTGTAAGTCCATAAATATCCACTCCAAGAATGACACTAGAATTGTAAATGTCATTCGATGTGCATCATAGATGATGGATTCATACACATTGACACTTGCATGTATTGAAGAGCTAGCAAGGGCTCGGGTTGAATTGCATGAGTGAGTCACATCTCATTTCATGACATGACATGAAGAATTCCAATATTGAATGCATATTCTTATTTGGAATATGATGGATTATTGAATGTTACATGTGTGCATTTCATGTGCATCTAGGTGGAGAGTAGTTTCTGCAGCAATTATTCTACTGAGCGTGGCTCACCCTATATGGGAAATATTTCAGGTACGGAGCATACGCCGGTGGACGGATCTCACTCAGGCCATCAAGGGTAAAGAAAATCCGAGATGTGGCCTTATTTTGAGTTTTGTAAAACATTTATGAAAACTTGATTTTTGACATGTAAAAGTATGCAAATGAATGTGATAGAACTTATATGTATCAAGCTTTATATAGCAAATGATGTTAAAAATGCATTGAATGAATGTGAAAAGGTTTGGAATGAGTTTGAAATCAAATATGGTTGAAACATGCAAAAATCGGCATAGTGTACTAGTACGCATACCAGTACGCTGCTATCCAAAGAGTTAATCGTACCAGTACGCCCAACTCCAGTGAGCAAACCGTACCGGTATGCGTACCTATACGGTTTCCATAATTCTGAAATTTTAAAGGTATTTCGTCATGCTTTCAGCCTAGGTTTTTTTTCCCTCCAATAATGTAAATGGACCACAATAGAGTACAAATCATGGCATATTGGACCTTAATTAGATCCAATGAATAATTGAATCCGGATTAAAATTGTGGGTTAAAATCTCGATTAAAGGGATGCTATCAATGTGGTGTCAGGTTAACCGACATGCACGAGTATTTCCACAGGTTGATGGGTTGTCAACGGTTAACAAAAGATCCCCCGAATTTTGGGGTGTCACAGACAAAGTCCAATATTTTGATAAATCAATAGGTTCTAGGGTTGGATAGGAATTACAAGATGGTAGTTTTGGGATTTAAGGTTGTGGTATGAACTCTAAAGTTTAAGAGACAAGAATTTAGCTCACAAAAGAAATACCCTAAATTGGAAAAGGCTCTCTCTAGTTATAGGTTCGGAAGAGGATTAATCTTGGAGGGCCAAGAAAACACAAATTCATGAGCAGCCACTCAAGCAGTGGGAGGGCGTCAGAGGGCGGTAGACGCTGGAATGAAAAATTAATTCCAAACCGACATAGAAGAGCAAGATCGCTCGAGCGACCTCAGAGACTCCTACTTCTCCTTTATTTAGCCTTTGTCAAATTTGTTTCCTAAGTTATTAAGAGTCCGCTCTAGCGAAGGTTAGCAAACATATGGTTGTCCCAACTAGTTTTTTAAGACTAAACCAAGCAAAAAATTTATCTTCTTGATCACTGAAGGGCGTTGTTCAAAAAATGTCCAATAATGACTCAAATCTATATTTTCAAAACACACAAAAGATTTAGAATTTTTTTTTTAAGAACACCTAGGAGTTATATTCAAATCAATTACTGATTCTATTTTAACACTAATCCTCCTAAGTCTATTAAACCAAAGGATCGTCTTATGTTTCTAGGTCATTACCATGTCCTACGTAAAAAGGTGCATACATAGTGCTTTTGATGTAGTTTTGACGCATGATCTCCTCTTTTTAAATGACACTTTTGGGTTTTCTTCATTATAGCATCATGACAATGGAATAAGCTAAGATTTACAAGAACTTCACGAAATCAATCAATTATGATGATGCACAAATTGGTTTGCACACCACAGTCAAGTAAACAATATAAAATGCAGTAAAATAGGTAGAGAGAGACAAGACAATGTTTATAGTGGTTCGGTCAATCAAGACCTACGTCCACTTTAAATGTTGAGTTCGCCGATAATTTTATTAACTCCGGTCCGGAGGGAGCAGAAAAGGTTACAAGCTTTTTAGAGAAGATGTGAGAATAATCTTGATTTTTGAGATGCCCCCTAAGTGTTGGGGGAACTTACAATTTATAGTCGTCTTTGCAATAATTGCATAGCCAATTTGATGGTCATAATGGATTGGGGGCAACTTAATAGTATTAAATAGTTTGATGACCTTTACTCTTCTTTGCGACCTTTCCTCTTCTTGGCAACCTTTCTTCTCCTCAACAGACAAGGAAGTTATGGTACTCTCCAAAGGACTTAGTCAAAGGATGAGTGAAGACTAACTCTCTACAAGCGGCGAAGACGAGACTCTTAGATGACTCTTACTCCAAGGTGGTAGAGGAGGAGACTCTCCAGCTCCTAGACTCTAAGGTGGAGAAAAGGAAGCTATCCGCTCCTGTACTCCAAGGTGGAGAGGATGAGGCTCTCTAACTCCTAGACTCCAAGGTGGAGAAGAGGAGGCTCTCCAACTCCTGGACTTTAAGGTGGAGAAGAGGAGACTCTTGGATGACCCTGCATGCTCCCCTCCTGATGTAGCTCTTCGAGCTTGATGAGTTGCTCCATATTGATGTAGTTTTTTGAGCATGATGAGTTTGACCGGGTTGACCACATTGGACTGAATTTATTGAACCTCTTGGAGTTGGGCCTCTTGGGCTTGTAACATGAGTTGGGCCCTTGGGCTTGACCCATCAAATTACAAAATGTGATCAAACACTATTTTGATCATCCTATGTTAGCACTACTCCGATAACGTAGTCATTGAAAGGAAGAAATAGCTTAAGTTCTTTACCTACTATTGGAATCAAGTTTCCACTCATTGTCAATATCGTGATTCTTCCCTCATACAACTATTATGTCTATATTGTAGAAGCAGTTCCAACCAACTTGCTTTCGTAGGTTATGTTCCAACAATTAAAGCATATAGTTTTGGATCTTGTAATTAATGTTGTGGGTAGTTATAAGTTCTGATTTTTGTTAACATGTTTATCACTCATCTTTTTAAGGAATTCTATTTAATTTTGCTTCTCTGGGCCCTTTGAATTGTCTCCATTCTTAATGGTGGGCTGTTGGCCCGTGACATGGCTTCTTGGCCACACGGGTTCCTTACTGTAAAGCTGGGCCAACATAACCCAAAAAACTTGATTGTGGGGCCTGCGAGAGGTTTGGACCACCGATCCTCAAGAATTGAAACAAAAGTCATATGTTTTTGGGATTTTTTTAAGTCGGTACACCTAATTAGACTTATTTGGCAAAAAGTACACATTAAAAAATATTTTGGGAAAAGGTACACTAGTTGGATACAAAGACATAAATGCCCATTTTAGGGAAA
>CM042186.1:20318058-20329260 GCA_023539305.1 Ilex asprella
CATATCAGCTAGGATTCATGACCAGCTCACCAACCTTAGGTGCCCAAAATTAAGTGATTTTAGGTGGTATAAGGACGTTTTTGTTTCCAGAGTCATGGTCCGAACAGATTGCCAAAAAGCATTCTGAAAGAAAAATTTGTTAATGGTTTACCTAGTCTGTTTGCCCATAAGGTTAGAGAAGCCCTTAGCAAAGACACTGGCATAATAGAATATGATTCTTTAGCTTATGGAGAACTCATTAGCACCATCCAAAATGTAGGAATGAAATGGTGTATTGACATGAGGATAAATAAACAGCTTAAGAATGAAAAGAAAAAGGCTAAGTATGAATTAGGTGATTTCTGTGAACAATATGGTCTTCAGCCAATAGCTCCTTCCTAGACCAGAAAACATAGACACAAATCACATAGGTCACACAAGCCTTATTCCAGGAGTAAGGAGTAAATCTTACTATAATAAACGTAGTCAGAAACCATTCTCCAAACAAACTGAATCATCTAGTCGTCCCCATAGGAAGTCCAAAAAGTCTTATAAGGATAAAACTTATAAGAAAAAATCATCCTCAAAAGGAAAGGGAAAAGCCCAGGATGATATCAAATGTTTTAACTGTGGAAAAACAGGCCATATTAGTCCTAACTGCCCAGTTAAAAAACAGGTCAAAAGGTTAGGATTAGCTCCTGAAGAAGAAGAAGAAATTCTCAAAATCTTTAGGATCTACAACTCTAACTCTTCTGAAGAAGATTCAGAAGGCTCAAATAGCTCTGATGATTCTTCAAATTACCATTCTGCAACTGATCACCCTAGTGAACCTGACATTAAAATAGGTTGTAGTTGTCCTAAGAAAATTAGGGTAATCACTAGGAATTCTGAAGAACATATACTGATTGATCTAATCTCAAAGATAGAGGACCCAAATCTTAAGGATAAATATGTTAAACAACTTAGAAATTTATTTGTTAAAAAAGACACAAAACAACTTGTTCCAGAAAAACAGTTGGTTAGTCTTAACAAAACAATGGAAAGATTTAGTAAGGAGAAAAAGAAAGAAGTCACCTTACAAGATCTCCAAACTGAAGTCAATAAACTAAAAGTTGAGATAAAAGATTTAAAAGCTCAAGACAAAAAATTTGCAGAAGCTTTAACTCTTTTACAAGCCCAAAAGGAACTGACAAAGGACTCGAACCCAGAAGATCTTGAAGATCCTGAAGTTCCGTCTGAATCTGAAAATCCATTTCACAACAGAGCATGTTCTCAGGGGATACCTGTAACCTGATGGAAAATTCTGGTTTAACGAACCTGCCACCTCACAGTGGATGCTCACAAACTAATGAGGAATATAGCATTAATTTAATCAATAGGATAAGTACTCAGAAATGGCATACTAGTGTTAGGATTAGAATTAATGATAATTTTGAATTAGAAACCATAGCTCTTATTGACACAGGTGCTGATGTCAATTGTATTCATGAAGGACTAGTCCCCACAAAGTTTTATGAAAAAACTCTGGAAAGACTTAGTTCAACTAATGGTACTGAAATGAAAGTTAAATACAAACTCCCAAAGGTACATGTCTGTCAAGATAATGTATGTTTTAAAACGTCATTTCTTCTTGTCAGTAACATGAATGACACTATCATTCTTGGCTTACCATTTATTTATCTTTTGTATCCGTTTACAATTGATTTAAATGGTATAACCACTAAGCCCTTTGGACAAACTGTTAATTTTAACTTTATTTCTAAACCTGAAGAAAGACATTTAAAACAAATAAAAGATTATTCACTTACACAGTCTGTTAACCTTATTAACAGAAAAACTAATCATTTGAACTTCCTTAAGGAAGAGATTAATGACCTTAGGATTAATGAACAATTAACCAACCCAATCTTAAAACAAAAGATTGAAAGGTTTAAAGAAAAATTGGAAGCAGAAGTATGTTCTACCCTTCCTACAACATTCTGGCATAGGAAGAAGCACATGGTAAGACTTCCGTACATCAAAGGATTTAATGAGGCAAACATCCCTAATAAATCCAGACCAATCCAGATGAACCATGAAGTAATGGAAATCTGCAAAAAAGAAATTGCAGGATTACTTGAGAATGGTATCATCAGAAAAAGTAAATCACCTTGGTCCTGTCCAGCTTTCTATGTTATCAAAAATGAGAAATTAGAAAGAGGGGTTCCAAGACTTGTAGTTAACTATAAACCGTTAAATACTGTTTTAGAATGGCTTAGATATCCAATTCCCAATAAACAGGATTTAATTAAAAGACTCAGTAAGTCTATTATATTCTCAAAATTTGATCTCAAAAGTGGTTATTGGCAGATACAGATCCATCCAGAAGATAGATATAAAACAACCTTCACTATCCCTTTTGGACATTATGAATGGAATATTATGGCATTTGGATTAAAAAATGCCCCTAGTGAATTCCAGAACATAATGAATGAAATTTTTAACTGTATTAGTCATTTTTCTATTGTCTACATAGATGATATTCTCATCTTCTCCAGGTCAATAGAAGAACATTGGAAGCACCTTAATGCTTTCGTAGAAATAGTCAAACAAAATGGTTTAGTAATTTCTGCACCTAAAATTAAGCTGTTCCAAACCTCAGTAAGGTTTCTAGGATATAACATTCAGCAGTCTACCATTGTTCCCATCAGCAGATCTATCCAATTTGCAGATAAGTTCCCTAATGAGATTCTTGATAAAATCCAACTCCAGAGGTTCTTAGGTTCCCTAAACTATGTTTCTGATTTTTATCAGAATCTTAGGAAAACTGTCAAACCTCTGTATGACAGACTCAAAGGAAATCCTTCTCCTTGGACATCTGTTCATACTTCCATAGTTCAAAAGGTCAAGCAGTTCATTAAAACCTTGCCCTGTCTTGGTATTCCTTCTGTTGATTCCTTCAAAATCATCCAAACCGATGCCTCCGATGTCGGTTATGGTGGTATCCTCCTTCAGAGAGAATCTCCTAATTCTCCTGAACAGATTGTTCGTTTTCACTCTAGAATCTGGAATAAAGCACAAGCAAATTACAGTACAATTAAAAAAAAAATTTATCTATTGTCCTGTGTGTCTCAAAATTTCAGGATGATATACTAAATCAGAAATTTCTAATTCAATATATATATATATATATATATATATATATATGGTTCGAGGTAGGCATTGACCATGTCAGTTGAGTCGGTTAAATGGACATGACTTGGTTTAATGATAAACAAGTTTTGTGCTATGGGCTTGAGAATGTACTAGGTCGGTTTATTACTTTTGGTTGATTGGGTTGGCCTGACCGAAGAAATAGACTGGACCAAATATGGGTTTGTCATGATTTGTTTACTAGTAATCGAGTTAACTAATGTGGAACTAAAGAATGAGCGGATAACATTACTAAGAACATTGTATTTGTTTACTAGGTCCAAAGGTGTAATGGGTAACTAAGTAGGCTTTGGACTTGGGCTTGGTAAGGCAAGTTGTTTACTTTGGTGTTTACTGTTTACCAGATTTCTTATCTTCCATGATGATTTTGTAGAAATTCACGGGTAAGAAAATCAAAAACAAATTTTTTACTACCTTTAATATATATTCAACATCAAAATCGAAAATACTTGAAATACATTGTCATCTAGCAAAAATTTGTTTATTAGTAATGTTTTGTACATTTTGTTCCAAAACATATTTTGCACTCATGCAATCAACTCTCACTAAAAACTTTTGATTTAATATATCATTTTGGAATTTGAAATACTCAAGATGATAGCTAAAATCTGTTTTTTAATAGTATTATAATTATTTTGTGCTTTGTTCCAGATTTCAGAATGGAAGCGAACAATTTATTCATAAGAATCTGGTTTAACTTTTTGGAGTAGAATGCCACCATAAGCAATGGGCATCTATTTGAATAACTTTGAAATAATTAACTCTGGGTATCCCAAGACAAGGCAAAGTTTTGATATACCTCTTAACTTGTTGAACTATGGAAGTATGAAATGGTGACCACAATGGAGGATGATCCAGTAAACTTTCATTCAATGGTTTAACATTTTCATCTGCAAAAGTTATCTTTCATACAAACTCTCTCCTTCATCACCTACATCAAAATCATCTCCTTTGGTTGTATCATTTTCATCTACATCGTTTTGGCACTGGAAGGCATCTTTCTTGATATCAGTTGGCTGCTCAACATTTTGAGTTGGGGAATGTGAGAGTTGTTGGTCTGCTTGGAGAGCACAAGTTGACATATGACCACCTCAGTAATGGGTTGAGACCATTCAAGTGAATCGATGCAAGGTCTAGAATTGTCATCCACTTTCAATGCTTCAAATTGATTTTTTAACTGAGTTTATGTGTTGCTCAATGGTGATGGATCACTATGCACAACTTTTCCCGACGTGGAAGAAGGCATGTTTGCTGTTTGTTTCCATTCTACAGAATTGTTGTAATAATTTGCTCTAAATCCTTTAGATTGGGCAGACTTCCCTTTGTGGTGCATGCAACATTTACCTCACTAGAAGATGGTAATATTTCATCTTCCTTCATCCTCCAAATTCCTTTCTCCTTAGAGTTAATACGATGGTATGCGTGCTTAATATCTGCACTCTTGTTTTGCGTAGCCTTTTCCGTCGATTTCTTGCTTAGCACCAAAAGCCAAGGCCGAAAGTCTCCTTCTTGGTTGCCGTGGAATTTTTTGGTTCATCTTTGTTATGCCCCTGCCTTTCCTGTTGAGTGTGTGCAAGCATCCAATCTTGTGCTGCAAGCCTCACTGTCTTGACCAAGATGACCACACATGAAGCATATTGTCTTAAGACCTTCATACATAATACCTTACTTGTGTTTATCAATAAATACATGAGAGATGAAATGTGCCAATGCTTTTATTTGAACACATAGCCTAGCAAATTTCCCTCTAGAAATGTCTTCAGTTCTAGAAGCAAGCTTGATTAACTTGCCCTATATCCTTAAGGACAAGAGAGTTATAATACTCAATTGGCAAACCAGGTTGGCGAACCTCTAGTGTCACACCCCAACTCCAAGGGCATGACCGGCCGCGAACCATAGATCGAATACCTATGGAACATGTAAGTCTAACAACTAAATATAGGATTGAAAAATAACACTAGCACTAAATTGATCTCATGTCAATATGTTAAAGTCAACATATCTAAACCTGTTTGCCCAATTATCCAAACAAGTAAAGATGGCTATACAATGTATGCTATAGAGCATCCTTTACCTGAAATTATCGACACTCCAATCCTTTACCTGAAATTTTTTTATTTTGAAAACATGAGCTAAAAATCTCAGTGAATGGAAAGGCATGCATATTCAAGTGACTGAAAAATATTTTTGGCATACGATATGTAAATCAAAGATTTGAAAAAATAACTTCACAAAGATAACCAATTTCTCAAGAATAATACAGTCGGGTTTCAACAAGAAATTATACCATAGCAGTGAATCATATCATAATGGTGGAGACTATACGATATTCAATAATCGATGGAAACCAATACCAAATACCAAAAGATCTCAAGGTTGGATTCAACATCGTACTTAGGGTCACCGCAACTTCACTTGGGTCTATTCCCTAAGACGATCCGGTGAAGGTCACCAGGACGCACCAGACACTGTTCCTTCAACCGTTGAGCACTAGGGTCATTTCAGTCTCCCCTGGGTCTGTTCCTTAGTGGCCAGAGTCACCACAGCCTCTCCCGAGTCTGTTCCCTAGACTTTTAATCTTGGTCTCATTTACCATCATAAAGTTTCACCATATAAACAAGTGATTGAGTTACAATACTTCACAAAAGAATTCATCAAGGTAAGGAGAATCGTATACAACAAGTATTTAGACACATAGTGAAACATTTGGTAAAAGAAATAATGAACATACATAATGTATTATTTTTAAAATATTTAGGGATACAAAATTTTTTCGAAAATACGTAGCATGTCAAACCACTCACCTCAAGTCCAAATAATATGCATCTTGAGTGTTGCTTGTTACCCGAAATAGAGTGAGATGTTATCGATGTCTTTTCTCTTTTTTCTCACAGTTTCCTTTCTCCTTTTATGAGGTGTTCTTCTTTCTTTCTTTTCTTTCTTTTACTCTCTATTCTTTCTTGAAAGTGGAAGACTACTTGTGCCCTTCTATCTTAATCCAATCTCAAATGCCCTATTTATAGGCATCCTATGATTATTCTAGAATATTGACATGTGACATTGTTATGGGACATTCCCTAAAATATTCTACCATCTCTCCTCTCCTATATCTTTTTAGGCTTCAAGCTCATTTTGCACATGACAATTCTACAGGTATCTAGATTCATCTATAATATTCTAAAGTCTTTTCCAACCTTCTAAGTCCTTTCAGAACTTTCCGGGACATTCTAAATCTCTCTTGAGCCTTCTTGTATTTTCCAGAACCTTCTAAAACATTTTAGAATTCTCTAGATTATTCTAGAACTTTTCGGATTCTTTCTAGAAACTTCTTCAACATCTAGATTCTTCTAGATTGTTCTAGACTATTCTAAGTTATTCTTGAACTTTCTAAAATCTTCTAGAACTTTCTACAAACTTCTCCAATATTCTAGATTCTTTTACACTATTCTAGATTTTTCTAGAAACTTCTCAAATATTCTAGATTCTTCTAGACTATTCTAAATTCCTTTTTAAAATTTTTCTTATTCTTTCTAAAATAATATCTCTAACTAGTTCCTTGTCAAAATGGAACGGGGTATTACACATATTACCATCAATTTTTCCTTTGTAGCTAATAATTGCAAATTGGAAATTAGGCTTCCATTGTCTGACACTTACGAATTGTTGCCCAAGGAACCATGGACCTTCACTGAGTATCCTTATGGCATCACCTTCCAACTAGAAGCGAGCAATGTAGTAGCCTTCACCTAAGGCTATTCATTTCATTCTTCCCTTAATTTTCCATAATTTGCCAGTCAAGTATTGATAGTTATATGCCCGCCCATTGGCAATGCAGTAGCTCGCCCATAGGCGTTTGGCCAAGGACATCAGATTCTTGCTTTATCTTCCTAAGACAAATTGATCATGGGGCTTCTTGACCTATCTTCAAAGTCTCCTTCCATAGTCGAATCCACATTCCGCCATGAGGTAGCAAAAACATCCCTGATGTTTTTTGTGGCCAAGGCATCTTTGTAAGAGAATTTTGGGGGCATATGTTGATATGAATGTCTCAATATGGTTTTTGAGGGTGTCTTAGCGCTTGGGTTGGATGGCATGCTGTGAGGACTTTGGTAAAGGGTTAGATGAGGATATGAAAGTCGTCTAGGGGCTTGATCGAACGACTCTTGGAACTTGAGTGAGATGGGACATTGTAAGGGCCTTTGGTAAAGGGTTGAGGTGAGGGTGTTGGCTTGTCTAGTGCACCAGCAGCCATTACTGCTAAATTACTATTTACGACACATGGACATTTTTATCAAATAGTTGGCTTGTGTTTAGTGCCCAGATATCACAAACAAACAAAAGAGGGCGAGTTGTGTTTGTGGGTAGAATTAGAGTTGTGAGGAGGTGATGATGTTGGTTGTTGTCTCGATCAAATAGTGTATGTGGGGTTGGAAGGTTTTGAGGGCAGTGATGGCGGGTAAGGCCTGTTGTGAGAATGTAATTGTATATGACCTCTTTGGTTTTTTTTTTTTTGGGCAAATGATCGAACACTTGGTGTGCAAGTAATACCAAGTACCATAAGCAAAAAGGTAAAGTACCATAAGCAGAAAGGTGGTTGAGATGGAAAAAAAAAAGCAGATAAAATAAAAACGTTGGGAGAAACAACATTTTGTTGAGTTATTAAGCTGATGAATTGAGTTTTTTGGGTAGAATATGTATGGTGGTGGGAAAACTATGAGGACAGTAATGGGTGGGGTAGTCTGGTGTGGTGGTGGAGATGAATATGGTTAGCATGAAAGGTGAGAGGCGGAGAGTAGGGATCATCTGGAAGGTAGAATATTGATGAATGAGCATATTGCTCGGGAGAGACAATCACCACTGAGCAAAGTGTATGTCCACTTGCTACTACACACCACTGCCTCTCTTATCTATCTTAATTGTCATTTCTCTATGTGCTAAGCCCATATATAACGTTAGTCAGCTGCGAGTTCGTCTGAGTCTGGAGTTTTGTCATCCTTCCTTCTAACCTATATCATATATATCATAATTAATATGAATATAGAAAAGAATAGTTAATTTCAGTTTTCTTTGCTAGTTGTACTACATCGTTGGAGGAACTATTACTGTTGTATGGCTGCCTGATCATGAAGTACTTGGGTTGTTTTTGGATGCAAATAATACGCACACCACTCAGCAAGCTCTTAACAACAATATAATAGCGTAAATCTTGAGCATCATATACTTGAATTGAGGGTGATTAATGGCAAAAAAAAAAATTGTCAAGAATTTAGAAGAGAAGCTTCTGGTGGGGTACTGAATATTTGTTGAATGTTGGGCTAAGAAGCATGGACACGGACACGGGACACGGATACGACACGACACGGACACGCCGATACGACATTTTTTAAAAAGTAAGACACGGACACGTTGGGGACACGCTACAACAAAATTATATTTTATATATAACATTATATAATTTATTACAAATATAGTGATAATGATATACAATTCATAAAAAAATCAGTATTTTATGATAAGAAAACCTAATGTCTAGTCATCTGTGTGAATTTTTAGACTAAAACATCCTCATTATAGTCAATAATCATCAATTTTTTTGTAGACAATGTGTACCTAATATATAATTTAAATAATTGCTCTTATTTTCTCATTTCCTATTTTCTAAAATTTTTATGCATCTTTTGTCTTTATTATTATATTTGGAATATAACTTTAATATGTCTAGTATTAGTAATTATATATTCTCAAATTTTTAAGCTTTGTTAATCACATTTAACAAATATCTATTGTTTAGTAGTAGGCATGTTCTAAAGAAATGTCGGACACGTCACCAAAGAAGTGTCTCGTGTCCGAAATAAAAAATTTATCATTTAATTATAGACACGGATAAAAGAGTATCAGACACGTATCCGAGAGTGTCCGAATAGTGTTGGTGTCCGATACGTATCCGACACAGATACGTCACGTTCTCGAGAGTGTCCGTGCATCATAGATGTTGGGCATGGATGGATGAGAGGAATTTTTCTAGAATTCTGTAGGGTCTGAATGAACTTTTATGTCATTCAACTTCAAATGCCAGCCATATTGCTTCAACTTCCAAACCTATTAAATATCCATTGAAGTGACCAGTAGGTTGCCTTATCCTACTTGTGCATATAGTAATGCTTTGTATCCCAAATATGCATCTCAAATTAATAAGAACCATTGGATGAGTGGATCCCAATGAAAAAAGTTAATGAGACCCACTCATCCAATGGTCCCCATTGATTTGGGATGCAAATTTGGGATACAAATTTGGGATATATAGCATTGCTCTTGTGCATAATGGCCATGACCACCAGGTGCCACTCCAACTTCTTTTAACGTCTCAAGATCTCTTGAGCCCCGACAATAAAAATGAATCATCCATTGATTTAGAGAAGACTCAGCCAGTACATTTGTTTAAGACCAGGCTTTACGTGATTTTATTTTGCTTTCATTGGCACAACTCTAATAAGGAATCAAAGTCGAATTACATTGAGCAATATTATGACAACAAATTCAATATATAAAACAACCAACATGACTTGTCATATTGCAACTTAGTGCCGTTGGATAACATTTTCAATGTTTTTTGTTTTTGTTTTGTAGATAGTGTCTTGTTTGCAGTTTTGCTTTTTAGTTTTTCCTTGCTCAAGCTTCCTACATTCTTCCAAGCTTAAATCACATGTTATACAATTAAGTTTATCATTTATATAATTCAAACAGTAAAAAAGAATTCAAGTTGCCCGGGGAAGGGGATTGAAGAACACAGGTAACCATCAAATTATAGAACCTCGCCTCAAATAAAGACCCTCTAAATAGAAAAACTTACAAATAACAGAATACCTATCAAAGTAAAGAAAAAATGAATTAGAAACTTTACGACTTTTTATTTTATTCCAACATAAGGGACATAAGAAGGGCCAGCCCTCAACACGAAGGGCCGAACAAGCCAAGATAGGAATAAAATCCTAAGCAACAATCTGAACCTTAGGCTCCAGTCCGGGATTATGACCGGAGACCTTAATAAGACTCCATTTCTTACAAGCCCTAGCTGTAACTAGCCTCAATAGTCCTAACTACCCCACATCAAGGTCGCCTAAAAGAATACGAATTACTTGGCAGAACGTAAAAAATTTATTATCTGGTAAATGTTGGCCGTTTGAAGAATAATTTCACTTTTTAACTTGCTTTCCCAATCAAGTGTATGCAAAATGATTTTTTTAGCAAACGAAAACATCATAGCTTACTCCTATTTGTCTTTTGGCTCGTAAGTACATAAAGTAATGTGCTAATATTTTTTGAATCAATGTCAAAATGAAGGGTGTGCAATAACTTTTTTTAAGAGGACTCAAACCTCCATGCTCGTTAGAACAAGATTTTGAGTATTGTGTCTACGAGATCACTACAAGTCGGACTTATTAGAATTTAATCAATAATTTTTTCTGTTATTGAGGTGTAGAGCTAAAATAAGAATTCTCCTTCAACTCAACACAAGAAGAGTCATTCCTCTAGCTGATGTGAGGGCAAAAGCAGGGATTTCAGCTAGAAGTGTCTTCATCATGTCAAGCTTCAGGCAATTGATTGGTTGAAATTATATTGACTGAGCCAAATGTGATATGGGGATCAAACTATTCATTGACTCAATAATCATTTCATGTAAGTAGACTACACTAAATATTCATTCTGATGCCTCTCCGTGACAGATTATATTTGTCCTTTGGAGTAGGAAAAAGGGCAAAAAAAAAAAAAAAGGCTAATCTCAACTTATACCTTGAAATATCACTTGAATTTTAATTTTTACCCTCAATTTAAAATATCAATTTACACCTTAAAATACATAAATTCGTATCAATGTGCACCTGAGATTAACTACCATCTATTTTACAATTAAAAAAGTTTGGACTAATTATACATTGCACCTTTAAAGTTTAAATATTTAGTATTAATGATAAAAAAAAATATCTTCCATTAATGCTCATTAAGTAGCTCTCAATTGTACTGTGTCATGCT
>CM042186.1:20329360-20341280 GCA_023539305.1 Ilex asprella
TATTTGACAATTCCGCTTTATCAGGTGAATTCGGATTTGTTGAATCCGCTTTCAAAGAAAATCGTACTTAGTAAATACGCTTTCAAATGAAATCGGAGTTGTTAATTCCGCTTTTAAAAACAGCCGTAGTTTGGTAAATAAGTTCAAAACGACTGTAGATGGAGAATTAAGTTTTAAATTTACCGTACATTGGTAATAGATTCGCCAAATGTGATATGTGGATCAAACTATTCATTTACTCAATAATCATTTCATGTAAGTAGACTATACTAACTATTCATTCTGATGCCTCTTCGTGAAAGATTATATTTGTCCTTTGGAGTAGGAAAAGGGGCAAAAAAAAAAAAAAACAAGGCTAATCGCAACTTGTACCTTGAAATATCACTTGAATTTTAATTTTTACCCTCAAAGTTTAAAATATCAATTCACACCCTAAAATACATAAATTCGTATAAATGTACACCTGAGATTAACTACCATCTATTTTACAATTAAAAAAGTTTGGACTAATTATAAATTGCACCTTTAAAGTTTAAATATTTAGTATTAATGATAAAAAAAAATATCTTCCATTAATGCTCATTAAGTAGCTCTCAATTGTACTGTGTCATGCTCAAGACAATAAAAAAATTTAAAATTTTAAAAAAATCTAAAATATCTATTTTTTTTCATACAATACTTATTAAATAATTATTTTTTATCTACAATTAGACACAAATCTTTTGAGTGTTCAATCAAATTAAAATTATACATGAAAAACACAACTATAGACATAAAATAGCTATTTAAAATATGCAACACAACACAATTGACTCGACACAAAAATATTTTGTGTTAAAAATATTTTTTTATCGACTCCAACACCACGAAAATAATACAACATGATACAAAATAGCATGATATAACACAGTTGAGAGGTATTTAACCAATATTAATGAATGTAATTCTTTTTTAATCATAAATGAGAAATATTTAAACTTTGAAAGTGCAATTTGTAACTATCCCAAACTTTTTTAACGGCAAAATGAATAGAAGTTTAACCCCCAATGCACATTAATACAAATATATATCTTTCAAAGTATAAATTGATTATTTTAAACTTTGAAAGTACAAATTAAGATTCGAGTAATTTTTCAGGATACAAGTTAAGATAAACCCCCCAAAAAAACATAAATATGTAATGGCGAACAATAAGAACTCAGTTTAAGGCATGTGTCAAATGCTGAGTTCTAGTTTGAACAAACGAAAAGTCTTTTAAGTCTCAGCAGGCTAAATTCAGATTTGAAATGCTAATTTCAGTGAAGCTGAATTCGACCAACCCAGAGCTCAAACTCAAACTCAAATTTGAAATCCTTCTGTACAAACTCAAATTATGCACAGTTTCGAAAACTCCAGCTCAAATTCAACTCCTACACTGAGCCCAGGTTGAGTTCAATCCAACACGATTTCGTTTCTATCTTTCCGCAAGAAAAAGACCAACACATACACAATAGAGGACCCTGCACAGGATCTACCATGTTTTAAACTAATGGTCAAAAAATAAGAACAATATATATTTTTCTAAAGAAAGGAAAAAACATACCATTAAGCAGTAAGCTCTGATTTCTTACGAACTTGCACCGAGTCGACTTTGCATACAATTCCACAAAAAATAGTGAAAATGATATGAACATATAAGATCCAGCTTCCTTCATTAGCAACGGAACACACTAAATATATATGAAGTTATAGAATTAATAATTAAAAAAAAAAAAAAACACTGGAACAATGCAATAAACCTTTAATAATTGCCGTATATACATAGACAGATTAAAGCTCAAATGGAATACAGACCTCACCTTCTTTGGCTACTTACACTACTGTGCGGAATTCCAGACAACTATCAGAATATCAACTTCCATTCCTCAATGGTTTGTCAGTTTTTGAAAACTAACTAATGGACATCATATGCCTAGTCCAGAGGAACTATTGATCCTGATGACACGAGAGTTTCTGGGCTTTCCAGACTGCGGTCCCGTGAACAATAAATAAAAAGGAAGCATTCCAAAAAAGATAAGCATTGGGAGAATGATTTTCTGGTTGGATCCTACGTACTGTTCAAGAATTTGGATTTTCTTTACGTATTCTTTGCGGGTAGAAATAATGGGTGATATTAGATCCACGTTTCACTAAATCAGCCCGCTTGTGAGGCCTTAGCCAAGTCCGCACTTCTTCTTGGATTTCTGGCGGTAACTCATTAACCACAGTGGGGTCAATCTCATCAATGTTGTAACCCCACGCACCAGCCGGTTCATCTCGACCTGAATCAGATGTGCCCATGTCATTTCCATCCTTTTTGAGGAGCCTTTCTAGAGATAGCTCCTCTTTAATTAGTTCAGAATTTGACTGAGAGCCTGCACCAAAATTTGATGAGACAGAGACAGAGAGACAGAGAGAAACTTCAATCTGAAAGAGGAGGTTAATATCACCTGAGGATGAAGATTCTACAGGTTTGTCACTTTGAAAGAATCTCAAGAGAGAAGGTGTTCCCTGCTTGAACGTATGATGTGCTATTAGTTACTAGATTAGAAAATGTAAGGCAAAATTTATAGTGGACAAACCAAAAATGTCCAGTTTGCCAATTTGTAATCTGATTTGGATGGCCAGATATTCAATAATGGTAAAGTTAGTAATTTTACAGCAGTACTTGTAAATAAAGATCACCTGCAAATCCAAATATATAACAGACAGTGGTATCCAGATCTCTCTCTCTCTCTACATCATCTGTTTTTCTTTCCTAATAAAACACTAACAACTGCATTTGAATTCTTTTAACTGAATTCAACATCAGCTTGACATGGGCACCTTGTTTATGGTAAGTATACAAGCCACATCTAAGTGACTACTCACTAATTAACAATTTTTTTTTTTTTTTGATGTGGCGTTAAAAAGAGACATTCTGAAAAAAAGTTTGTACCTAGGAAAATTTCTAACCGCTCCAAACAACCAAAAATATGAATGTCTTCCCAGTGAAAATATAAAGCAACATTCCATATTGTGGTAAGGCTATTGCAGAATCTACATTTTAAGGCGATGATTTGATTCCAAGCAGAAAACAATAACAACAATTACAAGAGAGAAAAGGCAAAAGAAACAGTAGGAGTAACCATGAAAAGTAAACAAACTACCGGAAGAATAAGAAAAGATGGATTGGTATTTTCAGTGACAAAACTCTACAGGTAACTGAGGAAACTCCATAACCAAGAATAGAGGGCCCTTTTGTCTAATTAGAACACGATGGATGGAACTCTGATAAGAAGAGTATTTTGACAAAAGCAGAAACAATCGGTGAAAGTAGAAGCAAAGGGTATTTCCAGACCTTTTTGTTCAAATTCTTTCGTTTTTGCTCCCGTTGTCTCGCACCATATATGGCATTCTTGATCCTACCATCTTCTGGAGTGAATTCTGCCCGATGTTTGATTTGATTAAGTCCTGAACACCTTTCAGCTCCTAAATGAACACATTCTCAAAACAGCAATTTGATAAAGAAATAAAAAGACAGAAAAATACAAAAATAAAAAGGAGGAAGAAAGAAAAAGAGAACATAACAGCCAGCATAACACGAAAACTACCAGAGTAGGACAATGGTGAAATTTCTTGGTTGATACCTTCTCGTGCCTGCGTGAAAGTGGAATATGGATCCTGGTCATGAGCAGATCTCAGGATTACACACATTTCTTATACTATTTATGAATCAGGAAGAGCTAGAATAAATTACAACGATGTTTGAGCCTATGCAAAATATAAATATCGAATGTATATGGTCTGGACTTTGGCAGTTGAGTTCATTGCAGGTTGGTTATGTTGAGAGGCATCAAATCAGGTAGCAATGAGAGGAGAGGACCCTTCACAACATAAATCAACCTTACAAGGTATTAATTTTATGATGTGGAATACAAGCTCTCTTCACACCTTACTTCACATCCAACCGCACTCGCACATCGACTAACAAACTAAATCGAAACACACTAAACCACATACCGCAGATTTCAAATGGGCAAGAGACTTAGCCAACTGACCACCGAAGGCCCAGCAATAATACTCTGTTGAGGGTATCTAATCCAAAATAAATTGATAAAGAATGGCGAGGTATCTCAACCCTATAAACTAACTTTCTAATGTTTCATTGTGTCACACATGATCTAACATCCTGGATTTTTATAAGAGTTGTAATTAATAATGAAATTTTGAGTATTGGGAATGGAACAAATAGGATTTTGTTTGATCGAGAGAGTTCAAAATAATTAAATGGAACTCGACAAATGAATTTCTTAAGTGAAGATGAGTATATTAAATATGTTTCATGTCAAAAGAAAATAGATGTCGTTTTAAATATTTGTAATGCACACATGACAAGTGTTGGAGAAATAAAGCATTTGGTGTAGTTAATGAAGTACACAATTGTGATCTTGCACGGAAGCTGAGTCATGTGGTGTAATAACGAGAGAAATACTTGTCCATGAGAGGTGAAATTACGAAGTGACCAGGGCTGGCCCTACCTCATAGTTAATAAAGTTTGGGCTTTAGGCCTCAAAATTTGAGAAGGCCCCATTATTTTAGTTATATAATTAGCTCATATCAAAAAATTTAAATTTATAAACATTTAAGTCCAACTAAAAGGTCCCAAAAATTTTAATTTCAATCATTTAAGTTCATGATCCAACCCATAAAATTCGAAATCCAAAAAATCGAAAGTTAAAAAAACAACTAAAAATATAATAATACTATTTAGACCTAAAAATTTGACTTAATTTGTTAACATAATGATGTAACTTCATTAAAATCATTGGATCAACACCAAGTTCCAATATTTAATAAAGGTTACAGTCAATCCAAAGACCATAGTGAATTAGGTCAGTAAATTAGGTTAATAAATTAAATCTCAATAGCATTGCTATAAAAAAATCTACTCAAAAGTAAAGTCGTATTTATCCCACATTTACTCTCTCTCGTAAAAAAAAAAAGTTAAAATATCTCTCTGCAACACTGATTCACTCTCCCTCTATCACACACATATAAAAAATTAAAAATATCATTCAGTGTCATCGTTTTATGCCTCAAAATATCTTGGGCCGCCCCTACAAGTGACTAAGTTTAAAGTGCAAGGATGTTTGTGTGAGAGAGTGACAAGTGTGAGGACACTTGTCATCATGCATGGAAGAGTAATAAATGAAGGTTGGTTGAGGTGGCAAAAAGAAAAGATGTGACATCTATGTGAACATACAAGGTGTCTAGAGGAAAAGGAGTCATTGCATGCAATGGGGACACATGTCCATGGAAGGGACTGTTAATATTTCTGTTGTGTTATATACATAGGATGGTTTTGTTATGTGGAAAAGAAGATAAAAGAAAGAAGAAGAGAAGAGTAGAGAGAGAAAACTGAGAAGAAGAGGCAACAAAGAGAAGAGGGGGAAGAAAGAAGAAAAGTGATGAATAGGAGAGAGAAAGATGATAAAACTAATCCGAACCAGGTTATTCCAGTTCTGAGAGAGACTTGAATTTTTTAACTTTTTTAATACTCAAATTATTTTAGAAATTATGTTCTAAATTTTTTATCTTTGTGGGGTTGCTTACTGTGTTTGGTAAGTTCAAATTCAAGTGTGTTCTTCGAAGCTAATTAAACCATGAGATTTTGATCTATTTTGTAAAAAATGACTTCTCAGATCCATTTTGTGAAAAGTATATGCATATAAAATTAAACCACAAAGGACCTATATTCCAGGATAAAATCATAGAGGAATTCACTGAGTTCATCAATTTTGGTGGCCCAATAGCTTTCGGCCTTGTGTACTGGCTGCTATTGAAATTGTTTCAACTTATATGTAAGTATTTGTGAATCTATTTTAATTCCCAATCACTGCAAATTATTTATATTCAAACCTTGTTTGTTTTAAAATTGGATTAACCTACTAAGCATATTGGCACTCACCCTATTTTCTCTACATCTTTTTCAGGGTAAAAGGTATCCGGGAAGTGGAACAACTGTGGCAACTAGGTTGGATGGAGGTGAATCAATTTCCACATTAGAGAGGGAATTTCTAAGTGGGATTTGCATATGGAGTGATGTTCAAAAAATTTGTCGTTTTGATTTTGTGAAAATTGAAATGTGTATTACTTTGGAAATTAGATTTGTATTATTGAGATTATTAGCGCTCTGACTACTATAGAGTTGGGTCTAGGTGTTACACATGCTTTCTTCACAAGTCAAATATTAGGGGAAGCAAATCTTCAAGAAGCTATCGCATGTCTGGCAAAGCTTCAAGTAGCTCCTCAAGTCTTTTCAAAACGGTGGGCAAGTGAGAGAATATATTTCCCTTAGGTTTAGGATTTTTGTTGACTTCCTCTAGTAGCTAGTTTAGAGTTCCTCTCCTAGTTGCTAGCTAGTTCTTAGGCAGCTTCCTATTCTATTAGCTCCTATAGCTCTTCTCTTTGGTTGCGCTGAGCTTTGAGGCTGCTTATTTATTAAGCTTTTTTTTTCATCCCAACGAACAAACATTCAAGCTATGAATGACTTCGAAGTGTTTGGCAACTTACGATCAGGTGTTAGGTTTGGTGATGGTGAAAGTTTTGGATATGGGGTTTGTGTTAGGGGGGGTGGTGGTGGGTGCTCTGCAGGTGGAGATGGTAGTAATAGTATCAATTGAGGCATAGACTTGGATGCATTTTTGGGGCATGTGCTGGATTTGCTGGATGCAAAGATAGTGATGGCTTTGGAGGAGAAAAGATAGTGATGGTTTGGAGGAGAAGGAAGAGCTGATGGTAGTTCCAATGGAGGGCCTGGTCATGGCAGGGACTTTGGCATTGGAGGAGTAGGTCGTGGCGGTGGCAACAATTTTAGTAGAGGTTTTGGTGATGGTAGACGTTTTGAAAAGTGTGGTGGAGTAAATAGTGATGGAGGAGGAGGTAGTGCAGGAGGACAAGACACCAACCATGGCTGTGCAATTGATGGTAAAAGTTTGGCGAAGGATAAGGACATGGTCAGGGTAGTGGATATGGTGGAGATAATAGTTTTGTCTGTGACAATGACAAAAGGAATTGGTCATGGAACTGGCATGAGGAGTGATCCTAGCAAAGATTCAAAGATTTTGGTGGCGATACTAACATTGGATTAGGTTTTCATATGTGCATCGGATTCGGGTTTCGCATGGAAGCCAATGGCAACTGTAGTGGAGGCAGCAATGGTGAAGCTAATAGTACAGTGGTAATTAACCCTAGCATTATATCTACAACAACATAATCTTCCTTCATGCTTCTAGGTCGGCCACTAGCTTTAACCCTCTCATGTTGAGCTTGATTCTTGCTAGGTATCTGGTTTTGCAGGATTTATTACAGAATACGGAAATCCCTTCATCTAAGGTAAACGTCAATTGCTGCATTTGCATCCCCATTCAAGGGCTTAGACCACTCACAGTTGTATAGGGAACAACTTCCCATCAAAATCGAGAACCAACAATCACCCTAGTAGTTAAGTCGAACCGGTTCTCACGTCCTTGTGCCGAAAAGGGTGGACGAGTTCGGCTTAATTGTTCATCAATCAGGGGGATCTAAATGCTCTTGAGTAGTGGGCCAAAATGTAGCACAAAATGGTTAGCATGTCCATTTTGGGTGCATCTGTCTGTAAGAGCCTTGCACTTTAGTTTGTCATTGACTTAAATGCGCGTGGAATACAATTGTCACGAAAAAAAATGTAGTATTCCACAAAAATGGTGGGCAAATTGTTGGAGTAGAGAATCAGCATAACTTGATGTAACATCAATTATTGCTTTCTTATTTATAATGTGTATTGGTGCATGTGCATATGTGTATGTTTACATGTGTTAATATATAGACGGATTTGCATATAAAAAATTTCATGACCTATTCCCTCGTTCTTCGATAGGATCCCAACATGTTCTTAAATCATGTATCCATATTTTTAAATTCTCCAGCATAACATTGTCCCCCACACAAGAAATAAGAGAAAGAGAAGTCAACCAAGAATACGAATGAGAGAAGTCAACCAAGAATACAAATGTCGAGACAAAGCATAGGTCAACCCAGGGACAAGCTCTCGTGACCACGATTTCTCTTGCCTTACTCTCACTAAGTTAAACCGTAAACCATGTTTCCAAGTGAGGAGAATTCTTTTGGTCACTTTATAAATTAGTTACGAGAAGCAAATCAGTTGAATCTCCCATTTATTGTTGCTACAAATATGTCTCTAAGAGCTCTACACCCTCATTTGTCAATTACTTACATGCACATAGAACAAAATAATCACCACAAAAGTTGTTTCTGTTTAAAATGTAATATTGTTTCATTCTATTATTCAAATGTTCTGGGGAAATATTTTTACCATTTTTGTATCTCTTTAACTTGATTTCGCATCACTTAATTTGATATGCAACTTGTTGGAGTAGAAAATCACCACAACTTCCGAAGAGCCATCACATAATTGTTTGAAGAAATGATGTAAAATATGATATTTGACGGTCAAGTTAGTAAACAAAAAGCCGAAGAAAGAAAAAATCATTGACAAATGTCCGTCCTCATAAACTGGCAGTGTTTAGTTCTAAAAAAAATGCTATTTAAATCTAATTTGGAGACCCAATGTTAAAAAGGTGGTCTTAAAGACCACATTAGTATCCTAATTCCATGAACACAATTTGTCCTTAAACATTCTTTTGGTTCATGAACATGTAAATTCATAATAAACTTGTTTTTTGTATCCCTTGTTCCATGGACTTTAGATGTGACCTTTTGACTTCATACATGCACACTAGTATTCCTAATTCATTCTACATATCTACCCTATGTCTACATACATGACTGACTTGATACATTTTTAAAGGTTCATAGGCTTCTCAAATTCATTGTCTGGTACAAAGGATACAACGTTAGGAATCTAATTATCATGGTTCATTGAAGGAAGATATGGAGTCAAATAGTAAATAGAGTTCCTTGATGGAAGGAATTCATGAAGCTATATAAAGGGCTCCAAGTCCCTCTTTCCACTTATGACTTTGAACAAAAACGCTTGGACATACCATCACTTAGCAAAGCATAAGGTTGAGTGAAGAAGAGAAGACAAAGGCATACACTTATACTATTCTAATATATCATCACATAGAAGACTAGACACTACAGTTAACAAGGTGTTAGTAAAGGAACCAAGATTGTAAAGCAACTTAGATCGGGAAAGGAATCATCATCAAATTTCAAGCCATGGCTCAAGGTAAGTCTTGCGTGAATTTTATAAGTTATCTATTGGTTTTATTATGACATAACAAAAAGATCCTAGTCTGATTATATTTGGTCTTCTTGGACTAAACTTTCTAACATTTGGTATTAGAGCAAGGTTTGTGGTTATGCTATAATAAACCAAATTCTAGGCTAAGTTCATGCAATTTAAGTTCTTTTCCTCTACATCATGAAATATCAATTATGCATGTTTATTTAGAGGAATTAATATTACAAAATATTAAGGTACATATCTAGTAACAGTATGATTGTGACCCACTGGCAATGCATAGACCTACTATTGTTGCTAGCACGATATCATAATGCAAAAGGTCAACTTTATCATAATTGAGGTTCATAGTTTGATTGTTTGTTCAATTCCAAAGTGATCTAACCATGATAATTATGAGTTTCATTTACTTAAGGAAGGTTGGCTAATGATAAAAATTGTGTTTATAATTGTAACAAGCAAGATCGGCCCAAAGGAAGGTCTTACTTTTACAATTATAAAACGAAATAGCATAATAAGCTTATGAATTTTTTATTTTAGTTTTAAAATATAACCAAAGGTATACGATATGCTAAAATAAGAATTTTATCTTATTGACCCTATTAAGCAATTCAAGTTATGCTTAGAGTCAACCAACAACATGTTGTAAGCTCGACCCAAAGGAGGGATTACAATAATGCAATAGGTTGCTCTCTAGATTTATTTCATGATGGGTTAGAATAATTCTAGGTTTTGTACTTAAACTCGTAGCATCATAGTATTTATTTATGTGAGCATTTGTTTTTGATCATATTACAGTTGTCACTCCTTAGTCATTTTCTAGGAATATGTCTTGCATTCCCGAACTAAATGGTTCTAATTTCACCAACTAGAAAGACCAACTTCTTATCACATTGGGCTGTTTGGACTTAGACCTTTGTGTTCAAGTAGATGAACCCATTACCCCTACTGATGAGAGTACTGTCAAGGCTAAAGCATTTTATAAGAAGTGGAAGCGGTTTAATAGGCTTAGTATGATGATCATAAAAAGTAGAATAGAACAGAACATTCGAAAATCAGTTCCTATGGCCACTAATGCACGTGACTTTTTATCTTCAATGGAGGAACAATTCAAAAGCACCAGTAAATCTTAAGGGGGGAAATTAATGGCAAAATTGACTACCATGAAGTATGATGGGGTAAAGGATATTCGTAAGCACATTATGGAAATGAGTGATTTAGCCGCTCAGTTAAATTCAATGGAAATGACTATCTTAGACTCCTTTTTGTTACAATTTGTCCTAAACTCTCTTCCTTTGGAATACGATCCATTCCAAATTTCATAAAATACACATAAAACTAGATGGACCATTAATAAGCTTATTGCAAACTGCGTGTTGGAGGAAGAAAGACTAAAGTAGGAAGGATTGAACTATGTCCACCGTGTATCACATGAAGATAGAAAATGTGGTATAAAAAAATTATTGTCACGGGGAATACGGTGAAGTCTGAAGTCAAAGCTATTGGGACCTATAGCCTCATTTCGACACTGGATGTTCTTTGGACCTTCACAATACCTTTTAAATTTCATTTCTTTCATGAAAACCTTATCTCATTGTCTAAGCTTGATTTGGAACTTTACACATTTACCTTTGCAAACAAAACCTCCAATATTTATAAGAATTCAATTTTGTTGGTCATGGATTTTTGTTTGATGGCCTATACAAAATAATTCTTCATCCTTCATATGCCCAATTTCTGTTGACATTGCATGTGCTTGTTGGAGTCAAATATAGCATATTGAATGAAAAATCTTCCATATTATGACACCAACATCTTGGACACATTTCTCGAGAGGGACTTGAGAGGTTAGTAAGCAACGAAGTATTACTAGCACTAGACTTAACTGACTTCGGTGTATGTATTGATTGCATTAAAGGGAAACCAAACTAAAAACAAGAAGAAAGTTGTCAATAGAAATCTAGACCAGTTAGAATTGATACATAGGATATTTGTGGATCAGTCTTCTTTATATAAGTGGTGAAATATATTTCATCACATTCATCGATGATTTATCACATTACGGATATGTATATCTTCTTAGAGAAAAATCGGAAGGTTTGGAAGCATTCAAAGTTTTTCAAGCAGAAGTTGAAAATCAACCGGATAGAAGAATTCGAGTTGTGGGATCTAATAAAGGTGGTGAATATTGTGGTAGATTTTATGAAAATAGTCAAAATCCCATACCATTTGCTAAATTCCAAGAATAGAATGACATTATTGCACAATACACCATGTCAAGAAAACCTTAGCGGAATGGTATAGCTGAAAGACGTAGTTGTACCCTTATTGATGTGGTTAGGAGTATGATTATTAACTCACCCTTACTGATATTTGTGTGGGGTGAGGCCTTAAAGACTAACATGTGTATTTTAAATAGGGTTCCTAGTAAGATTGTTCGGTGTCCCTAAAACTCCAGTTAAGCTATGGATAGGAGGGAAACCAAGTTTAAGTCATGTATAGGGGTGTAAAACGTGTCGGGTTAAACGGGTGACGGGTGAAAAACATGTAAACCCGTAAACGACACGTTTAATAAACGGGTAAAAAATTTAAACACGGACACGAATCGTTTAATAAACGATTAACACGACACGACTCGTTTAATAAACGATT
>CM042186.1:20341680-20352983 GCA_023539305.1 Ilex asprella
CATTGCCCTATACTCAGCCTCAACACTAGATCTTGCTACCACAGATTGTTTCTCACTTTTCCATGATACAACGTTATCTCCTAAGAAAGTACAATAACCAGTGGTGGACCTTCGATCAGAGGGAGAGTCAACCCAATCAGCATCTGAAAAACCTTCCACTCTCAGATGTCCATTAGCTCGATATAACAATCCAAGTCCAGGAACACATTTAAGATATCGCAGAATGCGAGTAACTGCCTCTCAATGTGGTACTCTAGGACACCCCATAAACTGACTTACTATACTGACGACATAGGAAATATCCGGTCAAGTAATAGTGAGATAATTAAGCTTCCCAACCAATCTGCGATACCGACCCAGATTCTCAAACACTGCACCATCATCCATCAATAGTTTCTGATTCGGATCCATAAGAACATCAATAGGTCTGTCACCCAACAAACCTATTTCCTCTAGCATGTCAAGCACATATTTCCTCTGGAATAAACAAATACCTTGTCGAGCCACCTCAATACCCAAGAAATGCCTGAGTTTCTTAAATCCTTAGTATGAAATCGATCCTGCAAGAATATTTTTAACTTGGCAATCCGCTCAGAATCATTTCCAGTAATCACAATATCATCTACATAGACCACCAATATAATATATCCAGCATCAGTCTGTCTATGAAACACAGAATGATCTATATGACATCGAAGAAGACCAAACTCTAAAACTGCATCTGAAAACTTACCAAACCATGCCCTCGGTGATTACTTCAAACCATACAAAGATTTCTTTAACCAACATACACTCTGACCATACTCCCCCTGAGCAACAAACCCAGATGGCTGCTTCATGTATACCTCTTCAACCAAGTCACCATGTAGGAAGGCATTCTTGACATCTAACTGACATAGAGGTCAATCAAGATTAGTAGCCAAAGAAATCAAGATACGAACAGAGGCAATTTTGGCAATAGGAGAGAAGGTCTCCTCATAATCAACACCATAAGTCTGAGCAAAACCCTTTACAACAAGCCGGACTTTGAGACGCTCCACAGAACCATCTGGATGAAACTTAACAGTATACACCCAACGACAACCAACAGTTCGTTTACCAGGAGGTAAAGGAACGAGATCCCAAGTTCCATTATGATGTAAGGCATCCATCTCATCCTCCATCCCGGATCAGATAATGCATCTTGTAAATGCTTAGGGATAGATATAGTAGATAATTGAGAGGTAAAACAAGAGAAGATAGGAAATAAGGCATCATATGAAACAAAATGAGCAATGGGATGATTAGTAACACACGAACGGGTACCTTCTCGAAGAGCAATAGGTAAAGAGTCTAAAGTACCTGATGCACAAGGATCAGAAGGCGGCAAAGAAGACGATACAGGCTCTTCAGTCGATGGTCGAGGACGACGAGAGTATACACGAAGGGGTAAAGTAGATGGTAACACAGTGGACAGCGGAATATCTGAAAATGGTGGTACAAGAGATGACCCAAAGTCCAAATCCAAAGGCTGAGAAGGAACTGAAAAATATGGAACAGATTCCTCAAATGTGACATCGCCACTGATAATGTATTGTCGCAGAGAAGGACTATAGCAACGATACCCCTTCTGTGTACGGGAATAACCAAGAAATACACATTTGGTAGCTCGAGAGTCAAGTTTATCAAACTCAGGACCCAAATTGTGAACATAACAGACACAACCAAACTCCTTAAGAGTGAGGGAAAATAAGGACTTAACAGGAAAAATGACAGAATATGGACTTTGCCCATTTAACACAGAGGATGACATACGATTAATAAGATGACAAGCAATAAGAACAGCATAACTCCAAAAATATCGGAGAATATTTATTTGGAATAATAGGGCACGGGGTGACTTCCAACAAATGACAATTTTTGCGTTCAACAACACCGTTATGTGCAAATGTGTAAGCACAGGAAGTCTGATGAATAATGCCATTTTTATTAACATATTCTGAAAAATGACAGAATATGGACTTTGCCCATTTAACACAGAGGATGGCATACGATTAATAAGATGACAAGCAATAAGAACAGCATAACTCCAAAAATATCAGGGAATATTTATTTGGAATAATAGGGCACGGGGTGACTTCCAACAAATGACAATTTTTGCGTTCAACAACACCGTTATGTGCAAATGTGTAAGCACAGGAAGTCTGATGAATAATGCCATTTTTATTAAGATACGCTGAAAAATGATCAGATTCGTATTCCCGGGCATTATCAGAACGTAAAATACGTATACGACAATCATACTTAATTTTATTTCCTTACGAAAGGACTCAAATATAGAGAATAATTTAGACCAAGCTTTCATCAAAAACAACCAAGTCACACGAGAATAGTCATCCACAAATGACACAAAATAGGGATATTTATTAGATGAAGTATTCTTTATTGAACCCCATACATCAGAATGCACCAACTCAAATGGATTAAACACACGATTATTGATTCTAGACTGAAATGACACACGGTGATGCTTACTAAGTTGACAAGATTCACAAGACAAAGACGACACACAACTAAGACTGGGAACTTGGCGCTTCAAGTTTTGGAGAAAGGGATGTCCAAGACGACAATGTCATTTGAAAAGAGACAACGAGGTCTGCAGAGCCCAATTAGGTGAATCAAAATCAAAGTAATATAGACCACCGGCTTCATGCCCCGTACCAATCTTACTCTTCGTCTTGAGATCCTGAAAGACACAGTAAGAGGGATAAAATATTACAGAACAATTGAGAGAACGAGTATTCTTACTAATGGAAAGTAAACTAAAAGAAAACTGGGGAACAAATAACACGGAAGAGAGGGACATATTAGGACTCAAGTGAGTAGCCCCCAAACCTGAAACTTTAGAACAAGTACCATTAGTAAGAGTAACACTACGTGTACAAGTAGCAGACTGATAAGTAGAAAAAACATCAGACACACCAGTCATGTAGTCAGAAGCGACTGAGTCTATGATCCAAGGACTGCGGGTGAAAGACAATAAACAAGTGGATGCAGTACCTGACTGGGCAAAAGTAATAGTGGAGAGAGATGGAACAGCCTGTTGCTGAGACAGGAACTGAGCATACTCCTCTCGACCCAGTGTAATAGTAATTGACCCAGTGTCTGGTGGAGCTGGCCGAGGTATGGAAGTAACAACCGAAGTGTCATCCTGATAGGAAGCCTGATTAGCAGCACCAGAAGATTTTCTATGCAAATCCCAACAAAAATCAATAGTGTGTCCTCCACGACCATAGTGAGTACAGAAACGGGGTCCACTACGGCTCCCACGACCACCCGTACGACCTCCTCGACCACCACGTCCACCTCGATGACCATCACTGTGGCTACTAGGAACCACAAGAGCTGAGCGATCAGTGAAGACACCGTGATCAATGCTGGAAGGAGTAGACAATGTAGCTCGTTGTAAACGAGAGAAAACCTCAAGCAGTGATGAAAGACTAGAACCACCCAGAATCTGAGAACGAATAGGCTCATATTCAGGTTTCAACCCTACCAGAAACCTAACAACATTCAGGTCCTCGCGTTGTTTCTGCCAAACTGCTACATCAGTAGTAAACGGATGGTAAGTCTTCATCTCCTCACAGACTCCCCGAGCGTGAGAGTAATAATCCACAAGGCTCAGATTACCCTGCTCCAACCGGAAATACTCCTTGCACACCTCATCTGCAAGGATAAAATTACCTGTACCATAATACATAGTGGCCAAGTGATCCCATATCTCTTTAGTAGTATCAAGATAAAGTAGAGAAGAGCTAATACTAGGCTCAATGCTATTCAACAATAAAGAGATAATTTGAACATCTTCTTGTTCCCACTGATCATACCCATGAGTGTCTTCCTTGGATTTAGGATCCACCAAATATTTCTTAAATCCTTTGTCTCGAAGAAAGACTTGAACAGATCGGGACCATAAAGTGTAATTAGTCCCATTAAGTTTGACAGAGGTTATGGGACCATTGATAAAAGTAGGAAGAGGCAAAGATGAAGTAAGAGTCCTGATATCTTGCTTGGATTTCATAATAGTGTGGCAAATAGCAAACAAGTGAACCAGAGGAGACTAAACCGGATAGCCTAAGAGTGTTGGACTAATGAACCGGAGGAGAAACCAACTGAACCAAAGGAGAAACTAACTGAACCAGGCTTAACCCGGACCAGAAACTAACTGAAGTCGGCTAAACCGAACCAAAAACCAACTGAACCAGGCTGAACCGGGGTTAAAAATAAGTAAATCGGACAGTCTAAGTGTACTGGACTACTGAACCGGACAGTCTAAGTGTATTGGACTGCTGAACCAGACAGCCTAAGTGTACTAGATTGCTGAACCGGACTACTGAAGTGTACTAGACTGATGAACCGGAGCAATAACTGAACTGGAGCACTGAACCGGACCAAAGGATTGAAGAAACCGGTCTGAACCGATGAAGAACTACCTGAATCGGCTTAGTCTAGATCAAACCGATGTTGAATTGAGTGTGGACCGGACTTGGACCGGTTTGGTCAGACGACTACGAGAATCGAACCTGGTCTGGGTCTGGATCTGGATCTGGATATGGATATGGGCTTAAGAATGGATCTAGACTTGGATTTGGACTTGGATTTGTGACCCGAAAACCGACCTGCTTGGATCTTCGTCTTCTTCACTAAGTAAGGTTCCTCTGCAAATCCTAAGTCTCTGCAACAACGACTACACCAGCGCCGACTGCACAACCACGAAGCAAACCACCATGCGCGACTACACAACCACCACAGCACCAACGTCGATGACCACCACCACAGGCGCCGACTACACAACCGCGAGTGCACAACCTCCACAGCACCAACGTCGACGACCACCATCACCACAAGCGCCGACTGCACAACCACGATACCACCACTATGGTTTCGACAAACAACAACCACCACAACAAAGAACTACAAGCCACAGCAATCGAACGACAAGCCACAGTAAATGAACAGAATATCAAACGGTAATGAACGGCAAGCCACAGTAAACGAACAGAATATATATTTATTCAGAATATATATTTATGATCGTTATGTGCTCTGATACCATGTTAAGTTTAGATCATTAACACAATATTAGAGAAAAAGAGAGAGGTTAAAACTTAACCTAGCTCTCATACATCACTTGTATTTATGTATTATTTATTTATTTATTTTTTAAAGTTTAGGATAAAGCATCACTTGTATTTATAGTCAACTTATAATAATAAGAATTACACATACCCCCTTTTACTATTAACAATTTACACATACAGCCCTATATTCTTAACACAAAGGTTATAGGTTTTATTGTCCTAATCATACTACAGGAATGGGAGAAATGGGTAATGCTAAGTTCTTGGAGAATGAAGACATTAGTGGGAGTGGTCTCGCACCACGAAATGTGGAACAAATACAAAATCAAGCATCTACTTCTTTACCTAATGACTTAGTAATTAGAATGTGACTTCATCTCAACTAGTTGCTACCAACCCACTCCAAAAAGAAATCACTGATGTCCAACATCATGAAACAAGTGCACATCAACCAAAAAAATGTTGGACTTGGAAATTAAAGGTCTTGGAAGAAAAAGAGATCTGTAATTTCTGATGATTACATTGTGTACTTGCAGGAACAAGACTTTGACATTGGAGTCAAAACAGATCCCGTTACGTTTTTACAAGCCATACAAAATGAAGAATCTGTTTAATGGATAAATGTCATGAAAGAAGAACAAGCATCCATGGACAAGAACAAAGTCTGGGATTTAGTTGAATTGCTTGAGAGGTCAAAACCAATTGATTGTAAATGGATCTTTGAGATCAAATATGACTAGAATGATAGAATCGAAAGACATAAAGCTAAACTTGTTGCTAAAGGTGATTAGCACAAAATATTGCACATCATTTACACATTTACACCTTTTTTAGACTTGTTTTTGTAGTGAATATGGGAGAAATTGCATTATTTCTATAATTAATGAGGTTTCGGTATGGTTGCAGGCAAATAGTTAGAAATGGCGCGAGTTAAGTCCCCATCGTAGTGCTTGAAGGCAATGAAGATAAAGGGGAAGCTTGACGATGGCATGGAAGGTGAAAAGACGAAGATTTTAGCAAAACAAGTAAATACCTACCGGTAAGTTTGTTCATAAAACTACCGGAAAGTTTTGGCTACTAGAGTTCTTTCTGCCGAAAACCTTCCCGAAGGTTTTGCCTACTGGAATAAAACCTACAGGTAGGTTTTTCCATCGATCTAAAGGTAGGGTTTGCTAAAAAACGCCAAATTCTTCAACTCAAGCTCTGCAACTTTGGGGGTCCCACCATTGATTCTCCCACTTGTCTCCTGACATCCCTTACACACATACATGTCTCCCCACACCTAGGGGTGGACTTTGGAGGCTATTGTATTTATGAGGAGAGAGAAGGGGGAAGCATAGAGAGTTGTTGAGTAGGCTGTTCCTAGCCTATGCAAAGCATCAACTCAACCTCCTATGGATGGGAGGGCTGTCACACATCTAGGGGAACCTCCATGGACGAAAATGCAACTAGACTTCACATTATTCAGCATTATTGAGAGTGTAGAGCATTGTAGAGAGAGAAGCTAAAGGAAGAAGAGCTAGTGTTAGAGAGAGAAAGCTTAGGTGTTGTTTGGAAACACGATGTTTTCAATTTTTTTGTTTTTTGTTTTCATTTTGTGGCAAAAAAAAATAAAAAATACATTCGGGAATTGTTTTCTTTTTTTTTTACTGCTCTATTTTGAAAAGAATGCCAAAATATGTAAACATCAAAAAACCCAAACAAGCGGCAACTCTCATTCCCCATTTAATGAGATCTGGACTTCAAACCTTCTCTACAGCATTATATACTTTTTTCATTACCATATAAATGACAAGAAAAATGCATTTTTTACTCATTTCTTCGAACAAGCTCCTCCAGACCTCTCCAACTTCATACACGTCTCGAACTCCGACGAACAGGTTCCTCCAACGCCAGCGATATCTCCAACGAAGACTTGCATCTCCGGCGATGCGATAAGCTCTCTTTTCTCCGCAAAATTTTTCATTTATTTTTAGATCTATGATAATGTTGTTCAGATCTAGGGCTTATTTTGTAGATCCATAATTTATTTTTACAGATTTATACTCTATTATTTTAGATCTAGGGTTTATTTTTGTAGATCTAACTTAATTCATCATAGATCTAAACAATAGAGTATAGATCTGAAATAATAGAGCTAATCTAAATTCATGTTTCTCTTTGTGGTGTTTGAGGATTGATACATGTTTTTGATTGAAAAACGCTTGTAGGAACACTTAAGTCCAACTCAGACATAATGACTGAATTGAAACTACATCAGTAACAATCAAGGTCTTACCCATGAACACTTGATCTTTATTAATTATTAAGCAATAGGAAGACATAAGATTTTTACGTACCTCTTGTTGTGTTTGAGTATTTGTACCTCCTGTGTTTGAGTATTTGTACCTCTTGACTGGCAGCAATGTCTTACTTCAAACTAAATTCACCACTCCATTAGTACGCACCTCTTGATTGGCATCAAGTTCTTCTAACAAGCTAGACTAATTGATCCCCATTTGAGACCAGCCCACATATGGTGCTGGTGGATATTGTATCAGGAAGAAATTAAATAACGGTTTTATTTGCATATTTTTTGTGAAATCAAAGAATCAGTTAGTTGATATCTTCACAAAGGGGCTTAGTAGCAAGGTTTTTATCTCATTGTTCGCAAGTTAGGCAAGAGAGATATTTACGCACCAACTTGAGATTATGTTATGCATTAATTCTAGAATAAGGGTAGTTTAATATTTTGTGTGTATATATATGTATATATTGTGTAGTTGTTTAACCTACTACAATATATGTAACACCCCACCCTTCACATAACATAATATTGTCCGCTTTAGTTCCACTGACCCTCACGGTTTTGTTCCTCCCAGTACTCCTGAAAAAAAGGTCTTATGCCATGTAAAGCAATGGGCTTACTTATAAGTCCAGCAACTTTTCCCTCCCTGGATACCAAGATCTCACAATCCACCCCCCTTAGGGCAACACATCCCCGTGCAGTAGCTCGCCAGCTACCTGCCCGCCCATTACACGTGAGCACGACAGGCCCCATACTCGATCCACACGAGAGTCGACTTTGATACCAATTTATAACACCCCACCCTCCACATGACATAACATTGTCCTCTTTGGGCCCACTGGCCCTCACGGTTTTGTTCCTCCCAGTACCCCTGAAAAAATGTCTTATGTCATGTAAGGCAAAGGGCTTACTTATAAGCCCAGCAACTTTTTTCTCCCTAACAAATGTGGGATACCAAGATCTCACAATATACTCTTTTCCTAATCTCTCTCTTTTCTTCATTCTTTTTCTCCAAAATCCTAATGCCATAAAATTCAACTTTTTTCTCTCAAAGAACTTGAAACGAAGGACATTAATAAAGCGTCCTTTGTAATGGAAATTGAAATTCATCAGGATATATCTAAGTGAATGCTTGGATTATCGCAAAAGATGTATATTAAAAAATTCCTTGAGAGATTTAAAATGGAAAGTTGCTCACTTGGCCCAATACCCTATCGTTACATATTCTTACACTAATCACCTTAAGGTGATGGGTTATTCAGATTTAACCTATGCGATAGTAGGCAGGGTATATTTTTCTTTCTGCTGGTGGAACAATTTTGTAGAAAAGTTAGAAGCAAACTCTTGTTGCTTCATTCACCATAAAGGTTGAGTTTATGGCATGCTATGAGGCCACTTCACATGCGCTTTGGTTAAGGAATTTTGTCTCAAGGTTTTCGATAATGGATTCTATTGCTAGGCCGCTGAAAACATTCTATAACAATTTTTCTTCTCCAAAAATAATAAAAGTTCAAGGGCATCCAAGCACATTAATATTAAATATCTTGTCGCAAGGGAGAAGATAAAGAATCATCTAGTGTCCATTGAACACATCAGCATGAAATTGATGATTGCAGACACATTGACTGAAGTACTAGTGCAAAAGGACTATAAGGAACAAGTAATAAAAATAGGTTTGAATGCTCTAGTGCAGCAGTACGTGGTATTTTGGATAAATTGTATGTTGGAGTTGTTAGTCAGATTATGCACGTTTCTTGTAATTCTTGTTAGGAAGTTGTATGTTATATTCTTCGGTATCTGAAAGGAGTTCTGGAAAAAAGATTATTATATCATTTATCATCATCCGTAATTTTTGTTGGTTTCTCTAACGCTAACTGGGCATGTAGTCATAGTGATATACAATCTACTTTTGGATATTATACATTTTTTTGTAGTAATCTTATAACTTGGTGCAATAAGAAGAATGTAGTTACACGATCTAGTGGAAAGACTAAATTTCGTGTAATGACTCATATTGTGTGTGAGATGTTGTGGCGCGATCTTTACATCGTGAATCATGATATGGGTGTCAACGCGGCCTCTCTTATGCAGATTCATTGTGTCAACCAAAAAACTATTTTTATTGCAAGTAATCCAGTATTTAAGATTTCATGAACATGCTTAACGCATCAAGGTGGATTGTCATTTCATTTGATATCTCTTAATGCGGATGGAGATTGTTACTTCATATATCAAGTCTAGTAATCAGTTGGAGATATTCTGACCAAGCCATTGGTTTGGTCTGCCTCCAATAGTTTTGTACTATACTGGGCATTTTTTATCTTTATAACCTAGCTTGAGAGGGAGTGTTAAAGTTCTAATTTTTATGTATCAGTCACAATTAACAAGCATAGGGTAATATTGTAGTTACCCTATATATTTCCTTACTACGAATAAGAAGGTAGCAACACAGACACTACACAAAGATTATTCTTATTTTTCTCTTTCCTTCTGTTTCTTTATCTCTTCTCAAACCTTAATAAAGCTGCTATTACTATTTCAACCGTATTCAATAGTGCTCACCCTATAACTTTCAAATAGACCCTATACTTCAATGACTATGGACACACTACAGACACCATTTAGACAAAACGGGATAAACTTTGGATACATTTGGCTCAATTTAATACTTTTCATATTTACAGACACCATTTAGACAAAACGGGATACACTTTGGATACATTTGGCCCAATTTAATACTTTTTATAAATATGAAAAGTCATCTTTTTATGGAAATAGACGATGACGGATACTGTGACCTTGAACAATGGAAATAGAGGATGTAAATTCAAACCTTATCTTTCTCCATTCTCCTTTCATCTTCCTGTTGATCCAAACTTTTTGTGGCATAGACAGGATTGGTATCCTCCTCATACAATTCTTTTTGCGGCTCAGTTGGATAGAACCCTGAATTGCTTTCACTTCCTAATTGAATGTCTTATTTTATTATAATTGTGGGGAGGCAGAAAAATATGGAATAAAAATTAAACCAACAACCAGCATGAGGTAGATGGCACCTGAGAGTGACAAAGGTGCAACCTCTTGAATGAATCTGTCATCCGACTGGTTTATTGAAAAGTGAGATTGGTCTTGATAATGAAAGTATTTCAGAATTGAACAATTTCCCTGCCAAACATTACCAAAAACACCATAAAAGAAAGTGATCAAAATTCTGTTTGAGACTGATGTGAGTGAGAAACTAAACAATTAAAAGAACATGATATTTACTGCAAAATCCAAGAAGTGTTACTTGTTAATAGAGGGTTGGCACTGAAAGCTCTGGTTATTAAGGACAGGAAAAACTCAACAATAAAGGTTGAAGTAAACTGTGAGAAGTGCCGAAAGCAGAAGAGATTTTAGCCATTTGCATGAAGCTCAAACTTCCTACTTGCATGCGTGCCTCCCCACACCCCTAGAAGCACACAATATAAAAAGAGATACAAATTTCTTAGTAGCATACCCAATTGAACGTGTGATTTTCTCCCTAGCTACGGATCCCATACGACCCCGATAAACTAAAAAATCCATAACCCCGAGTGCTACACGAATACCGTTTAGTTGACTTAGCTGGTTTGAACAGATTCAGTTAATCTAGCCTTTTTTTATAAGAATCAATATGATCTATATAAGGCTCGCCCTCCAAATGAAATTCAGTTGTATCCAGAGAGACCATGTCTTCATCCATAGGATGTCTAAAAGGAAATGCAATGAATCATTTCAAGACCTTCCTACTTTCCTGGAAACCTTATACACCCCCCTGCAGTCGGCCCCAGGGGAGGGCACTTTGGCCAATTGGCTGTATTCAGTTCAATTACAGTATAACCAAGTGACTCTCCCCTGCCCCAATGTAGTTCCCT
>CM042186.1:20353383-20369326 GCA_023539305.1 Ilex asprella
GAGTACAAAATGTCACCCAACCATTACTAGTACATAACCATCATATACCAACAATTAATGAGCTTTTGCTTGACGTAAGCAAGCCATTATTTTCATTTCGACAAATTTCAGAACTCATGTATTCTAGTCCAAAATGAGCTTGAAACTGACTGTATACTGTTAAACAATTGATGCTTTCCAAAGAAGTTACATTTCTCTTAAACCTAGAACTTTGCCCTATTTTGTCTATAACCTGCTTATCAACATACAGACCAAGTTAAAGGATTATGTAAATGCTAAATTGAGGAAGTAATTACTTTCCAGGAAAAGGGAATGATGAAATAGACTATTGTGGTAGCCCAACCAAAGGACACCCCTGATACACTGAAATAATCTTCAAAGGCATGTAAGTAATTGAATAGAAACTGCTTGAGACTACTCATCATCCAATCTCCTATGCTAGAATGATACTCCTTGCCTATCACTCTTATTGGTAACAATGAGGCTCCCAGTTCAACGGAAATTGCCTATGAATCCCATATATTACACTGCTTAAGAGTGTCGAACAAGATACCTATCATACTTGCCATACAGTCCATTGACCTTCTCCAAAGCTAAGTCCAACTAATAAGATTTGACGATGGTACCAAAAAATGTGAAAATAGTTATCACAACTGTGATAAAAATATCTATAACAGTAGTAAAAATACCCACAAATGTGATAAATCGTCCACAAAAATGGTAAATTTTTGAGTTGTAAAATGACCCATAAAAGTTGTTAAAAAACACCATTTGAAGTGATAAATTTTGGAGATATGATACTGAATTTATTTTGTCGATACCATAGTCAAATCCCCAACTAATAACTCCATAGAGAGACAATCCTACTTGCTTTTTCTCATCAACTCCTAATTGAACCCAAACAACACCTCTAAGTCCACCATATCTATTATTGGAAAAATAAAAGTCTTGCCTACCTGTCAAAGCTGCTGCTTTTTTTCTCCATATACGATTTTAAACAGTAATAAATTAGTAAAAGATTGATGACGAGCAAGATTGGCGGAGAACAACTAACTGATTGCAATAAATATTTTCATTTATTAATAACTGTTGTCATCTCACTTCCTTTTGATACAAGCAATTTAAATAAAGATTAAAAAAATTAACATAAAATTGCAAAATTAGTATCTCCTATTTATACCATTTGTGCACTTGTAATTAAACATTTTACAATAATATTTGGAAAGTTTGCCCCACATATAAGGCTCAAAAATTCGTTTTGGTGCATTATTTCGATCACCTAAGAAACAGAAAAGTTTTGACCCGTTTCGAAAACGTTTCAACTTGTTTCAAAATCAGAAAAGAAACGAATAAAAAATTCAAGAATTATTTTACCAAAACATTAGTTAAAATATATCAAAACATCTTGAAACATTCCGAAACATCTCGAAGTATTAGAATTTCAATTACATCACTAATTCGTTTCGATCTACTTAAAAATGGAAACATTTTAGTTGTTTCAACCATTAAAAAGAAATTTTAATCCCAGCCGACATAGCAAGAATAAGCACTTCCTCTCTCCCCCCTCCCCAAAAAAAAAAAAGAAAAAAACAAAGAGGAGGGGGGTGGTCAGCCCATGGCAGCATGATATGAGTCTCATAAAGCATACGCCATTTATAACTTGTGTTGATACACATCATTTTGTCTATCCTATACCTTCTTGCTTACTTTCCAAAGTCACGAATGCCATATTTCTGAACAAAAATGGCTTCATGATAAATTTTGTACAGTGAGAAAGTACCAACGTAATGGATAAGTTTCAATTTTGGACAAATGGAGAAAAAAAAAGCAGCAGTAAGTTATGAACAAATTAAAAAATTATGTAAAAGGTTGTATCACACGGCAAGTTGCATGTGTTTTGTAGCATTTGGGTGGTTCAAACATTGGCCTGCCTGACAGAAACTATATGCCAAACATGAATTTGTAAGGTTTTACTGCTACAAGTAGACACAAAAATGAGTATCAACTAGTGCAAGTGAGGAAAACATTGCAGGACGACAAAATACTACAAAAGTAAATTTGAACTTACAGATGGTATAGCTACTATTTTACTGGCTGAAACAGAAAGAGCTGTTATTCCCCATCCATTGAATTGATTTTCCCGAGAATTAACTCTGTGTGAACTGAGAAAGTCACGTAACCCAGCTTGAAATAGGCTCAAGGCATCTTCTTGGATTTTGGCCGTCCCATACCTTAAGGGACATGACTTGGATGGAAATTTTTTGTATGAATCTGAGTCATCGGACTACAGAAGAACACATGATCAACATGAATGTCATTTGCTAAACACATATACAAAGATCTTAGCAAAAACAGTGTGCTTTATGAAAGAAAGCTATCAAGAAATACAAAATTACTAAAGACCGAGCAAAAGAAAAAACCTTCGTGTAAGCTCTAGCATGTAAAGTAAGTGTATGTGCAATACGCTTATCCTGTTCCAGGTCAGAGTGAAGGCGTTCACTCAGTTCTTCACAAAGTTCATTGAGCCAGTGTTCAACCTGGAGGAAGAGCAGCAGAACCAGCAGAAAGAGAAGAATTATAATATAAGCTTGATCGTACTAAAATATTATGTTGGAATATGTTTTTGTGTTAGGTTTAATTATAATATAAGCTTGATCGTACTAAAATATTATGTTGGAATATGTTTGTGTTAGGTTTACTTGTGTTGACTGAATTCCCTGAGTCACATGGAAACAAATCTTAGCTGAGTCCAAGGGTAATGATGCTTACAAGGTTGAAGACCAAAGCCAAATGTGAAGAAGGGATTGAAGCTATATTGCTACATTCAGAGTTCTATCCTTGGTTTTCATCAGTTTAGGTGAGTTAAGTGGTCCTAGAGACCTAGTGACCTTTAGTTGGTTTAAACTTAGTTTAAAATTGGATTTAGAAGTAAAATTTGTAAAATCCAACATGACTTTTGGTTCTAAACTTAGAAAAATGTTTTTGAAACTTGAAGGATGTTTTCAATATACTTTTGAAGTCATGTTTATGGAGCCTTGTTGAGTAACACCCCTTGCTACTCAAAGGTTGGACTGAAATCTGATTTCGAAGGCAAAAACCTGGGGACACCACCCTCTAAGCGCTCAAGTGGTCCCTTGAAAATTAGAGCAAGCAGAATTTCAACAAGGAACCACTGCTCTCTCAACGCTCACCCAGTGCTCAGGTGGTCATGCGGGGTCAACAAGGCATGTTCCATCCAGAGACCAGCACTCGCTCAGGGCTCAAGCAGTTTGTCAGGAATTTGTAGATTTTGATTTCCTATTTTGATTCTAATTTCACTACTACATATTTGGAAAGGCTTTGAACGTGTGTTAGGCTTCAGAGCAGTAAAGAGAAGAGAGAACGTCGCCATGCATTCCTTAGGCAAAACTACTAGCAAATCCAGGAATTGCTCACTGATTTTTCAAAACCTAGATCATGTTCTTTGAGAGAAGTACTTGGTAGGTATTCCCAAACCTTAAGGAAATATTTTTACTGTGGCGCTACCAATCGTACTCAGGATTATTGTTGGGATAAACATGGGTGATCAACTTATACTATTCGAAGTACCGTTTTAGTCAACTCAAAAATGGAAATGTTTCCGAAACACAGAAAAAATATAGAAACACATAGAAACACAAATACAATCCATTTGTTTATAAAGATAAGATAAATAATTGATTAATTCAACATATTTATTGGGTTAACATCTATTTATACAAGAAGAAATTTAAACTGGAGGGAAAAAAAAATTTTGACATGATACGGAAATCACTTCAATTAGTTTCAACCACTAAATTTTCATCAAGTAAACAATTTTTTACATAATGTTAAGATCTCATAATACACATGAAATACTAATGAGTACATAACATTTTTAAATTAAAATACTATCCAATTAATAATACTATTTTATTATAATACTGATTTACAAATTCATTATACTAAGTGCAGCATTTTATTATAATACTAATTTGTGCAACATATTATTATAATACTAATTTATTAATTTAAATTGTGTCTTCAAATTAATAAATAATATTATTTCATTAATATTAAAATCATTGTGTACACAATTTGTACTCACATAAATACTTAATTCTAGATACTTAACAAATAAGTTATAATTAATAAAATGACTTGCAGGTATTTAATATACCAATTTAAAAAATAATAATAATAATATAAAAGAGTATCAAAAAGAAAAAAAATAATAAAGCATATCAAATTAAATTAATGATACTTATGTATACCTAAAAAAAAAAAGTTATAATGTAGTGGAGGTATTAAATATAATTATTCATACTTATAACAATATATATATATATAAAAGACACAAGACCTACACAGTTGATCCACGAACAAAGACAGACAAAGAGAGAGACAAGAGGCAGAGGCGATGGCAATGCCGCTATGAGAGAAAGAGAAGAAGAACAACAACACACCAGTGGTAGCTCGTGGTCACAACTCGCAGCGATGAAGACAGGATTCCCAACTCTCAAACCCTAGATCTGCGTGAAAAATAGTTAGATCTGCTCAAATCTGGACTCAAAGAGGTAAGTTATTGAAGTCTTCTCCTTCAATTTCTGGTCTATAGTTTGTATGTGTCTTTCTTTCTCTCTGTCTCTTCAATTTCGTCTGATGTCTTTCTTTCTCTCTTCTCTCTGTTTTTTTCCCTTTTTTTGGCTTGGAGGACCTATGAATTCTGATATTTGACTTATAAAATCTGCTTTCTAAGCCTCTTTTTTTTTCTTTTGGCTTGGAGTGAACCGAATCTATACACTATTTCGTTGAAACAGTACTGTTTCGACCGAAACGATCCAACACAAAGTCATTTCGATCGAAATATTGAATTTTAGGATTCAACCCATGTTTCGTATTGGTGTATTGAAATTCCGAAACGTTTCGGACATTTCGACACGGCATTTCGATCCTTACTAATCAAGTTTCTGATGACTCTCCTCCGCCTGTATCTTAGCCACTGACCGGTAGTCATATTACATCTACGTCTGACGCACACGATGACCTTACTGTACAACTTACCCAGCTCATCCAATAATTGTCTTCACATATGCCTACTTCAACTGCTGGTTTGGCTACTGTAGGTAATTTTGCACATGTAGTCACTCAATCAACTTCACCATCTTCAATTATTAATTCGGAAGTTAGGGCATACATGTCTAGTATTTCCTCATTTTTTTCTAATTTCAACTTTTTTAACTCTCGTATTGTGTTAACTAATGATTCTTTTAGACGAGTATGTGAGACTGGTGATCTCCATCCTACAAAATCCATATCTTTAACATTTGATTTATTTGTTCCTCAATTTTTCTTTAATTTGTTATCTGCGAGTCAACACACCAAGTCTTTACAGTGTTCAGTGATTTTTCTCCCTCTTCATTTATTGGATGATACTCGTGCTCTCATGTTTAACATGCATGTACCAAAACCTTATTGTGCAGATGTTGTACTCAGTGCAGTGTAACTTATTAATCAGATGCCCTCTTCCATCATAAGTCATAAATCTCCATTCTCCTTACTATACCCTGATACATCACCATTTAGTCTTACCCCTCGTGTCCTTGGTTGTACTTCATTTGTCTATCTTTTAGGTCCTGGTCAGGATAAACTTTCCCCTTACTCAATTAAGTATGTGATAGGAATCAAATTATATTTCGTTGTAGTAGGTGTAGGCGTAGGGTTTAGGAGTTATTTGTCATTTTATTGTTCAGGGACTTAGTTGTAATTTTGATTATTTATTTTAGGGTTTGTGATCTCCTTATATATATATAGGATTTGTGAACTCCTTATATATATAGGGACTTCATATTTGTTGGAGACTAGACTTTGATTATTGATTATTGATATTGAATCCTTCTTCCTCAAATTCTCTCTCTATTCTCATCCCCTTCTTCTTCTTTTCTCATCCCCTTCTTCTTCCCTTCTCATCCCTAATTCTCTCTTTCTAGTATACATAAAAGCTAATACGATCTACATCAGTATGTCTTTCTAGGATACCCTCGTACTCAAAAAAGTTATCATTGTTATGACCCAGCCTCTCGTCGACATTATGTCAGTGCCGATGTTACTTTTTTTGAGTCCACTTCTTTTTTTTTCCAATTCAAGCAATACTCTTTCTTCAGATTTGATATCCACTACTTCACGTGGAGCTCCTATTGTCTTTCGTACCAAATAATGTCTCTTCTTTATCTCAAATTCCCGACTCTCCATTATAGGTGTATTGTCATTCTCTAGACATACAGGTTGTCCCCTATGCTCTAGTCCCCCGACCAACGCATGATTCTACTGAGGTTCTTCCTCCTAAGTCATCTCCTTCGTCAATCTCTTGTAATTTTCCGATTACATTTCGAAAAGGTACTCGTACTTGCACTTGCACTCAACACCCTATTTTCAACTTTGTCTCTTTGCATAGACTTTCCTCCTTTTTTTGTTGTTTTGCATCTGCCTTGTCTTCTTGTTGTTGTTCCTAGTTCTTTACAACAGGCATTAACATCTCCTAGATGGAAACTTGCTATGGATGAGGAAATTAATGCCCTTCATGACAATCATTCTTGGAACCTCATTTATCTTTCTTCTGGTAAACAACCTATCAATTGTCGCAAGGTCTACCCTGTGAAATACCATCCTGTTGGGTCTGTTGAGTTTTTGAAGGCACGGTTGGTTACGAAGGGCTACACTCAGACATATAGTGTGGATTATAGTGAGACTTTCTCTCTAGTTACTCGACTTAACTCTGTTATAGTTCTTATTTCTGATGTATTCTGTTGTGATTCGCCCTTGTATCAACTGGACATAAAGAATGTTTTTTTACGTGGAGATCTGCAAGATGAAGTATATATGAGTCAGCCTCCAAATTATGTTGTTTCAAGCTAAGAACAACTAGTGTGTCGGTTGAGGAAAGCATTTTATGATTGAAGCAGTCACCACGTACTTGATTTGATGAGTTTAGTACTACTGTACTTCAGTTTGGCTGTAGTGTTCCACTTCAGATCATTCAGCCTTCTTCGATCGGTCTTTTGGAGGTATTATTATTGTATTGTGCATGTCAAAAACATCATCGTTAGTGGTAATGACTCCAATAGTATTGCCCACTTCATGGCCTATTTAGGGAAGCAATTTTATACCAAAGATTTGGACTTCTTCGATACTTTCTAGAGATTGAGATTGCCCAGTCAAAGAAAGATATCAGTCTGTGCTAACAAAAGTATGTACTGGACTGACTTTTTGAAACTAGCACTTTTGGTGTGCGTATGACTGATACGCCTATAGATTCTACAATTAAGTTAAATCCTGAGAGTGGTGAGGTGTTTGATGATATAGGACGCCAAAGAATGGTTGGTAAAGTGATTTATCTCACAGTTACACGTCTTAATATTACATATGTTGTTGATGTAGTTAGTCAATATATGCACACTCCCCATAAGCCGCATTGGCAGCCAGCTTTTTGTATCCTCTGATACCAGGAAGAAGCCCTAGGGAAATGATTATTGTATCGTCCATCATCATCCATAACAGTTGTTGATTTTTCTATGCTAACCGAGCAGGTAGTGATAAACAATCTACGTGATAATAGTGATAAACAATCTACGTCTAGTCATTATACGTTTGTTGGAGGAAATCTTGTTACCTAGCGCAGTAAGATGCAAGATGTGATTGGTTGTTCTAGTGCAAAGGTTGAATATCGTGCTATGACTCACACTGTGTGTGAGATGTTATGGGTTCGTTCATTACTTCGTGATATGGGAGTTAATGTGTCGTTTCCGATGAAGATGCATTGTGACAAGCAAACAGCTATTTTCATTGCAAGTAATCGGTGTTTCATGAGCATACCAAACAATTCAAGGTGAATTGCCATTTCATCCAAGATCTATTGATGCAAAATGAGATCATCACTCCATATGTTAAGTTAGGTGATCATTTGGGTGATATTCTTACAAAGCCATTGGTTCGATATGCCTTCAGTGGTTTATGTTCCAAGTTGGGCATCTTTGATCTTTATACTCCATCTTGTGGGGGAGTGTTAAAGTTCTTATTTTTTATATTAAGTCATAAGTTAGGGAGTTAGTGTAGGGTAATATTGTAATTATCCTAAACATTACTTAGTTATAAATACAGAGGTGTAGGGCAACAAAGAAGTCCTAACACAAAGATTATTCTTTACTGCCTCTCTTCTTCTTTTTCTTCTTCCTCCCTCTACATCCTTCTAACCCTAATATTATTTTTTCTATATTAACTTAATAAATTAACATGTCATCAAAGCATGGTTAATAAATACCTGCTTGGCAGACTTGGAGAGTAGTAGTTTTGGAGTTGATCTGAGTTCTAGATGCATTTTCCCAAAGTTTCTTGAACTTCAGAAATTTTTGGGCTATTCTTTGGAATTTCAGTCCCAGACCTTGTTTGAGGCAATTTTTTCCATGAGTATGAACCAGAGACCTCCAAAGATATATAATAAAGGTTGCCCAATGATTTCTGAATGCAAAAAAATGGTACTGCAGTTTGTTTTTAGGGTTGCCGATGGTGTGGCAGTTTGATTTTTGGAACTTTTGTGATGATGTTATGCCTAAGACTCCGCAATAAAATTTTGAAGGATCTTCGGAGGTGGCGGTTTGGTTTTCCCTTTGTATTGTTGCTGGTTTTTTATTTTGGTGTGTGTTGAGTCTGTTGAGGCATGTTTAAGAGTCTTTCAAGATGTCAAAAGTAAGTGAGATCGTCCCACACCAAGAAACAAGGATAGTGAGTCAAATTGGAAACCTGGAAATTCTGAATGAGAACCCTACTCTCCAAATTGCAACTGAGAAATTGGACATGCGCAATTACCTGCCTTGGTCTTAGCCTTTGATGCTCTTTATTAAGAGTAGAAAAAAGATGGTTTCTTACAGGTTCTGGTGACATGAATAGGATAAGCATATGAATGAGCCTCCATATGAATATCGTAATGGTTTGAGCCAGTCGAGAGTACGAGATTACTGACCGAAGACTCTTCAATTGAGATGGGCCGAAGCCCTGCTAGCAAAGGAATGCATTCAACAGTGTTCTATCTCATTGGTCCTCTCATGCCAGAATTAGCTCATAAATCCACTTTGTTCTCCCTCTAATCACTTCAATTATAATACATGACTTCTCTTTTTTTTTAAGTGAGACCATGTGAGATCATTCAATCAAGTTTTCGCCAACTTTTTCTAGGGTTCAATATCTAAATGGTAAGATCAAAGAACGATGACCCTTTACTTGAGAAGTGAGAAGCAATAGGAGTTACATTTAATAAGGTCAGAAATCAGAAATGGCTACTTATATGCGCGCAAAAGGAAATTTGGAACGCGGTCACACAGACCTAGATTTATGACCTAATTGTCAGATTCATAGTACTACTACACAGGGTGTTTTGAGGAGTTAGGATCACTATGAGAATGGTAAAGAACAAATGGTTCAGAAGAAATAATCATCCTTGAAGAAAAAATACTTACAGAAGCAATCGTTTTCAAGGCCCGAGGTCCAGGAAATGTCTTCCCAGAACCGTGACTCTTGGGAAGAAGGCGACCCTCAACCTCTTCCCCACTGATTCCCCTCCCAATATTCCATAACCAAGTACTGCTTTGCAAGTGCAGAAATAGAATCAGTCCATAACACAGTTATAAGATGCAAGTAAAACGTAGAATCAAGCCTAACATTCTAAATGTGTATAAATAATAGGCTTGATTCAAACAAAATGTTATACAGATTGGCAAGAAAAGGAAAGGAAAATTCAATAAAAATTTGAGAAAAAAAAAAGGTGACAATTTATTCTATCAAAAATATTGGCAATATTCAAAAAAAAAAAAAAAAACTAGTTCTATGGGAATGAATTGACTGGAAAAAAGTCAAAGACAGCATAATGGAAAGTAATTGGAATACAAGCTTGGAATATTATATCAATATTATATTGATCTTGGAATACGAGCAAAAGAATCCCATTTTGCCATTATAGGAAAATATTTGGTTGTATATGCTTAATTCAAATGATCTAAGCATTGCTGACATTGTAAACATTATATCTACAATTGATGGGAGATAATCACCCAGTATTTATCCCATAATGTTCTTGTAGCTTCTCCTCTGAAAACTGCAATAGATCCCCAACAGTGTTCACACCAAGGTCAAGTTGCAAAGAATTCCCAAGCTTTCCCCCAAGCTGTTTCCTGCATTGCCTCAAAACAGATTAAGCAATGGGTTACCTTTAGACCTACATGCATATAATGATATCCACCAGAAAAATATTCCGGACAAAAAAGACATTCACCAGAAAAGGGAAAAATGGAATAATATTGATTTCAAAAAATAAACAAAAAAGAGAGAGAGAAGTGAATAAAAACTTTTGTGTACTAAGAGGATGATCTCCGAATAAGTTAAATTACAAGTTTTATAGTTTGAGTACACCTTTTCAGCTCAATCTTGCAATTTAGAAGGACTGCCCCAAGGACCAAAATTTTGTTTCGAGAAGGCCAGAACTCCCAAAACATTTATGTTTCCAAGGAGACCAAAAAAAATTAGTGATTAAATCGAAATTCCAATTATCCGAGATGGTTTGGGCTGTTTCGCTCCATCAATGTTTCAGAATGCTCCTAGGTGTTTAAAGATGATTCAGTATATTTCAACCAAAGTTCAAGACTGTTTTGGAAATATATTCATAGATCTTTGATTCATTTTCATTCTATACACTACGTAGGTTGACTACATTTGAAGCAGTAACTTACATTTTCTTTATCGGCAACGGTTCAAGCAACCCCTTGACAGATGAGAATGGTACAACAGTTTGTTGTGCAGGTTTATTCATACCACTTGCTAGTTTGGCCAGCATCTGCTAATAGAGTTGAACAACACCATATATCAGTTATTGAACTCATATATTCTCTACATGATGCACCATAATTCATATAATCAACCTTATTATGAGCAATGCCAGCAGAACAAGTGAATTCAGTCTCTTTCAGAACCAGCATCCTAAGTTCTGCAACAATAAGGGTCCCACAGGCTAACAACTTATCACGTTGATCAGTATCACTCCTACAGAGCCATTCCCTTACATTGTCTCTGACATCACTTGGATCCTGAACCCAAAGCCAAATTCAGGAAAGCAAGTGTGGAAAATGCAAAACAAGCACATAGAGAGAAAGAGAGAGTGAGAATAAATTTATGCAGTACTTCCGAGCTCATTTACAAAGATCATGTGTGCAGCTAACAGGAGAACAACAGTATCCGTGTCTCATCTTTGCATACTGATGAGACCAGAAACTCAGGGACAGAAGCAGAGAAGCTAGGGCTAGATGTGTGCTTCTTAATTTTGAGCAGCTGGTAGTGAGAGAACTAGTGGAGAACAAAGTTAATTCGGGTTGGAAAATGGAAGTATAAACATCCCATTTGAGGGTGAGGTGGGGTTCCTTTATTATATGGAGGTCTACCTTCAAGATCTCTCTTTGAAGCAAAAGAGTGTGCAGGAACATTAAGTATAGGGTAAGACGCTTTTTGGTTACTCAATCCAGTTCCCCAGCCACCAATTATGTTCAATGATGGTATCCAGAAAAGTTTTAGAAGTAATTGGAAACATAAGTTCAACCAAGGATCAAAATGTCGTGTCGACACGTCCGAAACGTTTCAGAATTTCAACACAGCGACACGAAACATGGGTTGAATCCCAAAATTCCAAAATTTCGTTCGAAACGTCACTGTGTCGGACCATTTCGGTCGAAACAAGTCGAAACACCTGTGCTACCTTTTATATATATTTTTTGTTATATAAGTAATGAACAATTACATTTAATACCCCACTGCATTATAATTTTTTACTTTTAACTATACATAACTACCATTAATTTAATTTGATACCTTTCATTATTTTTTTTATATATAATTATTCTTTTATGTTATTATTATTTGTTAAATTTACATATTAAATAACTACAAGTCATTTTATTAATTATAACTTATTTGTTAAATATCTAGAACTAAGTATTTATGTATTTTAATCATTGTGTACATAATAATTTTAATATTAATGAAATAATATTATCTATTAATTTGAAGACACAATTTAAATTAATAAATTAATATTATAATAATATATTGCACTTAGTATTATTAATTAATAAATTAGTATTATAATAAAATTATATTATTAATTGGATAATATTCTAATTTAAATGATTTTCGCCTCATGTCAAACTTTTTTTCCCTCCAATTTAAATTTATTCTTATATAAATAGATACTAACCGAATAAATATGTTAAATTAATCAATTATTTAGCTTATCTTTATAATAAATGGATTATATTTATATTTCTGCATATTTCCACGTGTTTCCAGATTTTTTCTGCGTTTCCATTGCGTTTCCGAAACGTTTCAATTTTTGAGCTGACCGAAACGGTACTTCGAAACAATATTTCGATCCTTGAGTTCAACTAACTTTTTTTTTTTAATTTTTTTTTTTTTTTTTTAGAAAGGGGTAGGGGAAAGGGAGTTGAACCCTTGATCTCAAGAAGGCGAAACCTTCGTAAGGTAAGGAGTACCATTGGACAAAGGCCTATTGGCTTCCACATTAGAGATATTCTATTAGGTTATCACAAAAATTGGAGCCTCTTCGATAAAAGTTTTGACATGTAATGTCTCTGTTGTGCTTAAAATTTGGATTTGTGATCCCGAAATATTGGTCAAAACATTAGAAACATTTCACATACCAAAATAGAGGAACTTCAATTTCCATCACAGTATCATTCTGATTTTCACCAAAACTGAAATGTCGTTTTGATAGAAACAAAACGGAATTTTGATTCCTAGCTACGGTTTAGGTATTAGAGATATGAGAGAAAAGAAAATAGAGGTTGAAAGAGAATCCATAGCCATAAGTGGAATGACTTAGAACTTGCATATTGAGTCATTGAAAAGCACCACATTACTATCACCAACTCTAACTCAACACTCCTTTTTCTAACTGGAGCATAGATATCCATCATGTTGAGCTAAATTGTCCTCTACCAGCAACTTTAGCAAAGATATCATTCAGCTAATCTCCAGACTTCACATACATAGTTGATATATGTTTACTCACAACCAAATAAAAAAGTATGGCCAAGTGCACAAAGGCTCCCACCACTGTAGTCTGGGGAGTGCTATAACCATGACTCGAGCTCATGACACCTAGTTTATGATTAACCAATCTTACCACTACGCCACTGTCTTATATACCCATTATCAACTATGCAACAAAATAACAGTCAACTTCTACATGCTTAAGCCTTAATCCTTTCATAGAATAATGGACTAGAAGCAATATTCAAAGTTGTGATTGTCCCTAGACATTTTCATGAGTTTTTAGAGAAATACCCATTTCCTACAACAAAGGATTTGCCCAGACTATTTCACGTGTCATAACTTAGAGCTCTTTACTACTCGACGACAGGCCTAACTATAACATTATGTTTCTTGCTCTTCCACATTATTGACTTCCCACTAGTAAATACACAATACCATGATATTGAACGCCAGTCCAAACAATTACAAGCCAAATCGGCATTAAAAAAGTCAACCACAACAAGAGAGCTAGAGGTCCTAAAAATGAACCCCTTTCCTGAAGTCTTTTTAAATGTCTCACAATTGTACATCGGAGCGGATCAAAAAATTTAACAATAATGGGGGACAATTCTGTCACACCCCAACTCTAAGAGCATGACCGGCCGTGAACCATAGATTTATAGCCTATGAAATACGTAAGCCTAACAATAAACTAATAATATAAGAGTGAAAAACAACATTAACACTAAATTGATCTCATGTCAATATGTCAAAATCAACATACCTAAACCTGTTTGCCCCAATTATTCAAACAAGTAAAGATGACTATATGGTATAAGCTATGGAGGTCACAACACTATTAATCCCCAATCAATTCTCTGAGTCCGCTATTGACACTCCAATCATTTACCTAAAAAAATTTATTTTGAAAGCATGAGCTAAAAAGCCCAGTGAATGGAAAGGCATGCATATTCAAAATGGCTGAAAAATATTTTTGGCATACGACATGTAAATCAAAGATTTAAAAAAATAACTTCACCAAGATAACCAATTTCTCAAGAATAACACAATCAAGTTTCAACCAGAAATCATACCACAACGATGAATTATATCATAATGGTGAAGACTGTACAATATCCAATAATCGATGGGAACCAATTCTAAATACCAAAAGATCTCAAGGTTGGATCCAACATCGTACTTAGGGTTACCTCGACCTCTCTCGGGTTTATTCCCTAAGACAATCCGGTGAAGGTCACAAGGATGCATCAGGCACTGTTCCTTCAACCATTGAACACTAGGGTCACCTCAACCACACCCGGGTCCGTTCCCTAGTGGCTAGAGTCACCATAGCCTCTCTCCAGGTCTGTTCTTTGGACTTTTAATCATGGTACCATTCACTATCACAACGTCTCACCATATAAACAAGTGATTGAGTCACAATACTTCAGAAAAGAATTCATCGTATACCACAAGTATTTAAACACATAGTAAAATATTTAGTAAAAGTAGTAATGAACAAACATGATGTATCGTTTTTAAAATGTTTAGGAATACGAAAAACTTTTGAAAATACGTAACATGTCAAACCACTCACCTCAAGTCTAAATGATATGCATCTTGAGTGTTGCTTGTTACCCGAAGTAAAATGAGATGTTATCGATGTCTTTCCTCTTTTCTCACAATTTCTTTTCTCCTTTGATTAGGTGTTCTTCCTTCCTTCTTTTCTCTCTTTTACTCTCTATTCTTTCTTGAAAGTGGAAGACTACTTGTGCCCTTGTATCTTAATCCAATCTCAAATGCCCTATTTATAAGCATCCTAGGATTATTCTAGAATATTGACATGTGACATTGTTATGAGAGATTCCTTAGAATATTCTACTATCTCTCCTCTCCTAGATTCTTCTAAGTTTCAAGCTTATTTTGCACATGACAATTCCACAAGTATCTAGATTCATCTATAATATTCTAATGTCTTCTCCAACCTTCTAAGTCTTTCCGGAATTTTTCGGAACATTCTAAATCTCTCTAGAGCCTTCTAAATATTCTAGACTTCTCTAAATTATTCTAGAACTTTCCGGATTCTTCCACAATGCTCTACGTTTCTCGATGTTCTAGAACCTTCCAGATTTTTCTAAAAACTTCTTCAACATTCTAGTTTGTTCTAGACTATTCTAGGTTATTCTTGAACTTTCTAGAATCTTCTAGAACTTTCTAGAAACTTCTCCAACATTCTAAATTCTTCTTTAAATTTTTCTTATTCCTTTCAAGATAATATTCCCTAACTAGTTCCTTACCAAAATGGAACGGGGTATTACAAATTCTAACAATTATAATACTATATATACTTTATTTAGGATCAAAGCTAGAGGACTAATATATTGCTATCGTGGGATTAGCAAATAGGTTGCAATATTGAGACAATGAGACTCACTAGGAATTTAATTGTGGCAATACATTAGGTTTCCAAATTAGAACTTAATAGCATTGCTCTTTTAGCAATAGTAAGATTAAAAAAATCGAACCATAATAAATAAAAGAGGTGGGCTCCAGCTACTACAAGTAGGGTTTTTAAACATTACTGAGTAGCTCAGGCTAGAGTCATTCAGGCTCGTTTTTTGTATAAAACAGGCTTAATCTGATCAATTTTTCAAACTCATTTTGTATTCGAGCTGAGCTGAGCTGCTCACGAGACAGTTCATTTATCATTCACATGTTTTTGTCATATTTTTACCACTGGTATAAAGGAAACTTAGTAAAGACTTCTAAGGGTAAATAGGTGGAAAAAAAAAACAAAACACATTTACTTTTTTCCATCACTTGCCTCCCAACTAAGGGTGTCCATGGACCGAGTTAACTA
>CM042186.1:20369426-20388789 GCA_023539305.1 Ilex asprella
AAATTTTTCTTATTCCTTTCAAGATAATATTCCCTAACTAGTTCCTTACCAAAATGGAACGGGGTATTACAAATTCTAACAATTATAATACTATATATACTTTATTTAGGATCAAAGCTAGAGGACTAATATATTGCTATCGTGGGATTAGCAAATAGGTTGCAATATTGAGACAATGAGACTCACTAGGAATTCAATTGTGGCAATACATTAGGTTTCCAAATTAGAACTTAATAGCATTGCTCTTTTAGCAATAGTAAGATTAAAAAAATCGAACCATAATAAATAAAAGAGGTGGGCTCCAGCTACTACAAGTAGGGTTTTTAAACATTACTGAGTAGCTCAGGCTAGAGTCATTCAGGCTCTTTTTTGTATAAAACAGGCTTAATCTGATCAATTTTTCAAACTCATTTTGTATTCGAGCTGAGCTGAGCTGCTCTGCTCACGAGACAGTTCATTTATCATTCACATGTTTTTGTCATATTTTTACCATTGGTATAAAGGAAACTTAGTAAAGACTTCTAAGGGTAAATAGGTGGAAAAATAAAACAAAACACATTTACTTTTTCCCATCACTTGCCTCCCAACTAAGGGTGTCCATGGACCGAGTTAACTAGGGTCCTGTTACTTGAGCCAAAAAAAAAAAAAAAAGGCCCGAAACCCGATAGTTGACCCGCTTGAGCCTGAGCCCAATATCCTTAAAAAAAGGACTTGGGTATGCCTCCAAATCCATTACCCGGCCCAAGAGTCCTCCCTTCAAGCCCAACCCACTCACATAGCCTGTGCACCCTTCCTTTAAAAAAAAATTATACTGCTAGACCATTAAATTTGAAATTCTGCAATAAGTCTCCCAGTGTCGGAATTTGAAGCTTTAAAATTTTAGATACTATAAATAATGTATTATTTTATTTTTCATGTATTAAACATATAAGTTTTAAACGATAGAGTAATGCAAATGATAAATAAGTGACTAGGTGTCAACCTAATTGGGATGTATTCATTCTATTAGATGTAGTTCAACCCCTAATTAAAAATAAAATTATTTATTATTTTATTTTTATCCATTTTGACTCTATTTTTTATTCAAAAATATAATTTACACAAATATTAAGGTACAAAAATATTCATTATTTTTAAATGAAATTGTATATAAAAAGCCCACGAGCAAGCCCGCCCACAAGGATCGTGGGTTGAGCTGCAGGTAGTCAACCCCTACCTACCTGCAGCCTGGCCCGTTTAATAACTCAATTAGATAAGGTCTTGGGCCTACACTACTAAAGCCAGCCCAAAAAAAAATTCGCGGGCCAAGCGCGGCCCATGGACACTCCTACTCCCAACCACGTGATATTAATTTCTCTCTCTATCTCGGTTCAAACCCCTTTTTCTAAGGAACCTTTTCGACCAACAACCTCTCTTTCTCACTCTATCTCTATGGGTAAATAGATAAAAAGAAAAACAAAATACATTTACTTTTTCCAATCACTTGCCTCCCACCCATGTGCTATTAACTTCTCCCCCCACCTCACTCTCTCTCTCTCATTCCAAAGCCCTTTTTCTAAGGAATCTTTTCGACCAACGACCTCCCTTTCTCACTCTACCTCTTCACAAGATTTTTTCTTTTTACTCCTTCATCTATTTTGCATCTGGAAAAAATAATAATGCATAATAGATCGTCCCTCACGATGAAACACGTTGGATTAAGACATTATCTAGAGATGGCAGAATAGCTTAATTACAATTTAGCAAACGGACAAATATCAATTTTAACCTAATTCGACCACAATTACCTTTTCTCAAATTAATTCATCCATGGAGCATGAGAACCCATTTTCAACAAGAACGACCCAAACTTGTCATGTATATTGATGGTGTGAATATGTCAATTAACGAGTAACACTCAATCTCTCACGATGATCCCAACCAAAGCAACAATCACCAAAATCATTATTAATGAATTAAAAACTAAACAATCAAAACATCAAACACATAGTGTGCGTGTGTGTATCAATTGCAAGTGTGTAAGCAAATATAGCAATTAAGAGACAAACAATTGTTGACGCGAAAACCCTTCTCGGAAAAAAAATGCAGAAAACCACTCGAGGTTCACTAAAACCTAATCTACTATCCTATGATTAATTTACAAGTACTTGAGTTTTATACCTCAACTAATACCATGATTTTTTTTTTTAGAAAAAAACCAATACCATGGTTAGACGCTCATTTTCTTCAATAGATCTCTACACCAAAAGTCCTTCTTCAATGTTATGGATAGCATCACTTGAATTCTCCATCGCAATGGATTGTTTAAGTCTCAAGCAATCTTTTCCACCAAGATCTTCGGTATACACACTCCTTCAAAGTGAGCTTTGGTGATTTTCAACCAAGATCATCTTCTCTAATGTGTGAAGTTGGATTAGAGTCTTAAAATAAAAGCCGTTGGATTTAGGAATCTAGGGATTGTTCCTAAGCTCTCCAAATGTCTAAGAGGCATAATTTTACTCACAATAGGCTTACCTTAGCATAGGAAAACTTCCCTTTATTTATAGGCTTGAAATAGGATTTGTTTTGAGACCAAGTAAACTAATATTCGCGCTGTGAGAGGGTGGTTGTTGCTAGAATGAAAAGAGAATTCAAACCAAATTGGCATAACAAAGACCAATTAAGCGACCTCAAGACTACTCAAGCATTTTCAAGACCGCTCGAGCATCCTAAGAACAACCCAAAGGGTGGTCTCTACTTTGCAACTTGTCGGTCTTTCTCAATTTTACCCCCAAGTATTTAGAGACCACACTAGCCGAAGGCAAGCGAGGAAAGAGCGATCCATTTTAAAGCCTAAAGCCAAGCAAAAATTTGCCCCTTAAGCACTATAGGGAGTTGCTCAAGTAGGTCCGATAAATGACTCATCCTATTATTTCAAAACACATTTAAGGTTTAGAAAATATTTTTCAATGAAAACTCTAGGAGTCATGCACAGATTGTTTCCAATTCCATTTATTCCCTAATCATCCTATGTCTAATGAATTAAACTAAGGATTTCATAGGTCTCTAAGGTCATTACCTTTGTCCTGAACTTGAAGATGCATTGGAGAGATTTTGATATAGCATTGTTCGTAGCTTGATCTCCTCCCTTTCCTTGTCACTGACAGATCTTGGTCTTTGAAGCTTGATTAATGACCATAGAATTAGGTTGAGATTTCATAAGACTACACAAAATTAGCCAATTACAAACATGATTCTAACAGCATCCATGTCTCTTCTCATCAACTCTCTCTCAACTTGAGTTTCTAAATCTCCAGAGAACTACCATAGTCATCACTTGCATGACTCAAACCCTAGATTAAATCATCATCCCTAATAATTCCCTATTTGTTGGTACTAGAAGCTAGAGTAATAAATCTCATCATCAAAGGTCTTCTATACCATTTCTATTTGGAAGTTTTATTTAATTTTTTGAATTTTTTATGTTAGAGTTTGTATTGAGATTTGGGTTTGCCTAAGTTTTATGTGAAATTTATGAATTTTTATTTGGGATTTGTGATTTGATATTTGCATATATGAGATTTTACATTTTTGGATTGTGTATTTGTGTTTTAGCCTTAGAGCTCGGATTTGGTTCGACCTCGGCTCGAGCTTGAATAAAAATTTGGGCTTGATATCTAAACTCAAGTCAAGCTTGAAAACTCAAGCCAAACCTAAGCATACTCAAGTTCAGAAGGATCGGCTTGATTAACACTCCTAACTACAAGGTCTAAGGAGGGTCAGATATACACAGTCTCACCCCGCATATGAGACGATGTTTCTGTGATTTGAATCATTGAAGCTTAGGTCACAATGAAACAACCTTACTTTTACAATTGTTCCTGAGTACTTTTCATATTATGAAAATGCTACATGATAATCTCATTATATAACATATCCAAATTACCAACATTGAGATAGATAGGGAAAGATCTACAAAGGTAGAACAAAGTTTTATAATGATTCTTGAATAAATATTGAGATGTTCAACTAACTAAACATTATTTAAGTTCACTTAATTGAGACTTAAGAAAGTAATTTAAATGCAAGCAAGGATCAAAATTTTGCTTCGGCATTGTTTCAATCACCTAGGAATAGGAAACGGAAACCTTTCGACGTGTTTCGGAAACGTTTCAACCTGTTTCGAAAACGTAATGAAAAAAATAAAATATTTAAGAATCATTTTTTCAAAACATAGATCGAAATATACCAAAATATCTTCAAATATCTTGAAACATTCTAAAATATTTGTGCAAATGTATTGAAATATAACTATTGCGTTATGCATTAATATTAGAAGGGTAGTTTAATATTTTGCACTTTATAACTATCTATATATATATATATATATATATATATATATTGGTGTAGTTGTTTAACCTAATGTAAGATACACTTTTTCTAAACTCTTTTTCTCTTCTTCCCTAAAACTCTAACTCAATAATTATTCAGATTAATTCAACTTGGTATCAAAGCATCAATTAAAACTTAAAGATTCAAATCATCGGATTGTTCAGAGAGATTCAACAGTGTCATCGGATTGTCAAGTCTAACATACTGACGTCAGCAACCATTTTTTACAAAAATTTTTAAAATTTTCATGGGAGACTCGAAATCTTCTTCTAAGATTTATGGGAATTTTTGTGGATTTTTCTGAAGCCGTTTGGTTAGTCGTTTGATTTTTCGAAGGATTTTTGATTTTTTGGAGGTTCGGCTTGCAATCTGTGATTTCTGAGTCAATCCAGTGTTTTTTCTAGTTCGAATCTCCTCAGAACGGTGCGAATCAACATATTATACCATGCCCAGACTGATTTGTTAGTGGTGCTTAAATTTGTGAGGTTTTTTGCTCCTCTGGGACTGTCAGCACCCCTATTTGACGCTATTCAAGGGTCGAGTGCACTGTTACAAAGTCAAGGAGCCTTGTTTCACCTTTGGTATGTGTCTTTGCAATCTTCTTACTCCATTTTTGTGAAATTTTCCAACAGTAGGCTACTTTTTTGGCAGAGTTTCTTCAAAATGAGTATTTGTTATTTTGTGTTGCTTCTCTTGGGTAAACATATCCGACAGTAGTGCGACGTCCACTAATGTTGGGGGAAGTATTGGAGGAAGCGGGGTAAGCTATTTGGGTGCTTTGGCAAATAACCCTTCTCCTCAAATTAGCCTGAAAAAATTAGATGGGACCAACTACTTGGCATGGTTGAGGGCTTGTTTATTATCGGTTCAAGCAATATCTTTAGATGGGTACTTGATTGGAGAGATTAAGAAACCAAGTGAGTCTAATCCTTCCTTAAAGCAGTGGACATCTAAGAATGCTTTGATTATGTCTTGGTTGCTCAATCCAGTGCAACCATCCATTAGCCATGGTTTTCTGCTACTTGATACGACACATAAGATTTGGATTGTTGCTTCTTATACGTATTCTCAACGGGGCAGTGATGCTAAGGCATATGATCTGCGAAAGAAAGTCCAAGAGACTAATCAAAAGGATAAGACACTTGTAGTTTATTATGCAGAGTTGACCACTTTATGGCAGGAGCGTACTAATGATGCAGTCAAATTTCAACAGATGGTGGAAAAAGAACGAGTTTATGACTTTCTTGTGGGCCTCAATATTGAGCATGATCATATTCGGGTTCAGATTTTGGGTCGTACTCTATTTTCCACTTTACGGGAAACTTAGGAGAGTCAGAAGATTGCTATGGTTTATGTTCTTTATCAAGAACAGTCCTGCTTTAGTTGTTATCCCTCAATGTGACTTGGGTTCAATCTTACCCAAGGCTACTGAGACGAGGGATACTGATTCTAAGGATACCTCAAAGTGTGATTATTGTGGGAGGATCAGGCATACTAGAGAGTTTTGTTAGAAGCTAACTGGACATCCTACACGTGGTCGAGGTGGTGGCCGATGGAGTACTGTGCAATCCCATGCACACATGATTGACTCGTCGGATGTTTCATTCTATCAGCTACTTCTAATTTTTCTGTGGATGAGATGCAGACTCTTAGATGTCTGATCGCTCGACTTGATGTCTCTACTGCGGCTTCTACCCCTGCCTCTTCTTCTAATTTTGCCCACACAGGTATATGTGCTAGTGCATTTACTATGTCATCTTCATGTTCTCCTTGGATAATAGATTTTGGAGCTACAGATCACATGACAGGTTCTTCTAGCCTCTTTTTCTTCGTATTCTACATGTTCTAGTATGGATCAAGTTAAAGTAGACGATGGATCCTTATCTTCTATTTCTAGGAAAGGTTCAATTAATTGTTCACTGTCTTTATCTCTCTCTTTTGTTCTTCATTTTTCCAATTTCTCTACTAACTTATTGTCTATTAATAGTATTACAAAATTTTTGAATTGTTCAATGACTTTTTTTCCAACTCATTGTCTCTTTTAGGAACTGGAGTCGAAAAAAAATGATTAGCAGTAGTAAAGCACATGGTGGTTTGCATCTCCTAGATGTTGAAGCTCCTTCCCAGCCTACCTGTCATGCTCTCCAGGCAGATAGTGTTTCGGCCCTTCAGTCCTTACATCAGTGGTATAGACGTTTGGGGCATTCCTCATTTAGTATTTTACAGCATCTTTTTCCTAGTCTAGCTAAGCAGTGTAGTAGACAATTTTTTGTTTGCAGTGCTTGTGAATTTGTCAAGCATAAACGTTCATCTTATCCTAGTACTAATAATAGAAGCACTGCTCCTTTTGTTGTTACTCATTCTGATGTGTGGGAACCTTCCCGTGTTATGTCTATTTCTGATTATCCTTGGTTTGTTACCTTTATTGATTGTTATTGTCGTCTTATATGGGTTTACCTATCACGTAGTAAAGGTGAAGTCTTCTCATGCTTTAGATCTTTTCATAATATGGTGCATATCAAATTTGATACCAAAGTCAAAAATTTTCGCAGTGATAATGGCATTGAGTATATTGATGGCAACTTTCATTCTTACCTCAATAAGAATGGAATTCTACATCAGACCACATGTGTGCGTACCTCGGAACAAAATAGTGCTGCTAAGAGAAAAAATTGTCATCTTCTTGAGGTTGCTCGTTCATTATTGTTCACAATGAATGTTCCTCAATCTTTCTGAGGGGAGACGGTTCTCACTGCTGCTCATCTTATTAATTATCTACCCTCGAGTGTCCCCCTATTGAGTGTCTATCTAAGTCATCTTCCATCCCTTATATTTCTTCCCTCCCTCCTCAAGTTTTTGGATGTGTGTGTTTTGTATATGATATAGACCATCCAGAGAGAAACTTGATCCTAGGGCTCTACGGAGTGTCTTTGTTGGTTATTCTGCCACCCAAAAAGGTCATAAATGCTATCATCCACAATCTCAGAGGATGTATATTAGCATGGATGTCACTTTCTGTGAATTTGAGCCTTTTTATTCTACATCTCTTCAGGGAGAGAATGCCACTACAAAGAAAGAGATGTTTTGTCCGAAGTCTTTTATTCAATTACCTGTTCAGTGGAATAGTAGTCAAGGGGAGCAACAACTTATGGAGAAATAAGGTGATATCAATGATTCACTTTGTGATCACCTTCACAAGGATAATCTGAAGACTTATGGTCGGCATCAGAAGGTACAAATTACCCATGTGCCACCAAACCAGTTGACTTCCACTACTTCAATTCCATCTTTCACCGATTTATCAAGTAATGAATCTCTAGATGTTACTACTATTTTGGGCAATCCAGGTGTTGATGACTCTGAGCTTCATATTGCAGTTAGAAAGGGTATCCGTACTTGTAATCAGTATCCTATTTCTGACTTTGTTTCTTATGATTCTTTGCCTTTGTTGTGTCGTGCATTTGTTTATTTCTTGTCTTCTGTATCTATACCTTGGGGTTGGAAAGAGGCTCTTGTTAATCCTAAGTGGAGAGAAGCTATGATAGAAGAAATGCAAGCATTGAAAAAGAATGACACATGGAGCTTATTTCTATCCATCTAGGAGCATAGACTGTAGGGTGTAGATGGATGTTTACTATAAAACAACAAGCTGATGGGACTGTTGAGAAGTACAAAACTAAGCTGGTTGCTAAGGGATTTACACAGGCATATGGCATTGATTCTCAAGAGACTTTTGTTCCTATGACAAAGATGAACTTCATACGTGCACTTATCTCCTATGCAGCTAACTTGAGGTGGACTTTGCAGCAATTAGATTTGAAGAATACTTTTCTTCACGGATATTTAGAGGAGGATGTATACATAGAGATTCCTTCAGGTTTTTCATCTCAGATGGCTAAAGGGAAGGTGTGTAAAAGCAATCCCCCAGGGCCTGATTTGATAGTTTTCTTAAAACTATGCTGAAGTTTGGATATAAACAAAGTCAGGCTAATCATACCATGTTCGTCAGACAGGTGCATGGCAAGATCACTATTCTCATTGTGTATGTGGATGACATAGTGATAACTAGAAATGATGAGAATGAGACCACCAAACTGAAAGCTCAGTTGACTAAAGAATTTGAAATCAAAGACTTTGGTCCATTGAGATACTTACTTAGGATTAAGGTAGCCAGGTCGAACAATGACATTTTTATCTCCCAAAGAAAGTATGTTCTTGACCTTCTAGAAGAAACAGGGATATTAGGATGCAGACCTACTGATTCCCCAATTCAAGTCAACCATCAACTAAGTAGTGGTATTGGTGAGGTAGTAGAAAAGGAAAGACACCAGAGATTAGTGGGGAGATTAATCTATCACATACCCGAACGGATATTGCTTATGCAGTGAGTGGTGTTAGTCAATTCATGCATGATCCTCGAGCCTCCCATCTTGAAGTTGTTTACTGCATTTTGAGATACCTTAAGTCAGCTCCAAGAAAAGGGATCTTGTTCTCCAATAATGGTCATTTGAAACTCGAAGCATTTAGTAATGCAGACTAGCCAGGGTCAGTGGATGATAGAAGATCAACTTCGGACTACTGTACTTTGATTGGAGGTAATATGGTCACATGGGGCAAAAAGAAGCAAGCAGTGGTTTCCAGATCTAGTGCAAAGGCTCAATACAAAGCTGTGGCCCATGGGGTTTGTGAGCTTTTGTGGCTCCAAACATTATTGGGAGAGCTAGGTTTTTCTAATGATGGGCCTATGAAGTTATATTGTGACAATAAGGCTGCTAACTGTTTAGTTTATGTGTGGGTCTTATTGACCAAAGATTGGTATCCAATAGGCGAATATAACAAGCTAAGTGCAAGGAAGATTGGACCATGAGAAATCCTTGAAAAGATCAAGGATAATGCATACAGGTTGAAGCTTCTAAGCCACATCAAGACCTCTGATGTGTTTAATGTTCGTCACTTGATGTCATATCATGGAGACTCTTCCAACGATGAGGATGCTAACTTGAGGTTGAGTTTTCTCTCACCTAGAGGGATTGATACGGAGCATACAGGAGAAGTTTTTTTCCAAGCCTTTGAACATCCAAATAAGACCAAGCCTAGACACCTTAATGATGACAGCTTCATGTGGTCATTCCACAAGTTGTTTATGTTTTTCTTGAATCGTTTATTTTAGTTTGAATTCTATTTTGCAGTATGCTTTCATTTTCTACATAGTATTTCTTTTGATTATCAATCATATTTAGGGGTAGTTTGGTCGTTAAGGTTTTATTTTAAAAGTAGTGAGTTTTAAAAGTGAGTCATGTGACTATTTTGGGCTGCTTGATCATTTTAGTGTCTATTTCTGCTGGACAGAATTGGAGCCCTTAGATTAGCTTTAATTAAAGGGCTGAGATTGACTATTTTATTAGGGTAACCCTAGGAACTTATAAAAGAGTTGTTCCACACAATATTCAGCAGCTTTTGTAATAATATTAACGTATTTTCTGCTTTCTACAGCAGCCAGCCTTCTCTCCCTCTCTTTGGGATTGAGTGTGGGTGTTTAAGTTAGTTTTTTAGCTTGATCTATCTCTTTGACTCTCCTTCTTATTGGATTTTTTAGTTCTTCATAAGCTGATTGCATTACTTTGTTTCCTTAAAAAAGGCAAAAGAAGAAAAAGAGCTTTATCACACAAAATTATACAGAAAAGTAAAGAAGAAATGTTAAATGAGATGATATTTTCCCAATTCGGTGCGCAAAAGTGAACAAAACTAAAAAAGTCTGGACAGGGCCACTTTTTTTTTCCTTTTTTTTTTTTTTTGAGTAATAAGAAGCACGTACTCCCACATCCGAATCAGTACCTAAACCATGCAACTTCCACTTTGTTGGTAGCAAGTCATGCAACATTTCCTCAATCAAAGAAACCATGTTCCTTTACATTTGTGCTTCCTAAAATCTATACGATAAGCTTATGATTTAAGCTTGACCACTAATAGCTTTAACATCCAGCCATAATTTTAAGATCAATTTCTAAGCAGTAATAGGACTATAAAGCAAAAATGCCAGAAATGCAAAGTATAGCTTTCTACCACATTAAGCCCCAAAACATGTGATTTAAGTGCTTCCTCATCAATTGCTTCCCAGCTCTCAGGAGGTGCTTCTGCCAGCATTGTTTTCGCAGTCTCAGTGAGGTCGAGATACACTTCATCAATCGAAGCCCGCTCACATCGACCATTCCTTGCAAGAATAGAAACCACCTGCCAGTTTTCCAAAAATACTTAGAAGATGTAGCAAGCTTACAACTTAAAAGCATCAAAGAAGGATTTTGACTTTCTTAAACCTCTGAACCCGCATTTCGATATATGCTCAAGTCAGCTTTACCCCGGGCAACTGGGACCTGGACAAGCTGAATTTGGGGACAAACTTGCTTTGCCTCATCACCTCGCATTGAACTTATTACCCAAAATAGATCTGAATAGTGAGCAATCCTACAGCTATACATGAAAAGGTACTTGGAAATTATGAGCACATTCTACTTACCGTTTCACTCCGTATTTACGAGCCTCATAACTGACAGCAATCAGACCACCACCTTTCCAGGAGTTGTACTGTACCACAGCAGTTGGCTGACCCTTTAAATTAGGCTGTATCCGTTGCTCCACTATAAAGACAAAACAAATACCAGATAGACGAAAATTACAACGCCATGACATAGTGAGCATACAGATGTTCAAATAAAAAACATGCATTCAATACAAAGAATTGTACAAGAAAGGAAATTAATAAGTTTATGAGTATTAGCGATTTCCTGAGTCATTATTCACCAATATACAAAAATACATCTTTAAAAAAAAAAAAGTGGAGATAAACCGTTGTTATACAGCTAGAGCTGTACTAAAAAAAATTGCAATCTAGAATTCACATGGGCTTGCTTCATCATAAACACTTGATCCAAAGAATATTTTTTTTAACCTGTGTGTTTCATGCTTTGCAAGGACCACAATGAGAAAATTATATCTGCTCCTACGCTACCCCAACCACCAAAAAAAGAACAAAACAAAATAGAGACATAGAAGTCCTTAAACTTTAAGATTAAACTATCTCTGGTGTACCCAATATTCAGCCCCCTACGCAGATAATTCTGGCAAAAGATACATCACGTAAATAAGACAGGGAGGACTTAAATTCATTAAAAAAAATCGAAGCAAGAAAAACAAATAATTTCCTTCATGACTGAAGTCGATATACCAGCTACACGAACTTTGACATCCTAAAGACAACTCAATTTAGTTCAGTGTTTCTGTGAGTCCCCTGTTGTACATCCTAAAGAATTACGCAAGGACTCCTACATAAATTTTAATCACTTTAAAAGTTCTCTTAAGCTCAAATGAATTAAACACGCATTTTTAATAGCCTGCACTGTTCAGAAGCACCATTCTTGATGTTAGATAATTATCTACTGAGTATCCATCTAAACAATGCAAGAAAGAAATCCCAATATCAGCTCTTCAGAAAATCTCTTGAAGATTCTCAATACAACTCCTTAGAGAACATGCATATTTGGAGGCAGCCTTTATATTAAACCCACTCAAGCCCTTAAGTAATGGAAATCGATATTGCACAACATTCGATCATAGACTCATAATCCATGAATCAGTTTTCATCATATCATAATCCATGAATCAGTTTTCATCATTGCATGGAATATTGTGTAACAGAGGTCGAAATATCACCATCTACCTTCCAGAAAAAAAAAATATACATCACCATCTCCCCAAATACTCTATGGCATTGTATTTCCAACAGACAAATGGAAAAACACAAAGAACGCCAAAGAACAGAACTCGTACAAGCAGCTTCTGCATGGAAAATTATGTGAACCTTTAAGCTTCCCCCAAAAGATCAAAAAACTAAACGTAGAAAAGATCATGTCAGCAAAATACAACATCAAATCTGAAGGGTGTATCTTTTCCAAGTAAATTGGCATGTAGTGTAATTCTAAACATTAATTGACCATGGATTGCCCATAAATCTGAGCGACCTCATTAGGCAAGGACAATAAATCTGGATGGTCCATCAAATGGCATGTTATTGATTGTTGTTACCTCCTCTAGTTCGTAGAGTGTTGATCCTTGGCTTTGGTAACAAATACTAAGACTTATGTACTGCATGGACAAGATTACAAACTCAGGACCATGAATGTTTATTATAAGCATTGTCAGTCCAATATGGAGGCAAAAGCAAGCAAAATGGATCATTGCTTAAGTGGGCATGTGTAGACTCACCACAAATTACAAAACTGACTTTCTCTGTTGGGGAGCTTGTGGATTTTTTTACTTTTTTTTTTTGGCTGGGCAGTGAGGTTGTGGGAAAGGAGAGATTTTGTCCATCGACAAGAAATTAAAAAGATGGTTCATGGGCGACCATTTCTGTGGCACACATAAGAATTCAACGTGAGTGAGTAAAGACCTTGCCATAAAGTTTGACTGAGCATGGTGTCAAAAACCATCCCTGGATTCACATGAGAAATGTGAAGTTATTGGACCAAGCTCGCAAGGTTTTGAGGATAAACCAGGTTGGCTTAAGTCTACTTATGGCTTTTCTGTATCTAAAACCAAATTTAAACTAAAAATAGAAGTATTAGAATTAGAGTAAATTGGGAACAGAAACCTCAGAGTCCTCAAATAATCTATGGCATTGTGGATAAATGGAAAAACACAGAGAATGCCAAAGAACAGAACTCAAACATGCAGCTTATGCCTGGCAAATTAAGTGAACCTTCAAGCTTCCCCCCCATAAAAAACAAAACATAAAAAATAATGTCAGCAAAATACAACATCAAATCTGAATGGTGTATCTTTTCCAAGTAAAGTGGCATGTAGTGTAATTCTAAACATCAATTGGCCATGGGTTGCACATAAATATAAGCAACCTCATTAGGCAAGGACAATAAATCTGGATGGTCCATCAACGGTGTGTTATCAATTGTTGTTGCCTCCTTTAGTTCGTAGAGTGGTGATCCTTGGCTTTAACCTCACTATGGGGTAACAACTACTAAGACTTATGTGCTGCATGGACAAGAATATGATTTGTTAGTCCAATACAGAGGCATGACGCAAGCAAAATATTATTGCTTAAGTGGAGTCCCCCTAGAGACTTAAGAGAATAGACACATCAGACTCCCCCTAGGGGTGATCGAAGGGTGAACTAGGTGAGTTATTTACACAAAATGTCAATTATCATTGTTGATCCTTTAATCTTACACTTTAAAAAGTATTAAATATCTCTGCTAGAGTTCGTACTTTATACATCAGTCACAAATCACAATTAGCAGTGTAGAGTAATACTATAAGTACTCTAAATATTTCTCTACTATACATAAGAGAGTGTAGAGCAACAAAACTGCTATACACAGATTATTCTCTTTCTCTCTCTCCCTCTCTCTCTTCTTTTCTTCTTTCTCCCAAACCCTAATATCGTTACTATTACTATTACTGTTTTAACATGGTACCATATCCAGGTTCCAGACCAGATATGATCGAAAAACACAGTGGAGGACTCTTGGATTTCCTTGTCGTTGCTGACATCAGTATGACATTGGCAGTTTTAGATCTTCGGAACCCATCTTCAAGCTGGGTTTTTTGTACTAGTAATTATGGTGATTTTTGTTGATTGTTTTGAAGCCATCTGAATAGTTTTTCTATTTCTGAATGATTTTCATGAAAATAGGGTTTGATTTTGTAATATGTTGATTCTAGCCCATTTGAGTGTTTTATGCTTGAAACCCTATACGTGAAGGGTGTAACTAAGAGACTAGAGATCATGTATGAGTTGCCCATTCAATTTTGGGTGGTTTTTGATGATTGTTTCCCCAAAAAGCAATCGGCAATGACGATTTTGGCCTGTGGTCACTATTCCGACTTTGGGTTTTGCTTTTTCTACCTCCTGAGTGTGTTGTGGGTAGATTGTATTGTGAGTAGCTTGCTTGTGATGTTTTAGGCAAGATCCGCTCGAACAGCAGCCTCTTTCAGTTGCTTTCGAGGGCAGATTTTGGTTCTTCTTTTGTTATGGTTTGTAACTGTTAATCAAGAGTGAGTTATTGGTCTCATTGTTTCTTACTGTGAGGTAGTTGAGTGTGGTTTTCCTTATGGGACCTTCAGAAGAGGTAAAGGCATCTATAATGGACTATCAGGTTTTAACGATTCATTTTGTGGATGATCAGATTAGACAACTTTATTTCCATGAAATTAAATGGAAGCAACTATTCATCTTGGTCCCATACAATTAAAGTTTTCTTGTGTGCCAAAAAGAAAGTCAAGAATTTAACTAAAAGTCCTCTTTCTGCAAAGTCCATAAAATCTGAAAGCTGGTGGAGTAAGAATTCTTTGGTGATAACTTGGTTGTAACTTAGTATGGAACCTTTTGTAGCTTTTAATATTCAACTTTTTGACATACCTAAGAAAATATGGATTTCGTTGAGGAGATGCACTCACAAGAACATAATGTGTCCGGCATTTATGAGCTCGTTAAGCATTTGTTTACTACCAAGCATGGTAATAAGCCCCTTGTTGAATACTATGGCTTTTGAAAGGATTGTAGAAACAACTTATGCTTTATCAACCACTAAGTAATGACAGCGTGAGGAGTTTCAGGTCGCTTTGATCTTGTCAAGCGTTAACCCTGGGTATGGTGTGTTTGAAGATGAAATTTTGCCTAGTGCGACCCTTCAGATAGCTAGAAATGCCTACTATAGCCTTCAGAGCGATTCTCTTACTCAGAGGACTTCTTCATTTCTTCAATATTTCTCTGTCTTGATGTCTAGTGATAATAGTCTTGGTGTTTCTCATGGTGGACGTAATCATGGTTGTGGTGGTGGTCAACATCCAATCCAAAGTGGTAGTCACGGTGGTAGAAGTATTGGTCATAGAGGAAGTGGTAGTCATAGTGATCAAGGAAATCATTTTGACTAGAAATGTTCTTATTATAGAGCGACGACATATAGAAGATTATTGCTCGAATAAGCATGGGAGACCGGCCTATGATAATTAGATTTTTTATGAATCGACCCCATGTGTATCTCAGCCATTTACTACTAGGCATCTTGCATCTACGTCCGGCTCTTATGACAACCCTACTTCTCAGCTCATCTAGCAATTATCCTCACTCTCTACCCATTTATCTACTTCTACTGTCAATCTAGCTATTGCAGATAATTCTGCACATGTGACAGTCCAATCAACCTCACTATCTTAGATTATTTATTCGAGAGCAAATGTGCACATGTCTGATATTTCCTCATTATTTTATAATTTGTGTTGCTCTAATTCTCGTATTATCTTAGTTGATGGTTCATTTTTACCAATACATGGGATTGGTGATCTTCATCCTACCCAGTTCATGCCCTTATTTGTTCCTCATTTCCTTTTAATTTGCTATCTGTGAGTCAATTCACCAAGTATCTTTCAGGACTTCCAGAAGTGGTGGTCTGAATTACCTAAGATTTTTCTCACATTCTACAATGAAGTTTAGGTACTATTTGACAAACATATTGAACTGTCTCATTCTGATAATACTCGAGTATGTCCAATCATTTATGAACACATTTTGTGCTAACCATGGTATTATATACCCAACTACATGTTCACATACATCCTAAAAAAATGGCATTGTCTCATCTTAGCTAACAAATCTCCTTTCTCATGTCTCTACCCTAATATATTGCCTTTTACTCTAATTCCTCGTGCCTTTGGTTATATTACCTTTGTTCACCATCATGATTTGAGACAAAATAAATTTTTACCTCGCTCAGTTAAGTGTGTCTTTATAGGATACTTCCGTACTCCAAAGGATTGTCATTGTTATGACCCAATTTCTCGCTAGTACTATGTCAGTGCAAATGTTTGAGTTCTCTCTCTTTTTTATGTCAAGACAATATTTTCCCATATGTAGTCTCTCCTAATCAGGCAGAGCTCTTCTCTAATTCTTAATCCTCTATTTATGTTTATCGTCTTTCAAAGAATAGACGGGTTGTTCCATATGCTCTAACTCCACAATCAACACCTGAGTCTACTAAGGTCTTTCCTCATGAGCAGTCTACTAGTTCAACCTCTTCTAATTTGTCTATCACATGATAGAAAGGTACTCATACTTGTACCCAGCATCCCATTTCAAAATTTCTCTTTGCATTAGCTTTCCTCCTTTTGTGGTTTTTCATCAACCTTATCTTCTATATTTATTCCTAGTACCTTGACACAAGCATTGGCATCTCCTAGATGGAAACTGGCTATAGATGAGAAAATTCTAGACAAACATACACGAGATCTCACTCCTTGCTCTTCTAGTAAGCAGGTAGTTAGTTAACGTTGGGGTCCACACTCTGAACTATCAACTCGATGGTTTTTTTGAGTGTTTGAAAGCAAGGTTGGTTACCAAAGGCTACTCCCACACATATGGAGTGGATTATGATAAGAACTTCTGTCAATATCTTACCTCTATTTTGATTAGTCTTTGTATCAACTTGACATAAATAATGTTTTTTTACATAAAGATCTATGGGACAAGGTTTATATAGCTCAGCCTCTAGGTTGAGTTATTCCTGGTAAGAATAATTAGTGTGCAAAGCATTATACAAGTTGAAACAATCACCACGTGTTTGGTTTGACAATTTCAGTACAATTGAACTTCAATTTGGCTTTCAACCCTCTGCTTTAGATTTTTTTATTCGTTGGTCTTCCACCGGTGTTATTATTGTTATTGTATATGTTGACAATATTATCATTAGTGGTAACGATTCAGATGGTATAACACACTTTAAGAACCACTTGGTGAAGCAGTTTCATAACAAAGATTTAGGTCTTAATCGGTACTTCCTAAGGATTGAGGTTATCCACTCAAAAGAATGTATCAATTTGTGCCAACAAAATTACATATTGGATTTACTATCTAAGACTAGTACTCTCAGTGTACATCCAATTGATACTCCAATAGACTCTACAGTGAAGTTAGATGTTGAAACTTAAGAGATTTATGATGACATATGGTGATATAGAAAGTTAGTAAGCTAATTTATCTCATAGTTACACAATCTAATATTACATATGTTGTTGGTGTGATTAGTTAACTCATGCATACCCCACGTAAGCCTTATTGGGAGGTTATTTGTCATACTTTTCAATATTTGAATGGGACTCCGGGGTAAGGATTATTATATCGCTCATCATCATCTATAACTATCACTGGTTTCTCTAACGCTGACCGGGAAGGTATCCATAGTGATAAACAATCTAATTGTGACTGTAGCAAATTTGTTGGTGATAATCGTGTTATTTGGCATAATAAAAACAAAATGTAGTTGCACTCTTTAGTGCGGAGTCAAAATATCGGGCTATGATTCATTATGCATGTGAGATGCTGTGAGTCTATGTTTTACTTCGTGATATGGGTATTAATGTGCTTTCTCCTATGCAAATGTATTGTGAAAACCAGGCAGCAATTTTCATTACAATTAATGCAGTGTTTCATGAGCGCACTAAACACATCGTGGTGGATTGTTATTTCATTTGAGCTCTATTGATGCAAAAGGAAATTATTACTCCATAAATCAAGTTAGGTGATCAACTCGATGATATTCTTACCAAGCCATTGGCTTGATCTACCTTCAGTAGTTTTTGTTCCAAGCTGAGCATTTTTTTTCTTTATGCTCTAGCTTGAGGAGAATGTTAGAATTCTTATTTCATACATTAGTCATAATTAGCAATGTAGGATAATATTGTTATGCTAAATATTTCTCTACTATAGGTAAGAGAGTGTGCGACAACACAGCTCTACACAGATTATTCTCTTTCTCTTTCTCATTTCGTTTCTTCTCTCCCAAACTCCAATATTGTTAGTATCTTTTTTAAAGATCACTAAACTACAACATTACATGCTACAATGAATTTTTGAAAATCTACTTCCCTCGGTCACAAGATACAAGAATAGGCTAGGTGCAACCAAGTGAAAGTACTCCCAAACCGAACCAGGTGGCTGCCAATGGTCGATCAATCGATTCTCCATTGGAACCCAAATGGATGTTGCATATTTCCTCCTTTTTGAGTCATACACTTTAAAGAGCTTATTTGCACTAATGTTATAAAGAAGCAAATACCTTTGGCATGGGGATGGGCTAGAAGGCAAATAGATTGTAAAATATAAGACAACCAAACTTAGGAACAACTAGCCAAGTGTAAGGAATTTTTCAATTCAAGGTGACTACAGCTAAACAAAGGTACGTGGAAGATTGTGACCATTGAAGTTTGCTTACTTGGCAACACCACATATGCAACAGAGCATCCATGTCGATAGTGCCTATAGACAATGCTTCAATAAAAGACAATGGTCTGGAATGTCCTATAGAATCCTAAAATTAATGCGGCATATGGAAGGGGTCTGAACCCTCAAGATTACCTAATAGACCGTAATAGGGTCACGTTTGACATGTATTTTTGTGAAGTTTGGTAGTACTGAGTTACACACTTGGTCTCATCCAATGCACACACACGAGTTCGCTAAGACAATTTGTCGAACTCTAAGCAAACAAACTAGTTTCAAGACAATGTCTCAACCTTTACATCTCAACAAGTACAAGGAAAATTCGGCTAAATGTTTTCTTACAAAATCAAATTCTTTCCCCCTTTGTGTATTCTACAGCCCAAGTATAGGTTTTTAAGTGTCCCACGACAATTACACCCAACTGCATATAGAGATGCTAAGCCAACCACTATAGGCCAATAATGACCTCGTCGTCAACACCCCAAATTGTGAAATGTATTGACTCTACACACCGCATGCCACAAATGCCTTTGATGGAGGCCATCTGTCAACCAGAAATGCATTCGACACATATTGGAGTTGTTATGTCCTCACAGCCATTGTCATAAGTTAGCCACCAATCATTCTAAATTGCTTGCAGAGTTAGCTAATGCCACCTTGGTATGAGCACATATAGTGTCTTGTCGGTGCAACCTAGATCACACGATT
>CM042186.1:20392420-20426931 GCA_023539305.1 Ilex asprella
TAAAATGATGTGTATAAGATATATATATATATATTTATTATAGTCCATGTTAAACTCTAAATAAGATATAAAATTCAATTTAATTATTGCTTTCTAATCCTTTGTTGATATAAAGTTTTAAATCATATAGAAATCACAATTCTATTTTTATTTGAACACATAGGTGCTAAAATATAGACTGTCATTTTATCTATGATTTGAGTATTTAGTCTTTTTAATTTATTTAATAATTTCTATAAAATTACATAAGTTATCCCAAACATACCGTAAGTCCTTTTAATTTTGAAAAAAATAGGAATACATGCTTTCACTACTAAAGTAACAAATTTCTCTGTAACTTAAATAAGTAGAACTAGAATATCTATATGTACGAAGCTACGAAACTATGGGCACTCAAAGTTTTACAGTCAACGGGATATTCCAGGAGCAATTTAATGCCGGGTTGAACTTTGATTTTGTAGGGAATGCCACTTTTTGCGCTATTTTAATTGGTTTCTTTGTTTTTTTGTCCTTTTTTTTTGGGTTCCGCCGTTTCAGTTTGGTTTTGTTGGTATGGCAGTTTCATAGCAATCGTCCACATGGTTTCAAAGTTTGATTCTTCTTCTTGGTTATCAAAATCTAGTTAATTGTTTTCTTTTTTTTTCATCTTATCAAACCTCTTTTATTCTTTTTTTTTTTTAACTTTTCTTTTTCCTTACTCTTTGCAACAAGTTTAGGTGCACGGTCTTTTACATATTTCTTTTACGGGTATACGACATATGTGACATTTTTGTTTGGTCTCATGATTTATTTATTTATTTTCTTTTCACTCCTTTATTTAGTCTTTTATAATCATTGAATCAAAACCAACTAGTAAATATGAAGATGAACCCTTTTTTTTTCATCTTTTACTTGCCTTATTTTTGATAATTTTGGTTACTTATGCAGAAGGTTTCTTGGTTCAATTTGGATTAAATCTTTGGCTACAAACTAGGAGTCACGACACTGATACTATTCAAGTTCTATCATCAAAACTCAAGTACAAGGAATTTTATAGATTTTTTTTTTTTGGTTACTATAAGAGTTTTTTTTTTCTTTTTATGCTTCCTGAATGAGGACAAAAGACTTATTAACTTCTTTGACCTCAACCAGGGGTGACTTAACTGGAGGCCTAAAGCAATGAGATTTTTTTTTATTTTTAATATTAATTTTTAAAAAAAATTATTTTTTTTAATTTATTATATGAGAGAGACCAAAGAAAAACGTATTAGTGTTACTGAAAAAAAATATTTTAACTTTTGTTTTTATTTTTTTATTATAAAGAGAGTTTAATTTTAACTTTTTTTAATGTTTTGTATTAATTTTTATATAGAGAGAGTAGGAGTAAATATGAGTTGACTTTTGTGTACTTTTTATTTTTTCAACTTATAATTTTTAAATTTTTAATATTATGAATTGAATCATGATCCCAAATTATTACAATAAAAATGTTGATTGTATTTAATATTTTGGGGCCTTTTTTTTAGGGTTTAAAATTTAAAAATTTAATTTTTTATGGGTTAATAATATACCTAAAAATTTAAGACCTTCTAAAAAATTGGGGCCTAAAGCCCATGTTTTTTTTTTTAAAGCTGTTGAGCCGGCCTGACCTCAACTCATTAGTGTTTGTTCAATTAAATGTTGCTCTCAACTTTTAGCAAGAGCATGACCCATGTACCGAAAATTTATGTTTTGTTGTTAGCGCCAAACACCGAAATTTTTGCTATATCCTTGTGGAACGAATTCCGTTGGCCTGCATTGTTCCATGTAATTTTATTTTATTATCTAAAAAAATTTACTTCTTATGTGGCTTTATCTAATTTTGATTAGGGTAGAAGAACTTTTGTTAAAAGATATATTATCGCAAGTATTTTTTCCGAGAATTCTATCTTAGATTTATTTTGTCCAAAGAATTTCATCTCAAGTAATTTTTTTTCAGAGTTTGTTCTCATGTAAGTTTTTTACTCTTTTATTTTCTTTTTTGGTGTTTATTTAATTTTTTTTTGAAAGTTCTAATTTTTCTCATAAATTAAGAAAACAAGCATGATAGTATCTAGATTGATTTTTTTTAGATAGCTTCTTCTCCCAAGCCAGATAGAGTACTTTGAGAACAGTGGATTACAGATTTCAGAGACCAAGCATACCTCGACAAGGGTGGATTGTAGATTCCAAAGTCCCTAGTCCGTATAGTAGTTTTGAAAGGTGCCTCAAGAATTGAAGGTCATATTCTTGTAGTAAGTGAAAATCTCCTTATGACGATGTGGAATAAAGAATCGAAGAACCCAACGGTTCTTGAGCTTATTATCAATCCCTGTAGCAGTTTGAAAGAAACACATGATCAATCTTTGCAGCCGTTTGAATATAACTTACACCACCAGATTTCTTTCTTGCAGTAAACAGACCTCGTGATGTAGCGAATTAAAGAATCAAAGGACCTAAGTTTTCAAGCCTATGATCAATCCTTGCGGTAGTTTGAAAGTAACATACACCACCAGATTTCTTTCTTGTAGTAAGTGAACCTCGTGACGTGGTGAATTGAAGAATTAAATGACCCATCAGTTTTCGAGCTCATGACTAATCCTTGCAGTAGCTTCGAAAGTAACCTACACCATTGAATTTCTTTCTTGTAGCAAGTGGACATCCCCTTTTTGATGGGGTGGCCCATGACCAATCCCTGCAGCAGTTCAAGAGAAATTAGCAACATCAAATTTCATATCCCTACAACCAATTGGTATCTCCTTTTTGATGAGATGGATTTCAGAATTAAAGAAGCAACAATACTTGAGCGTGTGAGTAGTGCCTATATCCCTACTTCGATGGGGTGGATTGCAGAATTGAAGAATCAATAGTTCTTAAGCCCATGACCAATTCATGCAACAACTTGAAAGCAAATTTACAGCATTTGGTGGTGGTAGTCAACAGGGGTAACAATCCAATATACTAGCTTAAGTTTAGTGAGGTAAGGTGAGGTGAGGTTGAGTTGCTACCTTTGCACAAATTGGTGATTGTTTGTGCCAATTTTGGTGAATTCTGTTTTGTGTGCGAACTTTAGTGATTTCTATGTCAAAAAATTGGTGACTTCTGTGTCAACTTTGGATGTTTTCTATATTAACTTTAAGTGACCTATGTGTCAAGAGTTGATGACTTCTATGTCAAGAGTTGTTGACTTTTGTATAAAATTTGGGTGAATTCTGTGTCAAGAGTTGGTGACTTATGTGTCAAGAGTTGTTAACTTTTGTGTCAACTTTGGGTGACTTTTGTGTCAAGAGTAGGTGACTTTTGTGTCAACTTTGGATGACTTCTATGTCAACTTTAAGTGACTTTTGCATCAAGAGTTGGTGACTTTTGTGTCAACTTTGAGTGATTTTTGTGTCAAGAGTTGGTAACTTCTGTGTTAACTTTGGGTGACTTTTGTGTCAACTTTAAGTGATTTCTGTGCCAACTTTGAATAATTTTTATATCAACTTTAAGTGACTTTGGTGACAGTTTTAAGTGACTTTTGTGATAGCTTTATGTGATTTCTATGACAACCTTAGTTGACTTATGTGTCAGCTTTATGTGACTTCTGTGACAGCTTTAAAGTAACTTTTGTGGCAACTTTAAAATGACTTCTATGGTTTTCTTGTGTGACTTTTGCGACAACCTTAAATGACTTCTGAATGTGACTTTTGTGGTAGCCTTAAGTGACTTATGTGACATCCTTATGTAACTTCTATGATAACCTTAGATGACTTCTATGATTGTCTTATGCTACTTTCATGACAACCTTAAATGACTTCTAAAGTTAACTTTTGTAGCACTCTTAAGTGACTTTTGTGGCAGACTTAAAGTGACTTTTGTAGCAGCCTTATGTGATATCTGTGGCATTATTAAGTGACTTCTGTGACAGTTTTAACTAACTTTTGTGGTAGCTTTAATTGACTGCTGCGACAACCTTAAATGACTTCTACAACAACCTTCAGTGACTTCTATGGTGGTCTTAAATTAACTTTTGTGGCAGCTTTAACATGACTTTTGTGTCAGTCTTAAAATGACTTCTCTCAATAAGTGGATTGTAGAATCGGATAAGCATAAGTTTTGAATCAGTGACCAGTCTCTTGTGATCAATCCCTATAGTAGTTTGAGAGCACTTTACAACTCCCAAGATGCTGAGAATTAAAAGATCAATATGGTAGTTCATTGTTGCTCCATTGATAGAGTGATGTCTTCTTTCACCTAGTTGTCATCAAATGCAAGATCTTTATCAACAAGCAAGTCGAGGAATTTGATGCTTGATAAAACTCCACTAACAACTCGAAGTTCTTTTTCTTTTTTCCTTTAGGCTGAACCCATCATAATTTTGGTTCATGAGACCAAAGAGCAAAAATAGTTTTTTTTGTTATGTCGTAGTACACAGTTTTAGCTTATGCAAGTCAAGAGCATCATACAGTTTAGACTCGTGTGTCAAGGAGCTCATGGACCTTTATTTTTGGTCAAACCATACATAGTTTTAGCTCATGCAGGCCAAGAACAACAATTTTTTTTTGTTTTTTTTTGTATGTTGAGTCGTGCACAGTTTTAATTCATGCGGGTCAAGAGTAAATGCAGTTTTGACTCATGTGTAAAGAAGCATATGAACTTTTATTTTTGGTCAAGCCGTACACAATTTTATCTCATGCGGGACAGAAGAAAATTTTTGTTTTTTGTTTTCATTTCTTTGTAGGTTGAGTTGTGCACAGTTTTAACTCATGCATGCCAGGAGTAACATGTAGTTTAGGCTCGTGCATAAAGGAATGGATACTTGCTTTCAGGCGTAGAAGAGGTTTAGAAACTTCCCATTGGTTGGATGGATCTTCAAGCCAACTTTGTCAACTATCTTGTATGTGAAAGTTTGCCCCCTCTCTTGAAGTGTAGATGAAGTTGGTTTGAATTCATTTGCTGAATATGATTTTTGTGATTGTGATTCTTTTGTTATTTGATCAACAGTGACATAGTTAAAAAAAATGTCTTCTTCCTTGATTTTTGGATTGTGCATCTTTTTCTGTTTTTTGTTATTTCTCGAGGGATGTTGCTGATTGGCAAAGAAAATTTGGATATTATCATCAACATCCTCAATTTTTTCTGCAAACTTAGAAGCATTATGTCTATGTCGTCTCTGTGATGCCCTTAAAACCGAAGGTCCTTTGTTAACCCGTTGATCATTCATCAACCCACGGAAATACCCATGAATTCCGCATAACCCAACACCACCACAGCACAACATCTCCTTCACCGGGATCATGAACAACATAGAGTTTGGGTAGAGTATCTCTTGTACCGGGTACTCCCAAATGCATAACCTATGTACAATTCATTTACCTGACTATTTCAAGGTTCAAAATACATCAATTTGTCCTTAATATTACCACATTTACACCCTTTGAATAAAAGGACTCAAGACTCGAAGGCTTGCCAAGTTTATTTCAAATTTCTAAAATTTTAAGAAAACCTACCAGTAGAAGGTCAACGTTCTACTGGTAGAAGAGCTCACTGAAATTCTTCTACCGAAAGATAATAAGCGTTCTATCGGTAGAAGAGCTCTCTTGAATTCTTCTACTAGAGGATAATCAATGTTCTACCGGTATAAGAGCTCTCTAGAATTTTGCTACCGGTAGGTAATCAATATTCTACCTGTACATCAACCCAGTTTGCCCCATTTTCCATCATTTTTCAATTCCAACTCATTCAATCTCATACAACATCAACCCAAACTCATATAACATCAATTTTTATACAAAATACAGTTCACGTGAGCTCGTTTTAAAATCTTTTATACAATATTACATGTTCAAAACTAATTATACGATTGTTTTACAAAAATGTAATTTAAAGACACAACTCTACTTTCTTCGTCAATGAGGACCTAAGTGAGAGCCATTCATCGGTGCTTGTCCCACACCTAAAATGTTGCCCCATAAAGGGTGAGCCACATTCAATGGAGTATCTCCTAAAGAGTCTATTCCTTAACCTAAATGCATATGAAATGCTCACCCGCAATTCAACAATCAACAAACAATCCATTTAAGAATATGAAATTCATAAGAGAATTCTCTATGCCAAGCTATGTTATGAGACGAGACTCACACATGCAACATAACCCGAACATTTATCAGCTCCATAACACATGCAATGCCATGCATATGAATCCAGGCATTTTACGCCCCCATCATTGATGTTGTACATCCAATGACCATTATAAATCCAGGGTTTTTCTTGGGGTGGGTCTTTATGGACTTCCACCAACGGGCACCCAACCAACATGACATTTATGGCCTTTCACCAATGGCTCCACCTACGCTGACACTTTATGGACTCAACACCAATGGAATGCGTATCCAAATTATCGGGTCTTGCACTCGAGGGACAATCTAACCCTCCTTGCTAACCCCGACCCTATTTATCATGCAACTCATGCACCTCAGTTGAACCTTGATCCAATTACCCCGAGTCCACATATCATCCACCAAGAATGTTGTTTGATCAAAATCATGCATACACTCACACTCACACTCATGTCACATGCCCACGAATGCGATGTTTTCCGTGTATATACAAATGTAATGTCCAATTACAAATTCCAATGTCATGGTCAATATATCATGAGCATATTATGAACATGTCCCAATTTCACAAAATTTTCAAGTCCTCAATGTTAATATATCATAAGACATATACCAACATATCCCAACATCAATCTCAAGCATGTTATAACATATTTAATGTACAAACATACTTAATCAACCTAGGCATTTTATCAAACATCTTCAAGGAATAATTATAAACACATAGCATGCCTCTTTCACAACATATCTCAAGAAATCACAACACAAGTAATTCAACAAACCTAATTCATGCTAGAATTGATTTTACTCATTCATGTACTCATTTCTCACGCTTCAACTATAATAGGCATGTAACATACATGAGATCACATCTCTAATACCCTACCCATTTAATATTTCAACCCTAGGTTAGAAATAAACCTAGTTAGAAAGGAACTCTACCTCTTGAAGCGTAATACGAGTGGTAGAAACATCACTAAAACCCAAATCAAGTTTTGAACCTTGATTTCCAAAAGTCTCGTCTTTTAGAATTCGTCAAAATTCACACTTTTTGGTAACCCTTGTCGCGAAGATCAACTTTAATTCTTGGTCCGAAACGTTTCGATGAACAGTTGACCCTAGATCGTAGAGAGAAGCTTAAAGAACTTGATTATTCTCTTTCCTCTTTCCTCTTTCCCTTCTCTCTTTTTTTCAAAAATCAGATGGGTATTAGACGAACCGTGCTGTGGAGAGTTCCAAGTGAAGCTAGCAATAACGTCGAAAGAGGGTCTTCGGAGGAGAGATCTATGGGGCAAAGGAACATCTAACCATGTGGATTGGTTGATGTATAAGTCTCAAGTACTTGTAGATTGACTTTAATTTTAGTGGATTAGACTTTGGTGAATTAAGAAGGTTCTTCGTGATTTTTTTCGAGAAGGGTTTTTGTGCTAACAAATCGCTTGTGCTGTTTATTGCTTTTATATATACACTCGTGGTTTAATGCACAGACGGGCACTATGTGTTTGATGAATTTATTATTTGAATCTACATATCACATATAGTTAATTGATTGAGTTTGGGTTTCCATGGTTGTAATCATCTTGTAAGATTGAGTGTTAAACAACAAATTGTTAAAATCAATATGCTAATCTTCATGGATATTTTGGGTTGAAATGCTTAAAAAGGGGTTCTCAGTTTGATTGTCATATCATTGTGAGAAGAGGTAATTATGGTGAATTGAGTTAAAATTGGTGTTTATCTAAGCAATTTTTTTTATAACCTATTCAACCCCCTCTAGGTCTGGTTTGCGATTCCTCATGTATAATCCAGTGAAAAGATCCTACACGTGAAGTGTTATATTTTTTCCTTCACAGTAAATTTCATTGATGCCACTTTAAGGTTGACCTAATTGTAGAGACACCCCCTATGATTTCTAAAATCTCATAACACGCCCTTATAGTTTATCATGAGTTTCATAGTACCCTTACAGTCATTGGTGTTACTGACGTCTAACATAGTTCGTGATGTCATGGAATATATTATAGTAAAGTATCGATTATACCCTCAAGTTAACTCTTCAATTAATCGATTGACATTTACTTTCATTAATTCAAATATTAATTTCATTATAACAACACTAATTTCATAAATTTAACACTAAATTAATATTTAATTTCATCAAAGTCATATTCAATTCTACCAAATTAACATAAATTTTCAAATTAACCTTTAATTTATTTAATTTAGAATTAGTTTCATCAAATTGAACATCAATTTCATCAAATTGACATTGAATTTCTTTAATTCAAATATTAATTTTATCACATCAACACTAATTTTATCAATTTAATTTGTTTGATGAAACAAAATTATGAATTACATAATATTAATTTCATCACACTAACACTAATTTTAACAATGTCATTTTTTTGATGAAACAAAATTCTAAATTAAATAAATTGAATGTCAGTTTGACAATTTTTTTTAAAAAAATTACTTTAATGAAATTAGTGTTAGTGTGATGAAATTAATATGTGAATTAATGAAATTGAAGTTCAATTTGATGAAACTAAATTCTAAATTAAATAATTAAGTGTTAATTTGACTTTAACTTGAAAATATTAATTTGATAAAATTGAATATTAATTTAGTGTCAAATTGATGAAATTAATTTCAGTGTGATGAAATTAATATTTGAGTTAATGTTTAATGTCAATTTGATCTTAATTTGACGAAACTAAATTCTAAATTAAATTAGGGTGTGTGTAGGGTAATTTAGAAACTATAGGGGATTAAAGGGTAAACAATAGGGTTGAAGCATTAAAGGGTAATTCAGTAAAATTGCATCTTTGTTTCGTCACATAGTCTGACAGGGTTTGGCAATAACATTTTAGAAACCATTGGGGGTGTTTCTATAATTAGGCCAATCTCTAGGGGTTGTCAGTGAAATTTATCCTTTTTCTTTTTGTCAAATTTTGATTTACCTTGTGATTGGTTTATGTTGTTTTTAATCGGTTGTGGGGTTTCGTATGTGTTTGATTATCATTAGTGATCAATTCACTATGATATATTTTACTTGTTGAGCAATCTAGGAATCCCGAATAACTTTCGACTTTTGATTAGTGAGTCCCATGAATTTTTTAACGGGACTCACTCATCTATAGACCTCATTCATTTGTAATTCATTTGGTATCTTAAATTTGGGATGCATAATATTTTTTTTTACTTTAATTTTTGTGCCAACATCAATCGTTTAATACCTACGTGGATGTCCATTCATTAATCCGATGCAGCCCTATGTGACTTGAATATTTTTCAATGCATCCTCTTTGATTTATAGAGAATATAATGACAATTATTTTCAGTTTTGAATAGATTCTAGAGCCCCTCGCATGCAGACACGAATGCATTACGGACCCAACAGTAGTGCTTCAACTTGTACGAATATATTAATTTATTTCCTTGTTATTTATTCTCTTCTTAAATTGAATGAGAGATTAGTAAAATAGTCTGTTATTATTTATTTTACCTGGGATCGAATAAAATAGCTAAACTTGATTATTGAATGTAGTTTGATTTATTGTGTATTCAACTGATAACTTGAAGTCACAGTGTTTTGTGGATGGGTTGAATTGTGTAAATAATGCTAATTTTGATAGTTATTCGATTTGTTTGAAAAATTAGTACATTCTAAAATTGCATTTGTTAGAAGTCAGGTTCCTGTGATTTTATAGGTACTTATATGTGTTGACAGGTGAGTTGTCACATATTTTTGGGTTGCTTTCACCTACAATTTACCATTACATTTATTAGAAGTACCAGCTTGGAAACGCCTAAATACTGACTACCACTATGAGATGGATATATTTTGAACATTCCCAATAGAGCAATTACCGGAGGGGGCATGTTTCATAATCCTAAGCTGGTTTAAATTTTTGGTCCTTCTTTTCTTTGGTTTGGAAGAAGATGAAACTCTTAGAATTTTACTCACAAACTGAGGTTTTACATGAATATTTATTTCCAGTTTTTCCTGATTGTTCTTCCAAATTTATAAGAAAATTCCAGATCCAAGAGATATGTTCAAGCTTGAGAAAATGGGGGACTTCAATTTATCCGAATGAACATTGAATAAAGGAAATTAGCAACATTAGTTAGTGTAGCATTTGCATAAATTATTATGAAGCATGAATGAGGCTTTAATATTAAAGCTTCTTAACAGTGTGGTTGGTCATTGTGCGGACAAATTTATGCACAATGTATTTAGTGAACAGATCTCTCCCATGGTGAGCTCGTACTCGTCGGCAAAGACGACTGCTCCGCAAGGTAGAATGAGTTGGGAGGGCTAAAGGAGAACCAATTGGCATCAACAGGTTGCTCTCGAGCTATCCCGTCGACTCTGCTAGTCCTCCAGTCGATCTCACCGCATGAGAATAGGTTGAGAGGGCCAAAGGAGTGGTGATGAATTGTTCCAGGGATCGCCTGACTGGCCTTTAATGGTTGTGGAGGGTTTCTGAAACACGAAAAAACAGATTAGAAGGGTGCCAGAAGGGTTTCCAACATATCCTCTCCGACGATCAAGTCAGTTCTCTTAGGAATGGGAAACGGAAAACACTCTGTGGTCTAGTAAGCTTGCATACCCCCGTATTGCATTTCTGAAGGATGTTAGATACCTTCAAAAGGCCATCACATCAGACGGTGTAGTCAGTAATCAATTGTCAGAATGGGGTAGCGTGCCCCACACTTTGCTTGGGATATCCCCCATCATTAAATACTAAATCCTCAGTATTGAATGCTTGGCGCCTCGAGTAATTAATGCACTCTTTTTTTTATCGAGACAATGAATGCCCGGATCCTAGAGCAATAAATGAGCATTTAAATGCATTTCCTCCTAGGTTATCAGAGCCATTGTGGGTGTCCCTTCAGACGGGATTCCATTAAATGTTTGCTTGAGATAATCGTCTGGCAGGAGGGTTGCCTCTGTACTTTTACCCCTTATTCTGCAAATGACATCACGTGTCTGGCCCTCCTTGGGGGAGTGTCTAGTTTACCATGTCTATCCTGACTCCATTGGGAAGGCAAGCCAATGATTTCAATAGGTAGATTCAACGAGTAATAGCTGAAACTTATCAGCAAATCCCCCATGCTAGTGATAGCCTTTGAATGTGGGTCATACTAGGGTGTCCTTGGTGCTGAGGACATGTGGCTCCTCAATTTATTTGATGCCGAGAACAGGTGGGCCCTTCGGGGGGGCCATGCTAGGGCCGAGGACATATGAGTGAAGCCGTTATCCGTTGGTTCAAAGGGTCCGCTATACTTGAAGGGGTGATGTTCCTCGGTGCCGAGGACACATGTCATGATCCTACTAATTCTCAGAAATATCCCATCAGTCATCCAATAGGTAACAATTTACTATGATGAATGACAAAAAGAATGGTTCAACGAGTTTTAGAGTGAAAGTTATACAATTTGATTTTATATAATTGAACACAAATATAGAAAGTTTAAGTTGTTATATTCACATTTTTTAAACACCCAATTTAGTAATATAGGCACTCCAAGAATACACATTTGCTTGTGGTTTTTGTGAAATCCCGAATTTGTGATTACACTTTGTTATAGAATTGGACAAATAGAATCTGCTACTGTTAAGCAAAAGTTTGGAGAGGACAGGAAATAAAATCATTAAATTTGATCTAGAAAACACTAAATGCTTACCATAAATGCCCATATTGTAAGATATTTGCAGAAATGAACAATTGTAGTCTCATCAGATTATCCTTTGGTTCCAAAATTGGTGAGAAGTTAAGTTTTAAATTATTTTGTATTAAGTTTGGACACGAATCAATCAATTTGTGTCCAAGATCGTACATTTTTTGTGTTTTTTGAGGTGGTACAATAAATAGATGAGTCCTACACAATTCCTATATAGAAGCGTCTAAGATATCATTGAATTTCATATCTTGTAAAGAGATTGAATAGGACATCATTCAATTTCATTGGAGATAAACCATAATTATTGATCAATGGATGAAAAAGGTCGTCTCAAGTTCTTTGGTGATTCTTTTGCATTATGAGTAGGAAATTCAAGAATAAGGAAAAGTGTGTGCTCGCATTGTAGCTACCCTTTAAACTTGTTTCGGTTCATTTCACAACTATGCTCAAATAGTTCTGTAGTTATTCTTGGATTCTCATTGATTGAGTTTGACATGCTTCTGCTGCTAAAGATGCACCACTATCTGTAAGTGTTACATGAGTCTTAATGGAATTTTTATTTTTTTGGGTAAGTGCACTTCGATTGTTTTCTTCGTTTCTGAAGGTGCTTATGATTATGTCTTACAGTTTTCATGCTTTGCAGGGGTTACATTTGTTAAGAAATCGTTACACTTGTATGCATAAGATTGACCAAATGCTTGGTGACAACATTAATAGATGGGGGAGAATACACTGGCATCGCAACAAATTGAAATTTCTAACTAGTAACTTGCATCCCTCTATGCTTGCAGATTGATGCTAGGAGGAGTAAATGAGTTAACTTTTGCATATCCAAACAAATACCTTTCATGTAGTGTGATCTGTGGGGATAATAAGTTGATCAAAGTGAGAGAAATTTTCCTTTTGTTTTTAATTTTTTTTTTTGCTTCTCAGTTCCTTTGCATGAAGTTGTAAACATTAAAAATTTAATTAATAAATTAATGTCTATAATTGAGCTCAAATCAATTAGATAAATAAAATTGGGTTGGACATAAATTTCATAACCTAAATAATACAAGCCCAAATTTAATTAACAAGACTTGTTAAATTAAATTAAACTGGACCTAAATTCCATAGCCTAAATAATACAAGCCCAAATGCAATTAATCAGGTTTGTTAAATTAAAAAGGACTTAAATTCCATAGGCCCAAATTAAATAAACCTTCAAAAGGTAAAGTGGGTTGGACTTAAATTCTATAAAATTTACAAATTTATGAGTAGTTCACTACCTAAAGCCCATATAAGAGTAACAAGGACTCTTATATGGATAGCTACTTCTACCACTATAAATAGAGGTATTGAGGTAGGCCAAAAAGAAAAAGGAGAAAAGGAGAAGAAGTCAAGGAGAAAGGAAGATCGGCGAAACGCTGCTCGAAGTTCACTAAAGCCTTAAACCTTGTAAGTTCATCTCTGGAAAGAAGAACACACCGCCAATGTCCTTCTTCAAGAAACTCAAGTCATCTTCAAGCCATTCAAAACGAAGAACAGTGAGAAGATTCGTCCAAAACATCCTTAAATTGAAGAGTGGGAGATACATTGATCCAGCTCTCGTATTCATCAAAGCCACCCCCAATTGAAGAGTGAGAAATACGCCAATCAGGCCCTCATCTTCACCAAATTCATCATCTTTATCAAATCCATCGAGAATCAGAGGACAGTGCTGTGAGGTCCTGGTATCCCACATTGGCTGGAAGAGGGGGAGTTGCTGGGCTTATATGTAAGCCCCTCGCCTCACTTGTCAATAAGCCTTTTCCCGGGGACCCTGGGAGGAACAAAACTGTGAGGGTCAGTGGGCCCAAAACGGACAATATGTTGACACGTGGTGGGTGGGGGGGTGTTACAAGTGCACGTGAGAAGCACACCGAAGAGAGTCAACACTATATTCTTTTACTTAAAGTCAATCAAATTGACTATTGTAACTTGACCTTATTTTGTGTTAATTCATTCACGAAAAATTATCGTTACAGAAGCATCAATATATTCTCTGTCCACCTCAGAAAGAGAATATCCAAGTATACACCAAAAAAAGAAAAATCTAACATTAACCTAGCATGCCGAATGAAAGAGAGGAAATAATATTCTCACTTGTGATTTGTATTTCAAGAAAATATGTCAATCTGTGAATTTTGCCGAGTGCAATAATCTTAAACTTTCTTATGAGTTGCAATACATTTGTAAAGGTTGGCAGTAGTATTGTTGGTTCATCTATGGGAGGATCCTATTGAGGGCGGACCCAACGATAAGGTTGGTAAAGTGTGGATTTTAGGTTCTACTACTAAGAAAGACCCAATTTTTTATGTATATCATTAGCTCATATAAAAAATTTAAATTCATGAAATGCTTAAGCCCTATTAAAATATAAGTCCAATCAAAAAAATTTTAAATTCAATAATTTAATTTCGAAACCCAACAAATCAAAAGTAAAAAAGAAAAAGAAAGAAATCTAACATTAAAATCTAAAATGAAAATCAAAGGTCAGCTCATTTACTACACATTATTCTCAACCCTTCTCTCTCTCTCTAAATGTTTTCTCTCTAAAAAATCTACAAATGAAAGCAAACACTCCAATTGAGATACTAAATTACATAAAAATGTAAGATTTTTTTTCAAATACATGCATTGCTTAGAGAATATTCTGTTCAATTCATGCAATGATTATTTCTACGGAAAAAAGTTTTTTAAAATTAAAATGGGTAAAATCTTATTTAGGGTTGACTATGTCACAAGAAAGTTTAATTGGATTAGTTATTCTATGAATTGAAAAATATATGGTATCAAAGCTTAAATATAAAAACTTAATTAGTACTTTTACAACTCAAACGGCAAGACACATTAATTTTAATTAAAAATTTATAAATACCAAAAATAGAAAGACTTCATTTAGAGATACCACTTTAGGCATCACACTGCCTTGAAATCCTCTACTCGTATTTGCTCTGAAGATGGAAAATATACAATTGCAACATTAGAATGGAGTAGAGACATCTCTTGAAATTATATGCTTTTTTCAGAACAAATTAGGATAATAGATGAGAGATGCTTTTCTTTGGTGTTTGACGACCATGTAATAGGAATCAAAGTGGTTACTGTCCCATATTGAAGGGCTCGACCAAGGTCTGCCGTAGTTAAACAATACAACTATATTAAGGTATTGAGAAGTAAAATTGCATTCTTTGAAAGAGCGATTCACAATACAACTAAATGCTCCAAATTGTCAAAATACCAACCCAAAATCGTCCTACACTATATTGATCCACTTTAAAGGGTTTCTGAACTTAAAGTGTATCAATACAGTGTATCAAAAAATGTAGGAGTAATAGAAATTGGATTTCATAGTGTGACTTCGTAGTATTATATATACATCACCAAATTAAATCTAATGTAAAATTAAAATTCTTTAATCTTAGTACTTTCTAAAATAAGATAATTAAAATTCCTTAATTTTAGTTATCAAATTTTAAAAGTTTTCAAAAAATTTGAAACATATCCTTAAAAAAAATGGAGCAGATTTATTATGGGTTTTGATTTTCCTAAATTTTAGGTTTTTATTTTATTAGAACTCCTATAAATATATTTATTTATTTATGAGGGCAAATATGTAAAAATAAAATAAAAAAAAATCAAATTGTGTACTTGGACCCAATTAAGTTCTAAAAATAAAGACCTAATGACCTAACATTAAGAGCTGTGTATTTTTTGACAATTAAGTCTAGTTTTGCGTACCCCTATATAATTTTTTCAAAAATTTTTAGTGGACTAATTTATTATTAATTGACCGTAGGATGTTTGTTTTGAATTGGACATAGGATTCCTAGTCCTATTGGAAGCCTGACGCTTAGAACATAACCTTTATCTTCACGTTTACAAGAGACATAGAAAGACAGAGAGTGTGAAACTCGGGTAAATTTAAAATTTTTCAAAAAAGGGCAAAATGGTAATTTATCACTATAATACGTATTTAAAATACTCATGTTCTAGACATCGGATGAGAAAATGGAGTTCGCCGTTGGACTCATGTCGCGGAATCTAGTCACCTTGTTGAATTTCGTTGAATTCCGAGATAGTCGAACTTGTTACACGTTGTTTGAGACGACTGGGTGGCGAATGATCTCTCAGTGGTCCTCAAAAATAAATATTTTAAAATTTAAGTATAATTGAATTAAAGTACCAATAAAATTAATTTGATTGTAGTAGCAATCAAGTTATATAGTTGTTTTCCAAACTTTTGTCATTAATCTGAGGGAATTATAAATTGGATTAATAGTTCTTCACTGGTGGAGATTTGTTATTCAAAATTTGTTGTTCTTAAGGCTGTTATTAATAGAAGGAGGATTCTTAATACTAAATTAATTAACAACAAGATTTAATATGAGTAGTAGGCTTGTATTAATGTTTATAGAGATGAAGAAGGTTGTTTAGGATCTGAATGATCTTTGAACTAAGCTTTTGATAGGAGTTGATTGTCTGTGTGTTTATGATCAAATCCAAAACCAACAGTTGAATTGCCTTTAAATCGACGTTTCATTAATTGATTCTTATTAATAATTTGATAATCTGCTTTTGTGACAAACAAACCCCCTTTTTATTTATATATTATTGCACTTATTACCAGTCAAGTTAATTCATTTCTCGGTGGCATTGACCTTTGCTTGCCACTGCTATATTTATAGTGTAGAGCTAAGGAATTAATTTTGGCTATGAACGAGACACACCAAATTTTGGTGTCGTTGCCGGGGAAGTGATTTTCCTTGACTAGTTCTAGTATTTCTATATTCTTATCTTTGTTTCATAAGTTTATGACTCGATCTTCTCACCAAAGTGAATTGAGTTTTGATCCTGTGATGGAAAAGACATTCCACAAATTATGAATAGAAGCAAGACAAGCTGAACTCAATGACAAGGAAAGACCATTTCCCTTTACCTTTTATTGACCAGATGCTTGAAAGACTAGCAAATAAGTCTTATTAATGTTTTCTTGATGAAAAGGACAACATGACTGCCAATATATGGACTTTGAAGGAGCTAGCAGCTTCCGATTTTACTACTCAGCCTTTATGCATTGAATATCCTAATTAGATGCTACCGTTGAATTGAATTCATGACTATTTCATTTTTTGCCTACTTTTCATGGTCTTGTAGGTGAAGATCCTCATGAGTAGGGGTGTTCACCCTACCATATGGGTAGGAAATATGTTCTTCTGCATTCCTACCCGATACTTTGCGGAAGAATTTTTTCTTGGCCTACCCTACCCGACAGCTTTAGTATTTCTACCTGCCTTCTTACCCGATTAATTGGGTAGGAAGTTGGATAAATACTTTTGTAACTATTAAATACTTTAATTAATAATTTAATTAAATAACATCCACCAATTTAACAACACAATAAATCAATAACATTAAAATAAAAAATAACTAAAACAACAATTATAATAAAACACAAGAAAGTATGAACATCAATCCACCATAATTGTTCCACAAATATAATAACAATTAATTTAAGTTTAAACAATATGAAACACAAAATTAATGCGGGTAGGGTAGGGTAGGAATGCGAAAATAGATGACTCTTCTGTATTCCTACCCGATTTAATCGGAAGAACAAAAACTCTTCCGCATTCCTACCCGATTTTTGTGGCTAGCCGATTTTTAGGGTAGGGTAGGGTCGGGTAGGGTAGGAATTTGCGGCCAGTCGAAAATTTGAACACCCCTACTCACGAGCATCTAAAGGAGTTCCATGTAGTGTGTTCAAGCATGAAACCACAAGGTATACATGAAGATCAAATTAAATTGAGAGCATTCCCATTTTGTTTGGGGGATGTTGCAAAAGATTGTTTGTATTAGCTACCTTCTAGTTCCATCAATTTGTGGACTGAGATGAAGAAGCAAGTCTTGGAGAAATTCTTTCCCACTTCCAAGGCTACAAACATAAGGAAGGAGATATGTGGCATTCGTTATTACAATGGAGAGTCTTTGTACAAATATTGGGAACGCTTCAAGAAACTATGTGCGAGCTGCCCACATCATTAGATAAGTGATCAACTTTTGATTCAATATTTCTATGAAGGATTGCTGCTTATGGAAAGAGGTATGATATATGTAGCTAGTGGAGGAGAATTGGTTGACAAAAGACAAGCTGCAGCGAAACAATTAATTTCCAACATGGCTGCAAATTCGCAACAATTCGGGATGAGAATGGATCACACACCAAAGAAAGTGAATGAGGTAAGTACTTCTTACCTTGAAAAAAGGATTGCTAATTTAACTTCTTCGATGACACAAGTGGATGTAGGTAATATGCAAGCAATTAAATGATGTGGAATTTGTACGTTGACAAGTCATTCCACAGACATGTGTCCTACTTTGCAAGAAGAAGATTTAGGACAAAAATTCAATGCAATGGGAGGATTTGTGGAACGACAATAACAACAACGCAAATATGATCCATTGTCTAATACTTACAACTCCAGATGAAAAGATCATCCAAATATACGGCATGAAAATCCAACCAATTTTAATAAATTTCAGCCGCAATATCAACATAGACAACAACTGAATCCATCACTTGAAGATATTATCAAGGCTTTGGCTAATAACACTCAATAATTCCAGAATGAGACACAAACTAGTATTCAGAATTTGGAGAGGCAAATAAGTCAGCTTGTAACATCAGTCAATAAGTATGAAAATTTTGGTAAATTGCCTTCTCAAGTTGTTACTAACCCTAGATAGAATGTGAGTGCTTTTGTTTTGAGAAGTGGAAAAGAAATTGCAGGTCCTACTCAAAATTCAGCCAATTTGGCAAAGACACAACAAGGAGACAAGAAAGAAGAAGACAAACAAAAGGCTTCATTAAAGGTCAATTCTCCACCTACCACAATTAAGTCTACTAATTCAATTCCTTTGCCTTTTCCTAGCAGATTGGCTAAATCAAAGAAGGAGGAACAAGAAAAAGAAATTCTTGAGACTTTTCGGAAGATGGAGGTGAACATACCACTCTTGGATGCAATCAAGCAAATCCCAAGGTATGCCAAATTTTTGAAAGAGCTTTGCGCATCAAAACAAAGGCTACAAAGAGATGAAAAATTAAGGGTGGTGGAGAATATTTCAGCCATGATACAATGTAAGTTGCATCCAAAATGTAAAGATCTAGGTACATTCATTATTCCATGTGTAATCAGTAACACCAAGTTTGAGCGTGCCATGTTAGATTTAGGTGCATCTATTAATATTATGCCACAATCAATTTATGCATCCCTTAACATGGGTCCTTTTAAGAAAACTGGGGTGATTATTCAACTAGTTGATCATTCTAATGCTTGTCTCGAAGGTATAGTTGAGGATGTTCTTGCAATCTCGCTAGGACATCCATTCCTTAAAACAAAAAAAACCAAGATTAACGTCGATAATGGAAACCTCACAATGGAGTTCAATGGTGAAGTTGCCAAGTTTAATATTTATGAAGCTATGAGGAACCCAAATAATGATGTTCATTTTGTTTGTGCCTTTGATGTTATCGAAAACTTTGCTACGGAAGTCTTCGAGTCGTTAGAGATGGACGAGCTAGAATTTGTGTTGGGACAAGGCTTGAAGGAAGATAATTTAGTTGTACCGCTAAACTTTAATGTTGAAGAGACAATGATGAAACTTCAATCTTCACCACCTATTTCAAAAAGGTATGAAATTAAGAGCTTAATTTCATCGACTTATTATACAAAGTTGTTACCTTCTATGGTGCAGGCACTGGTGCTAGAGTTGAAATCTCTCCCAAGTCATCTGAAGTATTCTTATTTGGGTGATGATGAGACCTTGCCGGTTAGTATTGCTTGCCACTTAACTACTTTGCAAGAAGGGAAGCTATTGATGGTGTTGCAAGAACACCAAACGGCGATAGGTTGGACAATAGCGGACATAAAGGGAATCAATCTGTCCATGTGCATGCATAGAATATTGATGGAGGACAATTTCAAACCCAGCCTTGAAGCCCAAAGAAGATTAAGCCCTCAGATGATGATGGTTGTAAAGAATGAGCTTTTGAAACTCTTGGAAGCTGGGATTATTTCAGATAGTCAATTGGTAAATCCAGTCCAAGTTGTGCCTAAAAATTCAGGACTGACGGTGGTAAAAAAACCAAGACAATGAACTTGTTCCAACAAGAGTGGTGAGTGGATGGAGGATGTGCATCGATTATCGCAAGCTGAACTCAATGACAATGAAATACCATTTCCCTCTACTTTTTATTGATTAGATGCTTGAAAGCCTGGAAAGTAAGTCTTATTATTGTTTTCTTGATGGTTCTTTGGGATATAATCAAATTGTTATTGCATCAGAGGACCAAGAGAAAACAACATTCACTTGTCCATTAGACACTTTTGCATTTCGGAGAATGCCCTTTGGACTTTGTAATGCACCAGGTACGTTTCAAAGATGCATGATGAGCATATTTTATAATTTAATAGAGAATTGCATGGATGATTTTACGGTGTATGGTGATTCCTTTGATCATTGTTTGGAAAATTTATCTAGCGTGCTTGCATGTTGCATTGAAACAAACCTTATGTTGAACTTTGAAAAATGTCACTTTATGGTAGAACAAGGTATTGTTTTAGGGCATTTGGTTTCCAGTATGGGATTTGAAGTAGATAAATCGAAAATTGATTTATTTATGAACTTACCATATCCCATAAGTGTGCAGGAAATGCGTTCTTTTTTGGGTCATGCAGGTTTTTATCGTAGGTTCATTAAGGATTTTTCGAAGATTGCCCAACCATTATCAAGGTTGTTGCAAAAGGAGGTGTCATACGAGATGAGTCCAGAATGTAAGGAGGCGTTTGACAAGCTCAAAGTGACCTTAACTTGGGTACCAATAGTTCAACCACCTGATTGGACATTGCCCTTGAGATAATGTGTGATGCTATCAATTATGCCATTGGAGCAGTTTTGGGGCAGCATATTGGCAAGAAACCACACGTGATCTATTATGCATCCAAGACACTCAATCCAACTCAGTGCAACTACTCTACAACTGAAAAAGAGCTTTTAGCTATTGTCTTTGCATTAGATAAATTTTGATCGTATTTGCTTGGCTCTAAAGCTATTGTATTTTCTGATCATCCATCTCTAAAATATCTTTTGTACAAGAAGAAGTCAAAGCCGAGATTAATATGATGGATTCTTTTGCTACAAGAATTCGATCTTGAGATCAAGGACAAGAAGGGAGCTAAAAATTTAGTAGTGGATCACTTAAGTAGGTTGGTGAGAGAGGAGATGACTGAGCCATTGAAGGAGCTATTTCCCAATGAGCACCTATTTGTAATGCGAGGTATGGTTCCTTGGTATGCCAATTTACTTAATTATCTAGTAGGACAAGTTATGCCTAATGATATGAGTAGAGCTAAGAAAGATAAGTTAAAAAGTGGGGCTAAATGCTGCACTTGGGATGATCCATACTTGTGAAAATATTGTGCGGATCAAATTATTCGGAGATATGAGCCTGATGATGAGACTCACTTTATACTTACTTTTTGTCATGCATATGCTTGTGGAGGTCACTTTGGACCTAAAAGAATAGCTAGAAAGGTGGTAGATAGTGGATTTTATTGTCCTACATTATTCGATGATGCATAATTTTTTTATAAAAATTGTGAACAATGCCAAAGAACTGGAGGTTTGACCCAAAGGAATGAGATGGTACAAACCCTTATACTTGTTTGTGAGATTTTTTATGTGTGGGATAATAATTTTTGTAATGCCCCAAAACCCCCCTTGGACGGCATTACATTCTAAACACCATTCGATGCATGAGAGCACTAAATAACTCCATAAATAAGAAAGTTTCATTCACCAACCATTGATATTTTCACAAAATTCGGGCAGAGTCTCCTTTGTACGGAGAGCTCTACCCAAAACATAACCTGTATAACTATAGTACAATTGACTGCACATGGTCCACATATGCATAGCTATTGACCACACCGGGTCCATTTATCCATCATAAAATAAACTTTCATTCACCATATATTATATCCACACTATCATTCCAAAAGAATGGGCCAAGCCATGGCATTTACATTCCAAAAGAATTACACTTAAACTTAGCAGTGGTATAAACAAAATACTAGACTATACATAATCGTAAATACATTCTCTAGTATAGCACAAAAATAAACTACATCTCTAGATGTCCTACTCGGGATCCAAGTATCCCTCTAAGGAAGCCTCTCCATGGCCCGACTCGTGAACATCGAGCTCCTCCTCTGGTACATGATCTGTAAAATATTTAACTGTAGGGGATGAGCACGAAGCTCTGTAGAAAAATCCTTCCAAACCCAAACAAGGTTTCGAAAAATATATAAAATGGTCGGTCTCATTTCACAAATAAAATATATAGTTTTAGAAATAAAACAGGGACATTTCCAAAACAGATCTCAAGTTTAGATAACAATGGTAATTTAAGGAATAAATGGAACCAATACACAATTAATAATACATTCCACCATAAACCGTTTCTCACAAGTTCTTTCGGAATCCCATACTTCCCAAAACTCTTGTAGAAACTATATTCGATAGAATGAACAATTACCAACAACTACCTTCATATTAACCTCATAAACATGTATCTCCACTATGATGTAAGGCAATCCATATGAATCAACACATTGAGTAATATCTAGGCCCACACACACACAAATCCTCGCAAGGATATCAAACTTCGGGAAGGGCGTCTACCGACTACATTGTCCTATACCAATGCACCAGCAATAACGAATCCAACCCAGGCATAGTATACTAATCCCCATACATGGCACCCGTGAGCAAATAGTAGTTTGGTCCTTGCAAGGCACCAACCCTACTATGAGTGGTAGGAGAAAGGCCAACCCACATGGAGCAAGCACAACATCTACCCACCCTACGATATCGAGTCAAAGGTCACCCATGGTCATCCCAAATTGATAAGAGATACAATGCCAAACCCATTTCCTCCATTTACAAGCATATCCCAAAAATTCCCAATTTAAGCATGTGACATTTTTAATAACTTGCAAGAGATCACAACAATGTAATTGTATTACTCAACACAAAGTACTATGATTTCTAAATCACTAGTAAAGGAAGAATTTAAGAAGAACATTCATCACTCTCCAAAAGAAACTAGGGTTTTAAAGCAAGAGAAAGGATTTCATGGCTATTCAATCCTACTTTGTGTAAAACATGTTAATAATTGCAAGAGAAACAAGAAACCAAGAACCCGTAAGAAATACATACTATTAAGAGTAAAAAACATACATATAAAATAACCCTAGCCTCAATGTAAGCGAATGGAAGAAAACCCGTACCTTGACTCTTGAAATCTAGGTTTTGATCTTGAATAACTCCTTTAAACTCTAGTTTTTCTCTTCCTTTCTTTCTCTCTTAGGGTTTTTAAAGTTGGAGGGTCAGAAATGGAGCCAAAAGGGGCGACATAATGTATTATAGGGCGAAAATCGGACCAAGATCGCAACATTAAACATTCATAATTCTTTCGGCTGTATCGGTACGTCGAACTCTCTGGACCAGTTTGCTCAAGAACGCAGTACCAGTACAGTTCAGTACCGGTATGCCGTACTGGTACGGTTTTGCCCAGTTTTTCCTATTTCCTCTATTTTTCATTTCCAATCCATCTTCAACCCTTCCAAAACCATCCCATGCATGTTTAACAAGGTTTCTCACATAAATCTCAATACTTACACGTTCTATTGAGCTTGTTTTCAATTCTTTACAATTCAAAACTAAATCCTAGCTAACTACTTACTATTTCAACCTTAACACTTATATTTTCATTTCTAAATTAATTAATTAACAATTATACAACTATGTGAGTATTAACATGCGAGGGTTTACAATTTTATGGGGGATTTTCCTTCTTGTTTTGGTTTTGTTTATATTTTACTTGCTGTGGATTATGTTTCAAAATGGGTGGAAGTAAAAGCCACCCGAACTGACGATTCAAAGGTTGTTCTAGATTTTGTGAAGTTTACCATTTTTAGCAAGTTCGACATTCCAAGGGCTATCATCAATGATCAAGGAAGCCACTTTTGTAACCTATCCATGGAAGCGTTGTTGAAGAAATATGGTGTATTTCATCGCACCTCGTCCGCCTATCATCCCCAAACTAATGGACAGGCAGAAGTATCCAATAGAGATGTCAAGTTCATTCTAGGGAAGACTGTGAAACCAAATCGAAAGGATTGCAGCCTTCGACTTGACGATACACTTTGGGCTTATCAAACCGTGTATAAGACACCTATTGGGATGTCTCCATATAGGTTGGTTTATGGAAAACAATGCCATATGCCTGTTGAGTTGGAACACAAGGCATATTGTGTAGTGAAGATGGGCAATATGGAGATAGATAAAGCCGGACAAGAGAGGAAGTTGTAGTTACAAGAATTGGAGGAATTTCGATTGAAAGCCTACGAGAACTCAAGAATTTATAAAGACAAGACCGATGCGTTGCATGGTAAGATGATTACAAGGAAGCAATTTGTTGTGGGACAAAAAGTGCTTCTTTACAATTCATGTCTTCAACTGATTCCTGGTAAGTTACGTTCTCGTTGGATTGGACCTTTTGAAGTTACTAATGTCTTTCATCATGGTGCAATTGAAATAAAAATATTATCCACCAACAAAGTTTTCAAGGTCAATGGACATTGCCTCAAACAATTCTATGCCAAATTTCAAGAGTATACAATTGAGGTGATGCATCTTGTTGATTCAAAGTACTTTGGTTAGAAGAGCATCATTGGGTCGGGCCAACGACATTAAAAGAGGTGTAGCTTGGGAGGCAACCCAAGGCTGAATGATGAGCACAAAATATTGAATATTTAAAGGTCTCATTACATGCATTTTAACTCAACTTTTGCATAGAAGTACTTAGAGTTAGCCGATTTTATGAATAATGTTAAATTTTCAATGTTGCAGGTATTTATAGCTTAAATGATAGATTTTAGGACCTTGTAACTATGTTGGATGTGTGGTGAAGGCATGGACACATTACATGAGGATTTGGAGGCTTAAAAGTGAAGAAATCAAGGAGGTATTGATGCTCGGGAACAAAGGTACCAGCACCTACACCAGTTGGTTGTAGAGCCTCGATTTTCCTCCTTTTCGACCATGATCCACTTCGGATTTGTAAATTTTTAAAACATGAAAGTATTAGATCTGGATGTTTACTTTGTTGTGTCAAAATTTCAACTCAATCGGACGCTTGGATCAAAAGTTATGAAGATTCTACGAAAACTGGTCCAGTCAGACAAAGTGTACCGGTATGCGTACCGGTACGCCGAACTCTAGTAGCTAAACCAACCGGTACGCATACTGGTATGCCGTGCCTGAAGTGCCAAGAAGGACTGCTTTTCATGCTTCACTTTCTTGGGGTCCCACCTACACTTCTCCCACTTGTCCCCCAACATTTTCTGCACATCTACATGCCTCGTACACCATGCTTGAAGACTTTGAAGACAAACATATTAATGAGGATAGGAGAGAAGGTGACAGCCATCTGGAGTGCAGGCTATGCTCTTCCTAGCGTGTCAAGGGCCATTAACTCACCTCCCCCATACTTGAAGGCCTGCACACACCTTAGGGGACCACCATGCACGAAAATACAGGGCACACCCTCCATAATACTCAGCATTGCAAAGGGTGGCTACCTAAGCTTAGTTTTAGTTCTTTATAGAAGATGATGAATAATAGTTATATTTTTGCAATTTTTTCACCATTTTCATCCATGTAAGCTTTATTCTTCTTGTAATTTATATTTCTTGCACTTTAATCTCATTCCTTTCAAGTTTATTGCAAGTTTAGTTACATGTTCTTGAATCTACCATTGTTGTATTAAGTTTTTCTTCATTTCAAGTTTAAAATGGGTATTGCATATTTTTCTTGATAGTTCAAGTTTTCTTGCTTTAAGTTAAGTTTTAATATTTGTTTCTTCATTGTGTCTATTTACATTATGCATGCCTTGTCTTTTAATATCAGTAGCTAAATTTTAAGTTGACTAATTCAAGGGAGAATTCCTCTTGGGTGTGCCATTTCAACTAAATTTCTTTCCTCCTCTTTGTGTACGGTGGTTCAGTTTGACTGGGTTGAGAGTGGGCGTGGTTGTGAGTCTTTGATATCCCATAGAACTGGTCACAGGTTATGCTTGGATCCTCACCTCCATTTGGTTGTGAGTTCTTGATACACCGTAGGCATTGTCACGGTCTAGGCTTGAATCCTCACCTCCATCTCGTCTCTAGCTTCCCATGAATCAATCGTTCATATATGCACCATTGGAGGAAAGCTTTGAGTTGAGTTTGTATTTCCATGGGAATGAACTTTTCGGATTAGCCAACACTTGTTTTATTTCATTTTAGTCCAAACTTCAATCACCAAAACACAAACCAAAAGATTTTACACTTTCTTTTCTCTTTTGTTCACAAAATCACCTTCACATACTTGAACTTTTCTTCCTTGAGGAGACGACCTTCGAATACTTTCCAAGTAAAACACAACAAGCAAAAGAATCCTTACGCTTGGGGAGCACTTTTGTTCACACATTTTCCATTTTATACATTTCATTTTCTCCATCTCCTTGCCCTTTCTTTTGACACTATACCAAGGGAGAGTAACACTCCCCTTCATCCATGCACTACACATTTTAAGGGATAATTTTTAGAGATTAGGAAACAACAAGGTTTTTCACCTAGCAGTGACCGGTTGGTCATAATCAGTAATGTTATCTTTCTCGATCGCTTTAGAATAATTCTGTCTGTTTTAGTTCATTAAATGTCGCTTTCTTTACAGTGAGGGCACTGTAAACCTTAAATGTGGGGAGATTGTCGTAAAACTTTGTTATGTGCTTAAACTCATTAAAACCTCGCATGCATAGAGGTTCATATCCTAAGCTTGGGTCTTTGCAATGTCCTGTGAAATTTTTATAAGCATATTTAGCTCTTAGTAACAGATTGAAGCAGTACTCCTTGTGAATATATGTAGACTGACAACCTAGTAGCGAAGAAGGATTGCGCAACAAACTTTTAACCCTTTTTCTCTCAGGCCAATCCTATATCTTGGTTTAATTAAATAGGGAAAAGGTCATCATTAAGGTAGGATGGAGCATAAAGTGCAATTGCCAATCTGGCAAAAAAATAATTTAAGGTGAGATAGAGCATAAAATGCACTCACCAGACAGTAGAATGAAAAAAAAAATTTAATCCTTATTTTACTAACTGGATTGTAGTGGCAGGGATAAAAAGGATAGGGCGAGTTGTGCATGAATTGGTCATATTACGTAGGAAGTCTCATGACTGATCAAGTTATTCGTGATATGAAGTGAAAAGAGATGAGTATACTTGTCTCTAGTTTAATTGACATTGCTAGTGTTCTTAGATGAGTATGTGACCTCGTATGTTTGCATGGACATGTTTTACTAGAGAACGTGTAAAAGTTAAGTGTGGGGGAATTTTGATGTGACCGTATTTGTGCATGATTATGTCGGTGATATCCGGTCAGTTTAATCAGCTTATTGTTTGATGAGGTTGAATTGTGATGATATTTTATGTATATAACCTCAATGGGATGATGTTAAGAAATTGTGCTTTAAATTGGAAACTACAATAATTTGGGACTTAAGACCTTCTTGGATATTTTGCAAAATATTCACTGTCCATGCTGCTTTGAAGTATATTTTGACTAAGCAGGATACCAAGTCAAGGTTAATTAGGTGGATCCTCCTACTCCAAGAGTTTCATATCACCGTTAAATATAAGAAAGGAGTGGAAAACATACTGGCCGACCATCTATCTAGGCTCATGATTGAAGACATATATGCTCACATTTTTATCCCTAACTTTTTCCCTGGTGAACAGTAATTTAATTTGAATGTGAATGTGTCATGGTACACTGATATTGTGAATTATCTTGTTACAAGGCATTTATCAATTCTTTGGAGTCCAAGGGACAAGAAGCGATTCTTGGTCGAGGTGAAATATTTTTACTTCGATAATCCATATTTGTTGAAATATTGTCTGGATCAACTTATGAGGAGATGTGCGCCAAGTGAAGAGCTGTGGAGGCCATTTTTTCACAAAGAAGACATCAGTTAAGATTTTGCAAAGTGGTTTTTATTGGCCTACTTCATTTAAGGATTATTTTACATTTTGCAAGCATTGATATATATGTCAACGATTAGAAGGAGTGACCCAAAGAAACATGATGCCCCTCACACCGATGTATGTGATGGAAATTTTTTATTGTAGGGGCATTGATTTTAAGGGTCTCTTCCTTATATCATTTGGATATACTTGCATTCTTTTGGCAGTTGACAATGTCCCAAGTGGGTAAAAGCTATCCCAACTAGGACCAATGATCATAAGGTTGGGATCAAATTTTGGAAAGAGAATATTTTATCTAGATTTGGGATGCCTACGATAATAATCAGTGATGGTGTTTTACACTTATGTAATAGGCCCTTTGTTGAGTCTCATGACCAAATATGGAATCAAACACAAAGTGTCCATAGCCTATCACCCACATACCAATGTCCAAGCTGAAGTGGCCAATAAGGAGGTAAAGCACATTTTAGAAAAGACAATCAATCTTGATAGAAAGAATTGGTCACTTTGGTTGATCAATGCTCTATAGGCCTATCGGACTGCTTTTAAGACACATTTAGGTATGTCTCCCTGTAGGCAAATGCATGATAAATCTTATCATCTACCAGTAGAAATGGAACATAGAGCATATTGGGCCATCAAAATCTTAAAATTCAATTTAAAACTTGTTGGTAGCCATAGGAAATTGGACTTGAACGAATTGGGAGAGATAAGAAGAGATGTGTACGAGAGTACTCAGATATACAAGGAAAAGGTAAAAAACTTTCATGATAAATCAATTTTGAGGAAGATCATTGAGCCATAATAGAAAGTGATTTTATAAAATTCTCATCTTCATCTTTTCCTAGGTAAGTAACGCTCGCAATAGTTGCCCCTTACATAGTGCGTATAGTTTTTTCGCATGGAGTTGTGGAATTGGAGAATCCGAAGAATGGGGACACATTTAAAGTGAACGGTCAGCGATTGAAGCCATTCTTGGAAGACTTTCCATCAGAAGAGTCTGTGGAGGAGCTAGTCGATCTTGTTTATCAGGATTTTCCTACTAAGTGACTCCTCACCCTATATACTTTCTTGTATCATAGTTAGTTCTATGTTTTCATTACCTTTCTTTTAGTTTTGCATTTGAATTTATTATAGAGCAAGTTTTTCAAGTGACCTTGCTCCTTACTCTCTTGTAATTGTTCTCTTGCATATAGTTATCTCTCTTGGATTAAGGACAATGCATAATTCAAGTTGGTGAGCAAGGGTTTACACCACTGTTTTTATTTTTTATTTTTTTTTGGGCTATTTTGATTATTTGTTGCTCCAAAAAAAATTTGAAAAGAATTCTATTTTAGCAATTTTAAGATAGTGATGCTTGAATCAAATCTCTTGAAAACTTCACCTTGTTGATGGCAATTTGAGACAATTGTATATGGGTTGTAGATGGAATTTATAAAATGCTTGAGTATGATGCTTATACTATTATTAGAGACTCAAATTTTATGCATCATTATCATACATTTCTTGTGATGCATTGAATTTTTATTTTTCAAAGTTGGACATGTATAGTGGAGACAAGAAATTTATAACCTTGTAAGTTTAGAGCCTATCTATTGGAGGGTTATATTACAATTACTCATGGATAGTTATTTCATCATTTTTTTCAATGATCTCATTAAAATTGTTTTGTTTGATGTATGAAGAATGATTTGTTGATGGTGTCTATATAAACTGGAAAACTTTGTTATTGTTGTTATAAAAGGATTTTAGGCCATCTTTGGATAAATTTGAGCCTTGGCCTGTTTTTTCTTGAAATTTTTTCATCTAAGCTGTGAGTGAGTTGTTTGAATGTCAATTCTTAAACACAAAGTTTAAACAAACCAAGAAATAAATATACATACCCTACCTTTGGCTATCCCTTGAATTGTTAAGTCTCTACCAAGCGACCCTACCTTTGGCTATCCCTTGAATTGTTAAGTCTCTACCAAGCGAAGGGGAGAATTATGTGGAAGTTCAATCATGGGTGATATGAAAGGAAAAGGGGAATGAATCAAACTGAAAGAGGGATGTTTCAACAAAATCCTCAATAAAAAAATTAAATAGCAAAAGTGAAGTGAAGTGAAAAGATGATGTCTAACAGCCTCGACCTTAGCGTGGATACTGGAACATACAAGAATGGATTCCATTTGTTCCTCCAAGGTAACCACATTCCCAGACATAACCACTTCATTCCACATCCCTTGGGCTTTGATGGCGGTGGCTAAGGCATTAATCTCTTCCTTATTAAAATGAATTGGTTCCTTGCCTTCCAAATGGCCTATCCCATAGTGGCAAATTTTCCTAGGACATCAAGTCTGCCCTGGCCCTTCGTAACCAACTACAGTAACATAGAGGATCTACTGGCAACCAACAGAAAGAGAGAGTCCCCCCAATGGAAAATAAGGACCATACCAAACCATACCCTATTGGTCCATTCCCAATCAAACAACAAAATTCTCAATGGATTCATGGGCTAAAAGACATATCTCTTAAAAAGATTTTCATACGTGGCTAGGGTGTTATGACATACTTTCCACCAAAAGTGTTTCACCTTCGGAAAAGCTTTCATGTTCTAGATGTATCTCCATAGATTAGAAAGAAGAGAGGCAGAATAGCTAGCCTCCTTGGGACCTGTGCAAGTTTATTCCCCAATCTATAACTTGACTTTACAGTGAAAGAACCCTTCTTATCCGGCCACCAAATTCTTCTATCTCCACCTCCACTCAATGGTAATGAGATGACCTGGATTGCATTCACTTCCTCCCTGGAGATGATGTTTGAAAGGCTAGAGGTGTTCCAACTTCGGGAATTCTCCCTAATGGTGTCTGCCACCTTCACAATAATGCATTTCTGAGGCTTCAAAGATTGGATAAAACGACTTGGGAGGCGTTGGATTCATTTATCCTCCCAGAAAAGAACGTCTTTGCCGTCTCTAATCTGCCACATGATGCCTTGGTTAAGCAATTCCCTTCCATAAAGAAGGCTCCTCCACACCCATGAGGGTCTAGATCCACTCTTCGCCTTTATGAAGTCCACATCAGGGAAGTAAATTATTTTCATGAACTTAGCCCAAAAGGACTCAGGTTGTGAAATTATTCTCCAACATTGTTTAGCCAAAAGGGATTGATTAAGTAGTTTAAAGTCCTTCAACCCCATCCCTCCTTCTGCCTTAGGTTCAATCATTTTATCCCACTTCCTCCAGCAAATGCCGTTACTATTGTCATAGCTTGTCCACCAAAAGTTTCTGACATAGCTATCAAGCTTCTAGCAAATTTTTTTTAGGGAAAGCCACCACTGACATAGCATAGTTAGGGATGATTTGAACGACTGCCTTAATCAAGACCTCTTTACCAGCTTGTGAGAGGCAAGTGTTTTCCCATCCTTTAATCTTCTTCACTACTTTCTTGAGCAAATATCCAAACACTTCATTTTTTGAACGCTGCCAAACTATTGGGATTCCCAAGTATTTAGCGCAGTGAGGTAGAGGCTGCATCCCCAAAAGACGATAGAAGGATGTTCTTTGGTCTTCTGTGGTATTGCTGGAGAAGATGATCCCAGATTTATGGAGGTTAGCGCACTGACCCGTAGCCTCACAGTAGGAATTCAACAACCTTGACAGTTCCTCGACACCTCCCTCTTTTGCTTTAATAAAAAATAGTGAGTCATTAGCAAAGAAAAGATGAGAGATGGCAGGGCTTCTTCTTCTTATTTTGAGACCCATTAGTCTCCTATCCTCAACACCCTTCAATAACATAGATAAGAGAACATTTGCAACAAGAATAAATAAATACGGGAAGAATGGATCTCCTTGTCTAATACCCCTATGTGGACATAGTTTGCAAATATAATCCCCATTCAATACAAACTATGAGGACATTGTACTAACACACTGCATTATCAACCCCACCCAACGTCTATCACAGCCCATTTTAAGCTTTGTTGCCTCTAGGAAGTCCCATTCAACCCTATCATATGCCTTAATGATTTCTATTTTGATTGCTAACTCTGGGATCTTGCCTCTCTTTTTTCCTTTCAAATTATCAAATAACTCATTTACGATGGCAATGCTATCTTGGATAAGTCTATTGGGGACAAAGGCAACCTGGTAAGGGGAGACAAGAAAGCTAAGCATACCCTTCATTTTGTTATCCAGTACCTTTGAGATGATTTTATACAAAAAGTTGCAAAGAGCAATTGGCCTAAATTGGGAGAAACATTCAAGGGCAGATTCTTTAGAGATGAGCACCACATTCGCAAAATTGAGCTCCTTAGTCATAATGCCTTCTGCAAAGAAACTCTTCACCAATTGAAACACCTCATCCTTCACAACATGCCAAAACCTATGATAGAAAATACCTGGGAAGCCGTCAGGACCAGGGGCTTTAAGGGCTCCCAGTTCCTTCACTGCAACATGCACCTCTGCCTTAGAGATTGGTCTTAGCAACTTTTGGTTCATCTCCTCCCTAAACTTGTTGTCCATAGCATTCAAAGCTACAACCTAACTCCTTCCCCCCATAGTTTTGAACATGTCAATAAAGTAATCGCTGATGTGAGCCTTTATGTCCTCCTCATCCTCAAGCCATTCATCACCTTTTGTTTTAAGCCTTAGGATCTGGTTGTGATTCCTCCTTTGGAAGAACCTAGTGTTCTGGACCCCCTCCTTCAACCAGTTGATCCTCGAACGTTGTAGTCAAAACTTCTCCTCTTTTTGTCGATGAACATCACTTAGTTCATTATGTAGCTTAAGCCTTGATTTTGGTGTTGCATGTATTATAGGTATAAATATAGAGTTTTAACATAGATATAATGACAAGGAACATGGTGGCAATGAGTTTCATTGGGATTAGATGAAATTGAGGGCCTTGCAAAACCAATTGTGGAAAATAGAAGAACTATCAGTAGTTTTCGGAAGGAAGAGAAAAAGACAAGGTTCTACCAGTACGAAGTCAGTTCTACAGGTAGCGGAGCTCACAGAAGTTTAGAAGTTTTCATCTGAGAAGTTCTAGTGGTAGTTGTAGCACGTTCTACTAGTAACTGAAGTCTCAGTACTTTTATCATAAGATTCCTACTAGATGTTCTACCGATAGGAGAAGCTACAGAAGTTTCAAAAGTTCTTGACAGACAGAGAACTACTGGTAGGTTTATTTTGATATGGTAAATCGGGGCCAATATTCCTTGGAAGCATAATTAAAGATCAAATTTTGTCAAATCTTTTGGGGATTCTCAACCAATAGAATTTAGAGATAATTTTGGGATTGATATCTTTCAAAGAAGCTAAAGATTGTCCTTCTTAATCTTCATAAATAGAGACTCTTTGGTGAATCAAAGGGAGACATTGTTTATAATTTTACATAGGTTTTAGGCATTTTCTTTTACAGAGCTTAGGGTTGTTCTGCATAATTTTATTCAAAGTTTAGTCTTTCATTTTTGTGTTTAAGCAATATTAAATTTCAATTGTCTTTACTTTCAAAGCTTTGTTGTTTATATTCGAATTCTCAATACAAGCACTCAATTTGAATTAAGTTATTTTTTTTTGTACTTAGTTATGTCTTCTTTTAAGATTTACGTCATTTTTTAATCATGAGTGAATAGTCTTCTTCTGGGTTATCTGAGGAACGAGTCCCAAGCCTATGAATTAGGGCATATACCTTAAACTAGGGTTTTAACATTTATGTGATTCATTGAATAGGTTATGCTTTTGAAAACCTAATTCCTTTGCAAATGTCCCTGTTATTTGTATGCAATTAGGCTTGCTACAAATAATTGTGATGTTTCTTGCAACCTTTAGAGTATTTGATTCTTTCATCATAAACCATCTTTTAATTACTATATTAGTTCTAGCATTTTTACCAATATGTGCAATGCCAGTTTAATGCCAAACTTTGTCTTTCAATGTGACGAAGTTGGTGAATTTGCGGATCATGAATTTAAGCACTTCCTAGCATCCAAGGTCATATTTCACCAATCATCATGTCCAAATACTTTGGAGCAAACTGGAAAGGCAGAGCGTAAGCATCGCAATATAACTAAGTTAGGTCTCACTATGATGTTCCATGCTCACCTTCCACCCCGATTTTGGGTTGATTGCATTCCTACAGTAATTTTTCTCGTCAATCATTTACCCTCGCCAAATTTAGCCATGGAGTCACCATTTTTTTGGCTATATAGTAAGCATTCAGATTATGAAATGCTACGTGTGTTAGGTTTCAAATGCTTTTCGTATCTTGGTGATTATTGACTGACAAGTTGGCACCCAAGTAATTCCCTTGTATTTTTATCGGATATAGCACCAAACATAAAGGCTTTAATTGTTTACATGATGCTCACTGTGTGACACCCCAAAATCTGGGGGGCCGTTGATAGCCCATCAACCTGCGGAATATCTGTGGACATCGTATAACTCGACATCACGCAGTTGTATCCAATTACTAGGGTCCATAATTTAATAAAAATTTGGGCAGAGTTTCCTTTGTACGGGGAACTCTACCTCAAAACCCAACCTGTACAATAAATTTTACATGACCCATCC
>CM042186.1:20431931-20462207 GCA_023539305.1 Ilex asprella
TTATATGTATTTTAACACTTGCATATGGTTGTGATTTGATGAAATGAGAAATAGAAATGGGTAAATTCAATGCTTGTATGAATTGGTAATTAGAAATTGCTAACTTGTAATTTCTTGGAAGTTTGGATAATGGGGTATGTAGAAATCATTTAATGTGATTTCTCTAGTTATGTGATGAATTTGGGCATTTTATGTGATTACATGATTTGGTGCCTTGAAGGTGTTTGATAAAATGCCTATGTGAAATAAAGTGTGTTAATTGCATGAGATTATTGATTGACACTCAATTATAACATTTTATTGTGCTTTTTCTGGACTAATTATACTTTGATGGAGTTCAAATGATAATGTTTCAGGTGCTAAAGTGAGAAAAAGGGTCAAGGATAACAAATACAACATTTAAGTGTAACTGCAGCATTTGAGCAACAAAGGAAAAGCTTGAAGACAACAAGACCATTTGAACGGTGATCAACGTTCGAACGCTTCCCCTGAACCAGGCAGATGAGGCAAAGGCGTGTTGCAGACAAACCCTGGAGATTAAAGCCTAACGTTCGAACACCATACTACGTTCGAACACAACATCACGTTCGAACGCTGGACCTCGTTCGAACGCCACTGGGAGCACTGACACGATCTGGTTGACTGAAATACATAGCGTGTGAAGACCTCTATTGCCAGAAGAAGGATCCTCAGGCACATGGGTGCCATGATCAACTGCATTGGGGTTACTTGAGGACCCTGAGTGCTGCAGAGAGTGGGTGAATGGCCTGACAGAAGACTGCAACCCACGTGAAGCTTGGAAATTAACACAAATATACAAGCAAAAAACAGCCTTCACGTTCGAACGGAAGGTACCGTTCGAACGGATCCCACAGACAGACTACAGATCGTCTGATTCTTTGACTGAACCCCTGATTCTCACCTTGACTTAGGCGTCCAGCACTGCTCTTTCACCCCCTCCCTTGCTCTTCCTTGCCTATAAATACTCCCTCTTTGGGAGCTTTGAGGACACACTTGGGGAGAGAGATCAAGAGCTCTCCTCTTGAAGAATACCTAGTCTTTATATGTATTTTAGTGTTTCATTTTAATTCGATTTTTTACTTTCTAGTTCTTTAATTCAAGTCTTTTACATTTATGCTCCTTTCAATTACTTCAAGTCTTTATTATAGTTGGGAAGTTAATTCCCTACTTGTCTTTATTTCTATTAAGTTGGGAAGATTAATTCCCTACTTTTTTCGTTAAATTCATGTACTTTATGTTCTTGCCTTTACATTAATGTTCTTATTTTCTTGCTTTCAATTAAGTCTTGCACCTTCATTATTTGAGCTTATCTTCTTCTTAGAGGAGTGAAACTCTCCCACTTTTCTAGAGCTTTACCAAAGCTAAGAAGGGTGGAATGTGATTCACTCATTCTTTGTTGAAGATCTAGCTTTCATTTACTTTCTTTTACTTCCATTGCTTGAGCATCTTCTTCTTAGAGGAGTGAAACTCTTCCAATTTTCTAGAGCTTTCCCAAAGCTAAGAAGGGTGGAACGTGATTCACTCATTCTTCGTTGAAGATCAACTTCGGAGTTACTCTACTTGGAGGGATGAGTACCATTCACTTTTCTAGCTTTACCCAAACCATGAAGAGTGAGTAGTCCTCATTCACTCTTTAGGGAGAGGTGATGAATACGTAATGAACATCCAAATGTTATACTTGTGCATTTCTTTCACACTTCAATGCTTTATTTACTTGCTTAGTGGGAGATCGGATGAGTTAAGCAAAGTTAGGGTACCTTGCACAACCAAAGGATATTTCTATGATCCGGATAACTCCTACATAGAAAGATCCGTTGGTTCAAGGCAAGTATCCTAGCTAGTTCTTTGTGTAATCAATGGGTATTTCTATGGTAAATGGATGAATCCTTCTAGAAAGATTCATTGATTTAAAGCAAAGAACTCCGACTAGTATTTGGTATAACCAAGGGATCTTTTCTCTGGTAAATGGATGACTGCTTCTAGAAAGCTTCATTGTGTGAGACAAATACTCCGGGATAGAACTTCAAGATAAACTCCTCAATTTTCACCACCATCGCACTTCATAAAAAGGATGGCGCTTTAACCCAGTCTATCCTTGTCTTCCAATTAACTCACTGTTGACACGAGAGTTAGTTGAGTTACAAAGCACAAGTGTAATACGCCGGATAATTTATTACGTATCCTGAACCTCGAACTAAAGAGTGACTTTAATTATATTGAAATCTTATATTTTGTCTAGAAAAAAAAGGGATCTCTTGAAAATAATTTAATATTCTATTCAAGAAACCATCCACTTCTCACAAAACTCAAAAAGGCTACAATCAATCGGTCTTCATCACAGCTTACTTTGAAAACACCAAAACATATTCCCTGTGGATTCGACTCCGGACTCAAACCGGATTATTACTACAGCTTGACCGCCTGCACTTGGGTGTACACATTTCGGATCAAGTCAATTATGTGATAACATGCTTTGGAAAAATTATTGTTAAATAAAAATGTTGATACATGCTTATTATGATATATTGACATTGTGATGATTTATGAAAATTATATGCTTTGGATATAACTGCCCATGGAATGTGTTGAAATGTGTTTGAAATAGTTCATATGGCATTCATTACATATTGAACATGATATTGATATTGCAATGGTTCATTACATTACATATGCACGGGGACATCACAATTGGTGGGTGTGTATTCATGATTTGATCAAACACCATTCTTGATGGATGATACTTGGGCTTGGGAAAAGTTGGATCGAGAATTCGACTGAGTCACATAGTTTGCATGAAAAACTTGTTTCAAGTATAGCAAGCAGGACTAGATTCTCCCTCGGGTTCAAGACCCAATTAGTTGGTTCATACACTTTCCGGCAGTGCAATTCCAAAAAAGTGTATGAAACCGGCAGTGCGATTCCAAAATCCAATGCCCAACAAAAACATATAATTTTGTTTTATAAAATAGTCATTTGATGTGTAACATCTAACAAAGAAACTTGATTTTGTTTTATAACAAAGACACATGGTTTATTTTAAAAAGATCATTGGACGTATATCATCAATGGCGAATTTATACGCATTGACATTGCATTGTGATTTAGGAGCCGAAGAGGGTTCGGGTTGAGTTGCATGAGTGAGTCTTATCTCATTTCATGGCATGACATAGTGAATTCCAACATTGAGTTGCATATTCTTGATTGGAATGTTTTGTGGCTTGTTGAAATTATATGTGACATTTCATATGCACTTAGGTTGAAGAGTAGCCTCTTTAGGAGATACCCTATTGAGCGTGGCTCACCCTTTGTGGGGAAAAATTTTTGGTGCATGTTATACACTAGTGGATGGCTCGTATTCGGGGCCTCAAGGATGAATAAAAGCTGACTTGTGGCTTTTAAACCTTGTTTTGTAAAACTTTTATGAAATTCGATTTTGGACATGTAAATCTATGGAAATGATTGTAATTGAACTTGTATTAACTATGTTTGATGCATAGATTCATGATGTGGGACTATGAATTGATGTATATTGGACCTCGGATGGGTCATGTGATTAAATGTTGCATGACTGCACAAGTTGTGTTTTGGGTAGAGCTTCTCGTACAATAGAGATGCTGCCCAAATTTTGTTAAATTATCGATCCTGGTAAATGAGGCATAGCGGTGTGATATTGAGTTAGATGGTATCCATGGGTATTCTGTGGGGGTGATCAATGGATTGACAAAGGACCCCCGATTTTTGGTGTGTCACAGGTAGAGTTTATATTTCTCGCCATGTCATCTTTGAAAAAACTGGTCTGCCATTTGTTCAACCCACTCGGTTTTATTACATCTCTTTAATCTATGGAGATCTTTGTTCCTTTCTAAATTGGGAAGACTTCTCACCCAACAACTTAATGGCATCTTCCCCTCTGTCTAGCTTAGTACCTCTGAAGGATGACGCCTTTACTCTTGTTTTTGGGCCACCATCGCCAACATTTGGCCCATCTATCATCTCTACCATTGGTACTCCAGTGTGATCTTCCATAGAGCCCATAACAGGGCATTCTTTATCAACACCTGACACTACTCTTGTGCTTCTTTCAATTGCTGCTTCAGTAGCCACTTCATTTGGGTCTCCACTAGAGATAGTTGGGTATATCCCAGTTTCTACAGCTGCAACTTCAGCAACCCCTTCATTTGGGTTTACTCTAGAGAATTTAAATGCTATCTTGCTATCCTCTAATCCAACATCTGCTCCTATCCAATGGCTCTTTCAAAGCCCATGCTCACTTGGGCCAAAAGTGGAGTAAACAAACCCAATCCAAAGTACCAAAATTTTACAGCCCTTCGAGCTTATTCCACCATTCCTTCTGGACCTCAATCCATAATTATGGCTAAGTACTCTCTAGGTTGGTGTGTCGCAATGGAAGATGAATTTACTACCCTTGTTGCAAATCACATGTGGACACTTGTTCCATCACACCTTGACTTCAATATCGTGGACTAGAAATGGGTGTACAAGGTTAAGCTGAATTCCGATGGATCCCTCAAATGACTTAAAGCTCAACTCTTCACCAAGGGATTTAATCAAGTAGATGGTGTTGATTTTTATGAAATATTTTCCCCAGTTATCAAACTAGCAAGCATTTGTCTTGCATTGATAGTTGTCATTGTAAAAAGGAGGAAAAAACAACAACTAGATGTCAAAAATGCGTTCCTTCATCAATTTCTTTCTACCCCAATTTATATGAAGCAACCTCCTAGTTATCTTGATCCCGCTCATCCCACACACTTGTGTAAGTTGAGTCATGCCTTGTATGGCCTTAAACAAGCTCTCCGAGCTTACTTTGATCGACTCAATGACTTTTTTCTCACACTTGGATTCTATTGCAACACCAATCCCAGTCTTTTTATCTGCAAATCCTAGTATGGAATTTTGTTCCCCTCATATATGTGGACAATATGATCATAACTGGTGCTTCTTTAGCATTTTCTAGGAATTGAAGTTCATAAGCTTGCTTAGGGTCATTATCTTTCTCAAACACGATATGCCATGGACCTTTTAAATCGTGCTTCTATAAGTTATTGCAAACCCATATCCACACCCATGCCTTCTTACCATCGTTCCTTGTCTTCTTTGGATGACCCATATCCTGATACTACCCACTATCATAGCCTCTTGGGTGGTTTGCAATACATCACCTTTACTCGACCTAGCATTTCTTACAATGTCAATTTCATTTGTCAGTTTATGCATGCCCCAACCATGGCTTATTGCAAACTTGTCAAACAAATTTTAAGCTATATACATGGGACTACTCACTTTGGGTTACATATTTTGACCTCTAGCACTTTTGATTTATATGTCTTCTCTAACGCTGTAGATTACCCACTAAGTCGACGTTTTACCATGGGATTTTGTACTTTTCTTGGTAGCAACTGCATTTCTTGAAATGCAAAAAAGTAGCCCATTATTGATAGGTCTAGTACCGAAATTGAATATTGGTATATGGCCTCCACTGTCATAGAAGTCACTTGGATAACATTCTTCCTCTGTGATCTTGATGTCTCATTGTCAAGGCCTCCTCTACTGCATTTTGACAATATTAGAGCATTACGTATGACAATTAATCTAGTCTTTCATTGAAGGTCAAACCACACCGAGCTTGATTATCACCATGTTCGGGAAAAAGATTGCTTTTAGTTCTCTTGAGACTCGATTTGTTACGTCCAACAAGCAACTGGCAGATATCTTCACAAAACCACTGCCCAAACATTCCTTTCTGGATCTTCAAACAAAAGTTGGCCTTTGTTCCGATCCTCAACCAAGTTTGAGGGGGCATGTTAACAAAGATCTGAGGATATCAATTCAAACTCAAAGCAATCTATAGATTAGTTACTAGATAACAATATCTTTTTCTAATTCTCATCATTTTATCCTTTATGTTAGGATGTACACTACCATTAACATGGGACACTTGCTTTTTGTTTCTATATATATGAAACGCAAGGCTCTTTAATCTCTCACTATAAGACAGAGTATTTCTCAAAATTCTTTAAAAATAATAATGGTTCTTATGACCGTTATATAGACCTTTCCTTTTAGTTTAAGTGGTATATGTCTATCACACGAAATTCAGGATGCATTCCTCCTTTTAATCCATCCTACATTGATTCAATGAGTAACATCGTTACCAATCTCATACTCTTTATTAAGCGAACAGAAAATAGGATATTAGGAATATTTAATATGGAGTGAACACTAAATTCTTCTCTCTATAATAATAATAGTACTAGATCTAAATCAGTCAAAGACATAAAATTCTTATATTAGTGTGTTTGAAAACATGGGTTTAAATATGAAAATAAATTGGGCCACACGAATTTGTGACTAGGTGTCGAACCCATCCCAAGTGACCTGCTAGATTTCTCCAAGTGAGAAGTGTAACTCAACACGTGGGCTGCCCCTATAATGCTAGAAATACATGGAAAATCAATAATATCACCTGCTAATTTCATAAAACAAGTAAATTATATAACAGAGTATACAACAATGTTGTTGGAAACAAAAAGATTAGAGATTTCATCCCTTTACAACAATAAAGAAACAAACACTACTCTACAATATGCACATAAACAACTTCTTTACTTTTCCTCCATCTCTACTATGCTAGCTAGTGTCATAGTGGATCTCACTATAGAATTTAGTTCCGTGAAAAAAATAAATTTTCTTGAGTATACTAGACATCATAATCAATTGAAATATATCAAAAACATAGATCAAATATCATTTCTCCCAAAAATATCCACACTCCCAAACAAACCACAAATCATAATCAAAGTGATATTAAACTCACTCTAAAACTCAAATCAACCTCGTACGACAACATAATAAATATTCCACATTAGCCATGAGTCAAACAATAACATTTAATCAATTTCAAGATATCTACAATATTTGTGCATTGTTAAAATCAACCATATGTGAGCCATGCCAAGCTACAACACGATATAGTGGATAATACTCAAATCACAATTTTTTCATATTTGATCCATAACTTAAGCAATTCAACACAAAACAAATTTGGCAAAGCTAATTTTTACTTAGAAAATATAAACTTTGTACATAATATATTTTTATTTTCAATTGTTATGAAGCATTACACTCTCACCTTTTACCATTGAAAAATATACCACTTTTTTTAAGGTTGATCTCTAGGTGGAACCGAGGTCGTAGCCTCCGACCCTAATAATTAACATACGTACAAATACACGTGAGCATTAACTTCAAAATAACTCAATTGATACAAATAAATGTAGATGAGTCTGCTTTATGGTGTTTTGTATATAAGCAAGTAATCCTTGACAACCCTAACTTAGTAATTTTTTGGCTTTCACATTTGAGATTACACAATTAGGGGTCACTTTTTGATCACCAAAAAATTTGAACTCTATTTCATTTGAAAATTCAAATATCACATCTTTCCTAAAATAGTCTTTCAGAGCATGATATGCAGATAACCCAATCAAATCTCGAATATAAAGGGATAAAAGATCAACATATAGAACTTTGTTATCCATATGCAACACACAACTCGTGTATATTATGCCATTAACACTATCTCTCATACTGGGGTAAAAACAACTAAATTAGTATCCAACAATGTCAAGGGTTGGTTCAACCACCAATCTTCACACTACCAATTAAGGATGAAATAGATAAAGACCCTCTAAGAAGTTATATGTCTAGGTTCAACAAATTTGAAATACATGAGACCTCAATTTTGCTTAGGGAAATCTTGAATAAAATGACCTATCGGCCCCACATTGATAATAAGTGGCCTTCCCACCTCATTCGTCTGAAGATCCTCTGCTAGACTAATTGATTCCTTGCTTGAATGGACTTTGTCTCTGTCCTAAAAATATCCTTCCAACTCAGTTTATATTTTGATTGTTAAAAGGCTACATCCTTTGACTACTCTTAGAAGAACTGTCCGCATATTTACCATCCTATCTAGCTTCATATCTTAATTTCTAACAATGTTCTTCTTGGCTCTTTTTTTCCTTCACATCTTTTTACACCTGTCTAGCCATAAGGGCTCAGTATAAGTATTTTCTTGATAAGAAATAAGAGAAAGAATCTATAAACACTAGATCTAGTACCAAAAAGTATCATACTCATCCTTAGAGACCTATTAGGTTTCTACTGATAGAGTTATATAATAAAAACTTACTTTTTGTAGTGAAACTTAGTTACATTTTCTATTGAGAATGTGTATTGATAAAATATTTGCTTTATATTAAATATATGTTATGTATGCTTGTCTTTTATTTTATATTGTAGATAATCTGGAGTGCAGAGTTTGGACTATACACATCAGGTTAGATTATCATAGCCTTCTATGATATGAGCAAAGGTCATATTCTTAGATAAAATTTCACAAACTATTAGAAGGATTGTAGTGCAATATTCTGGCATTGTCTATAGGAAACTATTTGATGTCTCTGATCATTGCACCAGTACAATTTGTGTATTGGATATGATTGTTTTTGAGGTTATTATCTTTTTAGTGACTAAAAAAGAAAATAAATACCCCGTAATTGTTATAATTAGTTAAACTCTTAATTCTAATGTATTTGACTGACACATGCATATAATGATTGTTATTTTATTTCATCAAAGAATGAGATTCATATTTGAGTCAATAAACTTGATTAATTGAAAAATGACATTATTTGTATAGTGAAAATTAATTATTAAAGGAAACTATGACCCAATATTTAATTAAGTCAATGATGTCCTCTTGAGGAAACTTAAAAGTTTTGTCTATGTCACATTTTGCAAGTGAATTTAATTATTCGACATGACAAATAAGTTGAGTCATAAGATCTCAAGGATAAAAAAAATCAATTAAATATAATTTTTAATAATTTATTTAATTGACGAACTGTAACACCTCGCATTTTCTTTTATATATGCATATAAATATCTAGTAAAAGGGTGTTATAAAAAGGTGGATATGTGTAGTGATGTGTCTTTAAATCTTGGTAGATTTGAAAAGTAGAGATTTAAAAAGGTTAGTGGAGATAATAGTTAAATTTTTGTTTTAATAGGTGAAAATATGAAACTTAAGGTCCTAGAACTTGTACTAAATAGGTTTGGTGTAGAAATAGGTGTTGGAGATGCATAAGATGGCTTTGGAAGGGTTTAAGATGGATTGGAAATGAAAAATGGAGGAAATAGGAAAAAATTGGAAAAAACCGTACCGGTACTGAACCTACCGGTACTGCGTACCGGTACTAAATGGTCCAGAGAGTTCGACATACTGGTACAGCGTATCGGTACGACCGAAAGATTTTTGAAACTTAAATGTCGCGATCTTGGTCCGATTTTTGCCCTCTCTTTTGGCTCCATTTCCGCCCCTCCAACCTTAGAAACCCTAAGAGAGAAAGAATGGAAGAGAGGAGAGGAAGAAAGGAAGAGAAAAACAAGAGTTTAAGGGAGTTGGTCAAGATCTAAATCTAACTTTTCAAGAACAAAAGGTAGGGGTTTTCTCTCATTCACTTGCATTGAGGCTAGGATTACTTATATGTACTTTTTTCACTCTAAATCTTATATGTATGCTATAGATCATTGATTCTTGATAATATTACCATGCTTTAAATAATATTAATGGTGGGTTAACCATTAAATCCTTATTTTTGGCTAAAAACCATAGATTTCAAGAGAGATGAACTTTTCTCTAAATTTTACTTTATCCTTGATTTTCAAACCTTAGTGTTTCATATCGAACCATAAAATGATGCTATTGTGATCTCATGGACTTTACTTAGTTGGTTGTGGAATTGTTGCATGATATATTTTGGGGATTTGGTTAGAAGCTTGTGAATTGAGATAAATGTGAAAATTGTATACTTGGTTGGGTTGTTTGTGAGGCACATGAGTGAGAGGTTCCATATAAGGATGCTCATCCATTCTCAAGAGGTTTTCGGTAAAGATGCTTGAAAAACAATGTAGTGAGTAGTGAGAGGTTCCTTGTAAGGATTCTCACCCATTCTCAAGAGGTTCAAGGTAAGGATGCTTGGGAAACAATGTAGTGATTAGTGAGAGGTTCCTTATAAGGATGCTCACCCAATCTCAAGAGGTTCTCGGTAAGGATGCTTGAGAATCAAATGTGACCTAAAAAGGGGGTGGAGGTTACCCTAAAGTATGCCACCTACCAAAAGAAGTGTTGAGAATTGTTTATGACCATTAATGATTATCATTTGTATGTGGTGCTCGTTTATTAATTTAAGTATTGCGTTTACATAAACTTGAGATCCTTTTTCAATGTCACTGCTTTATTTCAAATTATGTATCTATGTTATGTTAAAAATGAGACCGACCGTTTTAAATGATTTTATAAACCTTGTATAGGTTTGAGAGAATTTTTCTACAGAGCTTCGTGCTCACCCCCTACCGCTAACATTTTTCAGATTACCCGCTAAAGGAGGACGTAAGGGTCGCGGAGCCCGCTACTTGGGAGACTCCACTTGACGGGAGTGTGGATCCCGAGGTAGATGCATAGAGTGACCTCATTTTCTTTTGTACTAGACTAGGATACTCTTTTGTACACTATAAGGTCTAGTTTATTTTGTTAATTTTGCTACGTTATATTAGTTAATTTTTAAGGTGTAATAGCAATGACGTGGGCTTATTCTTTTAGATAATGTTGTAATTATTTGTGGATGATAATTGAAGTCTTGTTCCTTAAGGGATTTTATTAGCGCTCTCATGATATGAATGATTTTAGAATGTAATGCCGTCCAGGGTGTGTTTTGGGGTGTTACACGAACATCTATAATCTTAAATGTGGGAAGATTATTAAGCATATAATAACGAGGTGCTTGAAATATAATTTTGAGATAAGACCCAAATGATCAATTATAATTTTTTAGTGAACTAACTTTTTAATAGGAGTAGTTCTAATTGAGGATAAGTTAAGAGAGAATAGATTAAGATGGTTAGGTCATATTCAACAGGTGTCGATAGAGGCACCGATTCAAAAAAGTGATAGAATTTCTCCTAATGGTACTAGAAGTAAGGGTAGACCTAAATTAACATTAAACAAAATAATAAGAAAAGATAGGAATTTAATTTAAATGAGCGTATAGCACAATATCGAAATGAATGACAAAGACGGATCATATAGCCGACCCCAAATTATTGGGATATATGACTTGGTTTGGTTTGGTTAGGATGTTTTGTCTGAGGTTGAACATATGATTCTTAGACCCATTGTAAGCCCAACCCTTATTTCTCCTTAGGATCTCTACCGTAGCCTATAAATATACACACTTTCTCTCAGGAGAGAGAAAGAGAGAATTTAGAGAATTGTAGCCGACACTACATTCATATTTTGACGTTGAAGGATATAGGCAGAAGATTGTATGGTCCATCGAGCTAGCTGTTCAGTTTTCATTATGCGTGTCGTCAACAGATCTTGAAACTGTCTTTCCAAAAAATGGTATCAAAGTCTTCGGTAATACTGCATATAGATAGAATAAAACCATATTGTCCAAGCAAAATGAGTAGATGTATACCATGATTGATGGGTATAGAACATAGAACCTTGTTAATCTTTATTATTGTAGTGTTTTTGCCCATTATTATTGTCACATAATTTATTATCATTTTATGTTATTTGATCCCACACAATTTAATCATGGTTAATATTATTGTGAATGATTTATACGATGGTTTATTTGTATTGTAATATTGCTGGTAGTATGTTAACTCCTTCGTGGAGGCATAGGAGCATGTATCATTGCTATTATTTTTGTATGGGATTTCCTGTGGAAGATAAACGTTTAGAAGCAATTTTTCACAGTGAAAATTGATTTCGCAAAGCAAAAACTATTTCAAAAATCATTTAGGTTTCGAGGCACTGTCCCTGAGTCCCTGACACCTGATCGAGCAGGTCGATTCTTGACAATCCAAACATAGTGCAACATAGAGGTGGTTGGATTCATCAAGGAGTGCTACGAACTATTTATAACATTGAAACTTTAGACATGACCATAATAGTTATGTAAAACCACGGTAAAATTGAACTTTTTCTGAAAAAGGACAAAATGGTAATTCGTCACTATAATACGAATTTGAAATAAGTATTTCTCTAGAGCTTGGATGACAATTTTCGTGAAACCTAGTCACCCTGACAATTTTTGTCAAATTCTGAGATAGTCGGATTTTACACGTATTATGAGGCGACTAGGTGGCAGGTGACCTCATAAAGGTCCCCAAAAATAGAAATTATAAAATTTTCTTATAATTGAATGAAAGTTCAAATAAAATTAATTTGAACTTAAACCGGGATGAAATAAATCGTTTCGGGGCAAAAACGGGCTCGAACAAGTGGAGGACATGTGGCTCGACGTGGGTGGAGTATTAAAATTATAAATAGGGTAAAATATCTAATATTTCAGCAGAAATATCTCTGAAAATTCTGCCAAAAACGTGTGAGGGAAGAGGGAGAAGAAAATAGGAAAATCCAAAACTTCTTTCGTTGATTCACGGAGTTCCGTCGGTCGGAATCCGTCGAACCAAGAATCAAAGTCGATCATCTCGACGAGGGTTATGCAACCACACCAAGAGCGAAAGATTTCACCAAAGATCTAAAGAGAATTTTTTGAGAAATCCAAGGTTTGAGATTGGGATTGGTGTTTTTTTGGAGGTTCTACCCTTCATTCTACGCTCCAAGAGGTAGGGTTTCCTCCTATTTTGGTTTATTTCCATCCTATGGTGTCCATTTGAAACAAGGGGTTGTTTTATGGGTTGTTATATAGGCTGTTTTGGGGCTGTTATATGGACTATTTTGGGGTTATTTTATGGGTGGTTATATAGGATGTTTTGGGGTTGTTATATGGACTATTGTGGGGCTGTTTTGTGGGTTGTTATATAGGCTATTTGGGGCTATTATATGGACTATTTTGGTGCTAGTTTATAGGTTGTTATATAAGCTGTTTTGGGGTTGTTATATGAACTATTTTGGGGTTGTTATATGAACTTTTTTGGGGTTGTTTTATGGGCTGTTATATTGACTATTTTTGGGCTGTTTTATGAGCTGTTATATAGGCTATTTTGGGGTTGTTATAAGAATTTTTTGGGGTTATTTTATGGGTTGTTATATGGGCTGTTTTGGGGCCGTTATGTGGGTTGTTATGTGTTATATTGTGCCTTGTGAAAGAGATGCATTATGACAAGTATATACATTAGATATCAAGTGTCATGACATATGTGGTTGATATGAGTACATATGACATTCATAGCATGTTGGACATAATTGTTGTTTGCAATGATTTATTACATTGCATATGCACGGAGACATCGTATATATTGGGTGTGAGTGCATTGTGATATCAAACACCACACTTGGTGATTGATAAGTGGACTGGGAAAGGTTGGGTCAAAGACCCCTTTGAGTTGCTTGATTGCATAAGAAAGAAACTTATGTCAGGTATAGTAAGGGCTAGATTCTCCCTCGGGTGCAAGCCCCGGCTACTTGGTTTATATACTCCAACGGTAATAGTCTAAAAAGTGTAAAAAGGCATACGGAGCCGGTGGTGTGATTCCAAAATCTGTTGCCCAACAAAGACACAAGATTTTGTTTTACAAAAATACCCATTTAATGGGTAACATCCAATGATTTGGTTTTATAAATACACAACTTTTATTTCAAACAATCATTGGATGTATGTAAACCCCCACATGTTTATATTACTATAGCAATATAATAATTTAGTAATTCAAATGTATGTAATGGCGTAAGAATGAATCATATAGGTTATAAACGTAGGAAATGCTAACATTGTAAATATTAGCTAAAGACTTAGTTTTAACTTTAGAATACATGAAATAGTTTGTAATCGAACTTAGACCAACTATGTTTGATATACAAATGTATGTTGTATAAGCTTTGGTTAGTTTTGGAAGGATTTGGAAAAGATTGGAAATGAAAAACAGCGAAAATAGGTAAAACTGGACAAACCGTACCAGTACCCCGAGGTCCAGAGAGTTTTTCGTACCGGTACTGTGTACCGGTACACCCGAAAGAAACCCAAAATTCTGTATAGTAAAAGTCGGGATTTGACCATTTAAAACACCTTTTTTCACTACATATTACCCCATTCTTCCATTCCACTCTCACCCTAAAAATTTTAGAACCCTAGGAGAAGATAAAGGAAAGAAGAAATAGGAGAAACGAGGTCTCTAAGGCTTGAGCTTTTGATTTGAACTTTGGAATCTTTGCTTTAAAGTAAGGGTTTTCTTCCATTCTCTTACATTGAGGCTAGGGTTATATAAATATACATGTTTTGACTCCTAATCATATGTATTTGTTATGAGTTCTTTGTTTCTTGATCCTCTTGCAAATATTATCATGTTTTACACAAAGTTAAGGTTGAATACCCATGAAATCTCTTGCTTTTGCTTTAAAATCCTAGTTTTTAGAAAAAAAATGAATTTCACCCTCTATCTTCACTTAATCTTGGTTTTGAAAACTTTAGTGCTTTGGGTTGAGGATTAAAATGATATTGTTGATGATCTCTTGTACCTTTTCGTAAATTAGTTCTATTGAAAATATCATTTGTGAGAATTGGGGATTTTTGGAATTTGCTCGTAAATTGGGAGATTTGTGGAATGGTTGTTTATTTGAGAAAATTATTGGCATCGTATTTTTGGTATGGTCATTTGGATGAACATGAGTGAGAGATTCCTTGTAAGGATGCTCATTCCTCTCAGGAGGTTCCTTGTAAGGATGCTTGAGAAATAAAACCTTGACGGTGAGAGGTTCCTTGTAAGGATGCTCATGACAACGAAACAAGTCCTTGAGGGTGAGATGTTCCTTGTAAGGACGCTCATGCCAAAGAAATAAGACCTTGAGGGTGAGAGGTCTCTTGTAACGATGCTAATGCCAATGAAACAAGTCCTTGAGGGTGAATGGTTCCTTGTAAGGATGCTCATGCCAAAGAAATAAGACCTTGAGGGTGAGAGTTTCCTTGTAAGGATGCTCATGCCAAAGAAATAAGACATTGAGGTGAGAGGTTCCTTGTAAGGATGCTCATGCCAAAGTGGACAATATTAAATCATGTGTGGGGTGTCAGTTTACTGTTGAAAATTGTATGGCTCATTGTTGGTAATTGGTTTCAACTTTCAGTATTAACTTTATTGTTGTTCGTAAACTAGAGATCTATTAAAATGTCATGATTTTACTTTAAAGGTTATATATATGCTATTTGTGAAATGAGACCGACTTATTTTACATGCTTTCAAAACCTTGTTCGAGTTTGGGAGGATGTTCCTACAGAGCTTCGTACTCACCCCCTACAAAAAATGTATTTTTCAGATTATAATAGCTTAGAGGAAGAGCTCGGCGTTGGGGAGCCGAAACAGTGGGAAGCTCCAATAGAAGGAGACGTAGACCCCGAAATGGATGCTTAGAGCATTATCTTCTTTTGTTATAGATTGCGACTTTGTAAAGCTCAATACTTTGTATTTAACTTCAAGTTTTATTTTGATTCTTTTGATATTGCGTCTATGATTTGACTTAGTCTTGGCATGGGACAATGATGTAAATGTTATATATGATGAATGAAATCCTTTGAGATATGAAGTTATGTAGTGCTCTCATGATGTGAATGGTTTATAAATTGTAATTCCGTCTAAGGTGGTTTTTTGGGGTGTTACAATGTATTTTCATCTATTGATGGATTCATTACACATGTGCATTGCATCGTGTTGTGGGAGTCGGTGAGGACTCGAGTTGAAGTTGCATGAGTGAGTCTCATCTCAATTCATAGCATGACATTGAAGTTCCTATCATGATTGCAATTCTTGATTGAAAAGAATATTACTTATAAATTGTTGCATGTGCACATTTCATATGCAACTAGGGTGGGGAGTACCCGCTATAGGAGATACTCTATTGAGCGTTATTCACCCTATACGGAAAAATATTTCAGGTGCGAGATATATGCCAGTGGATGTCTCACATTCAGAGCCTCAAGGGTGAAAATACAGACTTATGACTTTTATAACTCATTTTTGTAAAAATTTTGGAGAAAATTTAGTCTTGGCATGTATTCTGATGAAAGGGACTGCAACTGAACTTATGTGGACTATGAATTGATGTATGCTAGACCCCGGATGGTTCATGTAAGAGCTTCTCCAAGAGGTTAGCTAAACCCTCCCCCTTAGCTATTTTAGATAGGTTTTCCTTAAAACATGGCTCCAAGAGACTAGCTAAAAGGCTATCTAAAATAGATAACCTCTTTTTTGCTAGATAAATGTAGCTAGCCCTATTTGTGGCTATCTAAAATAGATAACCCCATTTTCATTATATTTGTAGGTATATTTCATACATACATTTAGATTTATCTTTTTTTTCATACTTACATTCAGATCTTCAAAAAATATTCGGTGGGTATATTTTACCCAATCTTTCTTTCTTTTATATTTTACCCAATCATGTGGGTATTGGTTTACTTGATGGGTCTTGCCTGATTCGGTATGCGTCGAGTTCGTGTCAATATTCGTGTTAATCAAAAACTATTTAATTTGACAACAACTAATATAACACTATTTAAAAAATTATAAAATTCTTATTTGTTATCTACAATACTCGTTAAATAATTATTTTTCTTTCTATAGTACCCATTAATCATGTTGTTAGTCGAACCTTTATTTGACCTATTTATTACTCGTGTCAACGAATTGTGTTATTTTCGGGTTCGTGTCGGGTTCCGTTAGAGTCGGATTCACCTTCGAGTCAAAAATTGACACTCCTATTGGTTTAGTTGTTAATTTGTTTGTATTATTGATCATTAATTTTTTAAATTTTGATAACGTGGAGAAACACGTCATGTGGCGTCATCAATATGGTGATGATATGACATACCAAATAATATTTTAAATTTTATTATTGAAAGTTAGTTGAAGTGGTTAGTTAAAATAGATAGCGTTGTTAGAGTGAGTTTGAAAAAGTGGTTAGTTAAAGTAGATAATACAATTTTTAAATATATTTTGATTAGCTATTTTAGATAGCCCTCTTGGAGATGCTCTAATTAACTGTTGTTATAGAATTATGGATAAATAGACCCGGTGTGGTCAATGTTTACTTACAAATGGACCTGGTGTGGTCTATATGGAATATTGAGCCTCGGATGGGTCTTGTAATTATATGATGCACATGTTGTATTTTTGGGTAGAGCTCCCCCTATAAAGGAGACTCTGCCCAAATTTTATTAAAATAAGGATTTCGGTAAATGGGACAGAATGATGTGATATCGAGTTACACAATATCTACGGGTATTTCGCGGGTTGATGGGTGATCAACGGACACCCAGATTTTGGGGTGTGACAAGTTAGGAGTCTTTGTTTAAATAGTCTTCTTATTTATATTGGTCTCTATTTTTGTTATTCATGTTTTGATTATATGGGTAATTAATTATATAACAATACCCTAACATGTGGACAACGTGGATAATTGACTTGATTTAAAACAGGGATGTTCAAAGTATGTATGTGTACTTAGAAATTTAAACTAAATTCTCAAATTCTATATGGATAGTTATGGGAATTTCATTTTTTATTTATTGCATGTATGTATACTACATATAAAGATGGGATAACTTGGTATTTTGATAAATATATCAAGCTTCCTTGTATTTTACTTTAATAAAAAATTAGATACAATATTTTTTTATAACCCTCACAAAATATTAAATAACTAAGTGAGAGTGAGAATTTATTTTATATAAATTCCACAGTCTCCATTATTGGTTTATAGGTGATGTAATTAATTTTGCATGTTAACTTTAGTACCTTCCTCTCCATCGAATGAAATTAATTATGGAATCACTGATACAAGCTTCCTAAGAGGATTATTTTGGGTAATTTTTATTATGAACTTACTTCTCCATTTGAAAGGGCTCATTATGAAACAATTGACACAAAAATAAGTAATGGTATGCACTTAGCTATAAATAGCAGTATCCTCTCTATCTGAATCACTACTATTATTTATAGAACTAAAGTTAAACTAACTATTTAATTTAATTGTTATGGTATAGTGACTAGAGAGCAAAATTAATAGGCAATAATCTATCTAAATAGATGATGGATAGTAGGTGTCCTTCCTATAGAGGCATGTTATTCACAGTGATTTAGGCTGTTGGTGAATTTATTTAGAAATTGGTTTAGGGAACCAAATTCAAATTTGAATTCAATTTTTTTTGATTTTTTCCATCATTATTTTTAATTCAGTAATTTTCAGGTTTTGAAATGAATTCATTCAATCCTCTTTCTACCATACTTAAAGAATCCAAACTATTTGGACCATACTATATAAACTGAAAAATAAACTTGAATATTGTGTTGACTGCAGAACCTAGTGAGGGGCAATCGAAAAGGAAGTTCAAGCTCACTGGAGGTGGAAAAAGGTTGATAAGATTATGCCCACCACCTACAACATGATTATGAACCTCAGAAATTTTTAGGGATCAAAATCGTGTTGCTAAGCAAGTTGTGATGAAAGATATGATGAACACAAGCATGTCTAAAGGGGCACCAGTAAGGGATCTTGTTTTGAAGATGATGAGTCTTCTTAATTCACTGGAGATCTTTGGAGCTGAGATTTACAAGGATACCCAAGTTAACATCATACTCCAGTCTCTGTCAAAAGCTTTTAAGCAGTTTTGCCATAATTACAGTATCAATAAGTTTTCTTATTCTCTAGCGGAACTCTTTAAGGAACTCCAAGGAGTTGAAGGCCTCTTTCAACAACAACCTCGTGCTTATGTGATTGAGAAAAGTTCTAATCCTAAACAAAAAGGAAAGAAAAAGCATAAAAAGGCTCAAAAGTATATGGTTGACCTCAACAAGTTCAGGGGCCTTAGGGAGCAATGAAAAATCTCAAGGACAAGTGTTTTCATTACAAACAGTCCAGACACAAAAGAAACATTGTCCAGTCTGTAATACCCCGTTCCATGTTGGCAAGGAATTAGTTAAAGAATATTATCTTGGAAGGAATAAGAAAAATTTTAAAGAGGAATTTAGAATAGTCTAGAAGAATTTAGAATATTTGAGAAGTTTCTAGAAAAATCTAGAATAGTCTAGAAGAATCTAGAATGTTGGAGAATATTCTAGAAAGTTCAAAAATAATCTAGAACAGTCTAGAACAATCTAGAATGTTGGAGAAGTTTCTAGAAAGATCCGGAAGATTCTAGAACATTGAGGAACCTAGAGCACTGTAGAAGAATCCGAAAAATTCTATAACAATCTAGAGAAGTCTAGAATATTTTAGAAGGTTCTAGGGGATACTAGAAGAATCTACAGAGATTTAGAATGTCCCGAAAAGTACCGAAAGGACTTAGAAGGATGGAGAAATCTTTAGAATATTCTAGATACTTGTGGAATTGCTTTGTGCAAAATGAGCTTGAAACCTAGAAAGATCTAGGAAATGAGAGACGGTAGAATATTCTAGGGAATGTCTCCTAACAATGTCACATTCTAGAATAATCCCAAGATGCCTATAAATAGGGCATTTGGGATTGGATAGAAGGGACACAAGAAGTCTTCCACTTTCAAGAAAAAATAGAGTGTAAAAGAGAGAAAAGAAGGAAGGAAGAGCACCTTATCAAAGGAGAAAGAAAATTGTGAGAAAAGAGGAAAGACATTGATAGCATCTCACTCTACTTCGGGTAACAAGGAACTCTCAAGAAGCATATTATTTGGATTTGAGGTGAGTGGTTTGGCATGCTACGTATTTTTAAAAATTCTCTGTATCCCTAAACATTTTAAAAACGATACATCATGTTTGTTCATTACTACCTTTACCAAATGTTTTATTATGTGTCTATATACTTGTGGCATACGATGAATTCTTTTGTGAAGTATTGTGACTTAATCACTTGTTTATATGGTGAGACTTTGTGATGGTAAATGGGACCAAAATTAAAAGTCCAGGAAAATTATTCTTCTGTGTGCAATGACTCTGGCCACTAGGGAACAGACCCGGGGGAGGCTGAGGTGACCCTAGTGCTCAACGGTTGAAGGAACAGTGCCTGGTGCGTCCTGGTGACCTTCATCGGATCGTCTTAGGGAACAGACCCGGGTGAGGCTGTGGTGACCCTAAGTACGATGTTGGATCCAACTTTGAGATCTTTTGGTATTTGATATGGGTTCCCATCGATTATTGGATATCGTACAGTCTCCACCATTATGATATGATTCATTGTTGTGGTATGATTTTTGGTTGAAACTCGATTGTGTTATTATTGAAAATTTGGTTATCTTTGTGAAGTTATTTTTCCAACTATTTGATTTACATGTCGTATGCCAAAAATATTTTTCAGCTACTTTGAATATGCATGTCTTTCCATTCACTGAGCTTTTTAGCTCATGCTTTTAAAATAAAAATTTTCAGGTAAATGATTGGAGTGTCAATAGCAGATTCAGAGAATTGATTGGGGACTAATAGTGTTGTGACTTCCGTAGCATATACCATATAGCCATCTTTACTTGTTTGGATAATTGGGACAAACAGGTATAGGTATGTTGATTTTGACATATTGACATGAGATCAATTTAGTGTTAATGTTAGTTTATTATTAGGCTTACGTGTTCTATAGGTTATCGATCTATGGTTCATGGCCGGTCATGCCCTTGGAGTTGGGGTGTGACACAGTCTACCTCAACAAAGTGGACTATCCAAGTAATTTCATTTGATAGTACCATTTATAGTGGTGTTATCTACCGGTACCTAGTGTGTAGATACATGAGCCACTAATCATGTCTGTAAAATCTTGTAGGAATTCCAAGGAACCAAGTGGCTAAGTAATGTGGAGACTATATGAACAATGATACAAAATGGCAACAATTGCAGTAATTGATTTACATTTATATTTTAGTAGAGATAGGGTTTTAATTTAAAAAACTTTCTTTATGCACGTGATATTAGAAAAAATTTAGTTTCAGTTTCTACATTAATTAAGGATGAATATAATATTTATTTTAGTAACTCTGTGGTTATCAAATATAATAAGCATTTTATCTATTCAGGTTCATTGGTGGGTGATCTTTATATTATTAATCTTGTCTCACCCACACTGTAATTAAATAAAATGAATGACCATTAAGTTCATTTGAAGTGGAGGCACTTCTAGTCCAAGAATCTTGCTTGAAAGGTAAATTGACCAAGAGGCTATTTATAACCAAGGGCTTTAGAGCAAAGGATCCGTTGACATTGGTTCATTCTAGTATGTGTGGACCTATGAATGTCCAAGTTAGAGGAGTATTTGAATATTTTATCACTTTCATTGATGATTATTCAAGGAATGAGTACAGTAATTTGATGCGATGTAAATCTTAATAATTTGAGAAATTCAAAGAGTTTAAGAATAAAATAGGGAAGCGCCAAGGGATGTGTATCAAGATATTACGATCTGATCGTGGTGGCGAATAACTCCTACGAGAGTTTAGAGACTACTTATAAGAGGTAGAGATAACATTCCAGTTGTCTGCACCTGGCACACCATAGGAAAATGGTATGGTAGAAAAAAGGAATAGGACTCTTATGGATATGATGAAATCTATGATGAGTTATTCAATTATTCTTGAATTTTTTTTTTTTTGGGATATGCCTTGGAAACTATGACATATATTTTGAACTTGGTATCATCTAAGTGAGTGCCTACTACTCCCACCGACCTATGAACTGAGCATAATCCTAGCCTACAGTATGTTCGAATTTGGGGGTGTCCATCACATGTGCTGAAAGGGAACGCGGATAAGTCTAAATCAAGAATAGAAGTCTTCTTGTTTGTAAGGTATCCAAGAGGAACAAAAGGTGGTTTTTCTGTAGTTTTAAGAATTATAAGGTCATTGTTAGCACCATCCAATGAAAGAGTATACAATATCCCATTGCCTCGTCGTAGTGGGGAAGAATATCGATACACGTGAAGATCCTGCACAACTTGTCACTAAATAATACACAAATACAGGCGGTGTCTCATCATAGTGGGAGGGTTATTTGTCAACTCAACTAGACCTATAACGAAACACTCCAAGATAAAGGTGAAGAACTTTGGCAAAAGGCTATGATGTCTAAGGTGGAGTCCATGTGCTCCAATCAGGTCTAGGAATTTGTAGAACCACTCAATGGGATAAAACTCATTGGATGCAAGTGGATATATAAGAGAAAGAGAAGATCATATGGTAAGGTGAAAACCTTTAAGGCAAGGCTTATTGTGAAATGGTTTTCTCACAAAGAGGGAATCGATTACGAGGAGTCTTTTTTGCTGGTATCTATGCTAAAATCAAGCTAGATTCTCTTATCCATTATGGCTCTTCTCGATTACGAGATTTGGCTAATGGATGTCAAGTCAACATTCCATAACAAAAATCTTGATGAGAACATCTATATGTTGCAACTAGACGGATTCATAGTAAAGGGCTAAGAGCATCTAGTGTGCAAGCTTAAGAGGTTCATATATGGACTTAAGGAGGTATTTAGGTCTTGTAATATTCATTTTGATCGGACTATAAAATCTTATGATTTTCATCAATGCCCGGATGAGTCTTGTGTGTATAAAGAGCATGACAAAAACGTGGTGGTGTTTCTAGTACTTTATGTAGAAAATATCTTGCTCATTCGAAATGTGTAAACCCCCACATGTTTAAAAGTGATGTAATGATAGATTGATTAGTATTTAAATATATTAAATGGTGTAGGAATGAACCACATGGGTTATAACCGTAGAAAATACTAATATTGTAAATATTAGTCAAAACTCGATTTTAGTTCATGAATATATGGACTAGTGGTAAAATAACTTCTATCAACTATGTGTGAGGTGCAAATATATGTTGTGTAAGTTTGGGTTGACTTTGGAAGGGTTTAGAACGGATTGGAAATGAAAAACGGAGGAAATAGGCAAAACTGGGCAAAACCATACCGGTACTAAACCGTACTGGTACTGTGTTCTGGAAAAATTTGGTCCAGAGAGTTAGACGTACCGGTACGACCGAAAGAGATTTGACAGTTTAATGTCGCGATTTGTGGTCCATTTTCGCCTTATAAATACCTAGAGACGCCTCCTTATCCTTTATTTCGGCCCTTCTAGCCTTAGAAAACCCTAGAGAGGAAGAAAGAAAGAGAAAAACACAAGATTTGAGGGGATTTGCACCTTGGAGTAAATCAAAACCTAGCTTTTCAAGAACACAAGGTAGGAGATTTCTTCTCTTTCTCTTACATTGAAGTTAGGGTTTATGTATATATGTATGTTTTGCTCTAAACGTTATATCTATGATATGAAATCATCATCTCTTTGTATTTTGAGCAAAGATTACATATTTTTAAACAAAGTTAGGGTTGAATACCCATGAAATCTCTTTTTGTATTTCAAAACCCTTGATTTTGGAGAGTGATGAATTTTTTTCTTAAATCCTTCCTTTATTATTGATGTTGGAACCATAGTGCTTTGTGTTGAGTAATAAAATAATGTTGATAATGATCTCTTGCATGTTTTTCTTTAAATTGTCTTATTTGAAAATATCATATGTGAAGAATTAGGGATTTTTGGCGTTACTTGTGGTTTGAGAAAATATGTTGGATATTTGAGATAGTGGGTGATCTTATATTTCTTGAATGGTTGTTTGGATGAACATGAGTGAGAGGTTCCTTGTAAGGATGCTTATTCCTTTTTAAGAGGTTCCTTGTAAGGATGCTTAAGAAGCAAAGGTTGAGGGTGAGAGGTTTCTTGTAAGAATGCTCATGCCAAATGAGGACAATAGGTGATATCCTTGGGAGATTCCTTGTAAGGATGCTTGAGAAGCAAAGCCTTGAGGGTGAGAGGTTCCTTGTAAGAATGCTAATGCCATCCTTACAAGGAATAGTATGAATGCTCATGCCAAAAGAGGACAATATGTGGTATTCTCGAGAGGTTCCTTGTAAGGATGCTTGAAAAACAAAGCCTTGAGGGTGAGAGGTTCCTTGTAAGGATGCTCATGCCAAAAGAGGACAGTATGAGATTTTCTCAAGAGGTTCCTTGTAAGGATGCTTGAGAAACCAAACCTTCAAGGTGAGAGGTTCCTTGTAAGGATGCTCATGCCTTGAAGGACAATATATATCATGTGTGGGTAATGGTTTATATTTTGGAAATGGATGCTTATTGAAACTTAGTTGTTGTTGTTCATTTCTATTACTATTGCTACTTAAACTTGAGATCATTTGTAAAATGTCCCTGTTTTTCTTTCTAAATTAATATATGATATTTGCAAAATGAGACCAGCCTTTTTATATACTTTTATAAACCTTGTTCGAGTTTGGGAGAAATGTTGCTACAGAGCTTCGTGCTCACCCCTTACAAACAACATATTTCAGGTTTGTGTCTAGAGGAGGAGCTCGGCACTGACGAGCCGGGACATTGGGAAGCTCTGATAGCGGGAGACACGAATCCCGAGGTGGGTGCTTAGGATATACACTTTCTTTTGTTCTAGGCTAGAATATTCATTTTCAACCTTGTAAAACCTAGTTTTCTTTTGTTATTTCCGCTGCGCTACAATAGTTAATTTTTGGAATGTAAAGGCCAAGATGGGTCTATTCTTTTGGGATAATGATGTAAATTCTATGGATGATTTAATGAAGTTGTATCTATTGATAGATTATGTTAGTGCTCTCATGATGTAAATGGTTATAGTATAAAATGCCGTCCAGGGTGGTATTTGAGGCGTTACAAAATGATATGGGGTGGTATCTTCTATTTAGGTATAGTTATCCAATCAATTCTATTTGAATGATTTGGGGGAAGCTAGCCACATCATTGGGATCAAGCTTATGCGAGATCGTAAGGATAGGACATTAGGTTTATCTCATGCTACCGATATTGATACCACTCTAGCCCGTTTTAGCATGCAAAATTTCAAGAAATGATTTATTCCTTTAAGATATAGAGTTTCTCTATCAAAAGAGAAATGTCATTGGACACCAAAAGAGATAAAGAGCATGAACACCTTTCCTTAGAGCATGTGACACCCCAAAATTCGGGAGTCCGTTGATCGCCATCAACCCGCGGAATGCCTGTGGATATTGTGTAACTCGATATCACGCCTTTGTGTCCCATTTACTGGGATCCATAATTTAACTAAATTAGGCAGAGTCTCATTTGTACATGGAGCTCTACCCTAAACCCAACCTGTACAATATATATAAAATGACCCATCTGAGGCGCAATATAACACAATGACTGCACCGGGTCCATTTATGAGTAAAAATTGACCACACCAGGTCCATTTATCCATACTCATATAAAAACATGAAAGGTTATATTAAAACAGTCCATATGAGTTCAATTACAACTCTCTTACATAAAATTATATGCCAAAACTATTTTGTTCCAAAATTTTTACAAAATGAGTTGTAAAATTTACAAGTCGGCTTCTTCACCCTTGCAGCCCCAAATGAGAGTCGACCACCAGCGTATATCTGGCACCTAAAATGTTTTCCTGTATAGGGTGAGCCATGCCCAGTAGAGTAATTCATACAGAGGTTACTCCCCACCTAAGTGCACGTACAATGTTCACATCCAACAATTCATATTCACATCAACATTCCAAGTAAGAATATGCAATTCTAGGTTGGAATTCTACCATGCCATGATATGAAATGAGATAAGACATACTCATGCATCACAACCCGAGTCTTCACCAATTTCCACCACACAATGCAATGCCAATGTGTAATAAAATTTATCATTTTTTAATTATATCCAAAGATCACTTTAAAATAAAAGTCATGTGTTTATAAACCAAAACTTGTTAGATGTTACACCTCGAATGATCATTTCATAAACAAAACCATGTGTCTTTATGGGTAGCGGATTTTGGAATCACACCGCTTGCTCCGCAAGCCTATCTACACTTTTTGGACTTTCACCGTCAGAGTGTATGAACCAATAACCGGGTTTTTCACCCGAGGGAGTGTCTAGCCTTTCTTGCTATATCCGACACAAGTTTTTCATGTCATGTGACCATGCGACTCTGTTGAACCTTGGTCCAACAGTACCGAGCCCACTTATCAATCACCAAATGTGGTGTTTGCTTTCAACCATGCACTCACACCCATAAAATGCGATGTCCCAGTGCATATGCAATGTAATGTGTCGTTGCATATCAATGTCATGTTTCATATGTGATGAATGTCACACGAACAACTTAAATCACACATTTCATCACATATCATGGACAATTATATCATATGCATATAACCACCAAAAATTCATCACAATGTATATATATAAATGCACATATATCAACATTTCTTCAACACAATTTCTTAAGCAAGTTATTACATAATCAAGTAATGACACACTTAATTCTCAAGGTATAATGTAAACACATAATATACCCACAAAATAGCCCATATACAGCCCACGAAACAGCCCCTAAACAGCTACAAAATAGCCCACATTTCAGCCCAAAATAGTCCCTACCTTAAATCAGCCCAAAAAGGTACGAATAAAACTAAAGTAGGAAGAACCCTACCACTTGTAGCGTAGATTGAAGTGTAGAAACTTCAAGAACACCAAAATCAACTTCAAAACCTTGATTTTCCAAATATCCTATTGTGAAACCCGAGAAATTTTGAATTTTTCTAAAAAGGGCAAAATGGTAATTTATCACTATAATGAGAAAATTAAAATACGTGTTCTATTGACCTTGTATGACACAACGGTCTTCGCCGTTGGACTCGTATCACGGAATATAGCTATCATGTTGAATTTCGTTGAATTCCGAGTTAAGATAAAATTTTGCACGTAACTCGAGACAATTAGGTGGCGGGTGACGCCACTAGGGTCCCAAAAATCGAGAAACTCAAAATTTAATTATTTTTGATGAAAATTTTAAATAAAATTAAATTAAGTTAAACCCGTAATGTGATTAATCGTTTCAGGGTATAATCGGACCCGATTAAGCGAGGGACACGTGGCGCGACTTGTGCCGCGCATTTAAAAAATATAAATAGGTGTAAATATCTTAGCAAATCAGATTTTTGCTCAAATTATCAGCTCATTTCAGCTGGTTCAGCCGCCCAAGAGAGAGGAAGAGAGAGAGAGAGAGAGAGAAAATCAATTCTTCAACCTTTCTTCCGCCGATTCTCGGACAGCCAATAGAGGAAATCAATCACCATCACGAGGGCTATGTCTACGTACCAAAAATAAGTGGTTTTACCGAAGATCCAAAGGGAGAATTTTGGAGAAATCAAAGCTAGGAGGCTTGGGTAGTGTTTTTGGAAGTTTTGGCACTTCCTCTACGCTACAAGAGGTAGGGTTCTTCCTACCTTGAACTACTCTTTCCTTAGATGGTTGTAATTTAAGGGTTTGATATAAATATTAAGCATATGGATAGATTTTTCTATATGACTATGGTAATGGAAATGGAAAAGTGAGCATAGAAATGGTTTAGACTACTTGTTGGCTTGATTTTGATATATGGAAGCTACATGCGATCTATCATGTAACTTAGTGAAATTGAAGGCATGCTATATATTTTATAAATTATGCCTTGAAGGTGTTTGATGATATGCCTTGAGTATTTGAAAATTGTTGTTTTGATTGAATTGAAATAACATGCTTAAGTTATGTGATAGCTTGTGGAATCATGTGCTTATGACATGATTTATGATTGATATATATTTGTTGATATATGCATGTATGATATATTAACATTGTGATGAACATGGTATTTACATGCTTAAGAGATAAATTTCCCTTGGATGTATTGAAACTGTTCATGCGTAATGCTTAGCATATTGAGCATTATGTTATGTGCAATGGGACATGGCATTGCATATACACGAAAACATCTCTTTGCATGAGTGTGTGCATGAGTGTCATCAATACCATATTTGGTGATTGGTGGAAGGCTTGAAAAAGTTGGGCCGAAGGTCTAGCTAAGCCGCAAGAGTTCATGGAGTTGGGTTAGGGTAACAAGAAGAGGCAAGACGATCTCTCGGGTGCAAGACCCGGTGTTTGGGAAATGCACTCCCTTGGTTCAGTCCATGAAGTGTGTGGGTGTACGCGGAACCCTTGGTGGAAGTCCATGAATTCCGTATGGGTTGGATGACCCTTGGTGTGAGTCCATTAATATCCACCCCAAGAAAGACCCTAGTATTGAATATGTCATTTGATGTGAATATAAATGACGAGATTGAAACACTTTGGCAATCCATTGTGTTGTGAGAGTCAGTGAGGACTCGTGTTGAAGTGAATGAGTGAGTGGCATCTCATTTCATGTCATTGTTGCATTCCAACGTTGGATGCATGCTCTAGTATAAAATGGTTGATTTTTACGTTGGACATGAATGTTGTATGAGCATGAGCATCTTAGGTGGGAGTAGCCTCCGTAGGATCTACTGTACTGGGCGTTGGCTCACCCTATACGGGAAACAATTTCAGGTGTTGGGTTTGCTTCGGCAGATGGAACCCATGGAGAGCATCACGGGTGAAGGGGGCCTACTTGTGGCCTTATTTCAAGATTTTGTAAAACCTTTTGTTACAAATGGTTTTTGGCTTGTAGATTATGCAAATAATTGTGACAGAGTTTGTATAAATCATGTATAATGTATAAAAAAACTTCATTATATATGTTTGGAATGAATTTGGATTGGTTTTGGTTGGATTGGAAATGAAACAGCAGGTTTGGAAGAATTCTGGGCGGGTGTTACCGTTCGAACGGTGTCCATGTTCGAACGTCAGGAACTTGCAGTACTTTGGTTTTGCCTTCAGTGAATAGTATTTTTATCAGAGTACCAAAGTACTGGGAGCAACATCCGTTCGAAGCCACTTCACGTTCGAACGTCAGAAGCAACCCACGTTCGAACGCCAATCCACGTTCGAACGTTGGGAGTTAAACTGAAATTTTTGAAATTTTAAAACTAAGTCCCTATGCTTGTGGACTTTGATTTCCTAGTTTCCAATGATACAAATGAACACTAATGGAGGTATATTGAGGTATGTTGAACCTCGGTTGATTTAAAGATAACTTGTACATGAGTTATACTTGTGATTTATAATCCCGACCTAAGGGATGTTCCTGACATGATGTCGGGTTATGCGACACTCACAGGTATTTTTGCGGGTTGACGGGTGGTCAACGATCAATAAAGGACCCCCAGATTTTTGGGGCGTCACACCTATTTTTGGATCTTTAGTGAAATCTCTCGTTCTTGGTGTGGGTACGTGATGAGCACATAATATTGCACATTTCATGGCCTCATTACATTCATTATAACTCAACTTTTGCATTTAATTACTTAGTGTTAGCCTATTTTATGAATAATGTTGAATTCTCGATGTTGCATGTTTTGATAGTTTAAATATTGGATAGGACCTTGAAACTATGTTGGATGTGTGGTAATCGCATGGACACAATACATGAAGAATTGGAGGCTTAAAAGTGAAGAAATCAAGGAGGTATTGGTGTTTTGGAACAAAGGCACCAGCTGCCACATCACTGGGAAGCACTGCCTCTGTTGTCCTCCATTTTGACCATGATTTACTTAGAATCTGGAAAAAGTTCAAAACATGAAAGTTGTAGATCTGGATGTCTTCTGTATCGTGTCAAAGTTTCAGCTCAATCCAACGGTTAGATCAAGAGTTATGACATTTCTACCGAAGGTGGTCCAATGTAGAAAAACAGCTCCGTAGCACTGCTCCGGTACCACGAACCTTCTGGCCAAAAAACAGCCTGTAACTCAACTTTGAGGCTTGGGCGTCCCACCTACAATTCTCCCACTTGCCCTCCAACATTTCCTTACACATCTACATGCCTCCTACACTCAAGTGAAAGACTTTGAAGGCCAATGCATTAATGGAGGATGGGAGTGAAGTGGGCTGCACAGGGGGTTGCAGGCTAGCTTGTCAAGAGCCATCACTCAGCCCCTATGGATGGGAGGCCTGCTCTTACACCTTGGGGACCATCATGCACGAAAATAAAAGGCTCACACTCCATATATCTCAGCATTATAAAAGGGAGAGGAGTGGCTACCTAAGCATAGTTTTAGTTCAATGTAAAAGATGATGAATAGTAGTTATGTTTTTGCAATTTCTTCACCATTTTCATCCATGTAAGCTTTAATCTTCTTGTAATTTATATTTCTTGCACTTTAATCTCATTCCTTTCAAGTTTGTTGCTAGTTTAGTTATATGTTCTTGAATCTACCATTGTTGTATTAAA
>CM042186.1:20462307-20521462 GCA_023539305.1 Ilex asprella
TAGTTTTAGTTCAATGTAAAAGATGATGAATAGTAGTTATGTTTTTGTAATTTCTTCACCATTTTCATCCATGTAAGCTTTAATCTTCTTGTAATTTATATTTCTTGCACTTTAATCTATTCCTTTCAAGTTTATTGCTAGTTTAGTTATATGTTCTTGAATCTACCATTGTTGTATTAAAGCTTTCTTCGCTTCCTAGCTTAAAATGGGTATTGTTGATTTCTCTTATTAGCTTAAGATTTCTTGCATTTAGTTAAGTTTGAATCTCCATTTCATCCTTGTCTCTTTACATTATGAATGTCTTGCTTTTAATATGAGTAGTTATGATTTAAGTTGGTTAATCCAAGGGAAGACCTCCACTTGAGGATTCCATTTCAACTCTTCTTCATTCCTTCCTTTTGAGTCAAATGGTTCGGTTTGACGGGGTTGAGAGTGGATGAGTCGGTGAGCCTTTGATATCCCGTAGGCCTAGTCACGGGTTATGTTTAGATACTCACCAATCTCGTCCCTAGCTTCCCCCGAATCAATCGTTCATTCATGCTCAATCGGAGGAAGGTTTTGAGTTGATTTGGTATTCCCATCGAAATGAATCCTTTGGATTAGCCAACACTTGTTTTCTTGCATTTTCATTTACAAACACAACCCCAAAACATAAACAAAAGATTTTACATTTTCTTTACCTTTTTGCAAAATCACTTTCACAAAACTCCCTTTCCTTCCCTGAGGAGACGACCTTGGAATACTCTTCCAAGTAAAACACTGATACACGAAAGTCTCCTTGTGATTGGGGAGCATTTTTGTGCACACACATCCAATTCTATATCATTCTATTTTCCTTTGCCTCTTGCCCTTTCTTTTGACACTATCCCAAGGGGAAGAAATCCTTACCCTCGCTCATACATTGCATAGTTTGAGGGATAGTATTTAGGGGTTAGTGGAGGTTAGGTTTATCCAAGCAATCAGTGCGTAGCCCTTGTCGCGGTGATCGACTTTAACTCTTGGTCCGAGTCGATCCGAGCGAAGGAACTTCGAAGATCGAAGGTCGGAAACTTAAAGAACCTTCTTTTCTCTCTTCTCTCTCTTGGGCGGCTGAACAAGGCTGAATAATGGAGATATTTTCAAAAAAAAAAAATGATTTAAGTCACTATTTATAATTTTAATTTTGCGGTCCATGTCGCACCGCATATTTCCCACATATTTTCCACTTCCAGGTCCATTTTTCGTCCCGAAAAGATTTATTACAATCTGGTTTAAGTTTAAATTAATTTTATATGAACTTTAATTCATTTCTAATGAAATTTTCAAAAAATTATTTGTGGGGACCTTTGTGAGGTCAGACTATCTCGGAATTTGACAAAATTTGGCAAGACAACTACATTTTACGATGAGAATCCAATGACGAAGTCCGATGTGTCATCCGAGCTCTAGAACATGAGTATTTTAAATACGCATTATAGTTACAAATTACCATTTTATCCTTTTTTCTGAAAAAAATTTAAATTTACCCTGCTTTTATAGAGCATATCCAAATGGAGATGTCGAAATTGAAATACCAAATTTAAATTTGAAGGATTATATGAAAATTTGATATATAGCATTTGACATCTTCAACTCATTGTACTTCAACCAATATTTCAAACACTCTTTTACACAAAAAAAAACACTCTTTGACATCTTCACCTCATTAAACACTCTTTTACTCAATAAAATAATGCATTTAAAAGGTTTGACAAATGAAAAAAAAAATGATTTGACAAAGCAAAAGGGATATGTAAAAAATGGCAGTATGTTAAGTTCTATTTTTCCACCTAAGCATTTGACATCTGCATTGGAGAAGTAAGAAATGCCAAAAAAGGGTCTTTGGGTGCTCCACCAGGCTTTTGAGATGCCAATTGTAGTTACTCTTACACTTCGGAAATGGGAAGTCTCATATACACATTATATTTTGCACTTCACCTAAAATCTATTTTATCGTTGGCATGGTAAGTAGATATCAGTCGACTAATGTAACGCTCCAAATACCCCATTGGACGACATTACATGCTAATCACCATTCACATTATGAGAGCACTAAGTAAATCCATCAATAAGAAAATGTTTCATTCATCGTATATAACATTAAAAATATCATTCCAAAAGAATAAGCCAATCAATGGCGTTTATATTCCCAAAAGAATTAAAATTAAACTTGCAGCAGAATAAGAAAATACTAACATAAACCTTATCTCAAAAGGATCTCCTATTCTAGAACAAAAGGAATAATCTAGAACATAAGGTTATATAAACCTACTCATCCATCTTGGGATCCATGTTCCCATCTATCGAAACCACCCAATGCATTGGCTCATTAGCTCTAATCTCCTCCTCTAGCACATAATCTGAAAATATGTAATTTGTAGGGGGTGAGCACTAAGCTCCGTAGCAACATTCCTCCAAAACTCGAACAAGGTTTATAAAAGCATATAAAGGGCCGGGATCATTTCACGAATAGCATATACAATTGTTGAAGAAAAACAGGGACATTTTAGAATGGATCTCAAGTTTGAGTAGCAACGGTAATTTAAATGAACAATAAAAACCAAGTTTTAAATAAATATCCATTTTTCCAAAATCTAAATCGTTTTCCCACAAGACCTTATGGAATCCCATACTTCCACAAGTTCTTGTAGGAAACCATTTTCCACAATAATCCAATAATCCATAACTTGAATATTCCACAACCATATGTATATGTAACTCAAACATGATGCGAGGTAAGTCCCATGAATCAACACATTGAGTAATATCTAGCCCACACACACCCCCACACAAATCTTATCAAAGATATCCATCCTTTAGGAAGGGCGAATGCCATACCAATGGTAGTGACGTATCCAACCCAGGCATTAGTATACTAACCCTTTTCCACGGTACCCCGTGATTGATAGTAGTTTAGTCTTACCAAAGCATTAACCCCACTACGAGTGGTAAGAAAAATGCCAACCCACACGGAGCAAGCAAAACATCTACCCACTCTATGATATCTCGTCAAAGGCCACCCATTGTCATCCCACACTCATAAGAGATACAATACCAAACCCAGTTCCTCAATTTACAAGCATATCTCAAAATCTCCGAATTAAGCATGTGACATTGTCAATAACCAACTAAGAAAAATGCAAGAGATCACAACCATGTCATTTTATTACTCAACACAAAACACTATAGTTTTAAAATCAAGAATAAAGGAAAAGTTCAAGAGGAAAACCATCACTCTTGAAAACTAGGGTTTTTCAAACAAAAAAGGGATGTCGTGGGTATACAACCCTAACTTTGTTAGAAACATGTAATCTTTGCCAAAAAGACTGAGAAAGGATGATTACATATCATATATATCACATTTAGAAAAATATATATATATATACATAAGCCCTAATCTCAATGTAAGAGAAAGAGAAGAAATCCGCTACTTTGTGTTCTTGAAAGCTAGGTTTTGATCTTGAATTAACTCTTTAAACTCTTGTTTTTCTCTTCCTTTCTTTCTCTCTTATGTTTTCTAGGGTTAGAAGTGGTGAAATGGTGGCTAAGGAGGCGTCCTAATGTATTTAAAGTGGAGAAAGGACCGGTTGTTCGCGACTTAAAAATTAAGATTTCTGCAGCGACTACTGGTAGTTACTACCGGTAGATCGGGTACATTGGAAACTCGATTACTTGTTGACTACCGGTAGCTTGGGTACACTGGACATTTGACTACCGGTAGTTCGGGTAATCTAGGCACTCGACTACCTGTGGACTACCGGTAGCTCGGGTACACTGGACATTCGATTACCGGTAGTTCGGGTAAACTAGGCACTCGACTGCCTATTGACTACCGGTAGCTCTTGTACACTGGGCAATCTTCTACCGGTAGTTACTACCGGTAGTCATTTCCCAGATTTGCCTACTTCACCTATTCTTCATTTCCAATCCATTCCTAACCCTTTCAAGGCCATCCCATACATGTCTAACAAGGTTTTTCACATTAATCTTGATACTTACAAGTTCTATTAAAAATGTTTTCAATTCTTTACAAGTCAAAACTAAATTCTAGCTAAATATTTAATATTATCAAGCTTAATACTTCCCAAATATTACATCACCTATACTATCATGTGAAAATCAATTAATAAACAATTATATCACTATATGCATATAAACATGTGGGGGTTTACAATATACATTAAGAGGGTAAATACTTGCAATTCATGTTTAATTGTTTATAACTTATGTGATTCCAATTTTATAGGGTAAATCAAGAGGCTAACATAAATTACAGGGTAAAAGTAGAAATTTGGTGAAGTATGGGGGTAGCAAATTGAAAAAATTGGCTAAAAGAAGAAAAAGCAAAAGCTTTTAGAAAGCTGCCACAATTCGGACGCCACTGCCACCATCTGAATGCCACCACCTATCTGATATTCCTAATTAATGGTCACAAAGTCGGGAAGAAAAATTGGACAAGATGAAAGAGATCATCATCCTTATGCTCTCTCCAAATGAAAAATTAAGCATGAAAATCCTATTCCAGCGAGTTTGCACCGTCTGGACGCCACAGCCACCATTCGAACACTGCTCCCCGAAGCTGTGTTTCTTACTTTTGAATCCAAGCCTTAAAATTGGTCTTTTTTGACAACCAGTGCCACCCATCTCCCGCTGTAAATAACCCCCTTAGTTCTTAGAGTTAGAAGCATGTTGGAGGTTTCTAGAGAACATTCGTCTCTCAAATACTCTCTAGATTTTGTAATGTTTAAATTTCCTATCTTCTACATTTCTTGTTTAGTTACCTTTCTAGCTCTTTTGAAGTCATGAAGGGTGAGTAGTATTTCATTCATTTTTTAGTGAAGAAAGAAACATTGTACTTATCTTTTATAGTTTGTATCTTCTTCATTTGGAGGGACGAACTCCACTGACTTTTCTAGCTGCCCTTGAAGTCATGAAGGGTGAGTAATATTTCATTCAATCTTTAATGAAGAAAGAGTTTGTATTTATATGTTTTAATTGTAGTTCTCTTTACTTAGAGGGATGAGATTCTCTCACTTTTCTAGCTCACTTGTGGCCGTGAAGAGTGAATAGTTTATCATCCACTCTTTAGTGAAGGGTGATTGATTTGTAATGCAATGTTTGAGTAATATATTTGTGCAATCTGTGTTATACTTACTTGTTTCATCTAACTTTTGAATGGTTGAATGTGCCTACTAAAGCTATAGTACTTTGTATAATTTTTTGATCACCGATAGACAAGTTAAGTTTTATTATAGACGATGCTTATGATTCTATGCAATTACCCAAGCTAGGTCTTCGTGAAAATGTTTCAATCTTCATTTCTATTGTGCGCAACCATATGATTGATTAACTCATTAAGTTGGACATTTAATTAAATTTGTTTGATTGGTTATAGACAGGTTAAATCCTGACATATTCAATGTTTATAACTCGATGCATAATGTTGGACCTAAACTCTTTAACAAAAAATCAATCATCATCTTTCGGTTAACTTTCTATTGGCACGGGTTAACTGAGCTATCACTATTGCACAAATATTGCCTCAAACAATCATACACTTTTTCAGATCCCCCGAATTAAAGAATGATTTTTTCTTTATTGTTAATAACTTTAACATTTCTCTAAGCACACACTCTTCACAACCATTCATTTCAAGAGTTTTCCTACACATTTGTCTCTATTGATCTTATATTTAAAATACCAACATTAGTTCCCTTTGGATTCGACGTCTAACCTAACTGAGTTATTACTACAATTTGACCGCTTATACTTGGGTGCAGTGGTGTCAATTCGTGTCGTGTTGTGTGACATATGTGTCATGTATTTTTGTGTTGTGTTCATATCAAGGCCCACAAAAAAAAAAATCTATTAGTGTGTTTTAAGTGTTAAATTAGTCTAAACCATTTATTATGCATATTTAATAATCATGTCAATTTTATAATCATTTCATATTGGATTCATGTCAGGTTCATATCAACATATTAGAGTTGGCACCCCTACTTGGGCGTGCATATCTTTAGTAAAATTTCCAGTCTAACCCTGGGCAAGAAAAATGACTGTGGTAAAACATATTCTCAAGTACCTAAAAAGGAAGTGAGATTATTTGTTGATTTACCAAACATATAGTCTAATACCTCTCAGGTACGTGGACTCTAATTTTTAATTAGATAAAGACTTTCTACTACTTTAGGATATGTGTATACTCTAGCAAGTGGAGTGATGAGTGCATAATATTGCATATTTAACGGCATCATTACATGCATTTTGACTCAACTTTGCATTTAATTACTTAGAGTTAGTCGAATTTGTGAATAATGTGAAAATTTTGATGTTGTAGGCAATCATAAGGTAAATGATGGCTTTTGGAACCCAGCGACTAAGTGTGGATGAGTGGTGAAGAGATGGACGCATTGCATGAGGATTTGGAGGCTTAAAATGAAAGAAATCAAGGAGGTGCCGGTACCTGGTATCATAGGTATTAGTACTTAAGCCTATAGGCACCATTTGGTTCAGTACCCTGGTATTCCCCATTTTTTACCATACTCCACTTCAAATTTGAGAAAGTGCAAAACATGAAAGTTGTACATCTAGATGTTCTCTATCTTGTATCCAAATTTTAGCTCAATGAGATGGTAAGATCAAAAGTTATAATAAATTTATGAAAAGTAGAAATGAGCTACCAGTAGGTCCTTGCATAGAGCTACTGATAGAAGACCCTATTAGAAATGAGCTACTGGTAGGAGCCTTATGAGCTACCGATAGTAGATGCCCAGAAAACCCAAATCCTTCTTCAAACGACTCCATAAACTACGGGGGCCCACCTTTTGTCACCTAATATATGTTCTGATATTTCTAACACTCCATGATGATCTCCTAATCCCTACATTTAGATTTTAAGCATGAAGGAGTGGGTGGCAAATGTAGAGAGAGGGAGTGGTTGGAAAACCATGGGCGAACCATACTTTAACTAATTTTGGAAGCTTTTGTTGGCAATCTCTCTCCAATCCCTCCAAGTCAGCCACTCATACTAAGGGAGAGAAGGATGGACGAAAATAGAGACTTCCTTCACACAATTTCAGATTATCAAGCTTTTAAAGAGAGAAGTTTCAAGGAAGAAGATGAAGTTCTACAGAGAGAAAGTTGGGTTTTACATTTTCCTTCACCATTTTCATTGTAATAAGCTCTATTTCACATGTAATCTTTCCCTTTTGCACTTTAATCTCTTTTATTCAAGTTGTAATTAATCTTAGCTAATTTTCTTGCATTTCATTTCTACATTTGGGTCCTATTTCCTTTAAGCTTTATATTTTGGAAATGAATAGCTTTTCTTTTGTTGTTTAAACCTTCTTTTAAATTAATAACAGTCTATGTTTGATTTCACTACTATGTTTTTCTACTAAATGTTTGCTCTTGTCTTTAACATGCAGAGATGGAATTTTAGTTGGCTAATCCAAGAGGAATTTCCTCTTGGGTATGTGAAATCGACTCTCATCCATTCTTTCTCGTAGTGTAAAAGTGTTTGGTTAGACTAAGTTGGATACGGACATGGTTGTGGGCTTTTGATACATCGTAGAGTTGTCATGTGACATGCTCTTGTCCGATGGATCCACATTAAACCCACACTTCCTACAAATCAATCAAATATAGAGACACCATTGGTTGAATGAAGTGAGTTAATTTGGCATTACCTCTATGAATTAGCCAACCTTGGTTTTCCTGCATATTTTTTAATTAAAAATTCACCAAATTTCTAATCATGCATTTTCAATAATTACCCTTTAAAAACACCTAACCTCACCTTCCACGAGGAGACGAACTTGGAATACTTATTCCAAGTAAAACACAACATTGCAAGTCGCTCAATGCTTGGGGAGCCTTTTTGCACAAACACGCGTTTTTGTTTATCCACACAAAATTTTTCCACTTCTTGCATTAAACTCGAGGGAGAGTGACACTCCCTAATCTCTAAATGTCATATACACATAATCGGGTTTGAGTAAGAAGTTAGGGAAAAAAATTCAAGCATTTTTGCACTAGATGTTGTTGAGGCATAGCTGTTCCAGTAGATATTAGTGTAAAGTTGTTTTCTTTTGTCTTGTACTTTAAAAGTTAAATAGTTCACTCATTTTCACTTGTAAATAGTATTCTTTCTTCATGTGTGCAAATAGTTGTGTTTTTGTTAAAGCTAACTGCGAGGTGTTCTCTTACCCTTCTTATCTTTTAAATTCTATCATACCATTGCTTGTCTTTTTGTTGCATTGAGAACAATGTGTAGTTCAAGTTAAGGGGTAAAGTGCACCTCATGGTTCCATTGCCGGGATAATTGTAAACCCCCACATGTTTATAGTAATATAAGGATAAATGTGTATAGTAATTTAATATATGTAATGGCGTAGGAAATACTAAGATTGTAAATATTAGTCAAAACTTGGTTTTAACTCTTGAATATAAAGAATAGTTCGTAATAGAAATTATACCAACTATGTTTAATACTCAAATATATATTGTATAGGTTTAGGTTGATTTTGGAAGGGTTTGGAATGGATTGAAAATGAAAAACAGAGAATGTAGGTAAAACTGGGCAAAATCATACCGATACTGTGTACCGGTACTGAACCGTACCGGTACTGTGTTCCAGAACTATTTGGTCCAGTGAGTTAACCGTACCGGTACTGTGCTCTAGAAGTGTACCGTGCCGATAGTGCACATCAGTACGGCTGAAAGAAGTTTGACAGTTTAAAGTCCCGATTTGGGGTCTGTTTTTTGCCCTATAAATACATTAAGACACCTCTTTTTGCCCCCATTTCAGCCCCTCTAACCCTAGAAACACTTAGAGAGGAAGAGAGAAGGAGAAAGCTCAAAATCAAAAGTGAGAAACAAGATATTTAAGAGTGATTCAAGATTCAAGCCCTAGTTATTCAAGGGGCAAGGTAGGAATTTTCTTCCATTCTTGTTCATTGATGTTAGGGTTATGTTATATATGTATGTTTTGACTCCTAATGATATGTATTTGATATGGGTTATTTGTTTCTTGGTTCTCTTACAATTATTCACATGTTTTACACAAAGTTAGAGTTGTATACTCATGAAATCCCACTTTTTGTTTGAGAAACCCTAGTTTTCAAGAGTGATGGGTTTTCCACTTGAACTCTTCCTTTATTCTTTATTTCAAAACCATAGTGTTATGTGTTGAGTAATAAAATAATATTGTTGTGATCTCTTGTATTTTTTCTTAATTGGTTATTGAAATTATTGGTGAATTGAGAATATTTTAGTTTCCTCATTTGTATGGTTGTTGTGATGGACTTGGATTGTCATCGACAGATGCCGTAGAGTGTTATAGGTTAGTCTATCCCAGTGGGGGTAAGATGATTTTCTAACACTTGTAGTGGATTATCATTTGGTAATGCGACCACTATTGTTCACTGGAGTTCGAACAAGGGATGATATATCTTTCCTAGGATGGGACTCGTCACTTCCATTGGTATGGTAGACGTCTTTTCCCAAAGTGATTGTGCTTTGTTGGTTGTGATGGGTGGACTAGGTATAATCGTTGGATAGATTCCGGAGAAGCAATCAACGTACATGGCACGGGAATGAACCAATATACATGAAAATACGATTTATTGTTGAGAGTTGTCTTTCATTGTTTTCGTTAAATTTATTTCTATTGTGAAACTTGAGATCTGTTTAAAATGTCCCTATTTTATTTCAAGATTAAATATGCAAGTTTTGAAATGAGATCGACCGATTTTATATATATTTTCTAAACCTTGTTCGGGTTTAGAAGAATTTTCCTACAGAGCTTCGTGCCCACCCTTACTTAACAACCTTTTCAGATTATCCTCTAGGGGAAGAGCTGGGAGTCGAGGAGCCCGCACACTGGGAGACTCTAATAGACGGGAGTGTGGATCTTGAGGTGGACGTTTAGAGCGATACTTTATTTTGATGCTAGACTAGAAAATTCATTTTGGAGACATTGTGAAGTCTAGTTTTTTTTGTTATTTCTGTTGCGCTATAATAGTTAAATTGTTGGGATGTAAATGTCATTATTTGACATATTCTTTTGGATAATGTTGTAAGTAGTTTATGGAGGATGAATGAAGTCTTATTTATTGATGGATTAGTTTAGTGCTCTCATGATATGAATGGTTTATAAATTATAATTTCGTCTAGAGTATTTGGGGGGTTACAAGTCTTGATATCAAGCCTAGGCTTTAGGTCTTACATGGGAGCTGTAGGCTATGAATTCACACTAGAAAAATAGGACTAGGTTGAAAGAATTTGTTTAGTCTGATTTTATACGAACTTTATGTTTTAGACTCAAGTGATATTAGGTCGTCTTGTACATCAATGAAACTAAAGTGTAAATTGATGTTCAAGATGGATGGCAAGCGAGGACGTGGTCATGGGCATGGTCTTGGAGGTCAAGTAAACCCACCACCACCACCATCTCCTCCCGATGCCATGAACGACATCTATCAATGCTTGAGGGAGCTAACCACTCTGGTACAATACCAGAATGGGAACAACCACAACGGGGGAGCTAACCCTCTAGCTCAAGTACCGGGCAACGAGGATGGGAATCGAAGGATGATAGTTCTTTGGGAATTTCTAAGGCAACACCCGCCTACCTTTCAAGGGAGCTCTAATCCCTTGGATGTGGATAAATAGATCCTCCGAGTGAAGAAGATTTGTGATGGTATGGGGTAGCTGAGGATCTTCGGGTCGGCTTGGCTATTTATCTGTTGGTGGGAGAGCAGACCATTGGTGGGAATCAGTGAAGAGAAGGAAGAACACGGAGGTTCTTACTTGGGAGGAGTTTGACCAAATTTTCTAAGACAAATATTTTTCCGAGTTAGTTAGAGACAAGATGAGCACCGATTTTCTAGCTCTTCGCCAGGGTAGCTTGACTATGATGGAGTAAGAGAGGAAGTTTGACGAGTTATCTAGATATGCCACAGAGTTAATCTCCATAAAGGCCAGGAGGGCCAAGTGTTTCAAGCAGGGCTTGAGGCTGGCAATTAGAGAGAAGCTTGTGGTTCTCAAGATCTATGACTATGGGGATCTGGTGGATAGAGCTGTACTAGTAGATAGGGATATGGAGGACAGTCAGATGAGGCAGAACGCCATAAGGGGAGGTCCGATTTGGACGGGTGCTAGTAGCAGTGGAGAGCGGCACCCTACCATCACCTAGATCAAGTAGGGGGACAGAAACCTCAGATAGCTCGATAAACATGAGGTGTACCGGGGAGGATATTCACAGACCCCCGTCAGTGTTTCACATGTGGAAAAATGGAGCACTTCAGACACAATTGCCCATCGCTTCCACCGAGGGACAACCAAGCGACAGGACAAGTGGCTGCAAACAAACCACTACAGTAGCAGAGGCCGTTGGGAGCTCTAGCCCCAGGCGGCGCCACTCATGGGAGAGTATTTGCCTTGACCCAACCGGAGTAAGATGCCTCTAATGCCGTTATGGAAGGTATCGTTCTTCTCTACAATTCTTGGGCCCGAATTCTATTTGACCTCGGTGCGACTCATTCATTTAAATGTGTTGTATATGCTATTAATTTGGGATAAGGTTTCGAGAAGCTAGAACATGCTTTGCATGTTGATATGCCAACGGGAGAACGGTTGGCTACTAGCCAGGTGTGTAAGGGTTGTGTGTTTCGAATTGGAGAGTACGAATTGATTGTGAATTTGGTTGTTTTAGATATGAAGGGGTACGACGTTATTTTTGGGATGAATTTATTGTCCACATTTCGGACAGTAATGGACTATTTTCGCAAGCGAATTTTATTTCAGTTACCGGGAGGGGTAGTTTTTACTTTAATGAATGATCGCAATTCCTTCCATCCATTTCCCACTACGAGGAGTAAATTTCTGAAAGCTAAGGCAGGAAGCAATTTGAGTTTCTTAGCTAGCTTGATGGGAGATGATCGTGATGGACCCTAATTGGGTATGGGGTTGATAGTATCGGATTTTTCGAATGTGTTCCCAGATGAACTACTCGTGTTACTGCCATAGAGAGAAATTAAGTATACAATCGATCTCTATCCGGGAACTAAACCTATATCCATTGTTCCTTATCAGATGACACCCTTGGAGTTAAAGGAGCTAATGAAGCAGTTGGATCATCTGTTGACCATTGAATTTATCCGTTTGAGTACTTCACCTTGGGGAGCCCCAGTCCTTTTTGTGAAGAAGCATGATGAAACGCTTCGGTTATGCACGGACTACCGAAGGTTGAATCGGGTGATAGTGAAGAATAAATATTCATTGCCACGAATAGATGACTTATTTGATCAGGTGAGGGGTTCTAAGTATTACTCTAAGATTGATCTTCGTACAGGGTATCATCAATTATGGATCAAGGAAGAAAATATTCCTAAGACTGCTTTTCGTACTCGATATGGTCATTTCGAGTATATGATAATGTCGTTCGGATTGACTAATGCACCCGCAACCTTCAGGGATTTGATATACAGGGTATTTCGATCGTATCTAGATCAGTTTGTCATTGTGTTCATTGATGACATACTAATTTATTCACGAACACACAAGGAACATGAATATCATCTCATGATTGTGCTTCAGACTTTGTGAGAGCATAAGTTATATGCTAAGATGAGAAAATGTGAGTTCTGGATGAAGTAGGTGAAATTCCTTGGCCATGTTGTGTCCTAACAGGGTGTAGCTATTGACCCAACAATAGTTGAGGTAGTGATGAAGTAGGAACCACCAAAGAACGTGACCGAAGTACATAGTTGTCTGGGCTTAGTAGGTTACTATCGGAGATTTGTAGAAGGGTTCTCAAAGGTAACAATGCCAATGACGCGCCTTACAAAGAAATGAGAAAAATTCTTATGGATTCAAGCGTGTGAATTAACTTTTCACACCTTGAAGGAGAAATTGACAACAGCTCCTATCCTCATCATTCCGAGCAGTGGGAAAGGATACGATGTTTACACTGATGCTTCACTACGAGGCTTGGGATGCGTGTTAATGCAAGGAGGCAAGGTAGTTGCTTATGGTTCGAGACAATTAAAGGTTCACGAGCAGAATTATCCCACTCATGACTTGGAGCTTGTCGCTGTGGTTTTTTCTCTCAATTTGTGGAGGTGTTACTTGTATGGGAAAAAGTTTCAAGTGTTCTCAGAGCACAATAGACTCAAGTATATCTTCACACAAAAAGACTTGAATCTTTGGTAAAAAAGGTGGATTGAGTACGTAAAAGATTACGATTTCACACTCAACTACCATCCGGGGAAGGCAAATGTAGTTGTCGATGCACTGAGCAGGAAGTCTCGGGGTGAACTCAATGTTTCCATAGGGGAATGGAAGTTAAAGGATGCCCTTGGAGAGTATGATATATGGGTTGGAGAAGATGAATCTCAACCATGTTCAACCTTGTGGCTTAACCTATTCTCTAACGTAGAATAGTTGACTTGCAATGACTGGATTAGGAACTAGAGTCGATTCGAGCTCAATTGGGAAATGGGGAAACAAGTGAAGGGTGGTCTCTAAAGAATGGGGAATTAAGATATAAGGAAAATCTATGTGAACCCGATGATTCGTCTTTGAAGGAGGAGATACTTGGAGAATGTCATCGCTCTAAGTTTGCTATCCATCTTGGAAGCACAAAAATGCATAGAGACATGAAGCGTTAGTATTGGTGGAGGGGAATGAAGAGAGAGGTGGATAAGTACATTTCAAAGTGCGCGGTCTATTAGTAGGTGAAGATTGAACGTCAATAGCCCAGAGGATTATTGCAGTCCTTGCCTATTCCTGAGTGGAAGTGGGATCACATCACCATAGACTTCGTATCTGGCTTTCCACGGACTTCACAGGGGCATAATGTCGTATGGTTCATTGTTGATAAACTCACTAAATTCGCTCACTTCTTAAGTATGAAGACCACCGACATGTTTGAGACCCTAAACAAGCTCTATATTCGCGAGATAGAGAGATTACATGGAGTTCCACTACCCATTGTGTCGGATCGTGATTCTCGTTTCATGGCACAATTTTAGCAAACTCTTCAAAGAGCTATGGGGATTGATCTGCACTTCAACACCGCTTTTTATCCCCAAACAGATGACCAATCCGAGAGGGTGATCCAGATTCTAAAAGACATGTTACGTGCTTGTGTGCTGGATTTCAAAGGAGGTTGGAGCGATCATTTTCCGTTTGTGGAATTTGCATACAACAACAGCTATCAGGCAAGTATTAGGATGGCACCTTATGAGGCATTGTATGGAAGGCCATGTCAATCACCGACGTGTTGGTTAGAAGCGGGCAAGAGTAGTTTGTTTGGGCTGGAGATTGTTCGAGAGACTACGGACAAGATTAAACTCATTCAAGAGAGACTATGCACGGTACAAAGTCGACAGAAAAGCTATGCGGATAGAAGAAAAAGTCTATTGAAGTTCCAAGAGGAGGACTATGTGTTCCTCAAAGTGTCACCCAAGAAGGGAGTGCTTTGATTTGGCAAGAAAGGGAAATTGGCTCCAAGGTACATCGGACCCTTTGAAGTGATCAAAGCAGTGGGCAACACGGCGTATCAACTTCGGTTACCAGCTCAATTATCAGGCGTGCACGACGTGTTTCATGTGTCGATGTTAAGGAAGTGCCAGTCGGAGACCACGCATGTTGTAGATTTAGAAGGTATTAAAGTCCAAGATGGAACAACATATGAAGAACAGCTGGTGAAGATTCTTGATACCAAGTAGAAGGTACTTCATAATAAAGTTATCCGATTGATGAAAGTCTAGTAGCAACACCATGGAGTGGAAGAAGCTACTTGGGAACCGAAGCTGGAGATACGTGAGAAGTACCCTGATTTGTTCACTACTTGAGGTAAGTTTCGAGGACGAAACTTTCTTTAAGGGGGTGGATTGTAAACCCCCAAATGTTTATAGTAATATAAAGATAAAGGTGTATATTAATTTAATATATGTAATGGCGTAGAAAATACTAAGATTGTAAATATTAGTTAAAACTTGGTTTTAACTCTTGAATATATGGAATAGTTCATAATAGAAATTATACCAACTATGTTTAATGCTCAAATATATATTGTATAGGTTTAGGTTGGTTTTGGAAGAGTTTGGAATGGATTGGAAATGAAAAACAGAGAATATAGGCAAAACTGGGCAAAACCATACCGGTACTGTGCTCTGGAACTGTACCACACCGGTAAGGTCGAAAGAGGTCTAACAGTTTAAAGTTGCGATTTGGGGTCTATTTTTCGCTCTATAAATACATTAAGACACCTCTTTTCGCCCCATTTCGGCCCCTCTAACCCTAGAAACACTTAGAGAGGAAGAGAGAAGGAGAAAGCTCAAGATCAAAAGGAGAAACAAGAGATTTAAGAGTGATTTAAGATTCAAGCCCTAGTTATTCAAGAGGCAAGGTAAGGATTTTCTTCCATTCTTGTTCATTGATGTTAGGGTTATGATATATATGTATGTTTTGACTCCTAATAATATGTATTTGCTATGAGTTCTTTGTTTCTTGGTTCTCTTGCAATTATTCACATGTTTTACACAAAGTTAGGGTTGTGTACTCATGAAATCCCTCTTTTTGTTTGAAAAACCCTAGTTTTCAAGGGTGATGGGTTTTTCACTTGAACTCTTCCTTTATTCTTTATTTCAAAACCATAGTGTTTTTTGTTGAGTAATAAAATGATATTGTTGTGATCTCTTGTATTTTTCCTTAATTGGTTATTGGAATTGTTGGTGAATTGAGAATATTTTAGTTTTCTCATTTGTATGGTTGTTGTGATGGACTTGGGTTACCATCGACAGATGTCGTAGCGTGTTAGAGATTAGTCTATCCCAATGGGGGTGAGATAGTTTCCTAACACTTGTAGTGGATTGTCATTTGGTAAAGATACCACTATTGTTCACTGGAGTTCGAACAAGGGATCGTATACCTTTCCTGGGAAGGGACTCATCACTGCCCTTATTATGGTAGATGCCTTTTCCCGAAGTGATTGTACTTTTTTGGTTGTGATGGGTGGACTAGGTATAATCGTTGGATGGATTCCTGAGTACCAATCAACGTACATGGCATGGGGATGAACTAATATACATGAAAATATGATTTATTGTTGAGAGCTGTCTTTTATTGTTTTCGTTAAATTTATTGCTATTGTGTAACTTGAAATCTGTTTAAAATGTCCCTGTTTTATTTCAAAATTATATATTGCTATTTGTGAAATGAGACCGACCGATTTTACATATATTTTCTAAACCTTGTTCGGGTTTGGAAGAATTTTCCTACAGAGCTTCGTGCTCACCCCCTACTTAACAACCTTTTCAGATTATCCTCTAGAGGAAGAGCTGGGAGTCGAGGAGCCCGCACATTGGGAGTCTCCAATAGACGGAAGCGTGGATCCCGAGGTGGATGCTTAGAGCGACACTTTTTTTTTATGCTAGACTAGGAAATTCATTTTGGAGACATTGTGAAGTTTAGTTTTCTTTTGTTATTTTCGCTACGCTATAATAGTTAAATTGTTGGGATGTAAATGCCATTGTTTGACATATTCTTTTGGATAATGTTGTAAGTAGTTTATGGAGGATGAATGAAGTCTTATTTATTGATGGATTATTTTAGTTCTCTCATGATGTGAATGGTTTATAAATTATAATGTCGTCCAGAGTGGTATTTGAGGGTTTACAATAATGCGAGGATGAGGATGACGATGTGGATGAGGATGTGGATGAGGATGATGAGGAGGAGGATTAGAGAGAGTTTAGTCGTGGTTATCTTTTGTTGTTGTTTTGTTGATTGTATAAAATGGGATAGTAGTATAGGAATCTTTGGCCTAGTAGAAGAATTCCTAGGATTGTAGGTCATTTTGTCTTGAGTCTTTTGTACTCATTACAAATTTCACTTAGTAGAAGAACTACACTTCTTTTCATTGTGACACAATCTCATTTACATAATTTCAATGTGATTTGAGTATTTTGTCGATCCATGAATTATCTAACATAAATGAAATTGTTATACGTGCAATACATAGTTTTGAAATAAGTTTTGCTAGGGTCTAGCAAAGCTCAAGTTAGGGTATGTGATGAGTGCATAAATATTGCATATTTAATGGCCTCATTACATGCATTTTGACTCAGCTTTGTATTTAATTTCTTAAAGTTAATTGAATTTGTTAATAATATGAAAATTTTGATTTTGTAGGTAATCATAGGGTAAATGATTTCTTTCGAAATCCTGTAACTAAGTGTGAATGAGTGGTGAAGAGAGGAACACATTAAATAAGTATTTGGATGCTTAAAAGTGAAATAAATCAAAGAGGTACCAGTACCTGGTATCATAGGTACCAATAGTTAAACCTACAGGCACCATTTGGTTCGGCACCCCGGTATTCTCCATTTTTTACCATGCTCCACTTTGAATCTAAGAAAGTCAAAAACATCAAAGTTGTCTATCTGGATGTTCTCTAGCTTGTGTCAAAATTTTAGCTCAATCGGACGATAGGATCAAAAGTTACGACAAATTTACGAAAATTGGAAATGAGCTACCAGTAGCTCCCTGCATGGTAGCTACCGGTTCCAGACCCTATTGGAAATTAGCTACCGGTAGGAGCCTTACAAGCTACCAGTAACACATGCCCAGAACACCTAGATCCTTCTCTAAATGACTCCACCAACTATAGGGGCCAACCTTTTGTCGTCTAATCCATGTTCTAATATTTCTAACACTCCATGATGATAACCTAACCTTTACATTCAAATTTTAAGCATGAAAGAGTGGGTGGCAAATGTAGAAAGAGGGAGTGGTTGAAAAATTATAGGAGAACCATACTTTGACTGATTTTGGAAGCTTTGTGGACAATCTCTCTCCAAGCACTCTAAGTTAGTCACTAATACTAAGGGAGAGAAAGATGGATGAAAATAGAGGCTTCCTTCACACAATTTTAGATTATCAAGCTTCTAGAGATAGAAGGACTAAGGAAAAAGATAATTTCTAGAGAGAGAAAGTCTGATTTTACATTTTTCTTCATCATTTTCATTGTAGTAAGCTCCATTTCATGTGTAATCTTTCCCTTTTGCACTTTAATCTATTTTATTCAAGTTTAATTAACTTGTGCTAAGTTTCTAGGAGTTCATTTTCATATTTGGGTTTTGTCCTTTCAAGTATTTTTGACGTCATTGTCAGGGAAGGCTAAGCCTCATTCAAAGGTGATTTGGGAGGGCATAGGTAAGCCTCATGATTTTCACCATAGGTCAAGGTATGTCATCTCAATTGTAAATATTTTCTTGTAGTTTTGTGTTTTATGTAATGTTTCCTATTTTTTATGAAAAAACGTTAAATGTCACAAATTTTGAAAATATGTGCGAGATTTGTGATGAGTATGGGCACATCATTAGTGAGTTCCCATTAAATTATATGGTTCAAGAATTTGCATGTGAAGGTTCAATTTCAATATTGGCTCCTGAAAATTTTTATTGCGGCCATTACGTTGGAACGAGTTATCCTAGTTATGGTTAAGAAAACGAACATTATAATTTTTTATTCGATCTCACTCCAGCAAATGAATTTTGCCACTATCTAATGATTAGTCGTTGAAATTAGCATATTACTATACCATTTTGAGACTAATTATACTTTGATGGAGTGTAAATAATGACATTTAATGTCCTAATGTGAACAAGGGCTCAAGGGGAACAAAAATCACACTTAAATGAAACAACAATATTTTGGGGGAAAAAATTGGAAAAGCTTGGAACCAAGCAGGAACGTTCAAACGCCAGATCACGTTTGAACGTTCCCTTGAATCATGAGAAAGCCATACTACTGAGACATGACGTGTTGCAGCCAAGAAAGAAGACTGAGGTATGAGTACCACATTCGAACACCAACTTACATTCGAACGTCCACTTGAATCATTTGAAGACCAGACTGTTGCATGGAGTATGAAAATGAACTTCACAGAAGAACACAGGCCACTTGAGTGAGAAGGTCAGACCCAATCTGGCGTTCGAACGCCAGACAACGTTCGAACGCCAATAAAGTAAAAACAGAGACAACGTTTAAACGCCAGATCACGTTCGAATGTTCTTCACAGACTGACTGCATAGTGGTTGACTTTTCACTTGGACTTGGGCGCCCATGCACTATTCCTTCACTTCCTCTTGTCCCATCAACCTTGCCTACAAATTCACCTATTGTGGGAGGAACTAAGGAGCGGGATAGATTGGTTTGGCACTAGAACAACATCTCTTAATTTGTACTAGTCTTAAACTTTTATTTACTTATGTAGAGAGCTTGATGGAGGCTTGGAATCCCACTCATATAATTGTAGAATTATCTTATATTTACTTGTATCAAGGGAGATAGTTCATCTTTTGGTTGAGGAAGCAAACCTCCATCTCTTGGTTGAGGACGCCACCATCCAAATGTGACTAGTCTTCTTCTCCTTTTATTGTTCATGTCTTTCACTTCCATCGCTTGAGCTTCCTTCTTTCTTAGAAAAGTGAAACTCTTCCACTTTTCTAGAGCTTTACCAAAGTCGTGAAGCGTGGAACGTAATTCACTCATTCTTCACTGAAGATCGGCTCCTTGTTTATTATTCTTTTATTTTATAAGTCCTCTACTTGGAGGGATGAGCATTACACTTTTTTAGCTTTACCAAAGCCATGAAGAGTGAGTATTTTCTCATTCACTCTTTAGTAAGAGGTGAAGGGCATGTATAAATTATCCAAAAATTATATTTGTGCATTGTTCTTATGCTTAATGTTTATATTCCCCTTGCTTATTGAATGATTGATTGCATCTAGCAAAGCTAAGGTACTTTGTATAACCGTGAGTTCTTTCTATGACACGGATGACTCTTGCATAGAAAAATTTATTGGTTCAAGGCAAGTACCCCAGCTAGATCTTTATGACTACCCTTCAATCTTCACCTTTATTGTGCTTTAATTAAAGAATGGAATATTAATGGCATGGTTGAATGTCTTGTAGAAACACTTGCTTGTTTATAATGGGTTAAGTCTCGGCACAGATAATTATTGCAAACTTCTAGAAAGACATCAAAATCATGTTCTTAATTCTCACAGTCCATCTTTATTTTTCGATTAACTTGTTGTTGGCATGGGAGTTAATTAAGTTATCAAGCATAAATATAATAAACTGGATGATTAACTACATGTCTAGATCCTCGAACTAAAGAGTGATCTTTTTATATTTGAACTTATCTTATATTTTGTCTAGAAAACTGTCTTGGAAAGAGTCGTATATTCTGTCCAGCAAAAATCCCTAAAACTCACAACTTTAAATCTCAAAGGTTACAATCATTTGGTCTCCACTACTGCTTACATTGAAACACTAATAAGAGTTCCCTGTGGATTTGGCTCCAGACTCAAACCAGATTATTACTGCAGCTTGACTGTCTACACTTAGGTGTACACATTTTGGATCAAGCCAAGTTTTTGGCGCTGTTGCCAGGGAACTATAAAGGTGTTTTACGGTAAAAGGTAAAAAGACCTTTCTTTTTGTACATATTCTTTGGTTTACTGTGAATAATTTTGTTTTGTTTTATTTTCGTATATTTTATGTCTGAGGACGCTCCTCACTATCAAAATTTGCCGGCAGAATCTTCAGGGTCTATGAATCATTCTGAACCAAATTCACCTAGATCAGTAGTAGACTCTTGTGAGAGTAATATGGCAAATAATGACAGAAACGGAGAAGTTCCTATGAGGGAGGGGAAAGTGCCTAACATTCGAACTTTGAGAGATTACTTAAATCCTACAAGAAATTGTGTCCCCACTTATTTTGTATTTTCTGAAACAGTGCAGTTACTATCTGTTTTCCATGGACTTGATACAAAAAATCCATATCTGCATATAAAATATTTTGAAGAAGTATGTGGAACATTTTAAGACAATTCTGAACTGGCTAAGATGAAACTTTTTCCTTTCTCTTTAAGGGACAAAGCTAAACAATGGCTAAATTCTTTAAAATATCTTTCAATACCTAACTGGCAAGCATTGTAAAATGAATTTTTTAGAAAGTTTTTTCTTCTACACTACACAAATGCACTCAAAAGGTAAATCATGATTTTTTTGGTTAAAGAAGGAGAAACCTTTTACCAAAGTTGGGAGAGATTCAAAGAACTTCTCCAATCCTATCCACACCATGCTTTTAAGAATTGGACTTTGGTAGGATTTTTCTACGACTCCCCACTAGACTACATCAGTTTGTCGAAATGGTGGCTCAAGGAGAATTTATGGAAAAAAGTCTAGAGGAGGCATTCACTTTTTTTGACACCATCTCTGATAGTTTTCAGATGTGGGACTCAGCCTCCCCTACCACTGTCAAAGCCAAACCATCTACTTTCCAAGGTGGTAAGTATGTCTTGAAAGATGATGATAACCTAAGAGCAAAAATGTCCATTTTATCTCAAAAACTTGAAGCTTTAGAGATGAAAAAGGTCCATCAAGTCATTGTTGCCCCTCCCACAAAACAAGTGTGTGAGATCTGTGCACTGACAGGACAACCTACTGGGGAATGTCCTACAATTCCAACATTCAAAGAGGTTTTGTTGGAACAAACAAATGTTTTCAACTTCAACAAGCCTTATTCTAACTTATACTCTGAAACATAGAATCCATGATGGCAGAATCACCCGAACTTCAGTTGGAGGAACACACAACCAACTCCCATGAACCAACCATAACGTTCACTCCCACCACCTCAAGGACCTCCCACATATCAACCATACCAACAACCACAAAAGAGGAGTCTTGAGGACACACTAAATCAGTTCATGCAAAGTCAAATGAACTACAACAATAATTCCACTCAGGCTTTCGCTGATTTCAAAACCCAGACCACTCAATCTTTCAAAGATCTTAAAAGCCACTTCTAAAAATTGACCCAATACATGGCTACACATGAGAAAGGCAAGTTTCCTGCCCAACCAAAACCTCCACAAGGCCAATTCCTTCAATCATGGAACACCCACAAGACCAAGCCTAAGTTATCACTACAATGAGAAGTGGCAAGGTGATTGACAAGACTATAGACATGCTCATTCCAAAGCCAAAACCTGAGTCAATCTCAGTTAACTCCTCATTTGAGCCTGAACCAATTGAGCCTAAACTTGTAATTAAAGAAGAACCTGAGTCAACGATTGAATAAGAGCCAAAAAATTTTGAGGAAAGAGAACCTTCGTGTTCCATTCCTACTCCTTTTCCTCATAAACTCAAAACCATACAGAATTTGAACAATTAGCCTGAAATTTTTGAGCTTTTTAAGCAAGTAAAAATCAACATCCCACTTCTACATGCAATCAAACAAGTTCTGTCTTATGCCAAATTTGTAAAAAGCTTGTGCAGAGTCAAGAGAAGTCAGAATGTCCAAAAAAGAGCCTTCATGACAGAACAAGCTAGTGCCCTACTTCAACACAAAACTCCTCCAAAATACAAGGATCCTAGATGTCCAAAAGTATCATGTGTTATTAGAAACTACAGAATAGAACAAGCATTGTTAGACCTTGGAGCTAGTGTCAATCTGCTACCTTTCTGTCTACCAGAAGTTGGGTCTAGGTGAACTTAAACCCACTTGCATCACACTCCAGCTGGCCGACAGATCCGTCAAAACTCCTATGGGCATTGTTGAAGAGGTATTGGTCCAAGTGGATAATTTTGTCTTTCCAGTTGACTTCATTGTTTTAGATACTTAGCCAGCAATACATTCAGATAACCAAATTCTCATCGTTCTTGGTTGAACCTTTCTAGCAACTTCCATTACACTAATCAATTGTAAGAATGAAATCATAAAATTAAATTTTGGGAATATGACTCTCGAGTTGAACATTTTCAATATTGCTAAGCACCCGAGAGAAGACAAAGAAGAAGGAAAAATAAACTCCATTGAATCTTTAATATAACAACATCTGAATGACTCACTTTGTGAGAGTCTTACTGAATCATCTCTGTTGGAGCCTCCCACCTCTAAATTGACAAATGAATGCCCCACTCATACTGTTGGGACATGGACCCCCAAATTCGAAGAGATTTCACCAAGTGGCACAAAGCTACTCCCATCCAGTGTCAAGCCACCAAAGCTTGAATTGAAACCTCTCTCATCTGACCACAAATATGCATTTTTAGGAGAGGATGAGTCATACCCAGTTGTAATTTCATCTAAGCTCACAGACTTGCAAGAGCCACAAAAGCACCATTGGGTGGATCATCGCTGATTTGAAAGGTGTAAGCCTGTTAATCCGCACTCAGGTTATATACCTTCAAGAAGATTCAAAACCCTCTCGTCAAATGCAGCGATGACTGAATCCTCACATGAAAGAAGTTGTGAGAACGGAGTTACTCAAGCTTTTAGATGTAGGGATAATCTTTCCTATCTCTGATAGCAAATGGGTTAGTCCAACCCAAGGTATACCCAAAAAAGTCTGGGTCACAGTGGTAAAAATTGATACAATTGAACTAGTACCAATTCGAGTCGTCACAGGATGGCAGATGTGTATCGACTACCAAAAACTCAATTTGCTGACTAGGAAATACCATTTTTCTCTTCCCTTTCTTGATCAAGTTCTGTAGAGAATTGCAGGCCAAGAATTATACTATTTCTTGGATGGGTATTATGGATACAATCAAATTAAGATAGCAGTAAATGATCAGAAGAAACCCACATTCACATGCCCCTTTGGCACCTTTGCATTCAAAAGGATGTCATTTGAACTTTGTAACGCTCCTGCAACATTTCAAAGGTGCATGTTGATCTTGTTCAGTGACATGTTCAAGAAAATTTTGGAAGTGTTCATGGATGACTTTTCTATCTATAGTGACTCATTTGATTTGTGTCTGACCAATCTAAAAAAGGTGTTAATAAGGTTGAAAGAGGCCACTCTAGTGCTTAATTGGGAAAAATGCCACTTCATGGTATCACAGGGCATTGTCTTTGGTCACATTGTGTCGTCTAAGGGCATGAAAGTTGACCAGACAAAAATAGATCTGATTAGAAATATACCCGCCCTCAAGATTATAAAGGATGCCCAATCATTCCTAGGACATGCAAGTTTTTACAAGAGATTCATAAAAGATTTCACTACTATAGCCAAATCCATGTGCCATCTCATGAGTCGGGATGTAATCTTTGCGTGGAATGAAGCATGTCAAAAAGGTTTTGCTAAGCTTAAAGGAATGTTATTTTTTGTCCCAATAATGCAACCCCCTGACTGGACTCTACCATTTGAACTAATGTGTGATGCAACTGATTATGTTGTAGGTGTTGTGTTGGGACAAAGAAAGGATAAGAAACCAAACGTAGTTTACTATACAATCAAAACTTTGAATGATGCTCAAATGAATTATTCAACAACTGAAAAAGGATTGCTTACTGTAGTTTATACTTTGGAAAAATTTCGGTCCTATCATGTTGGTTCTTCTGTTACTATATTCACTGACCATGCAACCCTGAAATTCTTGCTCACAAATAAGGATGCCAAGCCTAGGCTTTTAAGATGGATACTCTTGCTCCAAGATTTTGATCTAATCATTAAAGATAAAAAAGGGTGTTAAGAATGTGGTAGAAGATCATCTGTCCAGATTAACGTATAAATTTCATGAAGATAGACTGTCAATCAATGAAAAATTTTCCGATGAACAACTGTTCACGATTGATGAGACACCATGGTACGCTGACATTGCTAATTTCCTTGCTACTGGTACACTCCCTCCATTCTTCACTGCCATAGACAAAAAGAAATTTCTCAGGGAAGGTTCGTAACTTCTTTTGGGAAGATCCATACATATTTAAGTACTATAAGGATCAAATTATAAGACGTTGCATCCCCGCTCAAGAAAGCAGACAGGTAATAACATTTTATAATTTTGACGCGTGTGGTGGCCATTTCTAGTCAAAGAAAACCACTGCAAAAATCTTGCAGAGTGGCTTTTACTGACCCACACTTTTTAAAAATGTTCATTCCATTTGTTTAACTTGCGATAGAAGTCAAAGGTTGAGAAACTTTTCTAAAAGAAACATGATGCCCTTAAACCCCATTCTAGTGATTAAAATTTTTGACAATTAAGGCATCAAATTTATGGGACCATTTCCCCTTCCTTTGGCTATCTATACATTTTAGTGGCCATAGACTATGTATCCAAATGGGTTGAAGCAATTCCTTGCCGAAATAATGATCACCGCACAGTGATCAAGTTTTTTTTAAAAAAATATTTTTTCCTAGTTTAGAATTCCAAAATCAATCATAAGTGATAGGGGTGCTCATTTTTTACAATCGTCCTTTCTAGAATTTAATGAAAAAATACTTGATCTTTCACAAAATTACAACCCCGTATCACCCACAGACTAGTGGAAAGGAAGAATTGGCTAATCGAGAGGTCAAACTGATTTTAGAAAAAATGGTAAAACCAGACCGCAAAGATTGGTCGTCAAGACTAATTGATACACTTTAGGCATATCGCACTGCTGTTAAAATAATTTTGGACATGTCTCCTTATCAATTAGTCTATGAAAAGCCATGTCACCTACCTATGGAATTGGAACATAGGACATACTAGGCCATTAAAGCTATGAACTTTGACTTGGGCAAGATCGGGCTCTCAAGGAAATTTCAGATAAACAAATTGGAAGAATTGAGAAATGAAGCATATGAGAATGCTAAGATTGCTAAAGCCAAGATGGAAATTTTTCATGACAAGAACATTATGCGAAAGTATTTTAAACCCTTTCAAAAAGTCCTATTATTTAATTTAAGACTCTGCCTCTTTCCAAGTAAGTTGAAGTCAAGATGGATTGGGTCTTACATTGTCAAAAAGGTGTTTGGATATGGAGTAGTAGAAGTGGAAAATCCATCAAACAATAATATATTTACTGTTAACGGTCAGAGGTTGAAACCATTTTTAGAGAATTTTGTTAAAAAAGTGGAGACCATTCTCTTAATGGATCTAGAACATTCCTCCGAAATTCGCGTCTGCTGACACAAAAAAAGGTCGGGTCAAGCGAAAACCCGACCCAAGGGGGCACCTTTATAAGGCCCCCACCCTTTTTTCTCTCTTTTCCCACATCTACCGTTGTTGGCCCCTATCATTTTCTTTCTTTTTCCATTTCTTCTTTTCTTCTTCTTCTTCCTTCTCTGTTTTCTGTAACATGACCCAGAACCCAAGAGAACCCATGTCTACATACCCCGAAGACCTAGTCCTTTGTCCATGCTTACCATTTTCTTACTTTATTTGTATATGGTTGTTCTTCTTCTGTATGCACTCCCATTAAAGGGCTACCAGCCCATCCGAAACCCAGATCAGTGTAAAGATAACTAAATCTATGTATTTTGCTTATAGGTTTCGACAGATGAACATATCTCTACCTTTTAACCTCATCTCCAAGATCCATACATTGGTAAATTAGAAATATTACAGATAATATTCCGTTTAGGTTGGGGTGAGAACTATAGTTCATATTTTGTGCCACCAAGTGCCCATAAATTTTTAAAATTTTTGTTGTTATTTTTGTTAATGTTGTTGTTGTTCTGGATCATATTGTTTACATTGCATTGTATTTTTTATAAATTAATGATTATGTCTGTGAGTCAGTTTAAATTGTCTTCGTGACTGGCAGAAGTTAAAGAACCAGATAATAAGTCTTAAAGCTTAGAAAGCATGGATGTTAAATTTTTTTGGTTTAGTCTAAGAGTTCTACACACTTTTTCATTTGATGTGCATATTGTGATCATGAGAAAAGCAAGATTGGTAAGAAAGAATGAAATCTGAGAAGAACAAGCGAAACCCCTCTGTAGTAGAAGCAATTTTGCCAAACGCCGTCATGCCAAAAGGCTTTGTGCCTGTAAACAATGTGACAGAGTCTTTCACGAGAAAAGATATAATCAGTGTTATGAAATAACTTTCTATTGCGCACTCGATCGATTAGACTGGATAGTGAATAGGCTGAGTAATGATTACCCTAAGACGCCATGCTATTCCGGTACTTTGCTTAACCAATTTGTGAAACAGGAAATTGGGATAGTCACTGGTTGTTCGAATGACACAAAGGATGACTCGTATTAGGATGCTTTCTAAATCGAGAAAAATTGTGTGTTGGGATAAAAGCCAAGGGTCCAAATTTTGGTAAAAGTGTAAAAAACCTTTTTATTTTGTACAAACTCTTTTAACTGAAATGAAAATATGGGCCAAGTAAGGAACGTCCCAAAATACCAACCTAAAGCATGGGTAGGGACTTATCCTAAGACGCCATCAATTTTTGGTTTAAACTGGTGTGTTTAGCCTTCTCTGATTGTGTATAGTGTAGTGCAATTTTTTTTTATTCAACATTTGAACGCCAATGGACGTTCAAACGTCACCTGCTTGTAGTACTTAGCCTCTAATGAAGTCTCTGATGGAACCAAAAAGTACTGGGAGCTCAGCTTGTTCGAATGCCAATAGAACGTTCGAACGAGAGTACCACGTTCGAACGTCATGACCTTACAGTACTTTGGTCTCAGATAGAACTCAAAAATAATAGTGGTTAACCATGTTTGAATGACGACCACGTTCGAACAATCCTTTAAAAATCCTTCTATATACGTTCGAAGGTCACTGACGTTCGAATGTCACTTCTCAGGCTATAAAACCCCCAAAACCCTTCAAAATCCCCCAAACCCTAGAATTCCTTTTCACTACCCAGACCTCAAAAACACCCCTCATTTCCCATTTCTACCTAAAATCAACCCTCCCAAGACCATTCCCACACCAAACATCCCCATTTTCACCAAAAACTCAAGATTTTCAAAGCCCTCACAAGCTCAAAATTGAAAACACCATGCCAAGGGTCAAGCTACCTACCAAGTGCACTCCACTAAATTAGGAGCCCAATTTCATGGAGGAGTTCATCCAGGAGAGAGAAGGAAGACCTATTGTGCGGAGATATGATCAAACCCGTTTCTCCACTGCTCTCAAAGCTAATAGGTGCGAGAATTTCTACCAAAACCACATTATAGTATGTGAACGAGATATGATGTTGATTGATTTTGTGGAGTTAGGTATTTTTGTGAATATGGAGAAGAGGGGTGGTTGTTATATTTGAGAAAAAGTAGGGAGGCCGTGGTGGACTTGGTGCGGGAGTTCTACTCCAACACCAAGATCATCAACAGGGCAATTTAAACCTATGTGCGAGGGGTACATATTGATGTACATGAGGACTACATTAGGGAGTTTAGGCAAGAAGTGGCTTGGGTACAAAACCCGACATACCTCCTAGAAAGAATGAGGCGATGAATGTTGTGGGAGTGGAACTGACCGGGGTGGCTCCATTTTCTTGGGCGGGGAAGAAAATTTTCAGACAAGGGGAGCTCACTAATAAATACAAAATGATAAATTTGATTGCAGTGTCGAACTTTGTTCCAATAGGATGAAAAATTGAAATCCTCCCCGACATGGCCCAGATGCTTTACACACTTGGGAAGGGCCAAAGCATTGACCTCCCCTCCCTAATTTTGACATAAATGAAGAAAGGCTGCGATGTGAAGCAAAACTCACTCTCATTTAGCACACTAGTCAAGGAAATATGAAAAGACCATGAGATAAGGATAAGGCTAAAAATGGAGATACAAAAGCCAGTGGGGCCACAGAACAAGGCATCCTTTAGGAGGAGCCAATGTCATAGTGGCGGAACGACGGCAAGACAAGAGGTGCCTCCTACCCAAGGACTGGATGAAATACAAGACGAGCTTGAGCAGGAGGAGGAGAGAGATGGAGGAAGCAAGAAACCAGACCTAGGAAGCAGGCCCCAACACCAACACCCGATGCTCTTTATGAAACATCATGCTTAGCATTGAAACTAAGCAGGATGAGATTCTTAGACTCCTGGGGGGTGGACCTAGTGAAGCTGGAGGAGCTGGCAGAGATGGTGGATCTGAAGGAGATTGAGAGAGAGATATTTTGGTGCTTGACAATAGTTTTGGGTGTTTTTTTCTTCTTTTTATGAGTCTCTTCTTTGGTAGTTGTTGTGGATATTTAAGTTTTTTGTGTGTTTTGTCATTTCTATTGGATGAATTGAATATTTGGCTTTTGTGTTAGAATGATGATATTTTGTGGAAATGAATGGCTCAATTGATCACTTTTATTTGTTTAAAATGCATGTATAGAATTAGCACTTTAATAATTCTTGTTAATAAATAATGAAACAGATGTGGATTCTAAGGTTGCTTGTTAAAATAACTAAGCATATGATCGGTTTGACACCTCAACTTTGCAATCGAAACTTAAAACCACAGCTATTTAAAACGATGGTATTCTCTTTATGCTTAAAATTATCAAAAGTGTATTGGTAATTGTTATTCTTAAGGTACAAGATGATCAGACTCAGAAATGGAATCAATATATAACCAACATTCCCTGAAAAACCCGACATTCATTGAAAAACCCGACATAACCATTGGAGATAACGAAAAAGACCATTGTAAGTTTCGAGCCTTGCGATGCTTTCGAGATGAGATCAATATTTACTTGAGAAAGGTTTTTCACTATCTATATTTGAATAATCTCATTAAACTTGCTTTGATTGATGCAACTAAAGCAATCTATTGACATATCTGTTCATGCATATGCACATACTTGAGAAAGGATTTTAGGTCATCTTTTGATTTAACTTTGAGCCTTAGTCATTTCTTTTACAAAATTATATCCCTAGTTAACCATTCTTGAGCCTTCAAAGAATGATTTCTTTTTCAAGAAACTCATATGATAACCAAGCAAAAGAAAAATATGCTTGACATACCTTTGTTATCTAATTTTCTTACACCCTCTTATAAATCAGTATGATACAGGAATGTAAGAGAAAAGGAAAAAGACTATGTCAGCTGCTGTTCAATGAAAAGAAAAGTCGGTGGGAACAACCGAAAAATAAAAGGAACAAAAAGACAGAGAATTGCCAAGAAAGTGAAAAATGAAAGAAAGAAATACCATTTCTCGGCAAAATGTCAAAAAGAAATAGGTGTGCTACACTATATAAACAGATGATAGCTTATGAATATCATTGATGTCATGTCATTAACCACATACCTCTGGTCATATTACAACCTATGAAAAGCCCTGATTGATCTCAAGTCTGATGCATGTGTGTGTTGTCAATGAAAAGTTGAGGTATGTTAAATATTATTTCTTTAAATTGCATCAATATACTTCACAAGATTATGCCAAGAACACAATTGGTTTGCTTTCTAAAAACTTCACTCCCCTACTAATTGTGCATGTGATTTTTTCGATTGGCAATCTTCTGATCCCATGCCCCTGGAGAGACAAGTCACTATAATCGGAGTGAAATTTTTGCTGAGGGCATTCCTAAGAGAGGTTTGTGAAATCAAAGCTATCCATGGAGGGTGGTAAAATGGAATGTTTGTTATAGAACAATTCTTGTTGCTAAAATGATCATTCCTACAACACAGAGAATTCCAAATACCAATGTGACTAATGCTAATTTTTTTCTAGATTAAATACCAAAGAATGAGGAGTGTGCGGGATGTAAGTCAAAAATTGAGGGTTGAGTGTCCCAACGACTGTAATGCTAATTTACTTTAACCAGCAATCCCACATACACACCTGTTCAACTGAAGTTTGTGGGTAGCTTCACTGAAAATCCTCACGAGACAACACTCGTCCATTAGGGAAGACCTAGTGGTTTAATGGCTTGTTGCATACGCTAAATGCAACCGAAATAGATTTTCATTCAATTATTATATTACTAGGGACTAGCAATATTTAGGATGGGGGTCTGATTAATCGTTAAAATTAGCATATTACTATACTCTTTTGAGACAAATTATACTTTGATGAAGTGTAAAAAATGACATTTCTGGTCCTAATGTGAACAAGGGCTCAAGGGCAACAAATATCACACTTAAATGAAACACCAGCATTTTTGGGGACAAATTGGAAAAGCCTAGAACCAAGTAGGAACGTTTGAACGCCAGATCACGTTTGAACGTTCCTTTGAAGCATGAGAAAGCCAGACTACTGATACATGGCATGTTGCATCCAAGAAGGAAGACTGAGATACTTAAGTACCACGTTCGAACGCCAACTCACGTTCGAACTTCCACTTGAATCATTTGAAGACCAGACTGCTGCATGGAGTGTGGAAATAAACTTCACAGGAGACCACATACCACTTGAGTGAGAAGGTCAGGCCCCATCTGGCAATTGAATGCCCATAAAGCAAAGACAGAATACAACATTGGAACCCCTATAAAGCAAAAACAGAGACAACGTTCAAACACCAAATCATGTTCGAACGTTCTCCACAGACTGAATACAGAATGATTGGCTTTTCACTTGAAATTGGGCGGCCATGCACTATTCCTTCGCTCAATCTTGTCCCATCAACCATGCCTACAAATACTCCCATTGTGCGAGAAACTAGGGAGCGGGATAGATTGGTCTGGCACTATAACAACATCTCCTAATTTGTACTAGCCTTAAGCTTTTATTTACTTGTGTAGAGAGCTTGATGGATGCTTGGAATCCCACTCATATAGTTGTAGAATTATCTTACATTTATTTGTATCAAGGGAGATAGTTCATCTTTTGGTTGAGGAAGCAAACCTCCATCTCTTGGTTGAGGAAGCCACCCTCCAAATGTGACTAGTTTTCTTCTACTTTTATTGTTCATGTCTTTCACTTTCATTGCTTGAGTTTTCTTCTTTCTTAGAAGAGTGAAACTCTTCCACATTTTTAGAGCTTTAACAAAACTGTGAAGGGTGGAACGTGATTCACTCATTCTTCATTGAAGATCGGCTCTTTGTTTATTGTTTTTTGATTTTGTAAGTCCTCTACTTGAAGGGATGAGCATCATTCACTTTTCTAACTTTACCAAAGCGATGAAGAGTGAGTAGTTTCTCATTCACTCTTTAGTAAGAGGTGAAAGATATGTATAAATTATCCAAAAATTATATTTGTGCATTGTTCTTATGCTTAATGTTTATATTCCCCTTGCTTATTAAATGATTAATTGCATCTAGCAAAGCTAAGGTACTTTGTATAGCCGTTGGTTCTTTCTATGACACGAATGATTCTTGCATAAAAAAACTCATTGGTTCAATGCAAATACACGGGCTAGATCTTTATGACTGCCCTTCAATCTTCACCTTTATTATGCTTCAATTAAAGAATGAAGTATTAATGTCATGATTGGATATCTTGTAGAAACACTTGCTTGTTTGTAGTCGGGTTAAGTCTCGGCACAGACAATTCTTGTAAACTTCTAGAAAGACATCGGAACCATGTTCTTAATTCTCACAGTCCATCTTTATCTTTCAATTAACTTGCTATTGACATGGAAGTTAATTGAGTTATCAAGCAAAAATATAATAATCTGAATGATTAATTACATGTCCAGATCCTCAAACTAAAGAGTGATCTTTTTATATTTGAACTTATCTTATATTTTTTCTAGAAAACTGTCATGCAAAGAATCGTATATTCTGTCCAACAAAAATTCCTAAAACTCACAACTGTAAATCTCAAAGGTTACAATCATTTGGTCTCCACTACTGCTTACATTGAAACACCAACAAGAGTTCCTTGTGGATTCGACTTCGGACTCAAATCGAATTATTATTATAGCTTGATCGTCTGTACTTGGGTGTACACATTTCGGATCTAGTCATCTAACGTATGAGAACCCAATTAAACAAAAATTGAAAACTAATCTTTATAAACTTATGCAATACCAAATGGAAGTCAATGCCCAAGTAGCCCAACAATTTTCTAAAAATAGAGATGACCTTATTGCATTGACTAATGTCATAATTACTATGTGTGAAGAACAACTTCTTGAGTATAGTCAATGTATTGCGAATGATCATTTTTATGGAATGCAAATTGATGTTAAATCTCTCAACACTCTTCGTTATGAAAAATTTAATGAAGTTATTATCTGACATGAGGCTACTAAGCCCAAGGTCAATTTGTCATCAAAAAGTGGTATTGAGGTTCACAATTTTCAACTTGGGGAGGGCATTGAAATGGAGTTAAGTGCAGAAATTTATACAGATAAATTGTATACTCCATTGTTGGAATTGCATAAACTTGTGTGCACCTCTGTTTTGTTGAAAATTTTTAATCATTATCCTTTGTATTGTTGGATAGATTGGTTAGGAAATGTACTTATACACCAAAAAAAATTTTTTTAAAAAAAAACAATGTGCACAAACTAATCTCTGAATCACATAAACATGAGTCTTTTTTGTTTTGTTTTCATGTAAATAGTAGTTTGATTTCTTTTATTGTTATATTTTTATTTTCATAATTTTAATCAAGTTTTTGTTTTAAACATGATTTTAAACAAGTTTTCATGATTTTAAACAATTCATTTTGAGCATCATCGTAACAAATCTTATTGAGTATCATGTTTGAGTTTAAGTTGGGGGTGTAAATAAGTTTTTTTGTGTTTTATTTTCCTTTTAATGTTTATATCACAAAAAAGGGGGGGTAATTTAGTTCCTATGTTCGTTTTTCCCATTGCATGTTTCCTTTGTGCATTGAGGACAATACATGGTTCAAGTTAGGGGTGACGTGCACCCTTTACATGTTCCACCACTTTTTGTATAGAATAGTTAAAAATGTGAAAAAATTTTTAAAAATGAGATTTTAAATTTTTTGTGTGGAAAATATATAATATTGAACTATATTCCCCTATCCTAATTGTTATGGGATCTATGATTGCTTAATCTTCATTTTGAACTTTGAACACATGAGTAATCCATAAAATTTTTTCCTATACTTGCGTATTACATATGTGTTTTCATTCAAACTCAACCATAGTTGCTTGATGCTTTTCTTTGACCTCCAAACATGAACCCAAATTATGTGTATATGGCTTATAGAGATTGGTGAGTGTCACTCTCCCTCGGGTTCAATTCAAGAAGTGGGAAAATTATGTGTGGACGAACAAAAACGTGTGTGTGTGCAAAATTGATCCCCAAGCGTAGAGAGAGTCTTGTGATGTCATGTTTTACATGGAATGAGTATTCCAAGTTCGTCTCCTCAGGGAAGGCGAGGTCGAATGATTTTGAAGGGTGATTTATGAAAAAATGAGAATTGAAAAATCTTGTGATTTGAAGTTTCATGAGTTGTGGGTTAAGAAATATGCAAGAAAGTAAGGTTGGCTAATCCATAAAGGCCATTCCAATGGGAATGTCAAATCAACTCATTTCACTCAACCAATGGTGTCTCAGTGTTTGATTGATTCGTAGTAAGTAAGGTACTTATGTAGTTGTGTTGGGCACAATCATACCCCATGATAAGACTACGGTGTATCAAACGCCCACAAATATGTCTACACTTAACCTAGTCAAACCAAACACTTTACACTACAAGGAAGAATGAAAGAAAATTGATTTCACATACCCTAGAGGAAATCTCTCTTAAATTAGCCAACTAAAAGTTTAGTAATGCATGATAAAAGCAAGAATAAACATGAAAGAGAAATACATTGTGATGAAATCAAACATAGACTTGTATAAATATAGAAGAAAGTTTAAACTACAAAAGAAATGACATTCATACTCAAAATGTAAAGTTTGTAGAGAAAATACCCAAATGTAAAACTGAAATACAAGAACACTTAGCTAAACTTGATTACAACTTGAATAAAAGAGATTAGAGTGCAAAAAGGAAATATTACAAGTTAAATGGAGTTTACTACAATGAAAATGATGAAGGAAAATGTAAAAATCCAACTTCTCTCCCTAAAACTTAATTTTCTACCTTGAAGCTTCTCTCTCTAAAAGTCTTGTAATCTCAAATTGTGTATAGCATCCACCAATTTACATCCTCCTCTCTCCCATAGCATGAGTGACTGACTTGGAGAAATTGGAGAAAGGTTATCCACTCAAAGAAGCAAATTTAGTCAAAGCATGGTCCTCCCATACTTTTCCAACCACCCTCTCTCTCTCTCTTTCCTCCCCACTCCCTCATGCTTCAAATCTAAGTTTTTTTTGGGTTAGGAGATCATTATGGGGTGTTAAAAATGTTAGAGCATTGTTTAGAAGACAAAAGGTGGGCCCCCGTGGTTGGTGGAATTGTATGGAGAAGTGTCTGGGTTTTTTGGGCATGTTCTTCTAGTAGGTCATGGGTAACCTACCGATAGGTTTTTTCCAGTAGGCTTTCCTACCTATAGGTTTTGAAGGGGCAGAGATAGAAATTTTCTAGTGGGCTTTTCTACTGGTAGGTCTTAAGTATTATACTTGTAGGTTTTACATGGATTCTACTAGTAGGTTTTGCCTTGTCATGAGACATCCTTCGTTCCTTGAGCTGTCAAGCCATCTGTCAAGAGGTCCCTTCTCCCCCATGGACCTTGAGCACTTGATGGAGTGCTTTATGCATGCTTTTACCTACATTCAAACAAATCTTCATTAATTATCAATTAGAAACCATGTCCTCAAATTTTCACCACAAAACAAGTTAAATTGGATGCAATAGAGATGCATAATATGTAATATTGTACATTCATCAATAGTGCACCTTGAATGTGTTATTTTGGTAATTTACTAATTGGATCCACATTTTAGATTTTAACATACATAGTGGAGTTGAAGTAAGTACTCATGTGAGCTTTAGTGTCAATTCTTGTTGGAGGAAACTTACATTTACTCAAATGAACAAATTTTCAAATTCAAATTCTATTCAATAAACTCATTATTCTTGTTTTGGTTAGAGTGCATATGGATAGTTGATTGACTTTGTCTTAAAATGTCAATATGTCTCTCTATGCTTATCTAGAGATAATCGTATGACAACTTTGAATTGCGTTGAGCCTTAGCCTTTTGTTGTGGAAAATTTATCCCTTGTGCTGTGATTGAGCCTTAATTGATATTAATTTCCATACCAAATGTTTTACGAAGTCAGTGCAAAATGACTACAATTTCTACACTTTGGTTTTTTAGAGATTAAATGTGATTAATCATGAAGAAGGGAAATGTTGCAACGCCCCAAAAACTACCTTGGACGACATTATAATTTATAAACCATTCACATCATGAGAGCGCTAAATAAAGTCCATCAATAAAGAAATTCCATTCATCAGATATATAATGTCTACATCATTACCCCCAAAAGAATAAGCCCAAATATGGCCACAATATCAAAAGAATATGTCAACTATGGCAATTACATCCCAAAAGAATTAAGCGTAACTTAGCAGCGGAATAACAAAAGGATAGACCACACATGGTCTCAAAATACATTCCCTAGTCTAGAACATAAGGGAAAAGAACACTACACATTCGTCTCAGAATCCATGTTCCCATCCATCGGAGCCTCCTAATGCACTGGCTCATCAGCTCTGAACTCCTCTTCTAGTACATAATCTGAAAATATTGTTTGTACGGGGTGAGCACTAAGCTTTGTAACAACATTCCTCCCAAACTCGAACAAGATTTTAGAAAAACATAGAAAAACAAGTCAGTTTCATTTCACAAATATCATATATCAATTTTGAGGAGAAAACTGTGACACTTCAATGGATCTCAAGTTTAAGCAATAGCAATAAATTAAATGGAGAGTAAAACCAGCTTCCAAAGAGTAAACTATTCCATCGTTAAACCATTTCCAACAAGAATAATAGTAATTCATAACTTGAATATTCTATAACAATAAGTATATGTATCTCAAACATGAAGTGAGGCAAACCCCATGAATCAACACATTGAGCAATATCTAGCCCATAAACACACACACACACACAAATCTTCTCAAAGATATCCATCCTTCAGGAATGGTGTATGTCATACCAATGACAGTGACGTATCCAACCCAGACATTAGTATACTAACCCTCCGCCTCGATACCCGTGAGCAATAGCAGTTTAGTCTTACCAAAGCACTAACCTACTCATAAGAGATACCATATCAAACTCAATTTCTCAATTTACAAGCATATCTGAAAAATCCCCAAATTTATCATCTGACAATTCCAATAACCAATTCCAAAAAAAAATACAAGAGATCACAACAACATCATTTTATTACTCAACACAAAGCATTATGATTTCTAAATCAATAATAAAAGAAAATTTTAAGAAGAAAAATCATCATTCTCCAAAAACTAGGGTTTTAAAACATGAAAAGAGATTTCATGAGTATTTAACCCTAACTTTGTTCAAAACATGTAATCTTTGCAACAAAAGACTAAGAGACGATGATTTCATATCATATATATAACATTTAGAGGCAAAACATACATATATAACTACCCTAACCTCAATGAAAAAGAATGGAAGAAAACTCCTACCTTGTGTTCTTGAAATTAGGTTGTTGATCCAATCCAAAGTGTCAATCTCCCTTAAGTTCTTGTGTTATCTCTTCCTTTCTTTCTCTCTAATGTTTTCTAGGGTTAGAGGGGCTGAAATAGGGCTAAATGAGACGTCCTAATGTATTTATAGGGCGAACACAGACCAAAAATTGTGACTTTTAAATTGTCAAGTTTATTTCGGCAATGCCAGTACGCTGTTCCGGTACAGTAAACTCTCTGGACCTCAGCGTACCGGTACAATTCAGTACCGATAGGGTTTGCCCAGTTTTGCCTATACTCTCTATTTTTCATTTCCAATCCATTGTAAACCCTTCCAAAATTAACTTAAACCTATAATACATATTTGTGCATTAAACATAGTTGGTATAATTTCTATTACGAACTATTCCATATATTCACGAGTTAAAACTAGTTTTAACTATTTTTTATGATATTAATATTTTCTACGTCATTACATATATTAAATTACAATACACTTTTATCCTTATATTACTATAAACATGTGGGGGTTTACAAATGTGATGAGAAAACCCAAAAAGGGATGAATGGCATTGAATATAAAAGAAGAGAGAAATCCAAGAAAAGGGAGAAAAAGGGGGTTGAAAAAGAAAAGAAAGGAATATAATAGAAGAAAAATGTTGAAAAAAAAGGGACATAAAGTTGACGTGAAGGTGTAAAGCTAAAAATTCCACAAAAAGGATATTTTTGATAATAAGGTCATGACTTCGGAATAACCCTTTTTGTCTCTCTCTACGCTTCATTTCACTCAACTCAATTATCACCCCATGGCCTCATTACAACCCATGAAAGCCCTAAATGATCTAGAGAAATCATGATGAGAGCACACTTTAAATGAAAAGAAAAGTTGATTTTGCTATCTAGTGCCTTAACATTCCATTTATGAGATTATGTCAAGGTCATTTCAATTGTTATGCATGCATGTCATTTTTGGATTATATGTGAGTATATTTCAGTTTGTGCACAAGATTCCATCTCACATATACATATTGAGACCAAGCTAGGATAATCATTGAGTTATATATATATATTTTTTAGAGAAACCCTTGGTGAGTTTTGAATCAAAACCGAATTTGGATAGCCAAATGAACGTGGATTTTGTTGAGTAAAGGTTTAAATTGCATATTCACTTCACACACACACGAGTTTGAAAGGAAATGTGTAGGTGTATACTTTAGAATATCTTTTAAAGCTATGATGAAATTCATATGTGATTAGTTCGGGTGTTCAGAGAAAGCTATTTGTTTTTGACACTCCAAGGGTAGTTAGGATAAGGGAATATGTTTCAAATGTTGGATATGAGAAAAATAAGTTTGTAGGTATCTTCACTAGAAACCTTCACAAGACAAAACTCGTCCACTAGAGATCACCTAGGTGTATAAAGGCTCGTTGCATGTGCTAAATGCAATAGTGGAATTAATATAAGTTTTTTTTTGTTTGCCTAATTTTTATGTTTGGTTTGCTAGGGACTATCAAAGATTAAGTTGGGGGTGTGATGAGCACGTAATATTGCATATTTAACTGTCTCATTACATGTATTTTGACTCAACTTGCTATTTAATTACTTAGACGAATTTGTGAATAATGTGAAAATTTTGATGTTGTAGGTAATTATAGGGTAAAGGATGGCTTTTAGAACCCTGCAACTAAGTGTAGATGAGTGGTGAAGAGATAGACACATTACATGAGAATTTGGAGGCTTACAAGTGAAAAAAAATCAAGGAGATACCGATAACAGGTATCATAGGTACCAGTACCTAAGCCTACAGTCACCATTAGGTTCGATACCCCAATATTCCCCATTTTTTACTATGCTCCACTTTGAATTTGAGAAAAGACAAAACATGAAAACTATAGACCTGGGCGTCCTCTATCTTGTGTCAAAATTCCAGCCTAATCGGATGATTATATCAAAAGTTATAATAAATTTATGAAAACTGGAAATGAGCTACCAGTAGCTTCCTACATAGAGCTACCGGTAGAAGACCCTATTGGAAATGAGCTACCGGTAGGAGCCTTATGAGCTACCGATAGTAGATGCCCAGAACACCCAGATCATTATCCAAATGACTCCACCAACTACAGGGGCCCACCTTTTATCACCTAATCCATGTTTTGACATTTTTAACACTCTATGATGATCTCGTAACCCCTACATTCAGGTTTTAAACATGAGAGAGTAAGTGACAAATGTAAAGAGGGGGAGTGGTTGGAAAAGCATGGGTGAACCATACTTTGACTGATTTTGGAAACTTTTATGGACAATATCTCTTCAATCACTCCAAGTCAGCCACTCATACTAAGGGAGAGAAGGATGGACGAAAATAGGGACTTCCTTCACACAATTTCAGATGATCAAGCTTTTAAAGAAAGAAGGTCCAAGGAAGAAGATGAAGTTCTAGAGAGAGAAAAGTGGGTTTTACATTTTCCTTCACTATTTTCATTGTAGTAAGCTCTCTTTCACATGTAATCTTTTCCTTTTGTACTTTAATCTCTTTTATTTAAGTTGTAATTAAGGTTAGCTAAATTTCTTGTGGTTCATTTCTACATTTGGGTTCTATTTCCTTTAATCTTTACATTTTGGAAATGAATAGATTTTCTTTTGTAGTTTAAACCTTCTTTTACATTAATAAAGGTCTACATTTGATTTCACTACTTTGTTTCTCTACTCAATATTTGCTCTTGTCTTTACCATGCATAGCTAGACTTTTAGTTGGCTAATCCAAGAGGGATTTCCTCTTAGGTATATGAAATCGACTCTCTTCCATTCTTCCTCGTAGTGTAAAGTATTTGGTTTGACTATGTTGGGTACGGACGTGGTTGTGGGCTTTTGATACACCGTAGACTTGTCACACGATATGCTCATTTCCAATGCATCCATATTGGTCCATCACTTCATACGAATCAATCAAACACTGAGATACCATTGGTTGAATGAAATAAGTCGATTTGGTATTCCCATTAGAATGACCTCTATGGATTAAGAAATCTTGTTTTCTTGCATATTTCTTAACTCACAACTCACTAAATTTCAAATCACAAGATTTTCTAATTTTTCTTTATCACAAATCACTCTTCAAAAACACCCGACCTCGCCTTTCCTGAGGATACGACCTTGGAATATTCATTTTAAGTAAAACACGACAATAAAAATGGATCATTAAAAATAGAAAGAAGAAAAACAAAGCAAACAGATCATTAAAAACAAAAAGAAGAAAAGGAAGAACTAGAGATAAAGAAAGAAGAGTCGTACTAGCAAGATCTTCAGCACCAGCTACGGATATTGGAATTGAAGCTTCAATTCTCACCTTGGGAGGACTGAATCCGAATTGAGTGAGCATTGCAAGCTTGATAAGCTCAGAGTACTTCTCTGGCTGAGAACCCTACAAGCCCAATAGGACAATCCTATCCTCTGCGCTGAGTTCAGAACGAATTCCTGAAAATGTTAAAAACAAACGAGGTCAGCAAAATAAGCATCAAATCGAGGAAAGAAGTTAGACCAAGTCTCCTTAACAAGGACTTCCCCAAGTTATCAAGAGCTGACCAATGATGAGCATAGAATATTGCAAATCATTTATCTCTTTGCACCCATTTTATACTTGCTTTTGTGGAGAAAATGGGGGAAATTATATTAATCTAACAAATAATTGAGTTTTTGTGTGATTGTAGGTAAAGGGTAGGAAATGACATGTATTAAGCCTTCCATCAAGTGCTTAAAGACAATGGAGAAAAAGAGGAGGCTTAACGGGTGGCTCAGGATATCAAGAATTCAAGAAAAAGCCAAAATAGGTGAAAACCTATCAGTAGATGTTCGTCAAAACCTACCGGCAGATTTAGTGCACTGGAATTCTTCTACTGTTGCCCCTACCAAAACCTAGCGGTCGATTTTTCCTACTGAAAAAAACCTACTGGTAGGTTTTATGATTGTTCTACCAATAGGTTTTGACCAGAAATGCCAGAAGCCTGCAATCTCAACTCCAACTCCTTCGTGGGCCCACCTCTGATTGTCCCACACATGCCCTGACACATTTAGCATAGAAGCATGCTCTAATACACCTAAGGCCTGACTTTGGAAGAAAAATCATGGAAGAGAAAAAGAGTGGTTGGGGGAAGCATGGAAAAGGCAAGGCATAGTTTGTGGTTGCTTGTAGCAATCCCCAAAAGACCCTCCACTCATAGCAATTTAGTCACACAGACCTTGGAGAGGGTTATGGACGAATTTTGACCAAGCTCTTGCCAATTATTCAGCGACACACATAGTTTTAGAGAGAGAAGCTCAAGGAAGAAGATGAAGTTTTAGAGAGAGAAAGTTAGGTTTTTGCATTTTCTTCTCCATTTCAGTTGTAGTAAGCTTTAAATCACTTGTATTCTTTACTTCTTACACTTTAATCTCCTTTATTTCAAGCGTATTAAAGTTTGGCTACATGTTCTTGTATTTATAATGTTTACATTTGGGCTTTTCCTTCCAAGCTTTACTTTTGGGTATGAAACGAACATGTTCTACAACTCTAGGAGAGAATTCCATGATTCCATTTTTAGATAGAGTCAAGAGAGAATACCACTTTAATAAAGTCAAGAGAAAACGAATTCCAGTCAAGGTTCTCCAAGTGGTTGATCTTAGCTTAGCGTGCTAGCCGCTGCTTCATTTCATATAGCGATAATGCTTTCTCTTTCTTAGCGCTCATGATTGATTCGTAACCCTTTCCCGTCCTCAGTTCTACTAGATCCTCCGAATGAAGTAACTGAAAATGACTGAAGAGGCGGCTACTCTCCCAGCGTCCTCTCAAGTCTCGAAAGGCAGTGGGACAACTTTTTTTCCATGCCCATTCCACGTCATTGTAGTTTAACTTCTTTTTGCATTAATACAAGCTCTAAGCCTTATTTCTTCACTGTAAAATCTGAGAAAATTTAAAAATTTTCTGAATAAGGGCAAAATGGTCATTTTGTCACTACAATGAGAATTTAAAATATTTGTTCTCTAGAGCTCGTACGAAACAACGGACTTCGCTGTTGAATTCGTATCGCAAATTTTATTCACCCCATCAAATTTCATCGAATTCTGATATAGTTGAATTTTTGCATGTCGTTCGAGGCGACTAAGTGACAAATGACCTCACAAAGGTCTTCAAATATAAATTTTATATAATTTATGCATAATTGGATGAAATTTTAAATAAAATTAATTTGAACTTAAACCGAGATCAAATAAATCATTTTGAGGCAAAAACGGACCTGAATAAGCGAGGGGCACGTGGTGCGATATGGGCCAAGCGATTAAAAATATAAATAGGGACTTAAAAGAGATATTTCAACATAAATGTCTCATTTCTCAAGCCCCTTAGCCATCCATAGAGAGAAAAGAGAGAGAAGAGAGAAAAAAATCAAGATCTTCAAGCTTCTCTTTTCGATTCCCGGAGTTCCATCGCTCGAATCATCTCGAGCCAAGACTTAAACTTCATCTACACGATGAGGGTTATGCAACCACACCAAGAATGAGTGGTTTCACTGAAGATAAAAAAAAGGGAGACTTTGGAGAAATCAAGATTTGGAAGCTTTGTTGGTGTTCTTGGAGCTTCTAGTCTTCACCTTCCACTTCAAGAGGTAGGGTTTCTCCTACTTGGGTTGATTCCTAACCTAAAATGCCTATAAGAAATGGTTGAATATATATGTATATATATTGACCTATGTAAATGTATGTGGTTATGGAAAACGAGAAAAAGAGTCAAGAAAAGACTTAAACCAAATTCTAGCTTGCATTTGATATTGGGGAATTAGGTAAGTAAACTCTTGACACTTGATGATATTTGAAGTGTGGGGGAAAGATTACATGACAATATGATATGTTGTCTTGAATGTGTTTGATAAAATTCCTTGATTAATTTAAATGGTTGTTTTGATGCCATTGAAATAACATGTTGAATGTGTTGTTGATTTGTGGGCATAAGTCTAAAGATATGTTGAGTATGATGATTTATGGTGAGTAACTGCACTTGATATAAATTACTATGAAATTGGGTATGTTAAGATATGGGTTAAATTGTCTGTATAACATTCATTACATATGGGGCAGGACATGGAATAGCAATGGCTCATTACATTGCATTTGCACGGAACATCACATCGCATGGGTGTGTGCATAGTTATCATCAACACTGCACATGGTGATTGAAAGAATGCTTGGAAAAGTTAGGCTGAAGGCCTAGCTAACCCGCAAGGTTACATGAAAATGGGTTGGGGTAGTAAGGAGGGGCTAGAAGATCCCTCGAGTGAAAGGCTCGGTAGTTGGGATACGCACTCCCTTGGTTCGGTCCATAAAGTGTGTGGGTGTACGCGAACCCTCGGTGTAAGTCCATAAATTCTGTGTGGGTTGGTGACCCTAGGTGTAAGTTCATAAATGTCCACCCCAAGAAAAATCCTAGATTATAAATGTCATTCGATGTGTAACATGGTTGACCGATTCATATACATTGGGACTTGCATGTGTTGAGGAGCCGAGGAGGGCTCAGGTTGAGTGCATGAATGAGTCTCACCTCATTGCATGGCATGTCATAGTAAATTCCATCATTGAGTTGCATACACTTGATTGGAATTATTGTGGATAATTGTTATAGCATGTGAATGTATTTTATGTGCATCTAGGTGGGGAGTAGCCTCTGTAGAAAATATTCTACTAAAAGTGGCTCACCCTATACAGGAACACATTTGAGGTGCAGGTCGTACGCCGGTGGATAGAGCCCATGTAGAGCACCAAGGGTGAAAGGGGCCAACTTGTGGACTTAAATTGATATTTTGTAAAACTTTACAAACACTTGATTTTTTATCATGTAAACCTATGGTATTGATTGTAATGGAACTTATACGAACTATTTTGAATGTAAATGTCATGTTATATGAGTTTAGGTTAGTGTTGTACATGTGTTGGTTGGTTTTGAAAAGGTTTGAAATGAATTGGAAACGAAAAACTGGTGAAGTAGGCTAATCTGGGCCGAACTACCAGTAGTTAACAGGTAATTATGGTCCAGTAGGCCACAGCTACTGGTAGCTAACAGGTAACGTTACCCGAACTACCGATAGTCAATAGGTAGTACCGGGCCAGTAGGCCACAGCTTCTGGTAGTTAATAGGTAGCTTCCGGTAGAGATTTTTCAGTGTACCCAAACTACCGGTAGCTAGTCCAAAAATCTAAAATTTTAAAACTGTTTTGCCAAGTCTTTGGACTATCTGTTCCTTCTCCTAAATGGTGTAAATGGACTATAATGGAGTGTTAATCATGATGAATTGGACCTTGATTGGATCCAAGGGAAAAATGAACACAAGTTGCATTACGAGTTATGATTCCGGTTCGAGATGCTTTTAACGTGGTGTCGGGTTATGCGACATCCACGGGTATTTTCGTGGGTTGATTGGTGATCAACGGACCCCCGGATTTTGGGGTGTCATATTCACCATGTCTCTTTACATTGTTTATGTTCTTGCATCAAATATGAGTAGCTAAGCTTTTAGTTGACTAATCCAAGGGGCATTTCCCCTTGGGTATGTTAAATCAACTCTCCTCCAATCTTCCTCATAATGTAAAGTGTTTGGTTTGACTAGGTTGAGTGCGAGCGTGGTTGTGACCTCTCGATACACCGTAGACTTATCATGGGGTATGCTTGAGCCCACATCTCTACACTAGTCCCTCACTTCCTACGAATCAATCAAGTACCGAAGCACTATTGGAAGAATGAATTGAGTCGATTTGCTATTTTCATTGAAATGACCTCTTTAGATTAGCCAACCTTGTTTTCATTGCATTTTTACCAAAACAAAATTCACAAGATTTTCCAATTTTCTTTTCTTGAAAAATCATCATTCCTAAACATTTGACCTTTCATTCCCTAAGGAGATGACCTTGGAATACCCATTCCAAGTGAAATACAATATTGCAAGTCTCTCTACGCTTGGGAAGTACTTTTGCGCACACACGATTTTCTCCATTTCTTGCTTGAAACCTGATGGAGAGTGACACTCACAAATTTCTATAAGTCATGTACACTTAGTCCGGATTCGTGTTTGGAGATCAGGGAGAAACGATAGCAAGCAACCAAGCCCTAGGTACAGGCAGAGTGTCAGAAGCATCCCTTGGGTTAAATTCCCATTCCTTCCAAGACACGAAGAAAAAGAGCTTCTTCCAGCCCTTATGGGAATTTGGAAGGTTGGATATTATAATTCGGGCATTCACCCTTTTAGCAATATAAAGGAAGCCATCAGAGAGAAAAAAAATTAACATTGAAAAACTTCATGAGCAAAGGTATTAAGGGGACACCAAGCTCATTTTTCTTGAAAAAAAAAAGGAGCCCACCAAAATGCCCCAAGAGTTGGGAAAATTTGGGTTGGACAAATATTGAAATGTTGAAAAATAGACTTAAGAAAGGGATGCAAAGAAAACCTAAGACCGTTCTCAAAAGAAGAAGCAAAGAAACAAACCTTTTTAGGCATGACGAAGTCATACCAAAGGTCTACATGAGGAGACCAGTATTGCATACCCCTTGGGAAGTCGAACCTAGAAGAAAGAACACTCAAGTAAGGAGGGGTGACCTTACAAAAACCTACTAGATCTGAAGCATAAGGATCAGGCTTGGCAACCCCAACACTGTCAGAGGTCCCAGCCTTACCTTTCTTGGCTTTCCCCTTTCGGGATGCCTCAGACCTCAGGCAGGTCTTGGCAGAGGCAAGGGGATCTCTACGTCAACAGCATCCACACCTAGTGATTAACCCTAAATAAAGCTTGAATGAATTAGGTTTTAAAATTCATTGTGTTCTTAAAATTAGTTTAAAACAATTAAGTTATAAAAGTATTAGGGTTAATGCCTAGATTGGACATTTTGCAGGGTTTTAAGCTGAAATACAAAAATTCAAAAGGATTCAAGTGTACAAGATGAATAAGGACAAGGATGCAAGTGCAATTATCAAATACATAACAAGTCAAGAAGGAGGCTGTCAAAGCATAAATCCAGAGGAATGCCACCGTCGGGATGGTGGTGGGGGCATTCAGATGGTCCGTCAATCGTCTTAACTCTCTCTTCTCTCCTATTGGTCCAATTAAGAAACAGAGTCCTCCTATTGGCCAGCCAAGGTGTCTGCCACCTTAAGGCCCCCTTATGATGCCTATAAATAGCCTACTTCAGCCATTTTTAGGGAGATTTGCTAGAGTTTAGTTCAGTGCAAGAGGGAAGGAAAAAGACAAGAAAGGAAGAGTGAGGCACCGCCACAATTACTTCCCAGCCAGAATTTCCTATACTTCTACATTTTTATTTATCCTTTCTACTTGGAGAGTTGAACCTCTCCCACTTTTGTGCCCTAGCTAGTAATAAGAGTGACAGTGTTTCGGCTATTCATCGAGGAATGACGTGTTGTATTTTGTTTTCAATTGTACTAGGATTATCTCATTTGCCGATATTTTACTTATGTGATAATGTTTATACCTCCCTTGATTGATGAATGGTTACATTTATAATATGCTCATGGTTAAGAACATCGAGCAAAGCTTAATGCTATATATCATACTATTTATGATTATTATGCACTTCATGTATGATATAGTGGTGTACGTAGTTAGGCTTTATGTAATTGTCAGGATTTTGGTTATAGACGGGTTAAATCTTGCCATAGCCAATTCTTTTGATTCAATACATAATATGGAACTCCGTCATCATTGAATCAACAACCTGCCGATTTAATAACTAGAATAGACCTTTTGAATATTTCACCTTAGGGTTTACTAGGGTTATTTGATTGATGCATGATACAAAGACCTTCCGGCTAACCTAATCAATTATTGTGTTATGGTTCAATATACATCAAACCTATCGGTTAACTTTTCAATAAAATAGGAGTTAATTGTTGTAAAGTGACATTTTCATAAACAAACAATATAAGGTATGTTGGATCCTCAAACTAAAGAGTACCTTTTTATCATTGTCTTTCAAAGTTTTAGTTAAGTATTTATCTAATAGTTCTAAGCTCACACCACAAGCTATTCCATTACACATTACATTCAGGAAAATTATACCATTTCTATTTTGAATCCTGATGGTTAGCTCCTCGTAGGTTCGACCTCGAACTTAACCGAGAAATATTGTAATTTGAATACTTATACTTCGGTGTATGACATAAAACAGGTCAGAGCAAGCTTTTTGGCGATGTTGCTAGGGAGTTACGGTGATTTCAAAACAAACAGGGAACTTATCTAGTTTGTATTATATGTGTATACATTGTTTGTCATATCTTCATTGTTTATGTTTGTTAAGTCATTAGTCTAGTCCTCCATCTTTGTCATCCTCATTGTCACAAGCATCATTTGAGTTAAGCATGGCTAATAATAATCAAAGAAAATAAGGGGTAGTTCAAAATGTTTAACCTTTAAGAGAATACTTGCACCCCACACACACTAGTGTCCCGTCAAGTTTTGTTTTTCCCACTAATGCTCCAAATTTCAACATTAAGGCAGGTACAATACAACTTTTACCATAGTTTTATGGTCTGGAGTCTAAAAACCTGTATTTGCATATAAAAGAATTTGAAGAAGTATGTGGTGCTTTGCAAAATAATTCTAAGATGGCACGGTTGAAACTTTTTTCTTTCTCTTTGAAAGATAAGGCTAAACAGTGGCAAAATTCTTTAAAAGCCTAATCTATGCATGGTTAGCAAGTTTTGCAAACTGAATTTTTTAAAAAGTTTTTTCCTGTGCACCGCACTAATGCATTGAGACGTCAAAATCATGAATTTTTATGTAAAAGAAGGAGAAACTATTTTATCAATGTTAAGAAAGATTTAAGGATCTTCTCCAAGCTTGCCCAAATCATGCATTTGAAAGTTGGACGTTAGTTGGTTTCTTATATGATGCCCTCCTATCTGCAATGCGTCAGTTGTTGGCCCAGGGGAAACTCGTGGGTAAAAGTTTCGATGAGGCATTCGAGTTTTTTGAAACCATTTATGAGAGTTCCCAAATGTGGGACTCGGCCTCACCAAATATTGTTGGAACCAAGTCATCTTCATCCCATGGAGGAAAATATGTGTTAAAGAAGATGATGACCTAAGGGGAAGAACAACTACCTTTGTCCCGAAAACTTGAAGCCCCAAAAATGAAAAAAAACTAAGGAAGTTTCTATTGTGTCTTCCATTAAGCAGTCATGTAGAATCTGTGCATTGTCAGGACATCCCACGAGGGAATGTCCCACCATTTCAACATTCAAAGAAGTCTTGAAGGAACAAACCAATGTCATTTCAATTTTAACAAGTCTTATTCCAACCCCTATTCTGACACCTATAACCTAGGGTGGAGGAATCACCCAAATTTTAGTTGGAAAAACACACAACCGGTGAGTCAGCCACCAGGTCTACCTTCACCACAACCACAGACTCAGTAGCCTTTTCAGCCTTATCAACCCCCACATAAGAGGAGTCTAGAGGACATCATGAACCAGTTCATTTAAAGTCAAATAAGTTTTAATACAAAGACCACTCATGCATTTAATGATTTCAAAGCTCAAACTTCACAGAATATTGAGGATATTAAGAGTCATTTAGCCAAATTAACCCAGTCTTTGAGCACAACAGAGAAGGAGAAATTCTCATCTTAACCTAAACCTCCACAGGGTTAAAACCAGGCTAATTTTGTGTCTTCTGAACCTTCTTCGAGTCAAGTCCAAGCAATTACCACACTGAGAAGTGATTGAAAAAATCATTAAAGTCAAAACTCTTAAGCCAATAGCTGAGTCAATCCCTGTAAATGAACCAATTGAGATTGAACCTATGATTGAAAATAAACCAGAATTGCCAAATGAAAAAGAACATTCAAGTCTTGTTCCATTACCTTTTCCTCAAAGAATCAAGAAGCCTCAATCATTGGACAATCAGGTTGAAATCTTTGAGTTGTTTAAGTAAGTAAATATTAACATCCCTCTATTGGATGCAATCAAGTAAGTCTCATCCTATGTCAAGTTTCTAAAAGACCTTTGCATAGTGAAAAAAAGGATCAATGTACAAAAAAAGAGCATTTTTAACCGAACATGCTAGTGCTATTATTCAGCACAAATCCCCTCTCAATTACAAAGATCCTGGGAGTCCTACAGTTTCATGCATAATTGGAAACTTCCGAATTGAGCATGCCTTACTTGATTTTGGAGCCAGTGTTAATTTGCTTCCATATTATGTCTATGAGCAATTAGGAAAGGGTGAATTAAAACCCACTAATGTCACACTGCAATTGGCAAACCATTTTGTAAAAATTCCACGTGGAGTTGTGGAGGGTGTACTTGTTCAAGTTGGTAAGTTTTATTTCCCAATGGATTTCATTGTTTTAGATGCACAACCAATTTTGCATGTCTCTACACAAATCCCTGTCATTTTAGGTCAACCATTCCTAGCTACATCACATGCATTGATTAATTGTAGGAATGAAATTATCAAACTTTTATTTGGGAATATGAATTTGAAATTGAATGTGTTTGGCATTGTAAAACATCACAGAAAGGATGAAGAATTGCAAGAAGTAAATTGTGTTGAGTTGTTAACTAAAAACTTGTTTGAAAATGCTTGTACTAAGAAAGAGTCACATGCATCAGAGTCTGAACAAAATGATGAGCATGTATATATGTCAATCATTAAAACATGGAGTCCTGGATTTGAATAATTATTGCCTTCTAAACCTAAGTCTATAAAGCCTAGTGTTGGAGTTATCAAACCAGAGTTGAAATTTCTCCCGACTGACTTGAAATGTGTCTTCTTGGGGAAAGATGAAACTCATCCAGTGATAATATCTTCAAATTTGTTAGAAGTCCAAGAAAAAAAACTGATAGAGGTCATAAAAAATCATTAAAGTGAAATCAGTTGGACAATAACATATCTAAAGGGTATAAATCCTCTTCTTCATACTCATTGTATATACTTAAAAGAAGATTCCAAACCATCCTGAAAGCCGTAAAGAAGTTTGAACCCACATTTGAAAGAAATTGTTTGGGCTAAAGTACTTAAACTATTAGATGATGATATCATATATCCTATATCTAATAGTAAATGGGTCAGCCCAACACAGGCAGTGCCTAAAAAGTCTGGTATCATGGTCATGAAAAACCAAGAAAATGAATTAGTCCATATGCGTAAAGTCACTGGTTGGCGTATGTGTATTGACTATCAAAAGCTGAAGTCCCTCACCAGAAAAAATCATTTTTCCTTGCCTTTTCTAGATCAAGTCTTAGAAAGAATAGCAGGTCGTGCATATTATTGTTTCTTGGATAGATATTCTGGCTATAACTAGATTGAAATAGAAATTGATGATCAAGATAAAACCACTTTATATGCCCCTTTGACACTTTTGCTTATAAAAGAACGTCTTTTGGATTGTGTAATGCTCCAGCCACTTTTTAGCGTTGTATGCTAAGCATTTTCAGTGATATGGTGGAGAGGTTTTTGTAAGTCTTTATGGATGATTTTTCAGTATATGGTGATTCATTTGAATCATGTTTAGAAAATCTTGAAAAAGTACTTACTCAATGTGAGGAAACAAATCTTGCTTTGAATTGGAAAAAGTGTCATTTCATGGTAACATAGGGTATTCTTTTAGGACATGTAGTTTATGCGAAGGGATTTGAAGTTGACAAGTCAAAAATTGATTTAATAGTCAATCTCCCTCCACCCAAGACTGTAAAAGATGTTCGATCATGCAACATTCTAAAAAAGATTCATTAAAGTTTTCAATTTGATATCTAGACCTATGTGTAATCTTCTACATCAGCATGTACCATTTGATTGGAATGATGCATGTCAATTAGCTTTTGATAGACTAAAAAGCATGCTTATTTCTGCACCGATTATACAACCGCTTGATTGGTCTCTACCTTTTGAATTAATATGTGATGCTAGTCTTTTGTAGTTGGAGCTATTTTTTGGTCAAAGAAAAGATTAAAAAATCCTATATGATTTATTATGCAAGCAAAACTTTGAATGATGCACATATAAATTACTCTACTACAGAAAAAGAATTACTTGATGTTGTATTTGCTTTAGATAAATTTCGCTCATATTTGGTTATATCCTCAATTTTTTTGTTTACTGATCATGCAACTATAAAATTTTTGCTTACTAAGAATGATGCTAAACCACGTCTCCTAAGATGGATATTATTGCTTCAAGAATTTGACCTTATCATCAAAGACAAGAAATGAGTTAAAAATGTTGTAGTTGATCATTTGTCAAGACTAAATTATGACATAAAGGAAGAATCAATACCTATCAAATAAACCTTTCTAGGTGAGCAGCTATTTGCCGTGACAGAAGTACTATGGTATGCAGATATAGCCAATTATTTAGTCACGTGTACTATTCCTTTTTATTATACCTGGACCGACAAAAAGAAAATTTTGAGAGAGGTACACAATTTCTTTTGGGAAGATCCCTATGTGTTTAAGTACTATAAAGATCAAATAATAAGGCATTGTGTTCCTAATCATAAAATTGGTCAGGTCATCTCATTTTTCCATTCTGAAGCTTGCGGAGGGCATTTTTCTTCAAAGAAAACCACTGAATTGGAAGAATTGATAAATGAAGCATATGAAAATGCAAAGATTGTCAAATCCAGAATGAAAATTTTCATGATAAGAATATTGTGCGAAAGTCTTTTGAATCCTCTCAAAAAGTCTTGTTATATAATTCAAGGCTCAGTTTATTTCTAGGAAAGTTAAGATCAAGATGGGCAGACCTTTACATTGTTAAACAAGTTTTTGAACATTGATCAATTGAAGTTGAGAACCTATTAACTGGAAGTGTTTTCAAGGTGAGTGTTCAGAGGCATAAGCCATATCATGATGTATTTATTTAAAATGTGAATTTCATTTAGTTAATGGAACCATTCTATGTGCCCTAAAAAGTCTTTATAAGTGTTTGATTATAAATAGTAGTACTAACTATTTGATGTTTGTTTTACAGATTAGGGTTTCGCACCTCCAGATCATATTAGCAATTGCCTATAATTTTACTTCATAATGTTAAACATTGGAGACAATATTAAATTTAGGTCGGGGGGAAGGAATAATCCATATTCATCTTTGTGACCGACAGACGTTAAAGAATCGAATAGGGAGACTTTTTCAAAAACTTTGAAATTTTTCAAAATTTTTCAAAAATGGATGAGCAACTTTTTTGGTTTAGTTTAGGTATGCTGCATACTTTTCCAAAAGATATACATTCTTTGATCATAGTAAAGCAGAGTTTGTTAGAAAATTGAAAATTTTTTACAGTCAGGCAAAATCTTTGTGCTAAAAAAGTTCATTTGTCAAATACTGACGAGCAAATCGAGTTGGTGGTTGTGTAAAGTGCGGCCATTTAATGCATATAAGAGAATATAATTAGTGTACTAAACCAATTTCAGGTCAAGCATTAGATAGTCTTGAATGGATTAAGTATGGGCAAAGTAAGGATTACTCTGAGACGCCATCTTATTCCAGTCCCATGCTTGCAAGATATGTGCGACAGGAGATTAATTGATTCACTGATGTCCTTGATTTAGAAGATTCTAATTAAAACTAATAATGATCAAAGATGTATAAATGTAAATAGTTATAGAATCAATTAGTGTAATAAGTTAGGATTCAAGTTATTAAATAGTTAAAAATGTAAATATTTGAATTTAAACTGATTTTCTATAATTGCAGGATGGAAAACTGAAGCTGGAAGATAATAGCCTACAAAGCCAAAAGAATTCCACAGGATCAACACAATCCAGACGATATTGATAGCGTCCAGATGGTACTGCCTAGTATAAAAGCCCACATACAGGAAAACGAACAGTCTAGCATCTTCCTCACAGCAGATTCTTCACCTTCTCTCCTCAAATTTGCTTTACCCATCAACTTTTCTTGAATTTTACCCCAATTAAACACTTACCCATAACCTTTTACAGGTTTCTACCAATCAAAATTCCTTAAAATCTCATCTCAAGCAAGAAATCCATGAATCCAAGAGTAAGAACAAGAGCTTCGTCAAGCCAAGGAGCCTCTTCACAGCTTGAAGCACCCCCACAGCAGCAAGGACAACCCTAGGGATAGAATATGTTTTGATGCTGCGATGTTCGAAAATATTGATCAGCAAGTCTAGTATGACAGTTATTTTTATTCCAAGACTATTATTTCTGAAAGACCTATTATATATGAAGATTTTGAACAAGTAGGTATGAGGCAAAATTTGACTGCACCAGGTTGGCTTGACTATGTGAAATTGATAGGTCATGCATATGAATGCTTGGTCCGGGAATTTTATAGTAATGCAAAAGTAATCGGGCCAAGACAATTTCATGTCTATGTTAGGGGAGTTGTGTTTCAGGTTACACCAGCTGCCATAGCTAATTTTTTGAATTCGATCCCAAGATAATAGCACCCACAGTATCCCTATACCCCATTGCTTGATATGATTGTCATTGGGATTGAGTTGACTCAAAATCTAGAATATGTTTGGGGTAGGCCGAATAAGTACATAAAGCAAGGGGACTTAACCGAAAGTACAAAATTTTGAATTTGATAATTGTAAACAATTTGTTGCCTCAGTCCAAGAAAAACCAAATTTATACTAAGAGAGCCTATTTTCTGTATGCCTTCAGAATGGGACACACCATTGATTTGGGCCAAATGATGATGACTATTAAGGTTAAGAAGCCCTCACTCCCATTTGTTGTGTTAGTATCAGAGTTATGTAGGGAGAAAGGAGTCATTACAGATCCCACGTGGCCAACGGTGGAGCATTTGGCACCATTGGACAAAACCTCGTTGAGAAAGAGCCATGGAGGGCAGGCAAATGAGCATCAGGAAGCACCACCAGTACCACAAGCAGATCCATTCCTGGGAGGTGCAGACTTTCAGCCATCAGAAAAGCCTCAACAACAAGAAGAGTAGCCTTATATTCCAGTTGATGACATGATTGACTGTCAGATTCTGTTAGGGTTGGAGACTAGCATCACCCAGTTAGATCAGAGGATGGCTAGCTATGAGGAGAATTAGAATGAGATCCTGAGGCTACTTCGAGGACAGTATGATGGAGGCCCATCAACTTAAGTTACTAGAGTTTCTGGAATTTCTATGTTTTTACTACTTTTGCCGAACTTTTTACTTATGCACTTTATTTCAGTTTTATGTTTTGAATAGTTGTTTGGATTTAATTTTAAATTAATTTCCTTAGTTAATGATTTTGCTTAAATTTTGTTGTGTTAGGATACCTAATTCATGTGATTCATAATGAAAATTAGGTTATCATTCTTATGCTTTGCAAGTATAACCCTAACAAGATTGCACGGGATTTTCATACATTGATTGTGCACTATCTTTATATTTTTGTATAAACTCAGCATTTTAAGCAAGTAAAAATTCCTTATTTTGAAAACCATTTGAAATACTCTTTTATTAAGCTTACATATATAGTGGAGATGTAAACATTATACAGATTTCGAGCCAATCCTCTTTGGAGATATTTGTCACATTTACTCAAGAAAGAATTATCGGTTCAACGGTAATACTTCTTTGAATAATCTCATTAGCTTTACTTTGGTTAACACTCATTGAATAACATGGTTAACATTTTACTTAAATTCTTAATTGGAAATTATGTTGGTGTATGATTTTTGGAAAATGATCTTAGGTCATTTGTGATTTAATTTTGAGCCTTAGCTATTTTTTTTTGCAAAACTATGTCCCTAGTAAGCCGTGATTGAGCCTAAAAGTATAATTTCAAATTGTCTATTTCATCCACCAAATCATCCTCGGTCCATCTCAGGAGATTGATCACTCATAGCTAAAGAGACAGAGGAGGCAGTGGCCTCCGACGAAGCAGACATGGAAGTGTGGAGGAAAGGAAAACTAAATGAGGCGTAAAGAGAAGGAACATTGCTAAAAAATCTTCGAGAGCCTTGGGATCGAGGCTCCAATGAACAAAAAGGAAAACCCTACTAGTAGCGTAAGGGTCTAAGAAGAGTAGAAGAAAAGATAAGAAACGACCTCGAATCCTAAAGAAGCAAAAACAAAAGTTCATAAATGAAGCAACCACCTTGAATCCAAGGAATCCAGAATGAACAGGGGCCTTAAAAAGGAGAGGAGCAAAGTAAAAAGCATATCTAGCTGAGGGAAATCAATAATCAAAGACCCAAGATAGATCCAATGAATGGACTAAGCTAGCCTCGTAGAATCTTTGGAATGAATTTGGGAAATTGCCAGTAAAACCCTAGATCTCTAGTAGATTGGGGAAGACAAAATCGCGAAGGAAAAAGAAAAGGAGAAAAATCTAGAGAAAAAATGTGAAGGGAATTCGAAATGATGAAGAAGGTGGTTTTTGTTTGCTGATGCATTTAAGGTGAATGTACGAGCGGACACGTGGAAACAGGGGAATGAGGAACATGCGTGAGAAATGATGTAAAAACTCAGGTAAATTTGAACTTTTACTGAAAAAGGGAAAAATGGTTATTTTTCCACTATAATACGGAATTAAAATATGTATTATCTAGAGCTCGTATGACGCAACAAACTTTGCTAATGGATTCGTATCACAAAATCTAGTCAAAGAACTTCGCCGATGATTCCGAGATAGTTGTATTTTTCATGTTTTACGAAATGACTGGGTGGCGGAAGACTTCACAAAGGTCCCCAAAAATAAAAAATATAAAATTTCCTTATAACTGAATTAAAGTTCAAATAAAATTAATTTGAACTTAAAGCGAAATGAAATTAATTGTTTCAAGGCAAAACACAGACCGGAACAAGTGGCGGACACTTGACGTGACGAGATCCAAGCCTTGGAAATTATAAATAGGGGTTAAAATCAGATATTTGGCAGAAATATCTTTGTATTTTCAGATGGTTCCAATGTGTGAGAGAAAGAGGGAGAAAAGATAGAAATCCAAGACTTCTCCTTGCGATATTCGAAGTTTCGTCAGCCGGATTCCGTCAAGCCAAGAATTAAAGTCGGTCATGTCGACAAGGGCTACACAGCCAGACTAAGAATGAGTGATTTCACCGAAGATCCAAAGAAGAGAGTTAGGGAAATCAAGATTTTTAGACTTGGGGTTGGTGTTCTTGAAGTTCTACACTTCATCTTTCGCTCCAAGAGGTAGGGTTCTTCCTACTTTGATTTTATTCTACTCTTTGGTATTGATAGACAAAGGGTTTAATATTGAATTTGACCTAAGACATCTCTATGGTTATGGAAATGAGGAAGTTGGTATTGAAATGATTTATGTTAAATTCTAGCTTGAATTTGATGTAGGGAAGTTACTTGTAAGTTTTTTGTAACTTGATGATATTTTGGGGCATGATATGTGTTTCACACGATTGATGCATTGAAGGTGTTTGATAAAATGCATTGAGTGAATGAAATTGTTGCTTTCATAACATGCTTGAATTATGTGATAACATGTAAAAATTATATGCTTATGATATAATTTACCATGAAAATTAGATGGTTATGTGTTAAATTAGTCCATATGACATTCATCACATATGAGACATATTATTGTTGTTGCAATAATACATCACATTTCATATGCATAAAGACATAGCATCACATGTGTGTGTGTGCATGACGGTTGTCAACACCACTTGGTGATTGACGGATGGCTTGAAATAGTTGGGTCGAAGGTCTAGCTGAGCCGCATGGTTGCATGGTAAATTGGATCGGGGTTGCATGAAGAGGCTAGAAGATCGCTCGGGTGCAAGACCCGGTAATTGGGGTACGCACTCCCTTGGTTCGGTCCATAAAGTGTGTAAGTGTATGCGGAAACCTTCGGTGGAAATCCATAAATTATGTATATGTTAGGTGAATTTTGGTGTAAGTCCATGACTATCCACCTCAACAAAGACCTTAGATTGGTAATCGTCATTTGATGTGTAACATAGAACACGAATTTATACACATTGACACTTGCATGTGTTGAGGAGTGGGGAAGGGCTCGGGTTGGGTTGCATAAGTGAGTCTCATCTCATTCCATGACATGTTGTAATAAATTCCATCATGGAGTTACATATTCTCGGTTGGAATTGTTGTGAATGGTTATGTGTTGCATGTGAATATTACATATGCATCTAGAGGGAATAGTCTATGTAGGAGATACTCTATTGAGAGTGACTCACCCTATGCGGGAAAACAATTTAGGTGCTGAATACATGCTAATGGACGGATCCCAGATCGAGCCTCAAGGATGAAGAGGGGCTAACTTAGGGGCTTTGAACCGTTTTGTAAAACATTAGTGAAAAATTATTTTTTGGCACGTAAATTCATGTAAATGATTGTAATAAAACTTGCATCAACTATGTTTGATGTACAAATGTATGTTGTGTAAGTTTTGGATGACTTTGGGATGATTTAGAATGGAGTTGAAATGCAAAACAAGTGAAATAGACAAAACTGGGTAGAGAGTACCGGTACGCTGCTGTCCACTGGACAAACTGTACCGATACGCAGTACCGGTACAATCTTCAAAAATCTCAAATTTTAAAACTGCTTTGCCATGCTTTTGGCCTATGTTTTCCTTCCCTCCAATGATATAAATGGAGTATAAATCATGATATATTGTGTCTCAGTTGGATCCAATGAATAATTGAACCTGAAATACAATTGTGGGTTACGATCTTGGCTAAGAGATGCTATCATGTGTTGTTAGGTTATGCGGCATTTACAGGTATTTTTGCGAGTTGATGGGTTATCAACGGTTAATAAAGGACCCCTGGATTTTGGGGCGTCACAAATGAGGTAGAAATGATTGCACGTTCGCAATGTCGTGACAGTTGAGAAACGTCCCATCATGCACATCTCGAGGTCGGTCCTAGACAACCTCGCTCACCCAGGGCAGAAATCAATCGTAGCTCATATAACTCTACTTGACTAGGGACTGGGGGACAATTGATGATACCTTAAAAATGCCTAAGGCTGAGCTCAGGAACTCAGGTCATGTGTCCCTAGATCTAGAGATCAATCTACCTTGGATGACCACGCAACTCGAGGTTAGACTTCCTATCCTCGCAACTACGTCTCAAGAAGGATAGCACATAAGACAATTGGTTTCCACCCAAGCACCACCCAAAATAGTGACGGCATGTATCCAAGTAGAAGAGTCGCAACTACCCTAACACCCTCCACAACCGTTGCATGATAGTAGCAACCGTTATAAGGTGGAGGCAAGGATCTCACCGTAGATTAAGCAAAGCTCATGATCAATTATAAATAAGTGGCATAACTCCCACCAGAACACACACAAGCAATTGTAATTAGAATAACACTTTGTAATCTCATTACTTTTTAATATAAGCCTTAGGAGTACGAGACTCCCTTAAAGAGTGGATTAGCTGAGCTCCCGAGTTGGTGAACTACTATAAACTCTTGGTGTGTTAATCACATTTCTCTTGTCCAAAACCTAGGAGCCCAAGAGCTCAGACTGTGTTATTCAATACCCATCAATCTCTTATCTCTTTTGTATTGTGTTAAATACATCATCACTTATAATGAATAAAAATCGTGAGGCCAATTAAGGTGAATATTTCCATCGAATAGGTGGTGTGTATTTATATATAGGAAATAAATATATACAAACAAACTAAAGAGGAGGGATATAAATACAAACACAATAGAGGAGGGAGAGAAAGATAAAATGAGACATATGGTGTTGGATGGTTGGTAGCCGCAGGTTTTACTGGTATCTGCACGGATAGAGGGAGAGAAGAGGCAGAGAGAAATGACATAAATTAGGGTGTTAATTAGAAGAGAAAGTGAGAGGTACTACGATTAAAATTTTTGAATTGA
>CM042186.1:20529905-20544754 GCA_023539305.1 Ilex asprella
TATTCTTCAAGTGAACTCGGTGTCACCTATAATTCTAGATAGAGACTAAAGAAAATTTATGATTCCTTATAACAGTATGATGGATCAATGGATGACTACTGCTCTACTCTCCTTCTATATGGGACAAGCATGAGGTCTAAGGCTGTGATGAAAATGGACTCCTAAGGGCTGCTTGAACTCTGTTTTAGGTCTAAAATGATGTAAAGATGTTTGGTTTTAGGTTTTATAGATGGTATAACAAAGGTGTACTGGTTTGGGATTAACCAATGATTAGTGAACAGGATGGCTTGAGCCGTTTTAGAGGCCTTTATTGAGGAAAGTGATTGGTAGCAAAATAGACGTTGTATAGGTGGGATGATGGACAATAATATCTGGTGGTGGGATTTTGGAGGCTTTTTAATGCACAATAAAATTAAAGAAAGACGAATACGAGGAAAAAAGATATTATAGGAATCACACTTCACGACGGAGAATGGAAAGTCAGTAAAGCTTGGGCTAAAGGTGAGACTCACAATTTGGCCTGCATCCTAGTGGGCCGCCCTCCTCAGCCTGATGGGTAGGTTCAGTCCGTCTAGCCTCTGGTTGGTCAGCACCCATGGGCACCTAGTCAGCTCTGTTCCTTTGCATAAGATTGTTGGTCATCAGTTAAAGGCTGAACATTATTTGCAAAGCATCTTCAACCAACAGCTTCAGCCGACTGAATAAACCAATTGTTTGGGCATATGCGGTATTTATGCACCAACTTGAGAGGAAGTGATTGAATATCTAGAGAATTATGGTGACGGGCATTCTTGTAGTCTCGTGATACATCTAATAATATAAATAGAGAGCAATGAGGGACTGAAAATGAATTCATTCCACTTATTTCAAAATCTTGCTCACTTCCTCTTCTTTGATAAGGAACGAAACACTTGTATTCAAGGATCGAAATATCGTTTTGATGTATTGTTTTGCTTAGCTAAAAACGAAAATATTTCGGAAACACAATTGAAAATAGGGAAAAAATATGGAAATATGTGGCAACACGTGAAAATATAAATATAATCTCTTTATTTATAAAGATAAGCCTAATAATTGATTGATTGAGTATGTTTATTGGGTTAACATCTATTTATAGAAGATAACATCAAGTTGGAGGGGAAAAAAATAATTGACACAAAGTGAAAATCACTTCAACTAGTTTCAAACACTTAATTTTCATCAAGCAAATTTAATATTTGTATGCTATTAATACAATATTACTAATTGAAATTGCCATCAAATTACCAAGTAATATTATTTCATTAATATTAAAATAGCTGAATAAATAATTTTTATACACCCAAATATTTAATTTCAGATATTTATTATACCATAGAATTAATTGAAAATATTTAATAAATAAGATATATTGTTAATATAACAATTTAGTAGTATAAAGAATATAAGTAACAAAGAGGAGGGATTAAATTTTAATAAAAGAAACAAAGAAGGGGGTGGTTTGATAAAAAAAAAGGGGGTTTTGATAAAAAAAAAACAAAAAAGGGGGGGTGGGGGATTAAAAACAAAATAGACGTCGGCTGTTCTCAACGAAGTGAGAGAGAGAAGAGAAGAAATATTGTTGATGCTTCACCGAGATAGAAGAAGAAGAAGGAGAAGGGAACAAACAAACAACTATGGCAAGGAAAGGCCAGATTTGGATTCTCTATCTCAACTTTGCTGAGAAGAAGGAAAAAAGAGGAAAAAAAAAATGTACCTGCCAGCTCAGATGTGGACTTGGGGAGTGGAGGAGGCTGGATTTTTTATTCGTAGGATGGTGGGAGTGGAGTTTGACTTGGATTTGCTCAGATTTTGGACTCGAGGATTTCTAGTAAGTATCAAGGATCAAAATATCGTTCCAAAATGGTTGAAACATGCGAAATATTTTCGTTTCTAAAGAGACCGAAACGATACGGTGATGAAATCGAAATTTTAATACTTTGAGGTATTCTATAATATTTCAAAATATTTTGTTATATTTCAATGTACAAATTCACAATTATTTTGGGATGTTTCAAGGTAGTTCAAGATATTTTAGTATATTTCGATCAATGTTTTGAAAAAATAATTTTCATTTTTTTAATTTTTTTTTTGAAATGGATCGAAACTTTTTCGAAACACGTTGAAACGTTTCCGTTTCTTAGGTGATCGAAACAATGTACCAAAACAAAATTTTGTTCCTTGGTAAATAGTTCTCTCTCTTTCTCTGTGTGTGTGTCTCCCTTCTTTTATTGGTTTTTTATGTTGTGCTGAGAAGAGGAGGGCAATGGGAAAAATCTCTCCCCTTTTTTGGCTTGACTCTGCTGTCGAATTGTCTTAATTTTCGACTAAAACATCATTGTTTCGACTGAAACTGTCTAAACATTAACGATTCCTTCGAAACTCTGGAATTTTTAGTTTCAACCCTTATTTCGTGTCGGTATGTTAAAAATTTAAAACGTTTCGAACTTGTCGACATGATATTTCGATCCTTGCTTGTATTAATAAAAAAATAAGAAGTACGTCAAAAGATTAAATAAGAAATCAAACCTAATGGAAAAAGAACAAAGAAATAAACAAAATTACATAACAAACTTATAAATAAAAAATCTCTGCCCATCCCGCTAAAATTGCAAAAAGTGAGATTCCTTTGAAATCCTTGGAAATCGACGCCCAAAATGAGGCTAAGAAATGAATACTCGATGTATTGTGATAACACCAGTCCTATCCAGATTGCTCACAACTCGGTTTTTCATGAGCGCACTAAATATATTGAAATTGATTGTAACTTTGTGCGCCATCATCTTCAGTTGGACACGATCTCTCTCCCCTTCCTTCCTTCTACTATGCAGTTGACAGATTTCTTCACAAAATTTTACTATTGCACGTTTTTGTTTTTTTCTTAGCAAAAATCTTGATGTTTGATGCCACCACACCGAAGCATCAGGAACCCTCTGATGGGGACAATAAAGAGTCCACTGGCTCTAACCATTCGATCTTTTAGGTCCCAACTTCACCTCGACGGTTATGCCACGATGCCTTTAAAACCTTTGCGGGGGGATGTTAGAGTAATTTAGTATATTAGCATAGGGGTAGATTAGTCATTTATGTTACTATGTTTGCCTTAGTATATAAGATTCTTATCGTGTAGTTTTCCTTTTTAACGTTTGCGTAATTTAGACTTGGTTATTCTTAATTGTTAAGAGTATTAGGGTAATATGTGTAAATTGTTAATAGTGTTAGACTAGTATGTGTAATTCTTGTTATTGTAAGTTAACTATACATACAATGATATATGAGAACTAGGTAATGCTTTTGACCTTTTGGTTCCTCTTCAATATACTATGTTAATCCTTTATACTTAACATTAATGAATATCTCTTTCTCTTTTTTCTTCTTTCTTCTTTCTTTGATAAATATTAACAACATAATATACGGAGTCTCAAAGTCACGCGATAGTCAAATGATCAACCGTAGAATCAACAAATAAAATGAGCATTTAACATAAATCCCTTCATAAAATCATACGAAACTCTATGGAGCAATTTAAATCACTCATGGTTTCGTATTTGGTTTGTCTCAGCTACATACTCGGCGTTACTCGGTGCATCCCAGTTACTCGGTGCATCCCAATGCAACACATGGCCATTAGGGTCACAATCACATCTCGAAACCATATATGTCACCGAGTACGCATGACACATGTGCTAAGTATCAAGTACTTCACCCACTAAATATTTTCCATACAACAAATACAAAAGCCCAAATGAACATCGCAAATCAATGGTTAAACAATGGATCAGAATACAATGACAATGGCAATAAAAGGGCTCTTTACAAAGAGATTTAGACACGGATGCATATTATGAGGTAAACCACTTACTAATTCTTAATTAAAGTTGTTAGATGTGAAGATCTTGATGCCTCAAACAATCATATAACATTTTGTTTCGATCAACTATGATCTAACCATTTGATTTCGACGATCATAATCCCTAAAAAAAATATTTAATCCAATTAACCAAGCAAAATTAATATAAAAGTCATGTAGTTTACAAGCAGAGACTTATAGCACTTATCCATGCACCATAATCCAATTCCTCTCTCTCTCTCTCTCTCTCGTGGCGGCTACTTCCCAATTCCTTGCCTAGGGCATTTGGTAATCCTTAAGTAGTGACGTTATACCTACTAGGTATAAAGTTTTGCAACTAACACTTAACTCCTCATTATACATAAAATTATATTTTACTTCCCACTCTCATTAACATCACAATGACACACTTGGTTTATTATTTATTTTTATTTTTTTAACAGCTTAATTAAGTTACGCTCACTCGATGTATTAATCAATAATTAAATATTCATTATATATTTGGTACGGGTTATTACAGGAATGTGCAAGAATCACCCAACTCAATCCGCCAATTGAAATATCTCATACCACAAAGCAAAAGCAATAGGGTAATGCAAAAAATAAATGATTCTTGCTTTCAAAATCAACTTTACACATCACACATCATTGAGGAAAAAACAACTTTGACGCCTTATTTTTTTAAGGCATTTCACAAGTATTAATCTTACCATATGCAAAAGTCCATTAAAAAACTTGTAGTTTGATAAGGGAGCTTAGCCTTCGATATTATCAAAGCTGGGACAAAAGTAGGACAAGAATATTCATCTAGCTAGGAATTAAAGAAGGATTTATAAGAGAGCACACCCCTAATGATTCAAGAGCCCACCGTCTCTTGTCATATGACTTTTCAACAAAGAATCACTAAAAACATCAAGAAATGAAGTAAAATCCCTAGTGTCTTTCTCACCCTAATTCCTACGGAATCTAAAATCTTAAGAGTATGAATGGTTAGAAGACTCAAGCAAAGAGGCAATGGAAGCACCATGAGAGTAAGCTAATTGATAGAAACATGGATATATATGTGAAAAAGATGACTACCCCACCCAAACATCCTGCCAAAAATGAACTATCTCCCCACTACCTACCACAACTTTTCAATGTAAGGAAAACTTCGTCAAACCCTGAGATGAATCTTCCCCTTCCAATTCTATTCTATTAGTATTCCATCCGTTGGCATGTAAACCATAGTCTCTCTTGATAACTAAATACCACAGAGAATATGACTCCATTGGAAACTTCCACGAGCACTTACCCAATTATGCAATTTTTTTGCCTTCAAATTTCCAATAGGAAGACCTCCTTTATCCCTAGAAGTAGTAAACACACTCCAACTTATTAGATGATCCTTCCTCATCTCACCACTGCCTTCCGACAAAAAAAAATCTCATCATATTCTCTATCTTCAATTGCAATTTTCATCAGAATTTTAAATAGAGAAAAAATATATAGGAATATTATTGACTGCACTAGGGTTGACCTACACCCCACTTTTTCCATCACTGAATCCTTAAAAGATAGTGATAATGGATTCCCTCCAAAAGGTAAACCTATGTACTTGAAAGGCCATTCTCCCATTTTTCACTCCAAGAGTCTTGTAATTCTAGTGGCCTTATCATTAAGGGAATTGATTCCCTGGGTCACACTCTTGTCCAAATTCATTTTCAATCCCAAAACCAATCCAAAAACCTCTTCAATATTCTTAATATTTAAGAGTTTTTCCTCATCCCCACAGAGAAGAACATTATGCCATCAGCAAACTATAAATTAGAAACCGAAATTGTATCTCTCTCAACACTAAAACCTCCCACAAGATCGCACCTCTCCCTCCTCAATCCTGAAGTTGTCTTAAACCTACCCTAGGGTTCATCATTAAGCATGATAGCAAAATTCCCTCCATATCCTTTCACCTCTAAGACATATTCCAAAAACTCCCAATCCACATGATCATATACCTTTTCAAAATCAATTTTAAAAACAAACCTTCCTCACCTCTAGCTCTATAATCCTCCACAACTTCATTTGCCGTAAGTGCTACATCTAGAATTTGCCTATCCTTAACAAAAGCTCTCAGACACTAAGAAATGGTATCACTATGAGTTTCTCTTGAACTCGCCAATAGCATTGTCGCAATAATCTTAGAAAGACTAGACACCAAGCTAATCAGTCTAAAATCCCTCATTCTCATAGACTTGTCTTTTTTTTTTTTTTTTGGATCAAGCAAATAAAAGTGGAATTTGTAATTGCATTAACTGCTCCACTTTAGAAAAATTCATTAAATCTTCTCTGAAAATATCTGAAAAATCTTGATAAAGTGCCAAAGTAAATTCTTCAGGTTACCACAATAAAAAAACAACCCTATTTACCTCTTCCATCTCAAAAGTCCTTTCCAACTATCTAAACTTATCCTCCTCGATTGGACTCATTCCAAACCTTCATGCCTAGGTTTAGCACTCTATCTCATAAACCCTTATAAACTATGAGTTTGTATTTCAACTTCTTAGAGTCCTCATGGCTATTACAGTCTCCGCAAAAAAAACATTTTGTATATTTTGAGGATTGGGCTTGCTTGACTTATAGTTGCATTAGCACTTCATCTTTTTGTCAAGCTTTCTTTTGAAGACAGTCAGCAACTTCCAATGTTACACAGCAGTGTCTACAGGCTCATATTTTAGATTTTCACAGCAATCTCTTGATGCAACATGCACTGTTCACGCCGTCATGTACTTATTAAAACTTTTCATTGCTCTACGATCTGTCCCGTATGCAGCTCTCCTAGGAAATATACATTGTTGGTTTTAAGTGGCATAATGATGTTGCTGATTCGCAGTGTTGCTATGGTTGCTTTATCTCTCTTGTTTGCCGGAAGACCAGAAATTTTGCATTTTGAATTAGTGCTCAAATGACTGACCAAAAAAATAAAATAAAATTTAGTGCTCAAATGTCGAAGCAGGAAAAGAATTAGTGCTCAAGATTGAGTACCATTGATCATATAGTAGCTAGTTCTCTTGCATTGGCTCTTCTAACTGTCTGAAGAATTGCTGTTGTCACACCCACACTCAGACATTCTGATAAGCAGAGTGTTGTTCATTTTGCAGATAAAACGATGGTGTAATATTTTTTTTGATAAAAACAATGGTGTAATATTTTTTTTGATAAAAACGATGGTGTGATATTGCGTCAAGCAAATCTAGGAATTGATTGGCACTTTTGCGATCTCCACAATTTTGCTGTTTATCTCTTGTGAGTTGTGAACCGATCTCTTCTTAAAAACTTCACGTCATTGATTTTTGTGTTTTAATTCATGGGCTTTATAACTTCTCTTCTCTTCTGGATAACATTAGTTTATGGTTCGTGAGAGAGTGGGAATTGTGTGAGTGGGGATTTAGGGAAGCAAAGGTGAGGGGTGGTGTTCGATGCACGGTATATGTGTGTGTGATGAGTACATTATCATTTACTTATACCTATGGTCTCTATTTTTTTTTTTTTTGAACTGGATGCCTGTGGTCTCTTCAGTTGTGCAATTTTGGTTTACAAGTCAAAGATAAGGCTTTGTCCTCTAACTAAAATCAAGCACAATCCGTCTCTCATCTCTGTAGCGTACATGCCACATCACAATTAACCTTTTATATCGTTTATCTTCAACCTAACTATCTTTTGTGCACACAATAAAAACTGTGGATATCTTGTATTGCTGTCACTCATCTTGCAATACACAATTCATGTCAAATTTGTAAAAGATTTTGCTGTAATTAAACCAGTTGCTAGAAAAAGGAAAGAAAAGGAAAGTATAACAAACATTGAGAACAATGAGTAAATTAGAGCAATATTTTTAACTAGGTTGATATGTAATATTTGTTGGAATTCCAGTTCTTTAATGTTATCAAAAGTCCATAAAAAATCATAAAATTCCAACAACATACTAAATTCCACCCATTCACTTTGGATACTTGTATTTCTTCCCCTGAAATATGGGCTTGTATCCTATTTTTTTTGGCGATTACGGCTGGAAAAGTTGGGGGGGGAAGCAAATGAAATTTCTGGACGACGTAGTCCTTTTTTTGAGCTGCATAGTTAGATATTACATATCAACCAATGTAGTACACCATTTCTGTGTAGTATGCCTTTTTTGTGCTTTCAATTTATTAGTTGTTACATACTTTTTGCAGATTCTTTGGGGGCGCCTAGACAATGGTGGTTTGGCGGTGGTACGGATTTGACCCCTGCTTACATTTGTGAGGAGGATGTTAAGCATTTTCATTCGGTATGAGCAAACATTGAAATCTTTAGTTTGTTGAACTATGTTTTATTATTAATGTCTTTGAACCGGCCTTAATATAAATAGAAGAAAAGAAGGGAGAATCCCCTACGTTGTCCCTTCTTTTTCAACCACACATTCTCTCTCTCTCTCTTCTTTTTCTCTCCTCCTTATAGTTGTTGGCATGTCTACTTGGCAAAATGGATGGTTGCTTCATTGTGACCAAGGTGTCATAGGTTTGAGTTGCAACAATAACTTTTCTGCATGCTAGGTAAGATGGTGTACATTTGACCCTCTTCACAATGATTTGAACCTCACGCACTAAACCATGGATTAAAATTTTGTTTCGGTGTATTATTTCGGTCACCTACGAAACAGAAACATTTCGACCTGTTTCGAAAACATAATTAAAAAAATAAAAAATTTAGGCATTATTTTTGACAAAAATTGGTCGAATTGTATCAAAGTATCTTGAAATACTTTGAAACATTTATAAACAATTGTGCAAATATATTAAATATTGCAAAACATCTCGAAATATTATGGAATACCTCGAAATATTAGAATTTCAATTCCATCATTGATTCGTTTTGGTCTTTTTGGAAACGGAAATATTTTGGACGTTTTGACTGTTTTGAAACAAAATTTTGATCATTGCACTAAACTACCCTTTTTTGACAGGATAAAAGACAACATACAAGGGAGATAACTTCAAGTACTTTATCTTTTCAGCCATATACCTTTTTTTTGCTTTGTTGACTAAAGGTTTATATTAGAATTCAAAATGGTGTTGGATCATGTTAGCATTTCTTAGTCATTGTTGTGCGAAAGAGAAATAAAGAGTAGTGGTCGACTTTAACAAAAAATATACCAGTGTGGGCATCTTGGAGAGCAGATTAGAACCATAAATTTGGAGTTGATATGAGATCGAGTGTTATACTTTTCTGATTTTCTTTCATTTTTGTACCTTTGGGGCTATATTTTGGAATTTCACTTTAAAGACCTTTTTGATGCAATGTTTCACATGGAACGGGACCACTAACCTCCGATTTAATTTGATATATGTTTTCCGATGATCTGCATGCAAGATTTGAGAAATTGAAGGGAAAAGTGATGTGTTAGTATTTGTAAAAGCTGTTTCTGGTGCGATTGTCAGTGGGCTGTTTTTTAGTCTTCTGAAATAATATTTCATGTGTAGGACTCCTTAGTCATTTTTAATATGATATTTTGAGCCTGTGCTTCCACCTGTTCAATTGTTGCTAAGTTTTGGGGGGTTTTTCCCTATTTTGGCACATTTGGTGGGTTAGATTGGAACCTTTGGAAAATTGAATGAGAACCCTATGTTACAATCGTGAAATTGGATAGGCATAACTGCGTGACTTGGTTTCAATTTGTGATACTCTTAATTAAGATTAGAGCAAGCCACAAAAGCAGCTTGGGATGCAGCACAAAGACATAATCAAAGATTGGAAACATAGCTCACTTGTTACATGAGATGTTAGATTTATAATGCTGCAAGCGGGGGGTTGAAGCTTTAATAATTGAATGTTAGGATTTGGGGAAAGGAAGAGAACAAGAAGAACAGAGAACGAAAGAGAATATGAAATAATAATGTGTGGGTTGTAGTTTGTTTACACACTAGCACCTATTTATGTTAGATTGATAATGACAACAATTGTAATATTGCCATACAATAGAATATTCTAAATACTAAATGTTGTTCTAAGAGGTCCTAGGGTGTAACTCAGGTGGGAGGGTCCGTTCGTTTGTTTGCACCAGTATTCACCAGGGGTCAACCTAGGCCTGACCTAAGTTATAAAAATGTCAACCCTAACCTAACCTGAGCCCAACCTCCAACCCGACCTACTTAACTGAAGTATTGTCCAAGTGAAATTCTTAAAACTCAGGTTGAATTCAGGTTAGCTAATTCGGGCTTACTTTTGGGCTTAGTTTCGGGTTTGTAATTTGGGTTCAACCAACAACATTCAATACACACACAAATCACTAAGAAAGTGAACCTGAAATCACCTAAATTTAACATTCACTACATTTAGAAATACAATATTAAAACCAACCAAAATAATAAGGATGAAGAACTTTCTGATTATTGTTCACTGCAAACCATTATCCATTTTCAGTGAGAGATAAAATGAAAGAATGAGAGATTAGGGATTAGAGATGGGAGATGAGAGATATGAGAACAAACGGACAGATGAGAGATAAATGAGAGACGAGAAATGAGATTGTTACTTGGGACCTTACCTTAACTCCGATTTGTGCTACCATCGAACATAGATACGAGACGAGGCTTGCTGAGTCAGATGGGAGAGATGGAGACCAGCAGTTGAGAGAGATTGTGCACATTCGGCTAACCTTAACTGCAAGCAATTTGTTTGTTTTGAAGTGTAAACTCGGGTAGGAATGTTGGAGAGTGATTGAGAAAATCTAGGGCTATGATAGAGAATAAAAATAGGAGATGTTCTTTTGACATGTGGTAGCTGGAAGCTAGACAACTGAGAATGGCTTTGCAGATATGAGGCGGCATGTGGGAAATTGGGAACAAGAGCAAGAACCCTAGCTCTTTTCCTTAATCCTTATATATATATATATATATATATTATATTTTTTTTGGTTTTTGTGTTGAGCCCGAGTTATATATTCAGGTTAAGCCCAATTTCATTAATTCGGCTTGGGTTCGGGTTGAACCGGGAACCCGATGCTCCAATTCAAGTACTACCAAATTCAACTTGGGTTAAGGTTTTTCTGCTCAGGTCAATTCAAGTTTTAAAAATCTCAACCCAAGCCTTAATTTTTTCGAGTTGGGTTAGGGTTGAGCCCAAGTTGCACCCATAGATATGAAGTGGATATTTTCTCACGATTCAACCCCCCTCTAAGATTATTAAATTACTAGTGAGAATCCCTTTTTCAACCACAATGATCTCTTGAACCCGTGAAGATTAGTGTATTGATTTTATTAATTTATCACTCAATCTTTCACGGGGATCCCAACCAAAGAGCCAAACCTTTGATACGGAACTATGTATGATAAATATATTCAATCAATTATTTAATTAAACACATAGTACGCGTGTGTGCTCAAATTGCAAGTGTATATGAAAATAACATTTTAACACATGCAATTTGTTGATGTAAAAATCCTTCTCTAGAAAAACTGTAGGGACCCTTTCTAGGGTTCACCAAAGCCTAATCGGCTATACCAAAGTTCTTATAAGTAGTCAAGTCTTATATCTTAACCAATACTATGATTAAACGCTCATTTCCTTCAATAAACCTCTTCACCAGATACTCTCACCGATGTCTTGGATAGTTTTACTTATATTTTTCACCGCAATGGATCCTCTCAACCTCGAGTGATCTTCTTCGGTAAGATATTCGGTATGCACACTTCCAATGAAATTGGTCTTCAATCAAGCAAACTCTTTTTCTCTAAGATGTGAGGTTGAATAGGAATCACAAGATGTTAACCTTTGGATTTAGGGTTGCAGTATGATCTTTAAGGTTTAAAAGATAAGAATTTAGCTCACAAAAGAGGTACCCTAAGTTGGGAAAAACTTCCTCTATTTATAGGCTTGGAATATGGTTAATCTTGGAGTAAAAAAAACACAAATTCACGAATAACCATTTGAGTAGTGGGAGGGTGGTGGTCACTGGAATGAAAAACGAATTCCAAACCAACCTAGGAAAATAGATCCCTTGAGCGACCCCTACTATTCCTGCGTTAGCCTTTACACGTTTTTTTCCTAAGTCATTTAGAGATTGATCTAGCGAAGGTTAACGAACAAAGGGCAGTACCTTTTGGTTTTTTAACCTAAAACCAAGCAAAAAAACTCGTTCTCTTGAACACTAAATGTGAGACCCCAAAATCCGGGGTCCCTTATCAACCGTTGACAACTCGTCAACCCGCGGAAATACCCATGGATGTTGCTTAACTCGACACCACGTCAATAACATTCTCCATAATAGTAATTATTGACACAATTGAAATCTGTAGTTCTATATTCATCTAATTTAACTGGGCTCCAAGGTACCCCAATTTATAGCAATTTAAGTCTATTTGTGTCATTGGAACCCAAGAACTCAAAGTCCAAAAGCATAGCAAGAAGACTTGAAGATTTCAAGAATCTGGGAAACCGTACCGGTACCGCGAACTCTCTGGACAACAGCGTACCAGTACAACGAACTTTTTGGACAGCAGCGTACTGGTACGACAAATTTTTTGGACAGTAGCGTACCGGTACTCTGCCAATAATTGCCTGTTTCACCTATTTTCCATTTCCAATCCATTCAAAAACTTATTCATTTCATCCCAAACCTTACATAATATGTATTTGGGCATCCAACATAGTTTATATACATAATACTTGATCCATACAAGTTTCATTACAATCTTTGTATGAATTTACATGTCAAAAACTAAGGGGTCGTTTGGTAACGCTTTTGTTTTTGCGTCTTTAAAAAACAAAAAACAAAGACAATTTTTTGTCTCTGTTTTGTGATAAACACTGAAACAGAAAACATGTTTGGTAGTTATTTTTGTCTATCAAATTATGAGAATAAAAACAGAAAACATGTTTGGTAGCTACCTCAAGTTTTATCATAAATATGCTTTATAATACCTTATTTTTTATTTTTAAACAAATCAACACTTTATTTCATGAAAAATGAATTACAACCATGAATTATAGACATTCAACAAAGCACCAATCTTGCATAACCAAATTTTCGAAAAAATTAGCCATGAAGTTTGCCTCCCTATACATTCATACATCATAGTGCATGCCCAAAGCACTGTATGGAATGGAGCATTATTCTGAGTGTGCCACACTTAATCACATGAAACTGGATACCACAAAAATGCAATAATACTAAATGCCATGGTCATGGCTATTACCTGTAAAACCTGACAGTTTTCCAATGTGCTTTTCCCCCAAAAAACATTCAAACATAAAACAAAGACAAATGGTTTGATTTGAAAAAAATTAAAAAACATTAGAGCAGCATTCAAATTCAAAGTCCGATACATTTTTTGATTTGAAACTTAAATTAACCTTCCAACCAACGTGATAAGGTGAAGATAAAGGCATGTTTGAAACATTGCCGAGGTCAAAGGAGGTGTAAGAGAAAGATTATGTTTGCTGATTGTTGGCAAGAGGTCTCGTGAGCATGCAATGCTTGCTTTGTCAAAAAGAGTAGAAATTAAACAGTTGCATCATGGCATTTAAAACGACCATTCCCCACACACACTAACCTATGGTAGTATTTACTAAAACAACTACATTTTCACAGGTTGCAAACATCTAGTCTCATGTCATCCAACTACATCCACAACATATGAAAGTCACCATTCAATCCTACAACATCTGTGCTATAGCAGGAAGATCCTCTTTGTGATATACAAATGCTTCCTAGTAAAATGATTCACACCATTCAATCCTAATTACAAGACACACACAGGCACTGCACATTGCACTCTCCAATCTCCATTTAAACAGGCCACTTTAATCCTTAATACACCAATGATTAAATCCAATGCACAATCTCATCACAAAGAATGGTAAGCAAGTGATGCAAATCATGGTACATGGAACCAATTAACAATCCCTACACTATACCAAACACCAAGGCCTTCTTTTTCCTTAGAACAGGCAGCATGTACTAATCTTGATGCAACAGCAGCTTCCCAGCAATAGACAGAGAACCAGTCTGAACAACATCTCCAATCTCCATTTGAACATGTCACTTTAATCCCTAATACACCATTGATTAAATCCAATGATTGTATTTCTTTTCCATTTCCACTTCCAATTCAAATTTCAGCACTCAAGAGACAGACAATCAGACACATACTCAGCACATTAACACACACATACCCACACATAATATGTAGTGTAATTTAGACTCGGTAAAACCTTATCAATGGAAAAGAACATGCAATTCTGGAAGTTCAATCATTAAGTAGTACCCTTCCTACAATCATGCACAAAGCGACTGTATTTTATGAAACATACTCATAAAACATAACACGAGTGACATATTTTCCCGTCATCACAAGACAAAGTGCACGGGTTGTCGGGATTCCAAGACAGTGCATTGCTTTGCTGCAGAGGAATTCCCTGATACCACTACGTAAAACTGCAAGACCATCAGCAAACCGACTGTGTGGAGTCTTCCCAGCACCTTTAAGCTGCAGTTCCCACCTCTCAGACTTCGAATTCAACATCTCACCAAGAGTAATTGCCCGACCATCCCCCAATTAACCAGCCCACATTCCAAACCGATGTCCTCCATAGCATTGCGTATATGGCAAACTATAAAAAATCATCAGGGATCACAAAGGTTAAATGAGGCTTCACCCACAAGGATCTAAACATAAACCAAAGAATTTACACTTACCCTCCGACCAAAGGAGATGCCCCAGAGAATAATAGAGGAAAATGTTTTCCTACAAATTACCCACAAATCGACACACATAAGCGCGCACACACACATACAAACACAGATCTGAGCTAGATCTATGTATATTTATGCATATATATACAGATATATGTATATATAGATTTTTATATACATACCTCCACAGCAACCTTTCATCGATCGATAGACGGTTTCGTTGAAAAAGGCAGCAACGAAGATCGATTCGTTCAAGCAGACAGCAAGCTTTAT
>CM042186.1:20544764-20615225 GCA_023539305.1 Ilex asprella
AAGGCAGCAACGAAGATCGATTCGTTCAAGCAGACAGCAAGCTTTATCCGTCGGTGAGAGAGAGGAGAGGAGAGGAGATTGTTGCTCCTCGTCGGTGACAGCGAAAGAATAGAGAAAGTGAGGCAGTGATGGAGACAAGAGAAAGAGAGAGGCAGCGTGGAGGGGAGAGAGAAATGAGTGGGTTTAAATAGTTTCACAAAAAAAAAATTATGTTTGCTGCTAAGGAAGTTCGAAACCTGGATCTCATTAATTCCCTTTAGCGCGTGTTTTTGTTTTGCTTGTTTCCTGGAACACAAATTTTTTGTTCCCATTTTTTTGTCTTTGTCTCCAAAACAACTAATATAAAACAGAGACAAAAAGAGTACCCAAACGTATTTCTGTTTTTATTTTTGTCAAAAATTGAAAACAAAAACACAAAACACAAGACAAAGACAATTACCAAACGAGCCCTAAGTTCCACAAATGTTTTACAAAACTCAAAACAAGGCCACATGTCGCCCCTCTTCACCCTTGGTGATCCGAATGTGCTCCGCCCACCGGGATATACTCCGGACCTGAAATATTTTCCCATAAAGGGTGAGCCACCCTCAGTAGAGTATTTCCTAAATAGGCTACTCCCCAACCCAAATGCACTTGAAATACTCATATGCAACCAATTCGCCATGCACACATTCCAAGCATGAATATGCTATCAATGTTGGAAACTACTATGCAATGCTATGGAATGAGATGAAACTCACTCACACCCTCTGATTTGAGCCCTTCCTAGCTCTTCGACACATGCAATTGCTATTGTGCATTTGCCCATCCGAGCCCATCCCGGCTCTCCAACACATGCAATTTGTCATGTGTACAATTTTGTCATTTATGTTATATATCAAATGACATTATCAATACGGGGTCTTGTATGAGGTGAGTATTTATGGACTTACACCAACGGCACCCAACCGACACGGGATTTATGGACTTCCACCAACGGTCCCACGTACACCGACACACTTTATGGATTAATACTAACGGAAGTGCGTATCCAAATCATCGGGCCTAGCACCCGATGGATCTTCTAGTCCTTCTTGTTAATCCCAACCCTCAACACTATGTAAACCGTGCGACTCGGCCAAGTCATTGACCTAGCTCACTCGAGCCCACTTATCATCAACTAAGTGTGGTATTGACTACACCATGCACTCACACCCATTCAATCGCAATGTTTCTGTGCATATGCAATGGAATATCTTATTGCAACTACAATATGATGTTCAATATGCTATGTATGCCATATGAACTATTCTAAACCCAATTCACATAATCCATGACAATTACATCAAAAATATATAATTCTCATGTCTCACAATGTCAATAAACTAATATGTATTTATTAACATTTTATCCAAAACTCAAGTCCAAGTATGTTATTTCATATTAAGCAATAACACACTATCAAAACAAGACATTATGTAAACATATAACATGCCCACAATTCACATAATTCAAGAAATTAGATTAAGCAATTTCTACATATCCATTTCAAGATAGAATATACTCTACCGAATTTCAATACTCATTCACAAAAATCACTTTTATAGGCAAGTTATATGTATCTATATTAACCTATCCATTTCCATATAACATTTAAAGGTTGTGAATAGACCTAAGTAGGAGAGTTCCCTACCTCTTGAAGCGTGAAACAAGTTGTAGAAGCTCCAAGGAACCAACCCAACTCAATCCCAAGCTCTTCTAAGAATTTCGATTTTCTCACCTTTGGTGAAAGCCCTTATTTTTTGTGTAGACGCGTAGCCCTTGACGAGGAGAATGACTTTCTCTCTTGGCTCGAACGGATCCGAGTACCGTAGCTCTGTAGATCGTAGAGAAAAGATGAGCTCCTTTCTTTTCCCTTTTTTCTCTCCCTGTTTTTATCGGCTGAGCAATGGCTGAACAATAGGGGAAAAATATGATTTTTTCTCCTATTTATATTTTTAGAATACTTGGCCCACAATTGACCACATGTCCTATTTAATTTCGGGACCGTTTTCATCCTGAAATCATTAAATTTCGTTCCGGTTCAAGTTTAAAATATTTTTAATTTGTCTTGACTTCATTTATTTTAAAAATCTCATAATTTTTCTAAAAACTTCGTATTTGAATTTCTCGGGGTCCGACCACCTCGTAAAACGCAAAAAACTTGACTATCTCGGGGTTCGATGAAATTTGACATGATAACTAGATTTCGCGAGACGAATCCAATGGTGAGTTTCGTTTCGTCATCCGAGTTCTAGAAAAACTTAGGTTTGTAACTCGTATTGTAGTGGTAAATTACCATTTTGCCCTTTATTCATAAAAGTTTAAATTTACCCGGGTTTTACATTCTTCCCCCCTTAAAAGAATTTCGTCCTCGAAATTCATACACATATGCACACTTAACCGCATGCACATGCAACGAGTAATCTTCTATATAAAATTGTAGACATGTACCTCCATCCTCGAATAAGAACAGATAACTGACACGAATGGTATCCTCACGCTCCCATGTTACCTCCTCCAGTCCCCGGTGGTGCCACAACACTTTCACAAGACTCAGTCTTGCCTCGCAAAACTTGCTCCCGACTATTCATGATACGCACTGGTTCCTCTTCGAAAGTCCCATCCACATCAACCATCAACTCACCCAAATTCACCACATGTGTCGGATTTGGAGTATACTTTCAGAGTATAGAGACATGGAATACTGCGTGAACACCCGACAAATTTAGCGGCAATACCAACTTGTAAGCCACTGTGCCCACCTTCTCGAGTACCTCGAAGGTCCCGATGAACATAGTGACAACTTTCCTTGCTTGTCGAAGCTGACCACTCCCCTCTTAGGCGTCACCTTTAAAAAGATGTGATCCCCTACCTCAAATTCCAAAGGTCGTCGCCGTCTGTTGGCGTAGCTCTTCTGCCGGCTTTGAGCCGTGAGAAGACGCTTCCGTATCAAATTCACCTTTTTTGAGGTATCTCTAATCAAGTCAGGATCCGTAGAGGGTCTCTCTCTCACCTCCGTCCAACAAACCGGAGAACGACAAGGCCTCCCGTATAGTGCCTCATAGGGTGCCATCTGTATGCTCGCCTGATAACTATTATTGTAGGCGAACTCCACCAAGGGTAAATGCTCTTCCCAGCTACCCTTAAGGTCTAGGATGCATGCTCGCAGCATGTCTTCTAAGATCTGGATGGTCCTCTTCGACTGACCGTCCGTCTGGGGATGCAAGGTTGTACTCATTGTCAACTGCGTCCCTATAGCTTGTTGGAAACTCTCCCAAAAGTAAGCTATAAACTTGGGGTCCCAATCTGATACTATAGATACGGGCACCCTATGCAGCCAGACTATCTCCCGTATATATAGCTTGCAAAATTCTTCCAATCTGAAGGTCATTCGTACTCCCAAAAAGTGTGCCGACTTGGTAAGCCGGTCCATTATCACCCACACCGCGTCATGTCCCCGCGATGTCCGTGGCAAGTGGGTCACAAAGTCCATCGTGACATGTTCCCACTTTCACTCCGCCATCTTCAATGGCTGGAGCAACCCTGTTGGCCTCTGGTGCTCGGCCTTGACCTGCTGACACGCGAGACGCCTACTGACAAAGTCTCCAATGTGCTTCTTTATCCCACTCCAATAATACTGGTGACGAAGATCATGGTACATCTTCGTGCCACCTGAATGAACTTCGAAATTGGAGCAATGAAACTCCCTAAGGATCTCCTCTCTCAAATCCGTCAACTGAGGAACTACAACCCTTCCTCGATACCGAAGACTACCATGTCCATGGCCACGTAATCATCGACAAAGCAGGCTATTTCGGTGAACTTGGCTACGTACTCCATCACCGTCATTGTCCCTTGTTTCAATTTTAGGAATTTCCGGGCCTTTGCATGTCGAGCGGCCGTTGGGAAGTACTTACCCATGAAGAGCTCTTGGAACTCTCCTCATGTCATGGTCTCTAAATTCTTGGAAGCCGTTACCCAATCCCACCATACTTGGGCTTCTCCTTCTAGCTGGAATGCAGCTAGTGTTATCTTAGTGACGTCTGAAGTGATCTCCATAGCCCTTAAGATCTTATTTACTTGTCGGAACCAATGGTCGGCCATCATCGGATCTGCCCCTCCCTTGAAAACTGGAGGTTTGTGTGCTTTAAAATGTTAGAGGTTACTCGTGTCTCCTTGATTTGCACTGGCGCTAGCTTGTGCAACCGTAGTCGCCATCATGCCCATAGTTTCGTTAAATGCTTGTTGGTCAAAGGCCGGTGGTGGTTGATTATTGTTCCGCCCATTGCCTCGGCGTCCCCTTCCTCTGCTTGCCATCTACATAAGTCAGATAGCAAATGAGTCTCACATTGTATTCTAAGATGGGAATCAACATTTTAAATTTTTGAGAATTTCTCATTGTCTCACTAGTAGAGCGTATGTCGCCCACTAGTAGACATTCACATTCTGAACTATCCCGTTCATCCTTTTTTTCGAACATAAGGTTTTGTTTTCTAAACCTAGTGTTCCTCTTTTCATACACACCGTACCATGCTTATAATTCACATAACACATAGCACGTAATCATGTAGCAAGTAAAGCACATAACATGAAATGCACATGGAATGCAATGGTCTAAATCCAATGCCCATCAAGCTTATATATACCCTTTACCTAGGGCTTACACCTCTTTCTCTCTTGCAATGGAAGATGATAGACTCACTTCCCACAAGGCTCATAAAAGATCTATGGCCTAGGCTCTGATACCAAGCTGTGACACCTCAAAAATCCGGGGGTCTTTTACCAACCGTTGACAACTCGTCAACCCGCAGAAATACCCATGGATGTCGTTTAACCCGACACCACATCAATAACATTCTCCATAGTAGTATTTGTTGGCACAATTGAAATCCGTAGTTCTATATTCATTTACTTTAACTGGGTCCAAGGTACCCAAATTTGTAGCAATTTAAGTCTATTTGTGTCATTGGAACCCAAGAACTCAAAGTCCAAAAGCATAACAAGAAGACTTGAAGATTTCAAGAATCTGGAAAACCGTACCGGTATGCGTACCAGTACGGTGAACTCGCTGGAGTTTAGCGTTGTCCAGAGAGTTCACCGTACCGGTACGCGTACGATTGAATGATTGAATGAATCAGAATTTTATTATAAAAATTGGCAAAAACCTTAAGCAATTCTGGTCAATGTTTCATAAGGAATAACCAAGTCATATGAGAAAAATCATCAGCAAAGATTGTAAAATACTGAAATCTGAAAACTAGAAATAATTTTGACTTAGGACCCCAAAAGCTAGAATGAACTTCTGTAGACTGTTAGGATACTTAACTAAGGGTATTCTTGTAATTAGTGGAAGATTATGAACTAGTATAAATATGGGTAAATGAGGAGGGATATTAGTGAACTCTCATTCTCCTTAACCGTATTTTTTTAATCTCTTTCTTCTCTCTTCTCCTTTCTTGCCTCTTCTCCCATTCTAAACTCTAAAACCTAAAATCTTGAGATGTCAACTTGGTATTGGAGTGATCTATTGGAAATTTGAAGTCACTGGAACACTGAGGGAATGACTTGGAAATCTGTGGGGTTGCTGACATCATCGCCGGAACTGATCAAAGTTGACATGGTCTGGCTCGGTTTTTCCTCCTGAGTATTATGGTTACTGCAGGCTGGTTTTTGTCCCAGAAGGTTGAGTATTATGTTGCTGCAGGGCTGGTTTTTGTCCCAGAAGGTTGGTGGTTTGGTAGTCTGAAGGCTGGTTATGTCCCAGGAGGTTGCTGCAGGCTGTTTTTTGTCCCAGCAGGCTGCTGCAGTGGTAGTCTGAAGGCTGTGCAGGATTTGCGGCTCTTGTTTTGCAGCTATTTGGTCCCTTTGGTGCTGGGTTAGTTCTAAAATCATAGTTCAGTGATTGGGTTTTGTTAGAAATGCTCTTTTTGTTGAGTTGATATGTTTGGAGTTAGTACAAAATATACCAGTGTGGAGAAAGGTGGGTTGAGTTGTGGAGAGACTCTTGGATGTAACCCTACCCTCCAGAAAAGTCTAGTGAAATTAGATGGGAGCAACTAGTTGTCCTGGTCATGGTAATGCTTGTTATCGGTGTTGGCAAGTGGGTTAAGTGGGTAGTTGACAGGAGTAAGTAAGAAACCCAAATCTAAACCTAATCTTGGTCAATGGATCTTAGAGAATTTGTTGATGACATACTCGACGCAGCCACATATAATCTATTTCTTGAGACTATTTGTGAGATTTGGTCGGTTGCATCTCAAACATATTCCTAGATTTGGAATGATGCGCAATTTATAAGCTCCGAAAGAAGGTTCGTGAAACTAAACAGAGAGTCAGAGTTCTATGTAAGACTTAGTAGTCTTTGGCAAGTGGTAGATTATTACCAGGGTTTCCATAACAATCCCTGGGCAAAGCCTCCATTGTATTGGAGCACTACCCAACGCATAACCTGTACGCATATCAATCACATAGACCATTCCAATGTTCAATCCCATCAATTTGGATTTATTATTCTCTATTTACATCTTTCAAAGAGAGGGTTCAAGATGTGAAGGCCCCTCAAGGTTTTATTTTACCCCGATGAAAATTTGGGAGGAGGTACCAGTACCTCTAATCCGTGGTACTGGTACATGGGCCTTTTATTTGCCAGATACCTGTACCTGTGTTATTTGGTACTTGTACGTGAGCTCACTATTTGTTAACTAGTGGTACGTTATGTGTCTTAGTACTGGTGCTTGAGCCCACTGTCCCCTGGGGCCCACTATTTGCTAGGTACCAGTACCTTATATATATTGATATTGGTACTTGAATCCAATGTTCATCGGGGTACCGGTACCAGTACCAGAAACAAAGGTACTGGTACCTAAGCCTACTGGAGTCTAGGTATTGGTGCTGCAAGCCTAGATACCGTCACCTAGACCATCCGACAGTGTGATACCGGTACTTAATCACTTGGTACCGGTACTTAAGTCCAGATTTTTCCCAAATCTTTCCAATCTTGAATCTTTAACCATCCAATCTCATTCTATGTTCATCCAAACTCATACAACATTCATTTACACAAAATATTGTCCAAAAGAGTTCATTTCATGTTCCAATTTATACAAATTTATAAGTTCAAAAACAAATTACATATTTCGTTAAAAAAATGCAATTTAAGAGCCACATTCGGCTCCATCATCAAGAAGGGCCCAAATGAGGGCCGCCCACTGGCGCTTGTTCAACATCTCATTCTATATGTTTTTCTCCATTATCGGTTGCATGTTCTAGTTATGAATCAGAGATAGAAAGTCTTATTGTTAGTCCTAACATGATGTTCCTTACCTCCCTATCAGTTCTCTAAGGGGAGTGAAGCATAGTTCCCTCTGACTTCGTTTTAAGCTTGAATCTCCCTTCTGGCCTTAAGTTCTCTAAGGTTTCTGTCTCTTTCATGGATGTTCCTAAAGGTGGTCAAAGATCACTAGAACGAATTAGATTGATGTGGGGTCCCTTTGAATCTTCACATGCTTACAACCCGGACGCTTCTCTGACATCCTATGGTTCGTTGTCCTACCGTCCTCTTGTATTGCACCTAGTTACCTGACTCTTTTTTTATGTCTTATTATCTTAGGTACGTTACATCGTCCAGTAGCTCAAGACAAAATAGTTTGTATTAGATTGTTGCTCTCTTCTTTCTCCTCTATCCCATTAGCATCCAACTGCTCCCTCCAATAAGAGTAGCATCTTGTGTTGGCAATTATCTACCGATTGTTGCTCACTCATCGTTGACTCAACATCACTTTACGAAAGTCCTAATTCCTCTGGTTGGGACTCCCCTCTCACGTCTAACTCTAGTGTATAGTGTCTAGTCTATCTTAAGATAGTTTGTTTTGTCTTATATGTATTTTCTCTCCTTCCTCCTACTTGAAGGTAATAAGCTAGAACAGGTAAGAATGTATTCTATCTGTCTACTAGGGGCATGAAGGAGCTAATTTCCGCTTGTTGAAAGAATCCCTGAGTTTCTACCTAGGAAAGAAGAAGAGCGGCAACCGATAACAAGAACCGATGCACTTATTTGTTGTAGTTTTTGTCCTTTACTTGCTTAGGTGACTTCCTCCTAGTAGCTAGGTAGCTAGGCGAACTGGTTCTTTGTGGCTTTCTCCCAAGCTAGGTTTTCAGTCTTTTAGGCAAGTTAATGAAATGTGTTCCCCAAAAGGGTGAGTCACGCTTAATATGATATCTCCTAAAGAGACTACTCACCAATCCAGATGTATATGAAATGTTCACATGCAATTCATCAATCAACATCCATTCAAGAATATACAATTCCAAAAATGAATACCATAATGCCATGTCATGAGATCAAATTCACACATGTTATGCAACCCGAGCCCTCCACCGGCTCTTATAACACATCCAATGCCATGAGTATGCATTTGGGCACTCCAAGTCCTCCGCCATTGATGTTACACATCCAATGATCATTTTATAAAAGTCTTTGTCTTTTTGGGTGGGTAATTTATGGACATCACACCAAGGGTCTCTCAGTCCACACGACATTCGAGGACATCGCACCCCAGGCTCCGAGTACGCGTACACATTTTTTCAGAATTTTACCACAGGGCAAGTGTGTGAACCAAGTAACCGGGCTTTGCTCCTAAGGGAGGATCTACTCCTCCTTGCTATGCCCGACACTTGTTTTCAATGTAACCCATGCGACTCAGTTAAACTTAAGTCCAACCTTTCTGTGTCCACGTATCAACTCTTCGAGGACGGTGTTTGATAAAAAAATGCACACACTCGTACTTATGTCAAATGCTCTCGAATATGTTGTTATTTCTACATATACAAATGTAATGTACAATTGTAATAATGTCATATTCATCATATCATGAGCATATTATGAATATATCCAATGACTACCAGCATTTTTTTATTTCTCAATTGTCAATTATATCATAACACATAATTACAATTATTCTCAAGCATGTTATAGCATGTTCTATATACACAACACACTTAATTCTACCATAAACATTTTATCAAACACCTACAAGACACACATATTATGTAAACACAAGCATGCCCAAAACATCATATTTCTCATGAAATTCAAAGTCAAGCCATTTCATCAAAACCCAACCATGCAAGAATTGGTTTAAACATATTCCTATACTCATTTTCATATTCTAATAATCCTAGGTGTGTTATACATGAGATTTCATCTCTAACACTACCCATTTTATATTTCAACCCTAGGTTAGAAATAAACTTAGTTAGGAAAGGAACCCTACATCTTTTAGCGTATATTCCCGTAGAAGAGCCTCCACAAGACCTGAATCTAGTTTCCACGCTTTGATCCCAAAATCCCATCTTTAAGATTTTTTACAAAACCCACGATCTTGGGTATGTACGCATAGTTTTCGTCGCGTAGAACAGCTGTATCTCTTGGCTCGAAGTAATTCGACGGTTGGATTGTCGTACATCGGAGGATGGAGTGAAGGAGAGGGTGAGTTTTTCCTTTTCTCTTTCCTCTCTCTTTTTGGAATGGCTAAAGAAAATGGGGAGAAAATTTTGATTTTTCTCCCCTTTTATACCCCTTCAATTCTTGGCCTACAACACGCCATATGTCTCCCTTTTCTTGATCAACTTTTATCCCAAATCAATTAAATCTTGTCTCATTTTAGGTTCAGTGCATTTTTATTGAAATAACTTTAAATTATTTTTTTGGTTTCGCAATTAAATTTTGAATGCGTTTATTTTAATCGCGTGACACTCGATCGCATCGTAAAACGTGAAAAATTTCGATTGCCTCAGAATTCGACAAAAATTGACTAATTAGTTAGATTTTGCGAGAGAAATCCAACGGTGGGGTCTGTTTTGCCATCTGAATTCTAGAAAGTTTTGAGTTTTTAACCTCGTACCATAACAACTAATTATCGTTTTGCTTTTTCCATGAAATTTTAAATTTTTCCGAGTTTTAAATATTTGTTCTTTCTCAACCAATTTCTAAAAGTTAGCACTATCTCCGGCACAATCTGCTTGAAAATATTGATAATAATCCAGCTCCTGCTACAAACTACTTAATCATGGATAATACTCTGAAATAGTCATATATCTCTGTATGGTTTCATGAATCTTTTTCTGGAACTCATAAATTTGGGCATCATTCCCAACCTATGAATAGTTGTGCATTATAACTAACCAAATCTCACGGGTAGTCTCAAGAAATAGGAAACTACGATTAATGTTAGTCTGCATCGAGTTAACTAACCATGTCATTATCAATGAGTTCTCAAAAATCTATTGGCTAAGATCAAGTTCTGATTTGGGGTTCTTACTTGCCTCCCGGTTAAGTATTCATTAGTCCACTTGCTTATACGGATAACAAACATGATTGTGACCAGGTCAAATAGTTATTCCCATCTAACTTTACTGGACTGATCTGGAGGGATAGGTTGCACCCAATAGTCCCTATATAGCTCAGCCCACTTTTCTCGGTTCTAGTAGAATCTGTACTAACTCCTGACAGGCGTACTCAGCAAATGAGAGCCTGCCTGACTACGAAACACCAATTTCAGGAATAATACAGGCCAAAAGAGTTCAACCAATGACTGCCAGCACAAAAAGGTTCCAACCAATGACTGGCCAACACCAAAGCAGTTCAGCCAATGACTGCCCAGCACAAAATCAGGCTCCTGGAGGTTGCCGATTGGTGGATTGAAGCAGGTAGTTTGGTCCCAAACTCTGCCAAAAAGTAGATCTCAAAATATGACCTAAAAAATCCAAAAATCATACCAGATGGCTTCAAAAAATTCTGAAAAAATCAAGCCAGGCCATGTTACTGTTGATTATCTCCAGTGATGATTTCATCTTCTCGATGATGACATCAGCAACTCCAACAGGTGTCCGGCGCTTCCTGAGTGTTCTGGTAACTTCAAATTTCTGATAGATCGCTCTGATACCAAGTTGACGTCTAGTTTTAGGGTTTAGAATGGAGTAGAGACAAGAGAGAAGAAAGAGAGGAAAGAGATTAAAGAAATTAGGGTTTTGAAGAATGAGAGTTAACATGACTCTCCTTTCATCTCCCATATTTATATTAACAAATAATAGGTTGCAGATTACAATTATGCCCCTAATTAGAATATCCTAACCTTCTACATAAATGTACTTTGACAATTTATCGAGATATCCCTTGTTTGTAGTCTGCTCATGGCAAAGGTTAGTTATTTTTGAAATATGGTCATATGAGGTTATTATACACAAATGCTGATTGGCTGATTCAGTTATTAGTAAGGTTGTTGCACTTTTCTTAGAGGAACTTTAGATCTAGGGCGGAGACTGAGTTATGAGCTATGACACATGGAGTTTGTGAGATCTAGTTGAAGATATTGTCGAAAGAATGTGGTTTGGCTGCAAAAGAGACTATGAGATTGTGGTGTGACTAATCATCTGAAGAATGCGGGCCCCATTTGTACTCCTTATTTGAAGACCGAAGGTCAACTTGTGGACATCTTGACAAAGGGAGTTCTTTGTAAACTTTTTCATGACATCATAAGTAAGATGGGTATGTGTGATGCCTTTGCAACAGCTTGGAGGTGGATCTTGGAATACACTTATGATTTTTATGTCTTTAGAGTTTATGGTTGAAAAAACTGGTAGTAGAATTATTATCCTCCTGAAGATAAGTCTATTAGATGTAAAATTGCATGATATATCCCCTGTACCCACAAAGAAATACGCGAAAATCATCCATTTGTAATCACAAATTTTTTAATGTTGTTTGCTCTTTAATGATATATGTGCATTTTCACAGGAGAAGATGACGATGTCTGCCTTCTTTTGTAGGTCCAAAAAAGTGCTTGTGACAAGTTTGACCCTAGCTTCTATCCTAGATTTAAAAAATGGTGTGATGATTATTTCTACATTAAGGTATGCATCTTTCTAACCAATGTTTATATTATCATATTGTGCTGCAGCTGCACTAATATATTTAAATTATAATTAGTAGTCTGGAAATCTTCACAATTGCAGTGAAGGATAGGCTCCCCTGCTACATAGATGCACTGTTGGTCCAGTTGTTTGATCACATTTTCCTGTATCATGATTTTGTCTAAAGGGGTTTGAGGGAAGCTTACCACTGGGCTAGGGGACAGCGTTTGTGGTTGTTTTTAGTCATACTATATTTTCCTGTAAGGTATTCTGTACACATAAGCTCCAATTGATTTTTGAGATGGAAACCAGTCAAAGGAATTTGCTTAAGGTTATTTATCATGCAGTGTTGCACCTTTGCTCCTTTTTATTGATAGTTTGGTAGAAATTTAGAGTACTTTTGAAGGGTTCCTTAATACAACCAGAAATCCAACAGCCAAATTCAAGTAATTTATACTCTATGAGGCAGGCCTGCCTGTTTGCATAAAAGATACAAAACACATAGATGTTCTATTAAGTACATTGTTACATGATATGAACTTAAACGTAAGGGGGAGTGGAAGCACAAAACAAGCAAGACATTAACTTAAACAAGATAAAACTATAGGAATTGCACAGTTGAATTTGTAAAAACATTTACTATTTGAATCAAAAGTAAACAATGACTATTTGAATCAAAATACAATTAACTAGAAATTAACTTACAAATAGATAACTGAGGAGTGAACTTCCTTTGCATCATATGAAAAGTAGGCTACAATAAGAGAAATGCAGATGTGAGAAGAGAGAAGTTGGTGTTGGCATTTTTTGCCTCTCGTCCTGAGAATAACTCAAATCCTTATATAAGCGTAATGATTTTTTAAGAGAATCTTTGGTATGATTTCTTTTTTGACTGATGACTGCTTTTACTTGGGTGAAATTGCTTTTACTCTAGTGAAATGTTGCCATCACCTTTAGGGGGAGTAACTTGGGGTATTGTAGGCTTTTGGCTGGGAATCTTTGGAATGATTGCCCTTTTGAGTGTTGCTGACTGGCTGCTTTTCTTCTTTCGGTGGAAAAAGGGTTTACTCTGTCCGACATGTACACCAAAAGGATAGCTTTTCTTTCCTTTTGGGAGAGTAGTGATTGAAGTCCTTTGTACACACATGTAACTTTACAAGAGCTTGACTGTGAATGTTCTACGGACTGGATAGATTATATGCATCATCCAGGTCTTGGGCATCTTGGAACGGATCTTGTAGCTGGCAGATTGAGGCTTCTGAACCATCATCTTCTTCCTGGCTGGCTTGCTGGAGTAGCTGTTGGGCTAACTCAATTAATTGAGATTTCCTTGGTTGAGACTTACTACTGGAAGTCTTGTGTGAAGCCTTGGATTGTTTTACTGTAAGTGTTGGAACATCTGGAGTAGAGACTCTTGAGTGCTGGAGCTATGGACTCTATCACTGGTGGTGCTGTACTGGTAGGTGTACTTGTAATTGTGACTGGAGTAGGAACCTTTACTGGGAAGTCTGTTTTAACTTGATCAATAATACGTTGGTAGTCAAAGTTAGCCCACCATTTGATGTAAAACTGACGGATAACTGCGTTAACAGTAATGGAGTATTGTCATTTAAGAATCCATGAAACCTTGTATTTACTCACGAAGAGGAGCAATGCAAGAAACTGTGAATTGTGTTGACTAATCTTGAAAACAGATAAGATGCAGTTAACTTGATCTTGAAGATCAACAGGGAGGATTTCAGGCATGGGGGCCATGCATTTGCCACTATTGCAAGAACCAAGAAGGGATTTGACTCTTGAAATCCTTAATGAACTTAAGGAACCAAGAATGAGTATATGATTCATCTTGATAGAGCAGCAATTTAAACCATAACTCAATGTAGTCATAGTAGCTATATTGCTTAGTGTGACTAGGGAGGAAAGTGTGAGATCTCCATTCTTTGACAAAAAAGAACTTGAGAATGTACAAAGAATGGTACACTATTTTACTTGTGATGCTCCAAAAACCGGGGGTCTTTTGCCAAACTCGTTGATCACCCATCAACCCACGAAATACTCGTGGATATCGTGTAACTTGATACCATGCCGTTATGCCCCATTTACCGGGATGCATAACTTAACTAAATTCAGGCAGAGTCTCTTTTGTACTGGGGGTTCTATCCAAAATGCAACCTGTGTAATCATACAACATTGACCACACTGGGTCCATTTATCCATACTCATATAACAACATGCAATTTTACATTAAATATAGTCCATATGAGTTCGATTACAATCTTTTACGGATATTATATGCCCAAAAACTAATTTACATCTTAGTTTTACAAAAACATAGTTTAAAAGTCACATTTCGACTTTTCTTCATCAATAAAGTCCCGAATGAGAGCCGTCTACCGGCGCATGTCCCACATTTAAAATATTGTCTCCATAAAGAGTGAGCCACACTCAATAGGGTAGCTCCTTAAGAAGCTACTTTCCAACCTAGTTGCATATGATATGTTCACGTACAATTCACAAGTAACAATCACTCCATTCAAGAATATGCAATTCAACAATGGATTTCTCAATGCCATGCCTTGAAATGAGATGAGACTTACAAATGCAACTCAACCCAAGCCTTTACCAGCTCCATCAACATATGCAATGCCGTGCGTATGAATCTGGGTATTCCAAATCCTTGCCATTGATGTTATACATTCAGTGACCTTTTTAAAATAAAATATGTGTCTTTGTTGGGTATTAGGATTTTGGAATCTCATCACTGGTTCCATACACTGTTACACTTTTTTGGATTGACACTGTTGGAAGTGTATAAACTAGTAACCGGGTCTTACACCTAGGAAAGTATTTAGTCCTTCTTGCTCTATCCGATACAAGTTTTTCATGCAATCGTGCAACTCAGTCGGACCTATGTCCAACCTTCCTTAGTCCACGCCTCGAACACCAAGAATGGTGTTTGATTAAAAAACATGCACACACACCTACACTCATGTCAATTGCCCACAAATGTGAAGTTAACCGTGTATATTCAATGTAAATGTACAATTTCAATTCTCAACTATATTCAATATGTCATGCACATTATGAACAATTTAATATCCAACAACCTTTCTTTCCATGGTAAATTACCTCACAAGCATATAACCACCATCATTAACCTCAATGTCAATATATCACATGCATATACCAACATCAACTTTCAAGCATGTTATAACTCAATCAATGCAAATAACACACTTAATCTACATAGGCATTTCATCAACCACCTTCAGGGCATAAATGTAAATACATAACATGTTCAATCAATATATTTCTCAAGAAATCACAAATAAGTAATTTCTAAGTACCTAATTAATGCTAGAATTGATTTTAACTATTCTCAATACCCAAACATGTTATAACATTTTCAATGAAACCAACATGCTACAACAACATATGTATTTTATCAAACACCTTTAAGACACCAAATCATGTAACACAATCATGTCTAATTTATCACATTTTTCATGAATTTATCAAACATGTAAATTCTATAAATCCAATTTATGCAAGATTGATTTAGTATATTTCTATACCCATTTTCTATAATCTAGTTGTACTAGGAGCATTTTACAAATCAAATTCATGTAAGATTGGTTTATCATATTTCTATACCCATTTCCCATAGTGTAGTTACACTCGAGTACATTAAACAAGAGAATTCATCTCAAGTCATGCTACCCATATCATATGGAACCCTAGGTTGAAAATAAACCTAATTAGAAAAAGAATCCTACCTCTTCAACCGTAAGACAACGGTATAAAATTCTCAAGACTTGAAACAAGCTTTAATTCTTGCTTTCTCCAAAATCTCATTTTTTATTCTTCGTCAAAACCTTCTATTTTTGTTACGTAGGCATAGCCCTCATCGTGTAGATGAACTTTGGTTCTTGGCCTGAAGAATTCCGACCAACGTAGAGCCATAGATCATAGAGAGAAGTTAGAGAATCCTCTCTTTTTCCTCTCTTCGTCTCTAATTTTTGAAAATTTGATGGGCATGGGGAAAAATTATAATTTTCTCTCTTATTTATACCCTTTAGATGCTTTGCCCTCGCTGCGCCATACGTCCTCCATTTCTGGGTTCGGTTTTGTCTCTAAACAATTAAATTTCATCTTGGTTCAAGTTTAAAATATTTTTATTTGAATAAGCTTTAAATTATTTTTTAATTTTTGAAATTTAATTCCACGTCTCGTTTTTAGGTCACGCGATACCCTATCGCATCGTAAAATATGAAAAAAATGTAACTTTCTTGGAATTAAACGAAAATTTGTCTAGGTAACTAGATTTCGCAAGACGAATCCAACGGTGGGGTCCGTTTCGTCATCCGAATTCAAAAAATTTTTTGAGTTTTCAACCCGTACCGTAGTGACTAATTACCGTTTTATCTTTTTTCATAAAAATTCAAATTTACCCGAGTTTATATTACTGTTATCATTCTTATTGAAGATAGGTTTGATAAATATTAACTAGATATGAAACAGAATATCCTAGTAGAATTGAAAGGCTTTCTTAGGATTCAATGGAATGAAATTCCATCTTGGTTCTAGGTAATGGATTGATTAGGTCAACTGGGTTGGTTAAATGGGCATGAACTGGTTCAATAATGAATAGGTTGTGTATTGTTGATTTTGGGATGTACTCAGTGTCATAGGTTTGGGTTGATTGTGTTGATCTTATGGAATATGATTTTGTTAACTGAGATGGTCTAACCGAGGATATAGGTTGGGCGAGATATGGGCTTGTTGACGCTTGTTTATTGGTGTTTGGGTTAACCAAGGTGGAAGTAAAGAATGATGTAACTATATTATCAAGGATATGGTAACGATTTACTAGGTCTAGGGGTGGTAGGTGACTGGGTTTTGGACTTGGACTTGGCTGGACAAGTTGTTTACCATGGTCTTTACCAGTTTTTTTGGTAGAGGTAGATAGTTTTTTTTGGTAGAGGTAGATGGTTTATTGGATTTATTATCTTATGTGAGAATTCTGTAGAAGTTTACTGGTTAGGAAAACTTGAATTGAATTACTGCTACCTTTAATATATTTGATCAAAATAGATTACCATCTGACAAAAATCTGTTTACTAGCAATGTTTTGTACATCTTGTTTCAAAACATATTTTGTACTTTTATATTCTACTCTTTCTAGAAATTTTTGGTTTAATATATTATCTTGGATTTTCAAGATACACAGGACAATAGATAAAATTTATTTTTTAATTGTACTGTAGTTTGTACAGTGTTTCAAATTTCAGAGTGGAAGCGAACAATTTGTTCTGGAGAATCTAGAGTAACTTTTTGAAGGAGGATACCACCGTAGCCAATATCGGAGCCGTTAGTCTGAATGATTTTGAAAGAATTGACTGAGGGAATACCAAGACAAGACAAGGTCTTGAGAAATTGTTTGACTTGTTTGACGATGGATGTATGAATTGATGATCAAGGAGGAGGATTCTCTCTTAATCTCTCGTACAATGGCTTTACTGTTTTTTCTAAATCTTTGTAGATGTCTAAAACATAATTCAGGACCATAGGAACCTTTGTAATTGGTTTTTGTCTCTAATTTCATCAAGGAACTTATCAGCGAACTGGATATATGTGTTGATAGGAACAATGATTGATTGTTGGATGTTATATCCAATAAATCTGATTGAAGTTTGAAATAACTTGATTTTACTAGTAGATATGACTAAGCCATTGTGTTAAACTATTTCCAGTGAGATGTTTCTAGTGCTCATCTATTGACCTTGAAAAGATGAGGACATCATCTATGTAGACTAGGGAGAAATGACTTACTCGGTTGAATATTTCATTCATTATATTTTGGAATTCACTTGGTGCATTTTTTAATCCAAAAGGGGTTACATTCCATTCATAATGACCAAAGGGTGTTGTAAATGCAGTTTTGTACCTGTCTTCTGGACTTATTTGAATTTTTCAGAACCCATTTTTAAAATCAAATTTTGAAAAGATTATTGTTTTACTTAATCTTTTTTTCAAGTCTTGCTTGTTGGGGATCGGATACCTGATCCATTCCAACACTGCATTCAAAGGTTTATAATTGATTACTAGTTTTGGAACTCCTCTTTCTATTTCTGCATTCTTGATGACATAAAAATCAGGATAAAACCAAGGGAATTTACACTTTCTAATTATGTTGTTACTTAATAAATCCAATTTTTTTTTATATAGATTTCTATTACTTTATGACTCATTTGAATTGGTCTTAACTTTGTAGATATATTTTTGTTCACTGAAACCTTTAATATAATTTAAGGTTATACTGTGTTTCTTTCTGTGCCAAAAGGCACCGGGAAGATTAGAATATACCTCATTTTCTAATCTTTCCTTGATTCTTTTAATCTTTTGGATTAAGATTAGATTGGTTAATTGGTTTTGAATTTGCTTTTGGTGAATTTCTTTTTTCAGAAATTGCAATTGGTTATTCTTCTAGTGATCGAATTAAGAGATGGCGAGATTGAATAATTTTTAAGTCTTTTTAATTCTTTTATGTGAGGTTTGGTTAGAAATTTGAAAGTTACTGATTGACCAAAACGCTTGGTAGTTACACCATCTATATCAGTAGTGAAAGGATATGGGAGGTATATGAATGGTATACCAAGGATAACTTTATTTGTCATATATTGTATCATGACAAATGATGTTTTAAAGCATACATTGTCTTGACAAATATGAAGCTTTGGTAACTTGTATTTTATACTCATTTTACTATCATTAGCTGAAGTGAATCTTTTAGTTGTTTTATGGTAATACTTGGTTGGTATAAGCCCTTCCTGTATGTAGTTTAGATCTGCTCCGGTGTTAATAAGAGCTATAACTTCAACTTCAAAATCATTACCTATTACTAGTTTAACTTTGGAATGCCATTTTTGAAGATTTATTCGGTTAATTAGATTCAATCTATTATCTTCATTAACTCTCTGGGAACATCCATCTATCGATGACAGCTTCGTTATACCCAAGGGATTCCACGTTAGAGGTGGAGGTTATGGGTATTTGTTGGGAACATGTTCTGTTCAAATTATCTGAACTTTCTGAATTAGTTTTAGATCCACTAGTAGTTAATTCTTTGTTTCACCAAATTTGTTACTAGTTTGAAGAAAATTTAGTCCTCCTTCCAGCTTTTTATCGGTGAATTTTAAACCTCTGATTTCTTGTTTTTACTTATTAGGGAAAAATTCAGTCCCACCCCCTCTAGTTTACCATATCTTCAAAGGCACCACCTCTAGTTTCTGAATCTTCAATGACACCCTTTCTAGCTTATATTTAAACATCACTAACACACCTAACATTAAACTACCATTTCTAACAAAAAAATTAATCTAAAATGCTAAAAATAACCCTACAAAAACCTCAAGTAATTTTTCTACATAAAATTTTATTAAAATTTAAGCCGATTAAAATTTATTTTTATGCATATTAAAATTTTAACCAATTAAAATTCGATTGAAATTGAATAAATTTTATTTTTTTAACCTATTAAATTTTATTTTTTTTACATATTAAAATTTGAGTCGATATAGAAATAGAGGGGGTCTCATTGAAGATATACATACTTAGACAGGATGTGGATGAAGTTTATCCTCAAATATATCATGGGCAATTTAGTAAATTTGCATTATAGTTAATATTTTTAATCTAACAAGGGGTGTCATTGAAGATTCATAAACTAGAGGGGGTGTAGTTGAAATTTTTCCTATTTATTAACTTCTGCCTGAATGTCTTGTAGGGTTATTTCCTTTTGTTTATATTTACTAAACCTTTCCATAGTTTTATTAAAACTTATTAACTGGTTTTCACTGAAAGATTATTTAATGTCTTTCTTGACAAATAAATATTTGAGGTTTTTTATGTATTTTATTTTTACCTCTAGATCTTCAATTTTACTGATGAGATTAATGAGGATGTTTTCTTTCTCAGTTTGCTTCGTTAGAACATTAACTTTTTTATAACAATTATCCTTACATCCTAGTTTAACTTTAGGATCACTGGAACTGCTGTGGATTGACTGATAATTTGAAGAATTTTCAGAATGATTTGATTTATCTAAATTTTCTTCATTTTCACTTAAGTTACTTAACTTAAAAAGTGCTAGAATTTAATCTCTGTCTTCTTGAGACAAGTTTAATTGTGTTAACTTCTTTTTTACTGGACAATGAGTTCTAATGTCCTTTTTTATCACAATTATAACACTCAACTTGGGTGTTATCACTTTGGACTGTTTTTTTCTTTTAAGTTTTCCTGTGTTTTTTTACTTTTTCCATAATATTCATTTTTTGGAAAATATTTTTTATTTTTCTTATAGTAAGATTTGCTCTTGCTATAAGGTCTTAACTTGTTTTGTGTTTTCTATGGGATGGTGCTAGGAGGCAGTCCATGCCGTTCACCAAAATTACACAATTCATATTTAGCTTTGTTTTCATATCAATGCACATTCTTAATCCTTATTTTTGAATAGTACTGATAATATCACCATATGTTACCTGTGATTATATTCAATGATTCTTATTGATTTACTGCATGCTTCTCTAATCTTGTGTGCAAAAAGATTAGGCAAACTATTAATGAACTTTTCTTTCTAGAAAGACTTTTCACAGTCTTCTCTGAGCAATACTCTTGATATGAATATATCTTTATGTCATCTAAAATCACTTAAGGTTGGACATCTTGGATTACTAAGTTGGTCATGGATTCTGGATGATATGTTACTTCGTGTACCAACAAAATGTTTGATTATTGTATAGATTAAAGTTTTTAATCCATCCGATTTTGCTTTTCCAATTCTTTCATCAAAGATTGGATTTTTATCTTCATCTAATTTGGCAACATATTTGATATTATCTCTTGACTCTTGAGTGAGATAATTATCCCACCCATTTTTTAACATTCTTGTGAACTTGAAGTTAATCAAGATTGTTAATGTAACTATTTATAACCCTAGGCATGTGATTAACTTTGTTCAAGATTTTTTGTTTACTTAATCCATCTATGTTCTATTCATAAAGTTTGTTGGATTGGACTGAGAATTGATTACTGATGTTCCTTTCTTCACACTGAAGGTCAGGAGGTGTTGATCTAGTATCTTTGGAAGACTAGTAGGATTAACCAATGATCAAAATATCTTTTCAAAATTGTCGAAACATTCGAAACGAATCAGTAATGAAATCGAAATTCTAATATTTCGAGGTGTTCCATAATGTTGCGAAATATTTTGTTATATTTCAATGCATTTACACAATTATTTCAGAATATTTCTAGGTATTTCGAAATATTTTGCGTTTCGATGTGTTTCAAAAACGTTTCAACCTGTTTCGAAAATAAAATGAAAAAAAAAATTTTGAAGAATTATTTCAAAATATTTTGATATATTTCGACCAATGTTTTGAAAAAATTATTCTTGTAGTTTTTATTTTTTTCATTATGTTTTCGAAACAGGTCAAAAAGTTTTCGAAACACGTCGAAATGTTTTCGTTTTCTGTATGACTGAAACAATGCACCGAAACGAAATTTTTATCCTTGAGATTAATTTTGGAAAATGTTATCTTGTTAATATTTTAACTAGAAAACTGTTCTTCTAACTCTCTGATTTCAGAATCAGTAGAACTTTGTGATTCACTGGTTTCTTTACTAGTTTTTGAATCTTTAGAATTTTGATGAATAGTAGTTACTTGGGGTGTTTGCTTGTCCAACTTTTGGTTGTTCTAGTTTTCGCAAAACTTCTTCAATTTTTTGAAGTTTTTTGTTGTCATTAACTGAGATACCAAGGTTTCTTCTATCTTCTAGTACATGTATTAGAGGTTTCTCTAATTTTTTACTTATTGATGGTTTTAGGTCATTAATCTTTTGTTCTATTTTATCTAGCTGTTTACCAATTGTTTTTAAACATTGATTGGTAAAATTGTTTTGTTCAATTATTCTTTTTTTAGGTTTAATACCTGAGGGTAACTTGAATGATGAGACTTTTACTTAAGAATCCATATGATTAATCAGTATGGTTTCTGTTGGAGGATGACTGGATGATACTATCGTAGCATCTTTAGTCTTCCATTTATATTTTTTACTATGTTAACTGATTTGTAATGGTTTTCTAAGTGATCAAAGAAATAAATTTCACATCTTATTTCATTCATGAATTTTGTCCATTTAACAAATATTTATCTTGCTTATGGTTAGTGTATTTACTTCTGTACTCTCGTCTTTTGGATTTGTTTATATAACCTATCAACATCTAACGAGTATGGTTTAGATATTGTTAGTAACTGTTTGTTTGCTATGTTACCTTCTATGTCAATCATCGAAGGAGAAGGTGATGAGTTTTCATCTTCATCTTCTTCTGGAAATTTTGACCGAGTGGTATAACATGGTTTACTGATTTGTAAAGTGGTATATATGCCTTTCAATTTTAACTTTTTCTTCAACTCTTTTGCCTAGTCTTGATCTCTTTTAGATATACTAGAGATTGCAAAGTCAGACTTTATTCCTTCATTAATTTGAAATGGTTTAATTGACCTTTTATCATCAAAGGAGGTTCTTACTGATCCATCAAGATATTGGTGGATGTAATCGAGATTGATTGTAGTATTTTGATATTTTGGTGGTAACTTTCACTCTCAAGAACCCAACTGGTTGGAAGATTTATATCTTTCCAGTAGAGTTGCCTGGGAACTTGGATATTTGCTTCACTAGTACTACTTTGGATTAACATAGTTTTCCTTAGGACTTTTACTTAATGCATGAAATTCAGATTTGTTGTTATGCTTTTGAGGTAGATTCGGTAAATCAATACTATGGATTGACTACCTTCATCCATGTTTAGTGTACTCTCTTGATGTTTTTATGTTCAGGGTTAAAGCTTTTAATAAGTTAATTTCACTCAGGCTTAAAGCAAAGTCTTGGAAACAATTAAAGTGTACTGGCCTATTATAAAGGCTTGACTCCATTATACCTACAATACTTGGGCTATTGTTTTTAAACCTTGCCTCTCTTAGGCATAATAAGATTGAGGAATTAATTCCTCTAGTTCTTAATGGTTTAACTGTGACTTGTATTAAGCCGATGTGGATAAAATTATATCCTTTTGACCTATGTTTTTTTACTAGTTCTCTACTATGTAATTGACATGTTTCATGCTCTATGGTAAGAGCATAAACTTGTTCAATGGTATTTACTTGAAGCTCTGACTTGAAGGCTATTGGTAGTCAACTTGTTCTGTATATTTCTTTTACCGGTACTTTAGGTATATTCCAGTTAGTCCAATCTGATTTTAACTCATGAAATTCATGTTCTTCCTTTACCACTAAAGGTATAGAAAGAATTGAAGTTCTGGAGCTAACTGATGAATTAGATCTGAATAACCTACTCATTTTTTAAATCTTTTTTATTTAACTAACCAATTTTTCTATAAGGTTTGTTCTCCACGAGTGAACATACCTTTCCCTATACATACCCTTTATTAGTGTTTCCGTATTTCCTCTCTTCTGTCTCTTACTATGACTTACGCTTAGGACACTGGGAACCCTATGTTCAGGGTGGTCTACTGCGTTAGGTGCCAAAGGAAGCCAAACTTACAGGAAATTGAGTAGATAAATTCAAGAGATTTATCAAAGCGTAAGGATAGACCACCCTTTAATATATTCAAGACATTTATCTGAATGTTCATGCATCAAGTAAAAGTCCTAAGGACAACTTTGTTAATTCAAAATAGTACTAGTGAAGCAAATAACCAAGAATATTCATATTGGACTAACAAATTCTTACGCCTATATAAGGATTTGAGTTATTCTCAGGAGTTGGAGGCAAAAATTGCCAACACCAAGTTCTCTCTTCTCATATCTCCAGTTCTCTTATTGTATCCTAGTTTCATATGATACAAAGGAAGAACATTCATTAGTTATCTATTTGTAAGTTAATTTCTAGTTAATTGTATTTTGATTCAAATATTAATTGTTTACTTTTGATTCAAAAAATTTATTATATCGTGTAACAATGTACCTACAGTTGTTAAGGTATATATCGTAGCAATATCATTCTCTTTAAGTAAGTATTTCACTATCATACCACCATCGTTCTTGAGGTTAGTGATTCCCACCTGCAGCCTAAAAAGGATTATGTAAATATTCTAATTCATTATGATGTCAAATTTTAATCAGAAAAAGACAAAACTCACATTTCCTTCCTATGCTTTGAACTGCATGGATCAGTTTTGCAGACCAACTGTGCTTACCAAATCTTTCCATTCAGCATATCTGCATTGATATTTTTGTTTTGTATTAAAAAAATATAGAATTAGATAACACTAGAAATATTGGAACTGGTTCGATGTGAAGGTATTTTCTTCATATAGTTTCAGTCCGTACGACATTGTTGAATTTTTAGTCTTTGATTTCGTAAGTTCGTATATTTATGGTAAATTGGTTTATTTATGTTTCGTGTGTCATAATATAGAATAGCTGATGATGTTCCCGTATAGGGTAGTGATTTGATTTGAGTTGAAGTTCCCAAAAATGTGAGGTAGGCTAAAACTTTGAAATTTATGTGAAATTACTGGTACCGCCATGCGATTCACACGACTCAATAGGAATTCAAGTGAGTTATCCCATGCCCACTAGTGGGCTGACTGAGTATATATATGATATGTCATCACAATTATATTTACATCCTAGCTTGATCGGATATCGAAGAATTGTTTGCACATTTGTTATTCTTTAGTCTCAACTTGGTAGAAACTTTTTTTTTTTTTTTGGTGGTGCTTTATTATGTATTTATTTACAGGTTAATAACACATTGTTCCCTTCAAAAGTTTGATTTCAACAAACTACCCGTCAAAGCTTTAGATCTACATCTATATCTATTCTACTAATAACAGTACCTTTGAATCTGGATTTTGCTCTTATAAAGTATTGCAAAGGCCAACTTATTTTTTCAAAATTAAATATCTAAATGTCTAGAATTTGGATATACATAGATAGAGAGGGAGAGAGAGCTATGATGGGAGGACCTCACGATCTTCAATGTGTGGATGTTTGCTGTATGGGTAACTGTATCCGATGGGGGTTTTGTTGGAGGGAAAGGCAAAATAGGGTTTTGAAACCTGGCAGCCCGGGGGAAGGGAAGGATGAGGGGGTTTTGGAGGCTATGGCTCAGGGAAATGGAGTGGGGATTTTTGTCCAATTTTGATGAAAAAACCGACCAAGGATAATTGTTTTTCCAACGAATTTGAGATTACGTAACTACTTTCCTTCACTTTTGATGGTTGACAATGTAGGGCGGGAGTTATTGATAAATGCTAAAACTGAAAGGGGCCACAATTTGTTGAAACTAAAAGTAGAGGGGGTTAATTGGGAAATGACCATAAGTTGCAGGAGTGATTTTTTAATCAACCCTACACTTGGTTGAGATATGAAAATGGCAAGTATGCATTTTGTTTTATATAAGGTGTAATTACTGTATGCAGCACCGCGGTGAGAGGCGAGGCCTAGGGGGTATATTTTTTGATGATCTTAATGACTACGATCAGGAAATGCTTCTCTCCTTTGCAACTGGTAATTCCCTGACAAAATGGTGTTTTTAAATGTTTCTGCCTTCAATAAAAAAAGTCTCGTGGATGGGTTCTCTGGACTCTATTCTAATTGTTTACAAATTCATTGTCGAATTCCAGAATGTGCCAATTCTGTGGTTCCTGCATACATACCCATTATAAACAAGAGGAAGGATATGCCGTATACAGATCTGCACAAGGCATGGCAGCAATTGCGAAGGGGACGCTATGTAGAATTTAACTTGGTATTAAAATCTGTTCTGAAGATACAAAGATATAAACATTAGCAAATCTTCTAACTTGGCTGTCTGTTTCTTTTTTGTTTTTCCCTCAAATTGAAGGTTTATGATCGGGGAACAACATTTGGTCTCAAGACAGGAGGACGGATTGAGAGTATTCTTGTTTCTCTTCCACTAACTGCCCGGTGGGAATACAACCATGTAAGTTTTCATTCACCACTGTTGATCTTTGTGTCAAAGTCTTTTGTCAAATGAAAATGAAAAGTGTGAACTCATAATGAGGATAATATCCTTTGGTATGCAGCAACCGGAAGAAGGGAGTGAAGAGTGGAAACTATTGGATGCTTGTATCAACCCCAAGGAATGGATCTGATAATTCTTAATGTATGCGCCTTTATATCGTGTTGAATTGCTCCTTTTGGTTCTTTAATTCCTCTTTTTGCTGGCTGTGTTGATTGGAGTAGGCATATTGGTCAGATGTAATCCTCGCAATCCTCCTGGACTACTATGATTGTCCGGTTTGTGTGGGCAAGAGTCAACTGAGAATTGCATATCCTCACATTGTTATTTAGTGCACAAATTTTTTTTGTCTAGTTGTGTTGGCTGGCTTTCGAAGCTTGGCTCAATTGACTTCACAACTGTCCTCCTTTTCGAATGCAATGTCCGAGAGTTATTGGGCAGAACTAAGAATCGTAACAGAGACCCAAAAGTACCCAATATGTGGATTTATCATCAGCTAACAGGTGATTTTTTTTTTTGTTCAATGGTCAGGGATGTTTGGTTCAACTTATGTACACTTCGATTAATTTCCTCTTTGGTCTGGTAAAAAAAAAATTATTCATACCAGGACTATGGTATTCATGAGGGATAAATTTATTATTATTTGATCCCAAATGATTATTAAGATTCGAATTTATGACATCTTATTTTATAGTTCATTTATGTTATTATTTGAACTATTTTTTAAGTTACATATAATCTTAAAACTAAACATATATATGATCTTCGGTAATCATGGCAAACGCCATCATCTGAAACTCCAATTTCATTTACATGACTAGCTCAAGCCACGTAAGGCCCGCCTGATTGTAGTTTATACAAAATCTTCAATTACGGTTTTAAAATACGGTTCTAACATGATGAAACCAAGGTGTAGACACATCGATTGAAGCCTTATTACCGTTACGGTGAATTAGTCTCTACGTCCACTTGCCAAACTCAATAGATGTGACTGCGATAATTCTGAACTTAAAATCTTCAATCACGTCTTCTTCTTCTTTTTTAATGTTTTTTTTTAATTTAAGTTTGTGCAGATTATTTCCTCGACTTGAGATTTGATCCCAAAGATTTGAGCAAGTTTAAAGCACAATATTGACACATGATAGACAGTGGGCGGAGATAGAAATTTTGCCCAGTGAGGACAACTTAAATCATATGAATATTAAAATTACTAATGTTCACAAAAACATAATTTCATTAATAGAATCTCGATTAAAATAACAACTTATAAACATGAGTCCTATACAAAAAGAGCTAACAAAATAAATTCACTATAAATTTATCTATAAGATCTAATCACCTAACAAAAAATTTGATTCAATCATATATAGTTGAATTTTAACAATCAATTGAAACAAACCTAAACTATAATTATTTTATTAAATTAAACTTTGGTATAAGAATTACTTAACCAATCACAATAAAACTATTCAAAACACCAAATTAAAATAATTTAATCTAACACATAATGGAGGCATTTAGCCTTTTAAAGGATTTTTTATATATATATTTAGACTCAAATATTTGTCAAAATATCATAACTATCTATGAATTATTTTAAAAAATTCAATAGGGACAAATCTCTAATAAATTTTAAAATTTAAAAAATTTTAGTGGGGGTAACTGCCCCCACTGTAGATTCGCCACCGATGACAGAGGGATTGACCTTTAGGGGTATGAAAAATATTGAAGTTGAAACCTGTTTCTTGCATGATGTCAAACTTGATCAAGAAACCAACATAAGGGTTCTTTAATGAAATCTTTAAATAGCTTAAAGAATTTAACCAAAACATCTTCTGTCTAAAAAATACAATATTATTCACTAACACAACGCTTAAAGAGAGTTGTCTATGGTACTTTTTTGATACTGTATTGACATTTATCACTATTATAGATGTTTTAATTACTATTATGGTATCCAAGAAAAGTGTTAAAAATAATTATTACAATAGTGGTAAATTACATATAAAATTAATATTTTTTTATACTGAAAAAATGATAAAAATAGTTATCACAACAATGATAAAAATATTCACAATAATAATAATAAAAAAATTTGGTCCTAAAATAAACCCACAAATTATAAAAACATATATTGAAGTAGTAAATTTAAGAGGTGGAGTTCGGAGTTGGTAAATTCTATGGCTAGAGGGCATCTTTCCAGGGACTTCAATTTCAAACTTAAAACTCGTCAACACTCTATCACCTGTTGAACGCTGCTCGAGCATTGACATCTGGAATTGGATTTTCTTTCCAACACAATGGTTGAGCGATCCAGCAGTAGCCTCTGGAGTTTGATCTCTCTTCCGGAAATTGACTCCGAACACCAACGTGAATCACTCATCCACATACCATACATAGGCCCAAATATGATTTCAAGAATGTTTTTCCAAGTGTAGAAACATAAGACATATATGGATCGATCTAAGTCAAGTATAGCCCAATTTTAATTGAATTTACGAGTACAAAAAACTAGGCATCTAGGTCAACTGATCATACCTAGCCGGGTTGGATTTCAATGATGTAGTCTTCAACGCTTCTTCCACAACTTGACTTCGGCCTCTCGTCTTCAAACCAGAGACCTAATTGACTCAAAGGCTCGACTTGTGTAACACACGAAATTATGCCTACACTAAAATCCTACCAATTTGCTCCTTCCGCAATTCCATGACAAATCGTGCAACGAATACTGTTCGGGTAAAAAACTGAACAATTAGTGAACTGAGCTGAGATGCGCCCCTAGTCTTCGAATATCACCCAATCCAAGAGCTGCGAGAAAGAAAAATGTTAGAGGGACCCCCGGCGTTGAGCCAGGGGAGGCCCCTCCAATGCCTAAGCCAGTATTCTGATCAATCACTGAATAGACGAGTGTATAAATTAAAAAAATAATACAGGTGTGTGTCTGTGTAGTATAGAGCCAAGGTGCTCATACTTGAGGCCTCCTCTTCTTTGGGTCTTCAGCCATATATATAGAGAAAATTAGAGTCACTTACCAGGTTGTACCGTGCGGCTGTCGATGTAGAGTGGTAGGCAAGGCTATCTACTGTCCAACTGACCATGTCAGGAGATAGGTAAGGCTAGCGTACTATCCAGCCGTCAATGCAGGGAAATGGGCATGGACTAGGCTTTCAAAGCACTCGTTACCTGTCATATACTTATTGTAGTAGGTCTTACTTGTGATATTTGCACTTCTTCCTTGGGAGTGAGGCTGGTGGACTCACCTGATAAATAATGTTCCATCAACTGCCCCCTAGCTTTTATTTCCTTTGAATACCCAGAAGGAGATGAAAGCTATGCAGAATACACGTCTCAGGAGATAATACCCACACCCTTCTTTGGCGGAATGCAACTTGAGGGAGATATGTCTAGATCCACTATTTGTCAAGCGAGCACAGATCATGAATACCACAGACAATAATACATGCACATGCACATGCCGAGTACCCTTGCCGTTTATAATAGAATACCGAGATCAATAACCCCGAAGCTTCAAATACTCAACGAGCAGTGAGTGATCTTAACATTGAGAGCAATACACCTGCATGGTGCCATAGATGGCATCTCCACGGTAGAGATAGTTCCGAGCCCGAGCGATAATGAACACATAAGAAAACCCATTAGGCCGTTCAATTGTAGAGTACCTCATTAAGAGGGCGAATCCGAAAGGATGAAGACAACTGAATCCTGTCAAACCCGCTCATAATAGAATCCCGATAAGGATAATAATAGTTGAGCCGTAAATGATACAATCATTAGGCGCCTTCCAAGGCAAATATATTCAACGAGAAGGGCCTATAACAGATGTCGCTAATCCATTGAACGGAGACCACATAAGCTTAGTCCTTGAAGACCAACTAATAGGGCCGAAGAGGAACCGAATAAATCTGGCCCCTAAAGGACCGAATACATAAATCTCAAACATGTCCCTTGAGGCCGAGCAATAATGAAGCGTTGTGTCGAGGGGTTGAGTAATGAGATACCAAGTATAACCATAACAAGTCACTAGAGAGAGACAAGTCCTGAACAGGACAATCTGAACCTCAATCATATCCAAAGAAAATAATAATATTCGTATCCCAATAAAGACAATAACTGAATCCCAACAAAGGGTCGCTGGGAGTTGTCCGAGGGAAACCCATCCACTAGTCCTTAGGAATGGCTCAAATAAATCTATGTAGAGAAAAATCGAGTAAACCTGGACCACCTAGGTCATAAGAGAAGGCCGAACATGTATGTCCCTTGGCCTCGATAATCTCGAGCTGGCGATAAACTCGACAATTGAGTTGTATTCTCCGAGTTTGATGTTTGGATGATCCAAGGTTTTCTCAGATTCTGCTTGCGAGAATATTTACATCTGACCTCTAATCAGGCAAATTGGCATTGGGCCAATTCTTTTCTTCATAACTGTACGCCATCATATCAAGGGTTCCACCCAAAGCCTCGTCACCTTCCGGTGTTTGAGGGCGTTGCTCCAAGGGTGGAGTCTTATACACCTCGAGGTCGTGCCCCTAACGACCGTATATCAAACCCATAGTTGGGCAATTCAAGGTTCATTCAGTGAGATTCTTCTTGAGAGGGTCTTCATGTCTGACCTCCGAACATGAATGTTGACGCTGGGTTAAGCTTTCCCTTGTAACTGTATTGCATTATGTCTAGGGTCTCACCCAAATTCTCGTATCACCTCCTTCAACAAGGAGTACTCTCGAGTCCAAGTTGAACTTGTCCCCAAGAGGTTTTATGTCTTCATTAGAACTTTTGGTGCTTTGGCCGAGCAAAGGCTTAGCCATGCCTTGGGCCCAGAGCCCATCGAGTGCCTAATCACATAGGGCTTAGGGTGCTTTGGCTATGCAAAGACTTACTTATGTTCGAGGTCTAACCCCGAGTCCTATGCCACCTCCCTAAACAAGGAGTACTCTTGAGTCCAAGTTCTGAACCTGTCCCCGAGAGGTTTTTGCCTACATTAGGACTTTTTGTGCTTTGGCCGAGCAAAGGATTACCCGTTTTTTGGGCCCGAAGGCCACCAAGTGCCTATACATACATAGGGCTTTTGTCGTGAGTTTGCCCCCGAGGAAGAAGGGCAGTGTCAAAATCTTTACTTGCCGAGCACCTCCTGATAGTTGGGTGTTATCACTGCCTTCATAAGAGTGAAGGAATACCCATTTATGATGTATTTAGCGTCAACTTAAATGATGTCAAAGCCGAAGGAGTGCATGATGCAAATGGACATTCAAGAGAGGAGACCCAACAAGGTATCTTCTCTAGAGGCAACGACAATCATTGCTCTATGACAGGCTAACCACCCAAATTATTATGGGTCTAGTAGGTGATGCCGGGAATTATAGTTGAGGCCGACTTACCTGAGAGGCCCTTGTTCCGAGAACATGTGGCTTAGGTACATGCCCCCCACTCTGAGCGATCCTCCGATGTGATGAAAGAATGAAAAAATAAAGAGGCTTTCACAGCCGAGATGCCTTGATGATGCAGAGCACTTCATGAGCCAGTGTAGACCATCTTCCGAGTTGATTGTGTCGGCCAACAGGTTTTTCAAGCTGCATTCGCATGGCTCCCATAACTGCCGAGAAGGATTCGAGATGACACTTGTGACTATTCAAGGGTCTTATGGTTGTCAAGGACCAAAGAACAGTTATTTGTACGGCCCATAATGCCGAATAGTTCGTTGGTTGATATTGAGCATGTGCCACATTCTGAGACTTCCAAGACAAGAAAGCCTAAGAGTGATTTTGTGTTGATATAATGGCCCTTGACAGTGTATGTCCTTAGTAGATTCTTTGAGTGCTTGAAGACGGCTCTATGAGGAACCAACTTGACCGTACTGACTGCCAGTGACAAGACTGACCATTTAGACCACTTGGGTTTCCATAGCGACGCGGATTGATTTTTTTGCCGATGCTGATTATTACTGGAAAATTACTCCAATATTTGGGAATAGATCGACTAGCTTTCTAGGCTCCATCGAAGCCGTTGTCAAGGCATTAATTCTTAGGGCAAGAGAAATATATGCGGCTCTTGATATTTGACGCCGATAAGTTTGTTGTCATCAAGCGTTAATCTACTCTCGAGATGTTGATCAGTTGCCGCATCTTGAGATTAATGAAGGTAGTCTGAGGTGGACCGTGGATCATGGACTGTCCATCACCTTGAGCTTTAGTATACTATATAGTAGTGCTCGTTAGAGGCAGGCAATGACATCGTTCGCCGACTGATGGGTACAAATCCTGATCAATTAATAACATCGAATTGCACAAGCAAACATAGTGAAGGCATTGTTGGTGTTGCCGAGATAAGAAGCCCTTTGAGGGCTAGGCATTTCTTCAAGTTATGCCTCATAGAAATGGAGATAGAACTCATTACCAACTATGCATAAAGATGAGACCCACCACCTCCCTAGGAAGGGAAAACCACCTAAGAAGCTGAGATTCAACTAGTGACGCCGATCGAAGATCTCTGTTGATTTGTACAAAGAAGTTAATAGTTGCTGGTAGGTGCTCGAATGGAGCTGAATTTCCTTTCCTCGGCATCAGCCGAGAGCTTGAAAGTAGTGTCCGTGGAGTGACTGCTAAAATATGAGTTTGATCGGTGATGCTGATTGCCTCGGTCGTGGATGCCAAGTATCACTGGTTGTGGAGATATGCCCCAATTGTTAGGAGGTTGTTTGAAGCTACTTCATGGCTCTATCCAACTTGGTTTCATACTCGTAAACTGTTAAGAGAGATTTCCCCGGCCATCAGAGTGATCTACAAAGAAACTAGCTCTTCTCGGCGCCGAGTGCCGAGCTTTGTTTTGACAAGGCCAAGCATCAAAGGCTGGTGAAGGTATATACTGCCCTTGCTTGGAGATCATTAGATAATGCGAAGCTTTCGATGATTTGATCTCTCAAATCTATTTATGATTGTTGGTTGGTGTTAGAATGATGCCCAGTAGAATCTAAGCGGTGCCGAGCAAATTTCTTTGGATGAAATTGCATCTAGCTGATATATTGAACTTCTGGGTCTTGTTGAAGCAACTGCACCTATGTCCTTGTGTACGAGAATAAGCTTTAGGTGAATAGTCATTTTATTGTAACCAAAAGTTGAAGCTTGAGGTCCATTTGAACAAGGCGAGCAGCTCCTTGGCTGCACATTAGTGGGTGCCCGAGCATCATAGAAGACGCTGATCTCCTTGGTCGTTGATGCCGACTAGTGTACAACAGCTCTGACCTTCATTTTAGTGATGTCGAACTTGTCCTTTCCCTCGGGGGGCCGATCAAATGATTGGTTTCCGTTGGCATTTGAGTTGCCGAAGACACGAAACTTTCCCCCGATGGTTTTTGTTGGTGTCACTAAAGGTTTCCTTGAGTACTTGAAGATGCTAAAAAATTGAGCCATCTTAGGTGATAGACCAACCACCTTTGGCATTTGAGGGATTGACCTCTGGGGGTTGGTAGGCTGATAGTTTCTTGATGAGAACCCAAAGATACCATGAACCCCGTCATCGAGTTGCAATGTGTCAAAGTTGCATTGCATGGCACAGATAACTGCCGTGAGGGATTTCAAGAAGACACTCATTTGTGACTAAGGAAAACCGAGAGAGTTGGCATGCCGAAGTTTGCTGGCTTGCCCAAGAAGTGGGACCAACCGCCGTCACTTGTGGGTGATAGGCCAATCATTTTGATGGAGTGCCGAGCAACTAAAGTGCCAAAGTAGAGCAATATAGGATGCACCAAAGTCACTAGTTGATGATTGATATCCTTCTCGGCGAATAAATATATCAACCACCTTCGGATAGACGAGAAATATATAATACCATGGCCAAACCATCTTTTGGATAATAGACTGAAGGTGCGAGAGTCTTTGCTGCAAAATATCTCCTTTGATTGAGAGAACTACTCGTGGTTGCTTAAAGCACACCAGAGTTCATAGTTATAAGTGGAGAGCCTGTTTGGGCTTTAAGGAGGTGAACACAAACGGACTAAGCATACGGTTTGCAACGCAATCTTTGAGAGAAACTACAAAGGTGTTGGGCAAACTAGAATTTTGGATGCAATGCTTTCAATTGCTCGGGCTTTCTCTTTGAGAAAAGAACTGGGTATATACACAAATTGCAAGTGAGGCTGAACTATGGGGCGATCGACCACCCCGAGATGGTTCAACGACCATACTCCGAGTGATGTAATAACCATCTCTTAGTGACAGCCCGAAGACATTGCAAGCCTTTGGGTGATGACAAGACCGAACACCCCCCATGATTTACTTGTGTTTGCCGACTATCCTTATGGTGTACTGACTTTTTATTTGTCGAACTCCATGCGAGAAGATACAGTGACTATGCATAGTGCTTTCCAAAACCTCAAGAATCCTCTCGGTTGCAGGGTATCCTTTTGGCCTTCTCGGCTTGGAGGGACTACTGTTTAGAGCTTCAGGGAGTATTGAAAAAGCAGTCCAGGATGATAGGGTGTTGTTAGGTGCAAAGTACATCCAAAGGAAGGGACCGAACAAGGTTTCTTGTTCATGGGTGAGGCCGACCACCGGAGAAGCCATCAAGTTGCGGATTTCCTCGCGTGAACGAAATATCCAAAGAACGTTGTCGCTTCGGAATTCAGTCCATCATGAGCAGTTCCCATATGATATGCCAAAAATGAGGATGTCAGGGTCTGGCCATGTAAGTTGGGCAAGTAACTAAAGTGGACTGGACTGCCGAGCTCCAGTTCGCCGAGGACAATGGACTGGTCGGCATCAAGGGGATCTTTGGATAGTCCGAAGGAACAGAGGCAGACCACCCAGGACGATGAAGCTAATGCATGCTATATCTTCTAATTCATATAAATTGATTTTCCTCATGCTTGCCGACCAACTCTAGGTTGCACCGACCGCGAAGAGGTAAAAACCAGCTCCTGTTAGGCATAACATGTGACACTGCCGATCTTTAAGTAGTTTTTTTCTTGTGTTAACATGCATCAGTACACCACGTGTAGTTGTCCCCAAGAACAAAATGGCAGCCATGTTGGCTTTTGTCTATAGTGAAAGTTGTCTACACAATTGAATATGCGGTCCCACAAAGTGAAGTGGACCATCGACTTAAGCATGACTTATACATTTACACTTCAGGAGATTTTCTTTCTTTGTCCCATGCACAACACAATGACATGTAAATAGGGACCGAGCCACGAAATGACTTCCAAGCAAAGAACTCAGCACTTGGCTCTCAGCTTAGCTCATATTTTTGCACTTAAGGAGAATGTCGTGTTACTTCTCTTGTGCACAATAAGTTAACACTAAGAGAGGCCGAGACACGCAAAACATCATATAAAATAGGGAGACTGAGCAAGACCCTTTTTCTGAATTTTTATTTCACTCATGCTAAGGGTGGGGATAGAAAAATCATAGCAAAGATAATAACAGAGGTGACTTTGAGTAATGGCCCATATATTTTATGATAGTGTTCATGAGTTCAACTACGGGTAGCTACGATGTGAAACCGTGTTTCAAATGAATTCTTTATGGCGTACATTGACATGTTTTATAAACAAATGGCAGACAGTAGCTATGTGCACCACCTAACATGTGCAACTATAATCTTGATTAAGAGGTGTGTGATAAAACAAATTACTTATCTTTGTATTTGATGCCGAACTCCATGCATGGAAATATGCGATAAGGAGATGTCCCAGTCACCATAAACATGCGGGATAATAATAGCAGTACGCCAAACTCCACAGCTCCAGAATAATTTTGCAATGGAGGGCGGTGTTGGTTGTTGGGAGCTACCCCCCATGTATAATGCCTTAGTGTAATAGGCGAGTAGACTTTCTTTATGAGGTGAGTCGCTGATGACCAGTGGCCAATATCTGGAGTCATGGCCAATAAAGTGTAGACTTCGTAGAGTGGGGTCTGGCAGCAACCTTCTAGTGTCGAGTATTTGCGGCCGTTGTCGTTGAACAAAGACCAAGTGTCATGAATAGGCGAGAGGCAATTCAAACCCAACATGCAAAGTAATAAATGAACTTGCCGAGCTTCATGGAACAACAAATATAGAGGTCCAGCCTCTCCTTATAGATTCTTGTGACATTTTTGTAATGATGATGATATCCGGAACATGCTCACTGCCGAGACCGTGCATTCTTTTGTGGGTAGAGATAACGGGGCTTTGGTAGAAGAATATTTCCCACAAAAGCCCAAGTACTGGTACTAAGAAATTGTATAGGAAAAGGTCAAACAAAGGACCCATTAACAAAAAAATAATGGGACTTTTTGAAAGAATATTTCTGGACAGTAGGTTCACGTGAAGACTTCTATAATGGGACCTTGCAAAAGTATTGTAATGCCTTCATTTTTGAGCTTGAAAGGAAGACCAATCGAGTGCTACATCTCCCTTACAGGAACGATTGAAGAGTTCAGCAAGATCTAATAGAACGTGGTACTTCAGCGATTCCAAAGGTCGAGCAGGTCTCATGAACTAAATGATGGAAAGATTTTGAAGACGCACTTGCTTCGTTTCCCACAGACGGTGCCAGATTGTTCAGGTAAAAAACTGAACAATTAGTGAACTGAGCTGAGATATGCCCCTAGTCTTCGAATATCACCCAATCCAAGAGCTGCGAGACAGAAAAATGTTAGAGGGACCCCCGGCGTTGAGCCAGGAGAGACCCCTCCAATGCCTGAGTCAGTATTTCGATCAATCACTGAATAGACGAGAGTGTAAATTGGAAAAATAATACAGGTGTGTGTGTAGTATAGAGCCAAGGTGCTCATACTTGAGGCCTCCTCTTCTTTGGGTCTTCACCCATATATATAGAGAAAATTAGGGTCACTTACCAGGTTGTATTGTGCGGCTGTCGATGTAGCGTGGTAGGCAAGGCTATCTACTGTCCAACCGACCATGTCAGGAGATAGGTAAGGCTAGCGTACTATCCAGCCGTCAATACAGGGAAATGGGCATGGACTAGGCTGTCAAAGCACTCATTACCTGTCATATACTTATTGTAGTAGGTCCTACTTATGATATTTGCACTTCTTCCTTGGGAGTGAAGTTGGTGGACCCACTTGATAAATAATGTTCCATCAAATACAAAAGACGACCTCCAACTTCTTCTCATTCCAGAAAACCAAATAACTGGGGTAAAATGGAAGGGATGCATTAGTCGCGGAGCATCATATCACGGCCTAACGTAGCATTCTATGAGTTGTGATCTCGACCACGAAGAAAGGTGTAACACTTTCCTTGTTGCCTTCTGGCAGATCAACAGTCAATACCCCTTTGGTCTTGTTCACTCCTCCAGTGAAGTTACTAGTGGTGAGAGCCATATGGATCACTTCTTCTTTACTCTTATCAAGTTTCTTCATAATGGCAACCGACAAGATGTTACTGCAATCCCATTGTCAAGCAGGACCCTAGAAAAGGGTCTTCCATCCAAGTGAGCATATATATACCGTGTATTCAATTGTTGAGCCATCGGGCTAGTGGGTTTTCAAAAACCACCCCGGTTGGTTTTATGGCTTGGGGAGGCCATTTACTCTGTTTCTATCCTTCGGCGGCTGCTTTTTATGATAACTGCGGGGGGCCTTGAAATAGGCTTTAAGGTACGGATATCTACGGCCTGAGATTCCTCTGCGTTTTTCTCAATTACGTCCGGAGTAAATATTGAATATAATAGTGATACTATGTCACACTTGATGACATGATATCATTAATTAATAATAAAACTCTAAATAAAAAAAGTGAACTCAACTTGAACTTACATGGCAAGAGGGTAGAAAGTTATTTACTTGACATGTTAGTTATTAATTTTTGTAGGATCTATATATTTATTTATTTTATTATTATTAATTGATGATATCATATCACTTTATTACATAATATCACCATTGTAATAAATATTTTCTCCTCTCTAAGATATTGCTTTGGTCTTCTTGAGGCCCGAAAGTGGGAGAAAGTGTACAAACCATATTAATGAGACTAACTGCGTTGACCCCATGTATGTTGTGTTGTATTTAATATATATTTCAAAGTATAATATATATTTATTTATTTTTAACATATATATGTGTATAAAAATACAAGTTTAAAAAAAGTATTTTATTTAAAATTATTTTCTGACCTATTAGATGATCTGATCATTTGTTTTATTACTTATATTGTATTATTTAATTGTATTACATGAGAAAAGAATTTTCAAAGATTTGACCGTTAGTTATTAACCGTTGAATTTTACAATTAATCGTTGGATGTCAACCAGTGCATTCCTCTATTCTGCAACTTTTCAACACTATATAAAGCCTACTTCTCAAACACTATAAACAGACTATTGATTAGACATAAGAAGGGTCTGTGTACGAAAAGAAAAAAAATAGAAAGCAAAGCAGAAAATTAGAAAGAAGCATGCCGTTCACAGACATTGTTTTCACAAAATTTTGACACATTCATTTTGTGATGTAGTGAATTTTCTTGTGTTGTGGGTTTTTCAAATACAGTGGTTTCCTTGAGTTGTTTATCAAATTGTTAGAACCAAATTTTGATATATTTTTAAATATACTATTACTTGAGCTCTTGGTATTTATTAGGGAACAATCAAGAGTTGTTCATGATACCTCTACATTTGCGAGTGCACGCTTGTGGAGAAACGATAGTTGAATCTTGGAAGATAGGACGTCATAACCTGTTACACTGAGTTTCATACTCAGAAGGCTGAAAATCTATTCTTAAGGACAGAGACTACACGTCTCTATCGATAAATTTTCTTGTCTTGTTTATCATCTGATTTTTTAGTATTTTTGAATTTATATTTTCACAACAATCTTAAGAATAGATACAATATGGATGTTACAATTATAAACAAGACCATTCCTAATGTGTCAAAAATTGAGCTTTTTAATGAGTCTAATTTTAAACGTTGGCAACAAAGAATTATGTTGTTGCTTGATATAGCAAGTGTTGCATTTGTTTTGACTGATTTAAAGCCCAAAGAAGATAGAAAATTATGTAAAGGAAAAAAAAATTGGGAAAAGACTGATAAGGCTTGTCGAAATATTATCTTGAATGCTTTATCAAATGAATTGTTTGATGTTTATTATCATTATAAGCATGCTGGGAGATTTGAGATAGTTTGGTAAAAAAATATATTCCCGAAGATGAGGGGATTAAAAACTATGCAATAGAAAATTTCTAAGACTATAAGATTCTTGAGGAAAATGATGTGTCTTCTCAAATTCATGAGTATCATTTGATTATTAATGAATTGAGGAATGAGAAAATTACTTTGCCCGAGTCATTCGTAGCTGGTGCTTTGATTGAAAAATTACCCGATTCTTGGAAATTTTAGAAGAACAATCTTAAACATAAAAGAAAGGATATGTCTTTGGAAGATGTGATTATCCATATTAGGATTGAGGAGAAAAATCATTTGAAGGATAAAATTGAAAAGGTCAAGGAAAATGTCATTAAGGTCAATGTTGTGGACACTACGAATAAGCCTCAATATAAGCATAAGAAAAGGAATCACAATGGAAAAAAATCTTCATGACTCTCAAGGTGTTAATTTTCAGAAGAAAGGTAATTGTTTTGTTTGTGAAAAAGCAGGACATTATGCTTAAGAATGCCGACACCAAAAGAAGAACGACAACCCTACCAAGCCGAATGTCAATTTGATTGAGGTAGATGATATTATTGTTGCAGTCGTATCTGAGGTTAACGTGACTGCTACTACAAAAGATTGGTTGATAGACTCTAGGGCTAGCAAGCATATATGTGGCAATAGAAGTGCTTTTACCTCCTACACACCTGTGGGGGATGGAGAGAAACAAGTGTTTGTAGGTGACTCTAGACCCTTGTCTGTTATGGGTAAGGGAAAAGTGTTATTAAAATTGACTTCTGGAAAAATCCTATCATTGTCTGAAGTGCTCCATGTGCCTAGTATTAGATGAAACTTGGTGTCGATATCTGTCTTGAATAAGGTGGGAGTGAAAGTAACATTTGAGAGTGATAAGATCATTATGACCAAGAATGAGACATTTGCTGGGAAATGTTACTGTAATAAGGGTCTTTATGTACTAAATGTTGCTGAAGTTATGAATGAAAATAAGTCTAGTTCTTTTGCTTATGCGTTTGACTCTCTTGATATGTGGCATGGTAGATTAGGTCATGTGAATTTTACTTATATCAAAAAAATGAGAGAATTAGGTCTCATCTCAAATCTTTTGAATTTGAATGTAGAAAAATGTGAAATTTGTGTTGAATCTAAAATCACTAAGAAGTCTTCTAGAACGGTTGAAAGAGAAACCAAATTATTAAGCCTGATACATAGTGATTTAGGCGATCTTAAGAATACCATGACAAGAGTTGGAAAAAGATATTATGTTACTTTTATTGATGATTATTCGAGGTATACTAAATTATACTTGTTGATAAATAAGGATGAATCAAGTGAAATGTTTATCAAGTATAAACTAGAAGTTGAAAATCAACTGAATAGGAAAATAAAAAGGTTGAGGACTGATAGCGGAGTAGAATAAGAATCTAATCCTTTTAATGCCTATTGTGAGCAACATGATATTTTACATGAAGTTACTCTTCCATACTCACCCGAATCTAATGGTGTAGCCAAAAGGAAAAATAGAACTTTAAAAGAAATGATGAATTCTATGTTAATAAGTTTGGGATTGCCGAATAATTTATGGGGATAAGCTATTCTATCGGTATGCCATATTCAAAATAGAATTCCACATAAGAAAATAGGAAAAAATCCTTATGAACTTTGGGTAGGGTATCCACCATCCTTAAAATACTTAAAAGTGTGGGGGTGTTTAGCAAAAGTTATGTTACCGGAACCTAAGAAGAAAAAATTAGGTTCTACAACTTTAGATTGTGTTTTTATAGGCTATTCAATTAATAGTACTTCATATATGTTTCTAGTGATAAGAAGCGAGCACAACATTTTAGAACCTAACACAATCATTGAGGCAAAAAATGCTATATTCTTTGAGGATATTTTTCCTCTGAAGAATAAGATATCAAATGAGAGTAAATTAATTGATGTTAGTAATGAACCCAAATATGATATTGCTACAGAAGTACTTGAACCAAGGAGGAGTAAAAGTGTAAGGAAGGAAACTAACTTAGGAGATGAATTTTTTACATTTCTAATTGATAGTGACCCACAAACATATGAGGAAGCCATTAGGTCACAAGATGCCCCTTCTTGGAAAGAAGCAATTAAAGACGAGTTAGATTCTATTATGTCTAATCATACTTGAGAATTAGTAGAGTTACCTCTTGGTGCACAACCTATTGGGTGCAAATGGATTTTTAAAAGAAAATTAAAAATTGATGGCACAGTTGATAAGTACAAAGCCCGACTCGTAGCCAAAGGTTATAAACAAAAGAAAAATGTTGATTATTTTGATACTTATTCTCTGGTTACAAGAATATCATTTATTAGGGTTTTGATTGCTATAGCTTCTATATATAAATTAGTAATTAATCAAATGGATGTGAAAACGGCGTTCTTGAATGGAGACTTAGAGGAAGAAATATATATGGAACAACTAGAATGATCTATTGTACCAAGTAAAAAATATTTGGTATGTAAATTGATTAAATCATTATATGGTTTAAAACAACTGCCGAAACAATGATATGAGAAATTTGATAATGTGTTAGTGTCAAATGGTTTCAAAATTAATGACGCTGACATATGTGTATATTGTAAGTTTTGTGATAATTTTGGTGTTATTATTTGCTCATATGTTGAGGTTGTTAACAATACTAAAAAGTTCTTAATGTTTAAGTTTGACATGAAAGATATAGGGGAGGCAGATGTAATTTTAGGAATTAAAATTTTGAGAACTCCAAATAGTTTGATGTTGTCTAATGAACACTATGTTGATAAGATACTTAGAAAGTTTAATCATTTTGATTATAGGCTATTTCTACACCTTATGATGATAGTATTAAACTGAAGAAAAATAAAGGTGATTCTATGTGTTAAAATGATTATGCACAAATAATTGGAAGCTTAATGTATCTTATGAATTGTACACGTCCTGATACTGCATAGGCTATTGGTAGGTTAAACACACATAACCCCAATAAAGAACTTTGGAATGCTACATCTAGATTGTTGAACTACTTGAAAGGGACTGCTAATTATTGTTTATCATATAGTGGATTTCCTGTTGTACTAGAAGGGTATATCAATGCTAACTGGATCTCGAATTCTGACGAGACGAAATCCACAAGTGGTTATATATTCACCCTTGGTAAGGGTGCAGTGTCTTGGAAATCTTCCAAACAGACATGTACAATTCAGTCTACTACGGAATTTGAGTTTATTGCCTTAGAAAAGGCTGACATCGAAGAAGAGTGGTTAATAAATCTATTAGCAGATATCCCTTTATGCATGAAACCAGTTCCATTTGTATGTATGCATTGTGATTGCCAAGTTGCAATAGCAAGGGCAAAGAATAAGACCTATAATGGTAAAAATAGGCATATACGCTTAAAGCATAATATTGTGAGGCAGTTGCTTAATGATGGGATAATATCCCTAGACTTTGTGAGGTCAGAGCTGTATTTGGTAGAAATTCTGACACAACCACAAGGAAGAAAACTAGTGAGTGAGACATCGAGGGGAATGAGACTTATGCCTATACAAAAATCGCAACTGATGGTAACCCAACTTACATCTTACATGAATGGAGATCCCAGGAAGTTAGTTCATAAGGGTAATAACAAGCCATTGGGTGATTTGTAACACTATCATAATTTAATTAATATTTAAAGTCCATCCTTATGGTGCAGATAGTGAATATTCTGCAATGTATAAGGTTGGGTTTAACTCTTAATGGATCCATAGCCTAGATTAGGTTGTGTATCTAGTTGCAGTATACACTTGATGGATTCACCTATATAGATGTAGGAGTGTGGCCGCTTCTTATGAGAGTTTGGACAGGTTTTCTAGAGCATCTATGAATATCCAGGTAAGGTGCATGGCCTATTCGCACCAACCCACGAAGAACAAACTCAGGTTAGAGGATCTAATGTGGGTGATGAGTGTAGTCAGTTTATACTAAAGAAATCTAGTTCATAGAAATTTTATATTTCAATAGATTTTTGTAAGCTTTGCCTTATTTTTCCTAAGTGATGGTTCATAGTCCAAAAGACACCACCACAATGCATTAGATGCTCGTGTTCCCAAATCAAAGTTGTTGCTCTATATAAACGTTATATTTTGAAATATGTGGGGGATTGTTGTATTTAATATATATTTCAAAATATAATATATATTTAGTTATTTCTAACATACATGTGTATAGAAATATAAGTTAAAAAAAATGTTTTATTTAAAATTATTTTTTGATCTATTGGATGATCTGAGCAGGACACGTTATGACCATTTGTTCAATTATTTATATTACAATTATTATTTATATTACATGAGAAATGAATTTTCAAAGGTTTTGACCGTTGATTACTAATCGTTGAATTTTGCAATTGACCATTGGATGCCAACCAATGCATTCCTCTGTTCTGCAACTTTTCAACACTAAATAAAGCCTACTTCTCAAACACTATAAAGAGACTACTGATCAAACATAAGAAAGGCTAGTGTACGAAAAGAAAAAAAATACAAAAAGCAAAGCCAAAAAGTAGAAAGAAGCATTCAAAGACATCATTTCCTCAAAATTTTGACACGTTCATTTTGTTATCCAGTGGATTTTCTTGTGTTATGAGTTTCGTTGAGTTGTTTATCAAATTTCTAGAACTAAATTTTGATATATTTTCAAATATACTACTACTTGAGATCTTGGTATGCATTTGGGAACGATCAAGAGTTGCTCTTGACACCTCTACATTTTCGAGTGCACGCTTGTGGAGAAGCAATAGTTGAATCCTGGAAGATAGGATGCTATAACCTGTTGCACCGGGTTTCATACTCAGAGGGGTAAAAATCTATTCTTAAGGACATTGACTACGTGCCTCTATCGATAAGTTTTCTTGTCTTGTTTATTATCTAATTTTTTAGCATTCTTGAATTTATATTTTCACAACATGTTTAACAAGCCTTATTGTATATTTAACGATGTTGTTTTGATTTATTGTGATGTAAAAGCAGAGATGTATGCAAGCACAATTAGAGAAACTGATGATGCAAACAAATGGAGATAATGCGTTTGATTGACAAGAGATATATGTTTTTGAATTGGAAGCAAAATTGACAGCTTTGAATATAAAAGAAAATGCAAAAAAATAAGAAAGTAGGAGAAACATATATAATAATGTTATTTTATTTCTTTGTTTCGCTTTGTTGAAAGATTAGGGGTAACCTGTACTTGAAAACATTGTGCAATGTAAATGAGAAGTGATGGATTTAAGGAAAGGAGAAAAATTAAATATGAATGATTTTAAGAGGGATATTGGAGGTCATTAAATGAGTTTATTTGAGACTTTCGGATGAACTTATTAATGTTTGTCATTTTTTATATTATAAAATTATAGATTGTTGGTTGATTGGCTAGGGTTTATGGTAGACCAGATGGATACGTTAGACTCAATAATGGTCATATTCGGTAAGCTGTAGTTAACCGGACCCAATCTGAACTTGTCTAGAATGTGAATTTAATACTCAACAACCTCATTGATGATGGTAGGATATATAAATTGGAGCAAAAATGGCCATGAAGAAGACTTTTGGAATTTTGACTCTTGAGAAAAAACAAAAAGAAATCGTGCCTCCATTATCTATTCTCCTTCTCATTTTCTTGCGTTGAATGAGGGATTATTGTATTAATAGATATCATTTGACAAAGATTTGTTTGTTTCTTATTCTTCTTAAAGTGAGCTAAAGTGGAAGACAACATTTGTATCAAGAAGGTGAAGATTGTAAGGGTATGAGTCACCCATTGAAGAGGACCGAGTTAGTGAAAGGGGGTTCCAAGAAGGAGATTGAAGAGAAAAATGTATGTCATAGTGGTTTATGTAGAGGCAAAATATCAGAGATACCTCTCATGTGTGATTTCTAGAAAAATGGAAAGAGCAATGCTATTGGAACCTAATTTACTGACCTAATTTGCTGACATAATTCACTATGGCTTTTGGATTGACTGTGGGGGCCTTCAAGCATTGGAACTTGGTATTGATCCAATGGTAAGAATTGCAGCCACATCATTATGTCAGCAAATTAGGTCAGTATTTTAGGTCAAAATAGTATTACTCAATTGGAAAAAGAGTTCTGAACTTTCTCCCAATTTTTTTCTTGCAAAACGAACAAACTGCCCATGATCTAGGTGCTTCGATCGAAGGCACTTCGATGCTTAAGTTAGTAATGAAACAAATGAAATTGCACCAAGACAAGGAGAGTTCAGCATATCTTTCACATTGAGTTTATTCTGTTTTTTATAGATCATCATCCTCTTAGGGTTTCCGTGACGTTCGATTCAATGTGGCACACCTTCCTTTAGTTCAATAATAAAGTTTGGGAAGTTACTGATACTTCTCTAATAATTTCTCTGAATATCTTTAATCTCATTGATTTTGTTTATCTGATTGCCTAAGTTTTAGGCTAATCTCCCTCTTTATGTCTATTATTTGAAACAACTTGGTTATATCGAGTGCTGAGCACATTCAATATTTGCTGAATAGATTGAGGTACTTGGTTTTGCACAACCGACCTCTTCTAGCGCCTTGCCGAACACTTTAAAGAACTTGACATGGTACAACCGAGCTATTTCATTGCTTAGCTGAACAGTGACGAGCTCGGCTATAAAGAGAATCGAACTATTTCTTTGTTGGTCGAACTATGGATTAGATCAGCTTGGATAAGAGACTTGGTGGATCATACTTCAAATTTTTCATCACGTGTCTAGTCTTGTCAACATCACGTGAACATAATTAATGTCATACCACATGTAACAGTGGGGGCTAACCCCTTCATTTGCCCCCCAAAAATGTCTGACAGACGTTTTTTCGTATGTCATCCATTTTCTAACCTTCAATCATCATCACGTTGTACTTTGTGCCACCCCCCTTCATTTTGGCAACAGGTTCAGGGCATTTAATTATTGCCCTTTAAAATTCCTCTTCCTTTATAAATCACATTTCTTCATTTTTCATTCAGTTTGCCTTCTTCACTCACTCTCTCTCTGTATTTCATTTTTTTTATGGCACCTCTCACATCCCTAGAGATGCCAGCCTTTAGAAAAAAATACAACATCTCAGACGACGTAGAAATTAGGGTCGCTGGAAAGGACGAGCCTCTTATCGGCACAAGGGAATCAATCCCTATCCCTACTCGTGCCATCACCGAGGGTGGGATTCATTTTCCCCTCGATCCACTTCTCCTCTAGGTCCTGTCTGCCGCCATGCTCTGCCCCCTCCAATATTGCCTCAATTTCTTTAGGATAGTCATTGGGGTGGCAGCCTTGAATAGGATTCTGCGTTTATCCCTTGGCTTATGGGAGATTCTTTATTGCTATATCATCAAACCTTCTAGGGATAGATTCTTTATTGGTATATCAACAACGGCCATGAGAATGACATTGTGTTCGTTTATGGAAATTAGGAGTATGTTGTTGGTGCTGTTCTGTCATACCACTGCCCCTATGAAGAAGGTATACCAGGTATTTGAGTCTTTCACTCTTCGAAAACCTACTCCTCTCTCTTTTTTACTTTCATTTTTCTGACATAAGATTTCTTCATGAAGGAGAGACTGTGAAAGGCAAAATTCTTGAATCTTTTGTTAAGTTGGACCAACTTCAGAAGGTTTAGGAATTTAGCGAAACGCTATTTTGCTGCACATACTCTACTCGGGTATACGCCAAACTACACACCCATCATTGCAGTGCCGAATCGTCCCAATGTCACTCTGGTAGTAGATTGGGAGGCAATACAAGCTGCTAGGGACAAGACTCCTCGAGGCAAGACAAAATCCTCTCTTGTAAGTTTTGGTTGTCGAACCATAAAAAAATTTCTGGATTATTTATCTACTATTGAGCCAACTCCTTCTATTGAACCAATGGAAACAACTTTTGTGCCCCCAACTGTTATTGAAGAAGAGCCTGCTGTCGAGGTTCCTATCAAGACTGTTCCAAACAAAGCCGATGTACCGAGCAGTGACTAGGCAGATGTGGCTCAAATCTTCGACACTTTGATTTTATTTGAGTTTGATCCTTCTATTTATGCCCCTTCTCTAGTTCATGAGGATTTTGAACTTGCCGAGGATCCATCCCCAAAGAAACGAAGGATTGCCAAGGCCGAGGCGAGCCTTTCTCCTAAGTCAACCACTCTTCCTTTCTGTCCTGTCCTTAGGGCAAAGAGGAGAGAGATAACTACCACTGACTCTGCAATAGAAGACTTCAACGTTGCTGTGGGGATCACTCGTGGAGTAATATTGCCTCGGGACCTAGCAATTAATAAGGCTCTAACTGACGATGAAGTGTCTTGTCAAGCAATCTAACACATGGTCCTGGTAAGCCATTATCCTTCTGATTTATTCTTTCGAGCTTCTTGTCCTTTCTAAAAATTCATTTGATTTTTTCTTTTCTTGACCAAGGGTTTGCAAAAGGTCCATGAGGTCGGGGCTCGGATAGCTAGAAAAGATAAGGCTATAAAAGATGCTATACACTCCCGAGCCTCAGCATTGGCCAAAAAAGAATCGATGGATGAGGAGTACTCCAAACTTTGCCAAGAAGTTTCATCTCTTCAGGCTTAAAATCATATCCTAACTAAGAAGAATGGGAAGCTTTCCTCAGAGGTTGAGAAGTTGAAGGAGTCCGAACATGAAACTAATGTTGAGCTGACCCAATCCCAACTCAACTACACAACTCTTCTAGAGGGATTTGATCAGTACAAGACTAAGGCAAAGGAAAAAGAGGACGCTGCTTATAATGAGGGCATGGAGAAGACAAAGAATGATTTGGATTTACAGATCCCTTAACTTTGGGATGCATTATTCCGCAAAGGTTGGCATGTTGCTTTAGTCGCTGTCGAAGTTGCTCCTTCCTCCGATCTCTTTGCTAGGCATCCACTTCCGAACTCCTCCCAGCCTACTGCTTAGAATATTTTTGAATATTTCTATGTAATTAACTAGATCCTTTTGTACTCCACAGATCTGTATTCTCTAAAAATTTAAATGAAAACCACAACTTTTCTGTTCTGCAATTTGTTTTGATGAATCTTAGAAAGTTTTTTTATACTTTTAGAAAAGAATTTTGACTTCGAGGTTATTGAAGTTGTGGCCCTTGCACGCCCCCTCTTTTCAAAGAGTTCGGTTCCTCAATAGGAGCCTGTTACTTAGAAAAATTTCAAATCTTTTGAACTTATGACCCTTGCTCGGCCCTTTTCTAATGAGTGGTCCCTCAATAGGAATCTTCTAATTGGAAACAATTTTGATTACTCTCAAAGTTATGGCTATGCTCGGCCCCTCTTCGTAGAGCTTAGTTTTTTGATTACTCTTGAAGTTATGGCCATGCTTGGCCCTTTTTTCAAAGAGTTCCGTTCCTCAACAAGATTCTTTTGCTTAGAAAAATTTCAAATCTTTTGAAATTATGAATCTTGCTCGGCCCTTTTCTAATCACTGGTCCCTCAACAGAAACCTTTTAATTGATTTTTTTTATTACTCTTGGAGTTATGGCCATACTCGGCCCCTCTTCGGAGAGCTCGATTTCTTAGTAGAGTTACTCATAGTCCCCTTAGGCATCTACAAGTGTTCTACTCCACACAGACCCACCAATCTAATTGGACTCAAATCCATCCCTAGTCAGCTTACATCGTCATGCCTAGCTGAGGGCTTGGATTAGATTGGGTGGCTGCACTTGATTTAAGCTTATGACTTCTATCAGGATTTTTTGCTTACCCGCCTTTATAGTATGACACATATAAAGCAAAGTCAGAATATGAAAATATTCTTCGATTTTTTTTGATAACTTCGGCTCAGTACATTTGATACTAGTGTATGAATACTTAAGGGACACCCTTAAATTTTCGAAGGCACTTCGGAGCTTTAACTAAAAAGGTACTTTTTAGAAATATAAATTTCTAAGGTTCGTTGTGTTCCGGGGGTGTGGTACAACCTTATGATCTAATGTTTCTAGTTTGTAGTACCCTCTATCCCTAACTCTGGCTACTCTAAACGGGCCTTCCCAGTTTGCTCCGAGCTTCCCACATGATGGATTTTTAGCTGACCCTAGTACACGCCTAAGAACTAGATCTCCAAGTGTGAAAGAACGATTACGTTCTTGTCGTATGCTCGGGAAATCTGACTTCGATACGAAGCCATTCTAATGGCGGCCTGTCCCCTCTTTTCCTCAGCTAGATCAAGATCTCGTGCGATTATGACATCGTTGCTACTGCTTTCCACTAGCTCGGTCCTTAGAGTCGGTAAGCCAATCTCTAAAGGAATAACAACTTACATTCCATCAGCTAGGGTGAAAGGAGTCTCTCCAATTAGCATGCGAGGTGTGGTTCAATACATCAACAAAACACACGACATTTCTTCTACCCATCTCCCCTTAGCATCCTCAAGTCTCTTCTTGATTCCATCCAAGATTGTCTTGTTTGAGATCTCTGCTTGTCCATTGCTTTGATGGTAAGCTAGGGTGGAATAATGGTTCCTAATTCCATATTGCTGATAGAAAGCTTTGAAGGGACTACTATCGAACTGTGTACCGTTGTAAAAAATAAGGGACTGTGGGATGCCGAACTAGTAATGATGTCTTTTTAGACGAACTTTCTCGTGTCAGTGTCCCTGATGTCAGCCAGAGGCTCGACTTCAACCCACTTTGTGAAATAATCAGCGACAACTAGAAGGTACTTCTTGTTGCCTGCGGCTCGAGATAAATGACCCACAATGTCAAGTCCCCACTGCATGAATGGCCATGGGCTAGACAATGGAAGTAGCTCGTGGGACGGCTTTCTTGGTATCGACGAGAATTTTTTACACTCTTCGCATTGCCTAACGAATTGTTGAGCATCCTTCTACATATATGACCACCCAAACCCTTGAGAGATAGCTCGGTGAGCCAGAGATCTTCCTCCTATATGAGCTCCACAACTTCCCTCGTGTATTTCAGATAGGAAAGCAGGAACTAACTTTGGGTGTACACATTTCAAATACGGACCCCCGAATGAACGTTGATAAAGCTCATTTTTTTGGGAGAGCCAAAACTTAGCTGCTTTCAGGCGTAGCTTATGAGCTTCCTTCTTGTCCTCGGGCAAGTTTCCATTCCTCAAGAATACAATGATCAGATCCATCTTGACTCAGTTTCGTGACATAGTACTTCTTCATTTCTAGTCTGCTAAATACTGGGCTCGGGCTAAAACGCAGTGGTAAGAGATCTTTCATTCTCTTGCTCGATGGCTGAGGCCATAAGCTAAAGCATCGACATGCGAATTCTTTGCTCTTCCGACCTGCTGAATCGAGTATTATGGAATCTTGCTCAACTCCTCTTCTGCCACGACATGATGTGCAAACATTCTTTCGTCTTTTGAAGCATATTCTCCTATTATCTGATTCACGACTAGTTGTAAATCAGATAATATTAGGAGTTTCCTTGCCCCTAGTTCGGCTGCTATCCTTACTCCGGCAATCAAAACTTCATACTGACTTGATCCGAAATGTGTACACCCAAGTGTAGGCGGTCAAGTTTTAGTAATAATCCCGTTTGAGTCCGGAGTCGAATCCACAGGGAACTAGTAGTTTTGGTATTTTAAAGTAGGCAGTAAAAGAGACCGATTGATTGTAACCTTTGAGATTTTAGGATTGTGAGATGTGGGTGATTTCCTTGAACAGAATATTGAATTCTTTTCAAGAAGTTTTCTAGACAAAATATATGATTAATTCAAATGGCGGGGGAGTCACTCTTTAGTTCGAGGATCGGGACATGTGGTCAATTATCCGGTGTATTATATTTGTGCTTGATAACTCAATTAACTCCCGTGTCAACAGTGAGTTAATCGAAAGATAAAGATGGATTGTGAGAATTAAGATCATGGTTTCAATGTCTTATAGAAATTTACAAGAGTTGTTTATACCGAGAGTTATCGCGTTCACAAACAAGCAAGTGTTCCTACGTGACATCCAACTATGATTTTAATATTCCATTCTTTTTAAATAAACTCCTTAATGGGGATGATTAAAGGGTAATCATGAAGATCTAGCCTAGGTACTTACCTTGAAATGAGGAGTCTTTCCATGCAAAAGTCATCCATGTCATAGAAAAACTTTCAATTATACAAAGTACCTTAGCTTTGCTAGATGCAATCAATCATCCAATAAGCAAGGGGATGTAAACGTTAAACATTAGAACGAAACATCGTATAACTTCCGAATAATCAATACATGCCCGTCACCTCTTACTAAAGAGTGAATGAGGAACTACTCACTCTTCATAGCTTTGGTAAAGCTAGAAAAGTGAGTGATGCTCATCTATCTAAGTAGAGGACTTATCAAAGTAAAGGTATAATTAACAAGGAGCTAATCTTCAATGAAGAATGAGTGAATCACGTTCCACCCTTCACGACTTTAGTAAAACTCTAGAAAAGTGGAAGAGTTTCACTCCTCTAACCAAAAAGAGAGCTCAATTAATGAAAATACAAGACACAAATAAAAGCATGTATGTAAGAGCATAAATATAAAGACTAGAAATAAATAAGGACATAAATGTAAAGACTAAAATTAAATCAAGAACATAAATGTAAAGACTTGAAGTAATTAAAGAAATTACAACTCTTAAGCAAGTGTAAATGTAAACATTAACGTAAAGAAAGATGAATGAGAATCTAAGGTCCCCACTTCTTCTAGCAAAGAGAAAAACTAAGACGAGAATTGAAATAGATATATGTGATGAATGCCAAGTGATGAATTCTTTAAATGGTTCCACCCATGAGCCTCCCCTTTCTCTCCACAAAACCAAGTGTATTTATAGGAAAGGGGGTTAAAAGAATAGAGTTGGGCGTCAAAGTCAAAGTGAAAAGCCAACCACTCTGCAGGCAGTCTGTCAATACCGTTCGAACGGTTCATGGCGTTCGAACGGTGGCTCTGTTCTTTGCTCTTCTCCTGTTCAAACGTTAGAAGATTCAGTGCCTGCCACTTATGTCAGAAGACACATGGTTTCTATAGAAAAATCTCCCTCCAAGTCTTTGTGCAAATCTCCCTCCAGGTCCTTGCAGAATCTGTCTGCTATCTCTAATAATTCCAGGGGCGTTCGAACGGTGGTTGCCGTTCGAACGTGGCACTCAAGTGCCTGGGCCTTCTGACTGCAAGTCTACAACACGCCATATCTTCAGTCAGTCGGATCTTGTCCTTACTCCAGTGGACGTTCGAATGTTTATGACCGTTCGAACGTAGTACTTGAATCTCCAGGGCCTTGGGTCTTGCCTGTAACACATATTATAATATCTGGCCTGATTTTTCATGACAGTTCGAACGGTATTTAACGTTCGAATGTTGCTTTCTTGTTCCAAGCTTTTACAATTTGTTCCCTAATGTGCTGTGGTTGCCTTCAAAGGTATTTTTTGTTGCCCTTGAACCCTTGTTCACTTTAAGACCTGAAATATCATCACTTAAACTCCATCAAAGCACAATTAGTCCAAAATGGGGCATAAGAGTATGCTATATTTGAGTGTTAATCACACACTCTGCTTCATTATTAAAAGCCTGGAAGTTGAGCCTGATGGCTTTCTCCAAAATGCAACCGTCCGGGATTTGTAAAATGAGGCCAATGCTAGCACCTTTTTTGGTTCGAAGACCCATCTACATATAGGATCCACTCGTTATCGAGCTCAGATCCTTTTTTGTCGTCAGTTATCTCGTTCTGCTCCAAGCTATTTTTTGGATGGAATTCAGCAATGAAATCCGCCTTTACCTGGCCCTTTATTGCCTTCCTTGGTTCGAATTCGATGTCAAACTCCCCGAGCTCGATCGCCCATTTAGCAACTTGTCTAGACAGATCGACCTTATGAAAGAGAGATTTCAATGGCTGATCAGTGAGTATTGTGATTTGGTGGGCTTGAAAGTAATGTCTAAGCCTCCAAGCCGAGCTAATCAGTGTGAGGACGAGCTTCTCAAATAGAGTATATCTTGACTCGACATCTAGAAGCATCTTGCTCATGTAATAGATGGGTTTCAACTTTCCATAGTCATTTTTCATCAACGCCCCACTTACCGCCCGTTCTAATACTGTTAGGTAAAGGAAAAGTCTTTCTTTGGGTGATGGGTTCGATAAGATCGGTGGAGACGTTAAATATGCCTTTAGATTCGTAAACGTTTCCTCGCATTCCTGACTTCAGAGTGCCCCATTCTCTCTTTTAATTGACTGGAAGAAAGGTCTACATTTATCAGATGCTCGGGAAATGAACTTTCTGAGAGTAGTAGCCATTCCATTGAGCCACTGTACCTCCTTGATTATCTGAGGAGACTTCAGTTCGGCAAGGGCTTTTACTTGGTCGGGGGTTACCTCTATTCTTCGGTGTGTAACCAAGAAGCTTAGGAATTTCCTCGAACCGACCCCGAAGGCACACTTAGAAGCATTTACTTTCATCTTATACCTCCGTAGAACTTTGAATGTCTCTTTTAGGTCAGCACAATGACTTGTGGCCTTTCGACTCTTAACTACCATGTCATTAATGTAAACTTCTATAGTGCTGCCTATCATATGTGAAAACATTTTGGTTACCAACCTCTAATACGTTGCTCTAGTATTCTTTAACCCGAAGGGCATTACTTTGTGACAGTAAGTTCCTCCTGGGGTTATGAAGACAGTCTTTTCTTGGTCTTCCTTAGCAAGGGGGATTTGATAATATTCCCTTGTAAGCATCCAAAAAACTCATCTGCTCATGCCCAGTTATTGCATCTACCAATTGATCTATCTTCGGTAGAGGAAAACTGTCTTTTGGGTAAGCCTTGTTTAGGTCGGTGAAGTCGACACATACTCTCCATTTCCCGTTATTCTTCTTTACTACAACAGTGTTTGACAGTCAAGTCAGATACTCCACTTCCCTGATTGCTTAGGACTGTAGTAAGTTTGCTACTTCCTCCTTTACTGCCTCCTAATGCTGCGGTGCCGACCTCTTGAGTTTTTGCTTCATAGGCTTGAAGCTCGGGTCTACATTCAGTCAGTGACATGCCACTTTGGACGGTATGCTAGACATATCATTAGTGCTCTAAGTGAAAACATCTAGATATTCTCGTAGAAGCGTGACGAGTTCTATTTTCTATTCTGGGTTGAGATCCGCTCCCAACAGGAAGTACTTTTCCCGATCTTTATCCTTGTCTAAGGGTACTTTAGTCAAGTTTTCAATCGTTCGGTCTTTGGCTTTTTTTTTTCTATGCCTAAAGGTACTTTAGGACTTTAATCGGCAGCTTGGTCGACGAATTCAACCGAGCTGTCAAAAGTTTATTGCTATTTCGCCGCCTTGGATGCGGAGTTCTTCTCCTGAGGTTCTACTCCTTCTTTGGGTTTGACCGGGGCTAGCAAACAAGATTTGGAAGTGACATGATCTCCTCGAATATTTACTACCCCTTCAGCTAAGAGGAATCTCAACATCTGATGGTACATTGATGGTACCGCCTTCGTATCGTGTAGCCAGGACCGACCCATTATAGCATTGTATGTCGAGACCGTATTTACGACCTAGAACTCAGTCATGACATAAACTGGTCCCGTTTTTACTGGAAAAATAATTTTCCCCGTAGGAAGAATTTTTTTACCGCTAAAGCCGATTAAAGGAGTATTTGATGGCTGAAGATCCTCCTCTTTAAGACCAAGCTTCACGAAGAGGTCCATGTACATGATTTCTGATGAGCTTTCTAGGTCAATCAAAATTCTTCTCACATCAAAATTTACAATCCAAAGCGTAACAACTAAGGCGTCGTTATGCGGTTGGTGGACTCTGACCAAATCCTGCTCGATGAAACAAATTGCTTCGGTTGTTTCCTCAATTTTGATTCTTTTGTCGGTGACCTCTGGGGTCAACCGTAACTCATAGACTTCCCTCTCTTTGGCAGCTTTCTGGATATATGCCCAAGCAGAGTTATTGGTGGACATTTGTGGATTTGTGGCAACATGGATCACATCAATCACTCCAGCTGGTGTATTGAGGTCCTCCATTGATTCAGTCCTCCTTTATCGGCTTTTTGTGCACCTTCAATGAACTCGGTGACGTGTCCAGCCTAGACCAACTCCTCCAAATGCTTCTTTAGTGACCGACAATTCTCAGTCATATGCCCCACATCCCTGTGATATGAACACCTGAAATTTGGATTCCTTTTACTGGGATCTCCTATTAACTTGTTCTGCCATTTGAAAAACGGCTTTGCTTTGATTTGGCTCAATATCTTGTATATGGCCTCCTTGAACAATGTATTTACTCCAAGGAAAGGGGACCTCTGGGGATATGATTCTTTCTTATTCTTCCTTCCTACTTCTCTGTTCAACTCGACTTGCTTGTCTATGCCGAACTGGCACCTGCTCGGATGCTCCTTAACCACATCCCTAGATAAGTTGTCATCAACTTTGGCATACTTTTCAATCCATGCCATCAGCTTTTCCAGGTTAGTAGTAGGCCTCCTTTGGCAAGCAGATCTTGAAGGATGCGACTGCAATCTCTGGATTGCACCCTTCAACTTCATTCATAGTTTCCCAATAGAGATAGGCATACTCTCGCAAGCTTTCATTGCTCTTTTTCTTAAGTGTCAGTAGAGCCCCAACATCCTTCGGCTGTTTACTGCTCTTAATAAATCGGGATGTGAATTGCTCGGCTAACTGAGACCATCTGTTAATCATTCACTTTGGTAAGCTGTCAAACCACTGCATGGTTGACTCACCCAGACTGCTAGGGAATATAGTGCATAGCAAGGGATCATTTCTTCGGTGAATGGTCATTAGTTGTCTGAAGTGTCTGATGTGCGAGGCTGGGTCGGTCTTTCCGTCATATAGCTTGAAATTCGGGACAGTGAACTTGCTCCGGATTTGTCCTTTTTCAATCCAAGCAGTGAATGGAGATGATTCCAAACCATCTCCAAAGTCTCTTGTTGCTCTTTTGGCTAGGTCCCTATCCGACCTCTATTTTGATGTCTTCAAGAGATTGTTGAGTTCTTCATTGATATATTGCTTCCATGCATCCTGCTCTTGGATCCGAGGCTTCTTTTGTTGGTACTTGTCTTCTTCAGCAACTTTAATTTTGCTAGGCTTCCTTTCAGGATTTTCATGCCGGTCTTTTCTCGTCCGCTTCTCCCTACTGGTCATCTCTCTCAACTTGGCTTTTAATTCATTGTTTTCTTTGATAAGATCTTTCTCCCTAGTATAGGATTTCTTGAACAAATTGTTGTGAGCATCAAGTCGATCTTGGAGGGATTGTACCAACTTTACCAAGGAGTGGTTTTCCCCTTGGCACAGAGAGATTCACCATGATCCTCGATCTGTTGGTTATGGTTTTTTGAGGGCTCGTAACTTGCAGAGGATACTTTGTCTTCTTCATGGATCCTGGATGGGCTTCTCATTGCATGCAATCTTGCATTACTTTCAGAAGGAAGAGGCGCATGATCAGAGTTTTCCAAGACAAAACTGCCTGCAGGTGATCCAATTGCGCTTCTGAGTCTTGAAATCGCAGTTTTTTGGTTCTAAAAAATAAAGAAATTCCCACAGATGGGGCCAAAAAATGTAGAGGCAAAATATTAGAGATACCTCTCACGTGTGATTTCTAAAAAATTGGAAAAAGAGTTCTAAAATTTCTCCCAATCTTTTTCCTGTAAAACGAACAAACTGCCCAAGATCGAAGTACTTCGATCGAAGGCACTCTGATGCATAAGTCAGTAATGGAACAAATGAAATTGCACCAAGACAAGGAGAGTTCAGTATACCTTTCACCTTGGGTTTCTTCTGCCTTTTATAGATCATCTTCCCCTTAGGGTTTTTGTGACATTCGATTCAAGGTAGCACACCTTCCTTTAGTTTAGTAGTAGAGTTTGGGAAGTTACTGATACTACTCTAATAATTTCTCTTGATATCTTTAATCTCATTGATTTTGTTTATCTGATTCCCTAAGTTTTAGGCTAATCTTCTTCTTTATGTCTATTATTTGAAACAACTCAGTTATATCGAGTGCATAACAAGTTCAATATTTGCTGAACAGATTGAGGTACTTAGTTTGGAACAACCGACCTCTTCTAGCGCCTTTTCAAACACTTTAAAGAACTTGGCATGGTACAATCGAGCTATTTCATTGCTTAGCTAAATAGATTGACGAGCTTGGCCATAAAGAGAATCGAACTATTTCTTTGTTTGCCGAACTATTGATTAGACCGGCTCGGATAAGAGACTTGGTGGATCATATTTCAAATTATTCCTCATGTGTCTAGTCTTGTCAATATCACGTGTACATAATTAATGCCATACCATGTGTAACAATGGGGGCTAACCCCTTCAGTTTGGTTGAGCATCAATAAATCGTGTTTAAATTTTCTCTTCTTTGCTCTTCCTATTATATTAACTTTATGCTAATTTATTGATTATCGAACATTTGTAAGCATCAAATTTCATTCAAGGTGTCAATCTCATAGATAGTGAAATAGATATTACAAGAACAATTAGAAATAAAAAAAATTAATTCACCCTCTTTTAGGTTACATTTAGGATAACAATTGGCATCTGATCAAGGACTCTTGATATATATTCTAACAACAATAGAGTTAAAGATTGTGGCAACCATGGGGAGTAATTTTTTTGAAGTTTAGTCAATCACTCAGCTCCCATTCTTTAATGATAACGACTGTGCATTTTGGACGGCTAGAATAAAGATTTATAAGACATATTTGGATCATGAGACGTGGGATTTAGGAGAGGAAGGTTATATAGGGCCCACAAAACCAAAGAAGGAATGGATAAGTGATGAAAAGAAATTGAATATTCTAAATGGTAAAGCTATTAGGTCATTGCATTGTGCTTAGATAGAAATGAGTTCAATCGAATCTCGACTTGTGAAACCACTGAAAAATTCTGCATATGTTAGAAGTCACGCATGAAAGAACAAATAGAGAAAAAGAATAAAAAATAAATATCCTTGCCCCAAAAAACCATATCAGAAATGTTTATTAGATTCATCAATATTATCAATGCATTGATATTGCTTGGTAAATCTTATTCTAATGAGGATCTTGTGAGAAAAGTTCTTAGATATCTACCAAGAACTTGAGATGCTAAAGTAACGACCATTTAAGAGGCCAAGGAGGTTAAGTGATCCAAGGTTTGTTGATTCGTTTGTAGAGGATAGATGGAAAAAACAATGCTAAGGAGATTTAGGTGGTTGTATGCCAAGAAAATAGATGAACCCGATTATCCCACCTTGATTAGGCAATCTTATGCAAATTTGAAGTCATACGAAGGAAATAGACTTACTACATATGTAAGAGGAAAGAGGATCAACTTAAATCTAGAAAACATTTTTGAACTTCTTGATTCTCCAAATAGTGGAGAAGAGATATCCATTGGGTTTGGGGGAACCATTGTTGGTAACGTCGATAATCCAACTGAGGCTTCAAAAATAGTTTGTGGAGAAATCTACAATGGTATTGAGTATGTATTTTATCAGGGTATTGAACATGTCAAATTGAGGAATATGGTTCAAATTTCTAGGATTATCACCTAGAATGTTTCCTTGATTGAAGTACTAAAAGGAGGTCACTGTGATAAGATTCAATCTTTTGAAATTATCTTAACACATGCTACAACGATTGGGAGGCAGTTGAATCTGCCTTGCATCTTTTAGAAGTACATGTTCCGTATTGATGAGATGAATAGTAGCTTTTCCTATGACTTGTTTCTCCCAAAGGTCTTCTAAAAGTTTGAGCTTGGTCTTACTAATAAAGAGACAACAGCTGAGAAAGAATTTTTTAATAGTTCAATCTTGAAGAGTTTGAGAATTCAAACAAGGTAACATGTGATCGCTAGAGAGAAAAAGGCACTAAGGGGTGGAAATGTTGAAAGAACACAATGGACATGGTGGTTACATTGTGGGACATTAAACTGATACAAGAATCACTCACCAACCTTCATAATTGAGTTGATGGGTTGAACCCGATTTTTGAATGGATGATGTCCTGTCTCTATTGCAACCTCCTCCTCCTTCTTCCTAGGATGTTTTTCTAGAATTTCACTTTGAACAACATAGTTTTCTTACTTTTATAGTGATTTGGACAATTAACTTTGGTTATGCCTTCGTTTATGTTTGGATGAAGGGTAGTGATGTTTTTCCTTGAACGTTGCTACGTTCTAGCCTTATTCTAATGGGTTTAACCTTTTTTTTTTATTTTATTTAACTTGAGATTGGTATTTTTTAGCATGATATTTATGCTTTACTTCATTCATATAATTTTTTTTGCATCTCTCCTCCGCAATTTGTTTTTGATGACACCAAATGGGGAGCAAATATAGATGATACATGAATGCTATGGATGATATATGAATGCTTGATTGAAATTATTTTGATTTGAATGAAAATACATTTGACATACATTTATTAGCTGTGTATACTCGATAAACATGGGAAGAATTTGTGGATGGTGTATATTATGATTGTGAATAAGTGATTGAGAGCGAAATATAAGATCGATCTTGACGCAGTGTGACATAGAGGGAGAGAGAGGGTGGAATAGATCTTATGTACTGAAATCCGAAGTTATGCCCAAATAAAACCTAATTCACACAATTACAAGTTAAAATCCGTTTGTGATTAAGACACTTGAACAAACTAGTGAATGTGTATGTCAGTTCAATGCAATTTTGATTCAACACAATCAACCAATCCAAGTACACCAATTCTCATCCACCAAGTCATCAATATATATGCAAATTAATTGGGCAAGAAAACTTGTTGAATTCACCAAATCATTAAAACATGAATGAAAAAGAAGTAAAAAAATTGTAGGTATATAAAAGTTAGCAATCACACGACAATAATTTTGATGTCAAAACTCTCTCGGGAAAAACCACGTGACTAATCTTGGCTCACCTAACCTAATCCACTAGTTTCAAACTTGGATCACAAATTCAAAAACTTATACCTCAGCAAATTCCATGGCTAGAAGCTTCCTCCCTTGAATTTTTACTTTGGAAATCCACCGCAGGTGTCTTGATAACTAACTTTAAAGGTAACAAACCAAGATCCACGATTCGTCATTGTGGAATCCTCTCGTTGATCCTTGAATCTCCTCCTTGGATCTTTTGTGTTATGGGTTCGATGGGTTGTAAAACCCAGAAAAATTTGAATTTTTATGAAAAATGACAAAATGGTAATTAGTCACTATAGTACATATTGAAAACTGAATCTTTCTAGAATTCGGATGTCGAAATGGACCTAGTTGTTGGATTTGTCTAGCAAAATTTAGTTACTCGGTCAATTTTTGTCAAATTCTGAGACAATCAGATTTTACACATTTTTCGATGAGATCGGATGTTGTGTGACTAAAATAAATGTGATTGAGTTCTAATTTCAAAATATGAAAAATAATTTAAAGTTCGTTCAGATAAAATATATTAAACTTAGAACGAGATGATATTTAATTAATTCAGAACGAAATCGGATCAGTAAAAGACGGGATGTGTAGCGCGTTGTGAGCCAAGTATATGGGAAAAATAAAAAGGAGGAAAAATTAGATTTTTTGCCTATTTCTCGGCCTTGCATCCCAATAAAGAGAGAGAGAGAGAGAGAGCAGAAGAGGGAGAAAACTCAAGAAATCTCCTCCTTCTTGCGATCTAGGGCCAACTGTTTATCGAAATGCTTTGGACAAAAAATTAAAATAGATCTACGCGATGGGAGCTACATCTACGTACCAAAAATTGGAGATTTCGCACAAAGTCTCAAAGACAAAATTTTTGAAAATCAAGGATTGAAGCTTGATTTGGGTTCTTGGAAGTTTCTTCCACTTGTATTATGCTTCAAAAGGTAGGGTTCTTCTCCTAGCTAGGTCTATTTTAAACCTAGGGTTTGCATATGAAATAGGTAGTATGTTTAGAGATGAAATCTCTTGTCGAAATGTATTTCTAGGGTAACTAGAATACGAGAAATGGTATGAGAATGTATTAAATCAATTCTTGCATGAATAGAATTGGTTGAAATTGTTTGTTGGGTAATTTCATGAGATATGTGATGAATTGGACATGTTATGTGTTTACATGATTTTGTGTCATTTGGGTGTTTTATAAAATCCCTTGAATGAAATGAGCATGTTAATTGAATGAAATTAACAAAACATGCCTTGTAAAAATGTTAGAATGCAATTATATACTTTATGATATAAGTTACATTGAGGATTTAGAATTGTTCATATTGTGCTCATGACATGTTGAACATAATGCTGTAATTGCAATTGAAAACTTGATTGCATAATGATATGAAATGCAATTGTTCATTACATTTACATATGCACAGGTAGTATCACATTCATGGGCAAATTGGCATGGGTGTGGGTGTGTGCATGGTTTTGATTAAACAATTCTTGGGGAATGATGTGTGGGCTTTGAAAAGTTGGACCAATGTTCAACTGAGTTGCACGAGTTTGTATTGAATATAGTGTTGGGGTTAGATTATCCCTTGGGTCTAAGACTCGGTGATTTGGATATGCACTCCGTTGGTATTAAGTCCATAAAATGTGTCGGCCTATGGAGAGCCGTTGGTGGAAGTCCATAAATACCCACACGAGATTTATAAATGGTTATTGAAAGTGTAACATCAATGGCAGGGGCTTAGAATGCCCAGATTTATACGCATAGCATTGCATATGTTATGGGAGCCAGTGAAGGTTTGGGTTGTGTTGCATGTGTGAGTTTCACCTCATGACATGGCATAACATAGTGACATTCATCATTGAATTGTATGTTTTTGAATGGATGAATGTTGATTGTTTAATTGCATGTGAACATTTTATATGCATCTGAGTTGGGGAGTAGTTTCTTTAGGAGATACTCTATTAAGCGTGACTTACCCTTTTAAAGAATAACATTTCAGGTGCAGGACAAGCGCCGATAGACAGATCTCACATGGGACCTTGTTGAGAAGAAGCCAGATTGTGGTTTTAAATTGCATTTTGTAAACCAAATTGTGTAATTACTTTTCATGTCATATAAACGATTGTAAAATGAACTCATATGAACTATATTTTGTGTAAAATTTGATGTTATGTGGGTTTGAGTAAATGTTGTATGAAATTGGGTGAGCTGAAGTTGAAAAAGGATTGAATTAGGGAAAAACTGGGCCTTGCTACCAGTAGCACAAGAGTAATGGGCAGCTACTAGTAGTTCATTTCACAGCTACTGGTTGATTGATAGGAAATACCTTACCTCAACTAACCCCTAATTACTCTCCCTCAAATGATGCAATGTATGGACGAGGGAGAAGGATTTCTTCCCCTAGGGATGGTGTCAAAAGAAAGGGTAGTGAGGAAAGGAAAATGGGAAAATGTAAATGTGGGATGGTATGCACAAAAATGCTCCCCATTCGCAAGGAGACTTTCGCGTGTCGTGAAATACTAGGAAGAGTATTCCAAGGTCGTATCCACAGGGAAGGAAGTGAGTCAAGTTTGAAGTGATTTGGTGAAAAACGGAAATGTAAAATCCTTTGTCTTGAGAGTTGGGTGATGAAATGTGCGCTAATGAAGATGTAATGGGAAACAAATGTTGGCAAGACCAAGAGGTTACTCCAATGGGTATGCCATCTCAACTCAAGCTACTCCTCCGATTGAGCAAGGATGAATGTTTGATTCACGAAAAGCCGGGGATGATATCGGTGAGAATCTAAGTATAAACCGTGACTAAGCCTACGGTTTATCAAAGTCTCTTCGAATCATCCACCTTCAATCCGGTCAAAACAAACCATTTGACTCTAAAGGGAGGGTAGGGAAAGAGTTGAAATGGTGTGCCCAAAGAGAGATCCCCCTTGGTCTAGCTAACTAGAAGATTTAGCTATTCATACTTGAAATGATAACGACTATGTAATGAAAGTGCATTGCAATGAAATGAAGGTCTAGAGTAACTAAATGCAATAACTCACAAGCTGAGTTTTAAAGAGATGAAAACCCATTCTTGAATCTTATAAGACATGAAGAGCTTTAGAACATTAATGGTGAAGCATTTAAGAGAGCATTAAACTAAAAACAACATAAATGAACTAGCATTAATTGCATTAAATGAAGTTATCTAGATCCTTCTAGGAGAATACAAGCTAATGCAATGAAAAATAAGTGAAAATCACAACTTTCTCTCTCTAGAATCTACTATTCATCATCTTCTCTTACTTCATTTAATGCTATAGCTCAAAAGTCCGAGGGCAAGTGTACAGTGTTGTGGGCGTGTCAGAAGAGTGGGGGAAGAAAAGGTGGTGGGACCCTCAAAGTAGGAAATCAGAGCAGCAGTAGGAGGGGCAAGAACGACAGACTCTACCGGTAGAGCCTACCGGTAGGATACTATACCGGTAGAGTTTACTCTAGTAGCTTAAGCCTACCGGTAGGGTCTACCGGTAGAGTCTACCGGTATGGTTTACTCCAGTAGCTTAACCCTACTGGTAGGGTCTACCAGTAGTAAACTCTACCGGTAGAATCTACCGGTAGGGTTTCTGCTGTATTGCATTCCTGCTTCAGATTTCCTGATTTCTTCACTCCAAAGCTCACCACAAGCCATTACTTCACCTCCAATCATCATAAGAAACTTAGGAAAAATCATAAGAAGCCTCTTCTACCATATTTAATCTGCAAACACGAAATATCAAAGTCAGAACATCCAATGGCATAACTCCTGTGAAAATCATTATGCAATTACAAAGAAACGTAAACAAGATTGAATCCAAATTGTGGTTTGTTCATTAATGTGTTAAGAAATTGGAGTACATAGAGCAGGACGCAAACAAAATGACAAAATGGCCTACGACTCCATCCTAACTACATCTAAGTCGTCACCACTACACCTCCTCCTCCTCCTCATCATCATCATCATCATCACTATCCTCATCATCATCATCCACTCTAGAGGTTGAGGTGGCAGTAGCTGGTGGAGGAGATCCCTCTGGAATGGGTCTATCTGGGAAGGTATGCACAAACAGATCCTTCAACATTGTAGCCATGCCCTAAATAGTGGCATTCATCCCATTCACCGTAGTTTCCGGTGCATCAAGACGCTGATTTGTAGAACGTGCACGGGTAGCATTGAATGGCCTAGTGGGTGCAGGTGGTATTAAGTCTTCTTCATCGGAATCTGATTTAGCTCCCTTCCCCTTCAATACTACTCTTCTCTTCTGGCTACTGGCCTTCCCAATAGCTCCAGTGTCAGGGGGAGTCATCTTGTCTGACACAATGCCCTTTATCATGAAGTGTTGGCACATTCGAGTCACCAGGCTACCAAACGGCAAATTGGACAAAGGTTTTTCTGACATCGCAAAATCCCTCATAACCTTCCATATAATGTAAGCAAAATCCACAGTCTGACCTGATACAACAACATCCAAAAGGGATAACTTCTCTATGTTTGGTCCCTTTTCCGAGGACTTTGGCAGTACGTTGTAGTGGAGGAGCTTATTTAACAACCCGTACACAGTTTTGAGTCCTCCACTCAAGATAGTTCCCCTAAACTTAGAAGGATCTTCGTACATCAGGGTAATGTACTCCTCCTTGGTCTTAGGTGTATATCTGCAATGAGGGTACGCTGGTGGGGAAATGGGTGGTCTCTTGTAGTTTCCCAACAGAAGGGCAATGACATCGGGGGTCACCGAAAACCCCTTGCCTCTAACAAATGCTCTCAATGCTCCCTCTTCCCTCGGGACCACCCTAAGTGATTGGTAAAATGCTCTACACAATGCTAAATTATACCCTTCAACCTTTTTGAACCAAAAGTTCATACCATGGCCTTCAACAATTTTCACCACCTGATGTAGGGGGTGAGTGAGGGACGATCCAGATAACGCTCACAGTTCACTCTCTTTTTCCCAATCCACTGACGTTGTGCCTCTACGCTAGCCCTCTGCCTTGGGTTCTCTCTTGTCTCCTCACCGCTTCTCTAGCGGCTATTGGGATCCTCCTATGCTTCGAGACCGAATTCGGGCCACTTGGATCAGGCCATGAGGTGCAACAGTGCTACCGCCAAGATAAATGCAAGGAAAAACAAGAAGATGCCTTCCATTGGGTGTATGGAGTCTAGGCAAACCTATAGGGGACGAACCATAGGTTTCTTGAAGAGGAGAATAGAGTTGGGGAAGTTTTAGGGAGAATCGGCACCTAGGGCTCACAAGAGTAGAAAGGTGGAGGATTAAGGACCAAGGAACTTAGGGGATCTGAGGTTTAAGGAGGGGAAAGGGAATTTGGGGTTTTGGGATGTAGTCGAGTGAGGGAGAAAGAGAATTAGGGCTTGAATGAAATGTGGGGAATAAAGGGTCAACGAAGGTTTTTAAAATCAAACGCCTGATTTTACCCGTTTTTTACATACTCTACCGGTAGAGTCTACCGGTATAGTTTACTCCAGTAGCTTAACCCTACCGGTAGAGTATTCTACCGGTAAAGTCTACCGGTAGAGTTTCTGCTGTTTTGCCAAAATGGTCCTGTTAAGCCTAACTCACCACACCATTCCCACTCGAGACCTCCCCAACTTTGTACTCCACTTGTTAACCACAATTCAAACCAATCTGCCCAAGTTATTCTTAAAATTGCATAGTGATTTAAACCTTTGATACATGCAAAACACAAGGAACAGACTTCTAACTCAACTATCAAAATGATCATCCAAATTGCACATCATAAAGATTATAAACAAAAAGTTCCCAATTATATCCAATATCATCAACTTGAGCAATATTCTCTCGTTCCACTAGCATGGATTATCAAATACGTTTCTCAAATGAATGAACTACACAAACATGAGCAAAACCATAGTCATAGATGCTAGCCTAAAGTATGCACCCACAAATTGATTTTCAACTTGTGTGCAAGTGAATTAAACAAGTAATTTGGGAATTTACAAATAGAATTCATATTCGAAAAGCTAGACAAACTCAGTTTCAATGCAAAACTCACCAAGGGACACTCTTAATCAATAAATGCACTCAAGCTATCCTGGTATGCACTCCATGTGTACATGTGACATAGAATCTTGTATCCAAAAATAAAGTGTTCACATGTAATCCAAAAATGAAGTTCATATGTAGAGATGAAACGGCCTTGGCATAGTCTCATGAATAGGGTGCTAGTACATTAGATAGTAAGACATAACTCATCATTTTCTTTGAAATTATGCACCTCCCATGCTTCTCTAGATCACCTAGGACTCTTTACGGTTATAATGGGGCCTTGGGGTAATGTGTAGGTGAAAGAAATGAAGGATAAGGGGAGAACACAAGGGGTTGTTCCGAGTGAGAGATTTTTCATCTTGGAAAGGCACTTCCCTATTCATGGGATTTTGATTCTCAATCGTCACCACTCCCTTAGCATTCTTACTCTCTTTTTCTATTTTCTTTTCTTCTTTCACCCATTTTTCTCCTTTTCTTGTATTCCTTTCTGTTCAATTCTTGAGTTACAAACTCATTCATCCCTTTTTGTTTCATCACCACATCGCAATTCCTTCTTTTGCAACCTCTCATGTACTCTTTAGGAACAACCAAGGTAAGGTAAGTAGTTCTTATTTTCTTTGGCTTGGTTGAATGTGTGGTATAGAAACGAATTTAAAAGTGGGCTCAATCACGGCACTAGGGATAAAATTTGTACAAGAAAAAAGGGAAAGGCTCAAAGTATTCAACAATGGCCTAAGATCACTTCTAGGTCCGCATGGGAATGCAATATATGATCAAGACAAATTAGTCTACTAACCCAATGCAACTAACCAAAACAATTATAATGAGACTATTGAACAAATTTGACATTGAAAGAAATGTTCTCTGAGTAATTGTGATTTCCCTAAAAAAGGGTTTGGCACTAAAGCTCTCACGGGTTCTTACTTATCTCCACCACTTATGTCACGCATAAAACATGAATTCAATCCGTAAAATACTGAAATTACACATTCAAAAATCACATACAAAAGAGTTCAAAAATCAATACATAAGTGATACTCAAGCATAGGATCAACTTCCATAGAATGCACATATGCACAAAGTTCAAGACAATGATTAACATGTTGTTCAACCCACAACTTCTTCTTGAAGGAATACAGATCAACTTATCGATATTTCTCATCAAAAATTTTCAAAATTCTCACATATTTTGTACTGATGCAAGCAAACAAAAATTAAAATTTTCTCACAAACTTGGTGGATCATAACATGGTGCACCACACCCCCCAACTTGAAATATGCAGTGTCCTCAATGCAAAAAAAGCTAGCATATGCAATGAAAGACGATAAAGATAAGAAGGGTAAGAGAACACCTCGCATTCGAGCTTTTGACGAACACACCAAGAGTCGGATCAAGAAGAAACAATACTATCAAACGATAAAGGGGTAAGTGACAATAACGTAAAGTATGACATAAGTAAAATAAAGGAACTGTACATGCGCATAAGTGACCAATTATGATTCCTCAACTACTTCCGGATACACCGGGTCGATTAACTCCTCCTCCACCATGTGGTTTTCAAAGCCCTCAAAGAATGGCTTGAGTCTTTGGCCATTGACCTTGAAAGTTTGGCCATCTTTGGGGTTGGTGATCTCAACATCTCCATTGGAGTTGGCCACCTTGACGAGATAGGGGCCATCCCAACGGGATCTTAGCTTTCCGGGGAAAATGGAGAGGCGGGAGTTATACAAGAGTACCTTTTGCCCGGACGTGAATGATTTCCTCACTATGGAGTTATCATGAAAGATTTTCGCCCGTTCTTTTGAAATTTTTGAACTCTCGTATGCATCTCGCCGAATCTCTTCCAATTCATTCATTTCTAGCCTCCTATGTTCACCGGCCATTCTCATATTGAAATTTAAAGTCTTGATAGCCCAATAGGCCTTGTGTTCCATTTCTACCGGTAGATGGCAAGCCTTGCCATAGACAAGCCGATAGGGAGACATGCCCAAAATTGTCTTGTGGGCAGTACGATATGCCCACAGGGCATCAATCAATCTCTCAGACCAATCCTTCCTATTGGGATTAACTATTTTTTCAAGGATGGTCTTGATCTGTCTATTGGCTAGCTCGGCTTGGCCATTTGTTTGTGGGTGGTAAGCGGTGGATACCTTATGTGTGACACCATACTTGATCATTAATGATGCAACTGGCCTGTTACAAAAGTGTGATCCACCATCACTAATCACAGTATGAGGCATCCCGAACCTCGAAAAAATATTTTCCTTCAAAAATTTGACTACAACCCGGTGGTCATTAGTCTTAGTTGGGATAGCCTCCACCCATTTGGACACATAGTCCACTGCCAGCAGAATGTATAGAAAACCAAACGACATAGGGAAGGGACCCATGAAATCAATGCCCCAACAATCGAATATTTCTATAACAAGTATAGGCGAGAGGGGCATCATATTCCTCCGGGTCACACTACCCAGACGTTGGCATCTATCACATTCTTTGCAAAATGAAATCCTTAATTAAAGACGGCCAGTAGAAACCTGATTGGAGAATCTTTACAGAGGTTTTCTTGGCAGAGAAATGGCCACCACAGGCTTGGGAGTGACAGAAGCCAAGGATGTTTCGCTGCTCATTTTCAGGCACGCATCACCTCATGATTTGATCTAGGCAGTACTTGAACAGATATGGGTTATCGAAGTAGAAGTACTTCACGTCCGCCATAAATCTCCTTTTATCCTCAGGGCTCCAGTGTGGTGGGATTTGTCCTGTTGCAAGATAATTGCAAATGTCAGCATACCAAAGACAATGAGAATGAATGGACAATAACTGCTCATCAGGGAAAGAGTCTGGGATAGGGATGTGCTCATTTGTCTCTTGTGCCACCAATCGGGATAATTGATCCGCCACTACGTTCTCAACTCCCTTCTTGTCCTTAATCGTCAAGTTGAATTCTTGAAGAAAGAGGATCCACCTAATTAGCCTTGGCTTTGCATCCTGCTTAGACAACAAATACTTCAAAGCAGAATGGTCAGTGAAAACAACAATAGGTGACCCGATGATATATGATCGAAACTTATCTAGAGCAAACACTACAGCTAGCAATTTTTTCTCAGTGGTAGTGTAATTCATTTGTGCCTCATTAAGTGTCTTGCTAGCGTAGTGAATGACATATGGTCGAGTCTCTTCCCTCTGACCGAGCACTGCGCCGACCGCGTAATCACTCGCGTCGCACATGAGCTCAAAAGGGAGGTCCCAATTAGGTGGTCGCATGATAGGAGGCGTGACAAGCATGCCTTTTAATTTCTTAAAAGATGCCTCACACTCATTCGACCACTCGAAAGGAACCTCTTTAGACAATAAATTGGTCAGGGGTCGGGCCAATGCACTAAAATTTTGAATGAAACGGCGATAGAAGCCTTCATGACCCAAAAATGACCTGATCCCTTTGATGGCCGTCGGCGTGGGGAGGTTGGAGATGGCCTCCACCTTGGATTTGTCAACTTCGATGCCCCTCGCCGAGACTATGTAGCCTAGCACAACCCCTTCTGTCACCATAAAGTGACACTTCTCCCAGTTTAATACAAGATCTTTCTGTTCACATCTTTCCAACACTTTCTCCAAATTTCCCAAGCATCCGTCGAAAGAATCACCAAATACGGAAAAATCGTCCATAAACACCTCCACAATTTTCTCCACCATGTCACTGAAAATGCCCATCATACATCTTTGGAAAGTTTCTAGAGCATTACAGAGTCCGAACGACATGCGACGATACGCAAAGGTACCATAGGGACATGTGAAGGTGGTCTTCTCCTGGTCTTCAAGGGCAATCTCGATCTGATTATAACCAGAGTATCCATCTAGAAAACAGTAGAAGAGGTGCCCCGCCACTCTCTCTAACACTTGATCAAGGAACAGCGGTGGAAAATGATCCTTCCTAGTGCATGAGTTCAATTTTCGGTAATCGATGTACACCCTCCATCCAGTAATCACTCTTGTAGGTATCAATTCATTCTCCTCATTTTCTACCACTGTGACTCCGGATTTCTTGGGCACCACTTGCGTGGGGCTCACCCACTTACTGTCGGCAATTGAAAATATTATGCCCACGTCAAGTAGTTTAAGAACCTTGTCCCTCACTACCTCATTCATATGGGGATTCAATCTCCGTTGAGGCTGTCGGGAAGGTCTTGCATCCTCCTCGAGGTAAATGCGGTGGGTGCAAATGATAGGGCTTATTCCCTTGATATCCGCAATGGTCCACCCGATTGCTCCCTTGTGTCTCCTCAAAACCTCCAAGAGTTCTTTTTCTTGCTCATTGTTCAATGTGGAACTAATGATTACCGGAAATGTATCTCCCTCGCCAAGATAGGCGTACTTCAAGTGTGAGGGTA
>CM042186.1:20615625-20734804 GCA_023539305.1 Ilex asprella
TAAGAGAGCATTAAACTAAAAACAACATAAATGAACTAGCATTAATTACATTAAATGAAGTTATCTAGATCCTTCCAGGAGAATACAAGCTAATGCAATGAAAAATAAGTGAAAATCACAACTTTCTCTCTCTAGAATCTACTATTCATCATCTTCTCTTACTTCATTGAATGCTATAGCTCAAAAGTCCAAGGACAGGTGTATAGTGTTGTGGGCGTGTCAGAAGAGTGGGGGAAGAAAAGGTGGTGGGACCCTCAAAGTAGAAAATCAGAGCAGCAGTAGGAGGGGCAAGAACGACAGACTCTACCGGTAGAGCCTACCGGTAGGATACTATACCGGTAGAATCTACCGGTAGGGTTTCTGCTGTATTGCATTCCTGCTTCAGATTTCCTGATTTCTTCACTCCAAAGCTCACCACAAACCATTACTTCACCTCCAATCATCATAAGCAACTTAGGAAAAACCATAAGAAGCCTCTTCTACCATATTTAATCTGCAAACACGAAATATCAAAGTCAGAACATCCAATGGCATAACTCATGTGATTTAATCTTCAAAACCAACCAAGATGAGATGATTAGTACCAAAATATATATCAAGTTTTTGTGCTAATCACTGGTAGCTCGCAGACATTGGACTCAGCTACCGGTAGCTTGTTTCACAAAACTTGTTAAAAATTTTATTGTGACTAAAATTTATTGAGTAAATAAAAATATTTTAAATAAAAAAGAATCGACATTGAATAGGTGACACATGTGTAAAATGACATGTATAAGTTTTAGATGCTGGTAATCGATAAGAATACTTAATGTTGTGGGTGAAAATGATTAGAAAATACAAAACTAATAAAATATTAAACACAAAGAGAAAGTTGGTAGTGGTAGCTAAAGAGAAAAAAAATGCAGGAGTCTTGCTTTTTGGATGTCAATGTGTACACTGGATATTAAAGCATGGTGGTGAGTAAGCTTTGAAAAAAATTAAACAAAGCATGGATGTAAGAACAAAAACAATCCTAAGTTGCATGGGATATTGATGTGTCCTCTAATGCACTACTTAATGTAAAAACCTGGATAAATTTGAACTTTTATGAATAAAGGGCAAAACAATAAATTGCCACCATAGTTCGGGTTGTAAACCTAACATTTTCTCGAGCTCGGATGAAGAAACGGATCTCACCGTTGGATTCGTCTCGCGAAATCTATTTACCTTGTCAAATTTCATCTAATTCTGAGATAGTAGGGTTTTTCACGTTTTACGAGGTGGTCGGACCCTGAAAGACCCAAATATGAAATTTTTAGGAAACTTATGAGATTTTGAAAATAAATGAAGTCAAGACAAAGTAAAAATATTTTAAAATTGAACCGGAGCGAAATTTAATTGCTTAGGAACAAAAACGGACCTAGAATTAAAAAGAGCCGTGTGGCGCGTTGTGGGCCAAGTATTCTAAAAATATAAATAGGGTAGAAAATCAGATTTTCTCCCCATTCTTTAGCTGATACATAGCCGATAGAGAGGAGAGAGAAGCTTAAGATTTTCTCCACCTTCTCTCTAAGATCTACGAAGATTGAGGGCTCAGATCCGTTCGGGTCAAGAGGAAAAATTGTTCTCCTCGTCAAGGGCTACACTCCCATACCAAAAGGAGGATTTTCACCGAAGATCAAAGAATAGGATTTTTGGAAGGGAGGCATTTGGGTTAGAAGTGGGTTCGTGGAGCTTCCTACGGTCGTTCCTTACGCTTCAAGAGGTAGGAGATTCTCCTACTTAGGTTTATTCACAACCTTGAATGTTATATTGAAATGGGTGGGTTAATATAGATATATATGACTTGCCTGTAGAAGTGATTTTAGTGAAATGGGTATTGAAATTAGGTAGAATATATTCTATCTTAAGATGGGTATGTAGAAATTGCTTAATGTAATTTCTTGAATTATGTGAATTATGGGCATGTTATGTGTTTACATAATGTCTTGATTTAGAAATGTGTTATTGCTTAATATGAAATAACATGCTTGTACTTGAGTTTTGGATAAAATGTTGATAAATGCATATTGGTTTATTGACATTGTGAGACATAAAAATTATACGTTCTTGATGTAATTTGTCATGGATTATGTGAATTGGGTTTGGAATAGTTCATATGGCACACATAGCATATTGATCATCATATTATAGCTGTAATGAGAAATTACATTGCATATGTACGAAAACATCGCGATTGAGTGAGTGTGTGTGCTTGAAATAGTCAACACCACAGTTGGTGGATGACAAGTGGGCTCGAGTAAGCTAGGTCGATGTCTTGACCGAGTCGCACGGTTTATATGGTGTTGAGGGTCGGGGTTAGCAAGAAGGGCTAGAAGATCTCTCGGGTGCAAGACTGGGTGATTTGGATACGTACTTCCGTTGGTATTAGTCCATAAAGTGTCTCGGTGTATGCGGGCCCGTTGGTGGAAGTCCATAAATTCCATGTCGGTTGGGTGCCGTTGGTGTAAGTCCATAAATATCCACCCCATACAAGACCCCAGATTGATAATGTCATTTGATGTGTATCATAAACGACGAATTATACACATGGGAAATTGCATGTGTTGGAGAGCCAGGAAGGGCTCGGGATTATGGATGACAGGCAAATGCACATTAGCAATTGCAAGTATCGAAGAGTCGGGGGAGGCTCGAGTTGGGTTGTGAGAGTGATTCTCATCTCATTCCATAACATTGCATGGTAAATTCCCAAAATCGATAGAATATCTATGCTTGGATTGTATGAATGGTGAATTTGTTGCATATGAGCATTTCATGTGCATTTGGGTTGAGGAGTAGCCTATTTAGGAAATACTCTATTGAGTGTGGCTTACCCTTTATGGAAAAATATTTCAGGTACGGGATTTACGTCGATGGAAGGCCATCTCTTTGAGCCTCATGGATGAAGAAGCCGGAATATAGCTTATTTTGATAAAATTGTAAAATTTTTGATTTAAAATAATTTTGGCATGTAAATATTGAAATCGTATTTGACCAGTTGTAATAGGACTTGTATGAAATCTTGTATAATGTAGAAAGCATCATTATACATGTTTGGAATAAAATTGATAAGTTTTTGATTGGATTGAAAATGGAAAATAGGTGAAACAGACAGTTATTGCTAGAGCGTACTAGTACACTGCTGTCCAGAGAGTTCGCTGTACCGGTACGGTTTCCCAGACTTTAGAAATCTTCAAGTCTTCTTGATATGCTTTTGGACTTTGAGTTCTTGGGTTCCAATGACACAAATAGACTTAAATTAATATATATTGGGGTACCTTGGACCCCAGTTGAATTGGATGAATATAAAACTATGGATTTCATTTGTGGCAATAATTACTACTATGGAGAATGTTATTGATGTAGTGTCGGGTTAAGCGACATCCATTGGTGTTTCCGCGGGTTGACGAGTTGTAAAACGATTGATAAAGGACCCCTGGATTTTGGGGTGTCACACTTAAGGTGGTGACTAAGAGAAACAAAAGACATAAAAATAATAAATATAAAGAGAAAGGAGGGGTGGAAGATTCAAAGAGAGGCAGAGTGGTGAGAAGATAAGAATAAAAACGAATAAGAACAAGAAGGAAAAAACAAGTGTGAAGTCCAACAAGAATTGGTGAGCCTTCGAGTAGAGCATCGAATAGTGATTTTGATTTCGATTCCGATTCCGATTCAAGTATGGTGCTTTTGTGAAAGCGAAGATGTTATCTATTAGCATCAAATTAAGTATTAGGTAAGTGGTTTAATTCATAGTATTTATTCCTGATTAATTTTTTTAGAAAGAGTATTTGTTTGATATCGTTCTATTTGTTTTCTAATTGTGGTATCGTTTCGTTTTGAATTTCAAAAAGTTTTATTTTTGTTTAGCATATCGTTAAATGCTGTGACATTGGGTTTGGTGAAATTCTTGAGACTTTTTGATTTGTGCGTGAGGTACACTTAGTGCTATATTTTAATTGTGATACGTGCTCGTGGACTTGAGGGGTGAACATAATTGTACAAAATGCACCGAGTGATATCTAGCATGTTGTCAAGATTGACTGAGTATTTAGCCATGAGTGATTTGAATATTCATATATTCGAGTTCATTGACATGTTCAATATATTTGTGCTCCATAATTATCGTATTAATTCTTGTGGCGTCGATTGTTTATCGAATAATTAATTAATTATCATTTGTCTCTTTCACATCGTATGTTATATATTAAATTACTTACAGAGCTTTCCCAAGCTCACTCCTACTTACCCTCTTAGTCGTAGGTTGAACTCGAAGTTACAATTGGTAGAAGTTTGGGTCTAAGAACTGTAAATTTTTGGAGAGGAGTTATTTGTGCACCTTTCAAGGGATTTGAATGATTGTAATTAAAATTCTTATCAAGAAATTTATTTATTCTTTTTAGGTGTTTAGTGATTATGATATTTAATGAAAATTTAGTGTTTATTCATTATTGGTATAATTAGTGCTCTGAATATTCCTAAACAGATTGGGGTGTTACAATTTTGGTATCAGAGTATTGGGTTATTGATTCTGTAGATTGTCCTAGCTTTTATTACTTAGGATCACGACCTGTGGATAATAGAGGAATTGATTTTAGGTGCATAAAATTATAAGTGCTTGGTCAAAGCTAGTGGATGATTTATCACTTGTAAATTTCGAGGACATAATTTTTTCAAGGTAGGTGGATTGTGACGACCGAGTCTTGATTCAGAAGTGATGAAAAAATTAAAAGTTATGTGGGTTACATGATATTGTTGAAATTATACGAATATTATTTGGGGTGAAATTATAAGTTAGGATTTAATTGTGAAACAATTGATTATTAAAATTTTTATTGTGACTGAAACTTATCAAGGAAAAAATATTATAAATAAAAAGGAATTGGCATTGAGTAGGTGACGTATATGTGTAAAGTGACTTGTATAAGTTTTAGAAGCTGATGATCTAGAAGTATATGTAATGTTATGGGTGAAAATGATTAGAAAATACAAAACTGATAAAATAATAAACACAAAGAGAAAGGTGGTGGTGGTAGCTAAAGAGAAAAAAAAATGCATGAGTATTGCTTTTTGGATGTCAACGTGTACACTGGATATTAAAGCAAGGTGGTGAGTAATATTTGAAAAAAATAAAACAAAGGATGTGGTGTAAGAACAAAAAGAATCCTAAGTTGCAAGGAATATTGATGTGTCCTCTAATCCACAATTTAAGGTGGTGACTGAGAGAAGCAAAGGACATATAAAAAGAAGAAATATGAAAAGGACGGAGGGCAGCAGATTAAAAGAGAGGGAGTGGTGAGAAGAAAAGAATAAAAACGAACAAGAACAAGAAGTACAAAACAAGTGTGAAGGCCAACAATAATTGCAGAGCCTTGGAATAGAGCATCGAATGGTGATTTTGATTCCGATACAAGTATGGTGCTCTTGAGAATGTAGCATTAAATGAAGAATTAGATAAGTAGTTTAATTCGTAGTATGCATTCCTAATTAATTTCTTTGTAAAGAGTATTTGTTTGATATATCGTTCTATTTGTATTTGAATTGTGGTATCATTTTATTTCGAATTTCGGAAGGTCATATTTTCGTTTGATGTATTGTTAATTGCTGTGATGTTGGGTTTGGTGAAATACTTGAGAATTTTCGACTCATATGTAAGCTACACTCGATGCTTTATTTTAAGTGTGAGACGTGTTCGTGGCCTTGAGGGGTTAACATGATTGTACAAAATGCACCAAGTGATGCTTAGCATGTTGTCGAGATTGACCGAGTATTTAGCCATGAGTTGTTTGAATATTTGTATATGTGAGTTCATTGACATGTTCAATATATTTGTGCTCCATAAATTTTCATAATAATTCTTGTGTAGTCGATTGTTTATCGGATAATTAATTAATTATCGTTTCATGCTTTGACATCATATGTTATGTTTTGAATTACTTACATAGTTTTCTCAAACCCACCCTCATTTGCCCTCTTAGTTGCAGCTTGAACTTAAAGTAACTGTTCGTAGAAATTCAGATCGAAGAACTGTAAATTTTTGGAGACAAATTATTTGTGCACCTTTTGGGTGATTTGAATAATTGTAATTAAAATTCTTATCAAGAGATTTATTTATTCATTTTTCAGGTGTTTAGTGATTATGACATTTAATGAAAATTTAGTGTTTATTTGTTATTGGTGTTATTATTGCTCTGAATATTCATAAACCGATTGGGGTGTTATATTTGTTCTTCAAAACCAGATAGGAACCGAGGTACGCTCACCAACATTGGTTAGAGTGGTCTTTAGATGACTTAGAAAATTATGAGGTAAAATAACATAGGAGAACAACATGGAGCTCGATTTAGCGATCCTTTAAGGTCAATCAAGTGGTGTTGTTGCTCGCTTAAGATGTGCTGCTACTGAACAAGATGAAAACGTGATTTTCATTCCTGTGCCAATCGCCCTATGACCGTGTGAAACCTTGTACAAAATCTAAAGACGAATAACATGGTTTTAAGATTAATTACAAATGAGGATAAGAAGTTTGAACTATTGTGACAAGATTAATCATGAAGTTTGGGTTTCATGCGTAAGAACTTTAGAATCAAAACTACATAGGAAGTTCAGTTCGAAACGGGTTTCATGTTTGAAGGTGGATCAGATGAAAAATCGAAAGTTTAACAAAACCTGAGATACTAGGAGCACAGTCCATTCAAACGTCAATCTCTGTTTGAATGTGGATTGCTTGAATTATTCCATCGTGTGAGATCCCAAATTTTTAGAAGTAGTTTAAACATAATTATGTGGACGAAATTTGTAAACTCCCACAAGTTTATAGTAATATAGTAATGTACTTGTTCGGTGATTCTTATATATGTAATGACGTAAGAATAAACCATGCATATTGTAACGGTAAGAATAAATATTAGGGAGACAAATTAATTGTGAAGTTTAAGTGTCGAAGGCGTTTAAACTTGGGAAGGGTTATTAAATAAGTTTCTAAATATTTTTAGGTCAAAATAAGGTCTCTATTGGATCCGTAAGGTCGAAAAACATTGGGAGAGGTAATATGGAGTGTATTAGAAGCTAGGAAGTATTCCGGAGTGAAAGCATACTTTGGAGAGAATTTGGGTAAAAATAGAACTTGGACACTTATTAGTATTTTAGTCATAACTGTTTATCCTGATGTCCATTTGATTTGAAATTTGGACAATAGATATTAAACATCTAGGGCTACAAAAGTGTATTTCATGAAAATTTTCTAATTCAATCTCTAAATTGGTCAAAATTTCACTGGAAGTTGTAGCAAAAATTTGTCTGTCAAATCGTACCGGTACGCCAAACTCTAGTAGTTAAACCGTACCGGTACACCAAACTTTAGTAGCTAAACCGTACTGGTACACTTTGTCTGAAGCTTGCTGAAAAGTAAAAAAAATCATAATTTTTGTGTTTTAAAATAACACTTCAAGCCCCATTTGTCCCATTCTTCCATTTCATTCTCACCACCAGCCTCTTAGAACCCTAGATAGCCTTAGAGAGGAAGAAAGGGAGAGAAAGAAACACAAATATCAAGAGAAATTTACACCTTATAGAGATCAAAACTTCAATTTCTCAAGAACACCATTCTCCACCCATATTCTTCTATATCTTCACTCCACTCTCACCCAAATATTTTAAAACCCTAGAAGGAGATTAAGGGGAAAAGAAAAGAGAGGAAAGAGGTCCTTAAAGCTTGGGTCTTTGCTTTGAGCTTTGGATTAAGGTAGGGTTTCCTTTCTATTCTCTTACATTGAGGCTAGGGTTTACTTCTATGAGTATCTTTTGAATCTAAATGCTATATGTAGGCTATGAACTCCTTGATTCTTGATATTTTTGCAAAAATGAACATGTTTTTAACAAAGCTATGGTGGAATCAACTTTAAATCACTTTTCTTGCTTCAAAACCCTAGATTTCAAGAGAAGTGAGTTTTCTCTTGATTTCTCTTTTATTCTTAATTTCAAAACTTTAGTGTTTCATATTGAACAACAAAATGGTATTGATGATGGTCTCTTGCACATTTTCTTATATTGCTCTTCGTACAACTAAATAGGAAAAATTGGGGATTTAGGTAATAATTTGAAAAGGTTGGTTAATTGAGAATATTTTGATTTCCTCATTTGTATGGTTTATTGTTTGTGAATTAAACCACTATTGTTCATTTAAGTTCAAACTAGGAACGATATACCTTACTTAGGAAGGATTCGTCAATGCCGTGTGAGATGGTATACGCCCTTTTTCAAAGTGCTTGTGATTGTGATGAGTGGACTATGTATAATTGTTGGGTAGATTCGTGAGAAGCAATCAACGTACATGGTAACGGGGACGAACCAATATACATGAGAATATGGTTTGGATTTCGTCATGACCGATGCATTTGTATGGGGCAATGGAACGGCGGGCGCCCTTCCTAACCATTTTGGAAATGGTTATTGTTGAGAAATGTAGTTTATTGTTTTTATTTAATTATTGCTATTGTATAAACTTGAGATCTATTGAAATGTCTCTGTTTTCTTTCAAAATTGATATATGATATTTGCGAAATGAGACCTACCGATTTTATTTTCTAAACCTTGTTCAAGTTTGGGATGAATGTTGCTACAGAGCTTAGTTCTCATCCCTTACAAATTACACATTTTTCAGATTATGTGCTAGAGGAAGAACTGGGTGTTGATGAGCAGGTACCCTGAGAAGCTTCAGTAGATGGACACGTGGGTTCCGAGGTGGATGCCTAGGTATATACTTTCCTATGAAATAGATTAGGAAGTTTCTTTTGGAGACTAGGTGAAGTCTAGCATTTTATTATTTTGCTGCAAGTTTAATTTTGATTCTTTTTGGATGTAATTGCCATAATTTGGCATATTCTTTTGATATTATGGACAGGGCTTGACTTATTTTTTGGGGATAATGTTGTAGATATGATACATGATGAACAATATTATTTTGATGAAATTTATTTAGTCGCTCTAATGATGTAAATGATTTTAGATAGTAATGCCGTCCAAGATGGTTTTTAGGGCGTTATAACATTATTTTAAGGGAGAAGAATGTAAAACCCTAGTAAATTTGAACTCTTTCTGAAAAAGGGCAAAACGATAATTTACTACTATAGTGCAGATTTAAAATAAGTATTTCTCTTGAGATTGGAGGACACAATAGATTTCACCGTCGAATTCGTCTCACGAAACTGAGTCACCCAAATAATTTTCGTCGAGTTCTGAGATAGTCAGATTTTACACGTATTTCGAAGCGATTGGGTGGCGGTTGACCTCACAAAGGTCCCCACAAATAAATTGTTTAAAATTTTCTTATAATTGAATTAAAGTTCAAATAAAATTAATTTAAACTTAAACTAAGATTAATTTAATCGTTTCGGGATGAAAACGGATCCTTTAGAAAGATCTAGAAAGTTCTAGAAGATTTTAGAATATTCCTAGGATATTCCACATTTAGAATGTTCCTAGGTGTGCTGAAGGCCTATAAATGGGGGACTTAGTTATGGAATTAAGATAAAAAACACATTGGTGACCTCCTAGTGAGAAGACAAGAGAAGTTGGGGAAAAGAAGAAGAAAACTGAGTTATTAAATTCAAACAACGATTTTGAGATACGGGGTGGTATGCAATATGCTCTTCATAAATCTCTTTGCAAAGAGTATTTCTTTAATTATCCTATGATTCGTACTTCAACTTGTGCTATCGTTATTTTGAAATTTCGATTGAATATCTTTGTCTTATTTGATGAGTCCGAATTTTACTAAGCTAAGTCCAATCCAAACGGAGTCGAAGAAGCCCATAGAAGAGCCCAAAAGACCCATGTAGTTGGGCCAACCGAGTGGCAATCGTCAAGGAAGACGGAGGAAAGACCAAGACCGCAGGAGGCAGCGAGGGGCGTCGCCCGAAGCCCCTAGGGCGCCACCCAGGGCACCAAGGGCGCCGCCCAAGGCCCCTAGGGCGCCCAGCTCCGCACTCGGCCTCTCCTTCGTCCTCGCCTACGACCTCTCCTCCTTCGCCATTTGACTCCGATGCAAATCCAAGTCTAATTCAAGTACGAGCTCGACGTCCGACCCCAAGACCGAGACGAGCACCAAGCCAAGCTCAATGTCCGACCTCGATACCGAGACGAGCACCAAGTCACACCAACTCAAGGCCGAGCACCAAAGGAAGGGACGATGCAGCCCAGGGCACCTGGGGTGCCGCCCAGGGCACCTCCAAAGTGGGCGCCGCCCACCCCTTGGCTCCCTTGGCCTCACCTCCTCTCCTCTTCATGCCTTGATGCAACATCAAACACAACACAAGTCCAAGCCCACTCCGAAGCAAGTCCGAGCTCAAGACTCAGAGTCCAAGACTAAGCCTGAGCACACTCTACACCAGAATGAAATCCGAGCAGATAGTAGCACGTGGAGGAAGACTCGGGATATGGAGATCTCCTACCATACTTCTACCTTCCAAAGAAGCCTACTCCTACCATAACTCTACCTACCGAAGAGACTCACTCCTACCATGTTTGTACTTGCCAAATTAATGGGAGACTTCTCCCTTACGTCACCGCCTTGGTGAGCCTATATAATGTAAGCCCTCACTGAATGAAGGGCAAGGTGACTCTTGAAACACATACACTACACTAGTTGCACTCAGCAAGCTCTCGAAGCTCTCTGCACACTCTCTCCAGACTCATTATAAACTCTCCGGAGTACCACCGTTGATCAATAAAACACCCCAGGCCACCGTCGCCGTTCGAAGAGTGGACGTAGGTCATCCGAGACCGAACCACTATAAATCTCCTGTGTTGACTCTTATTTACAGTTTTGTCATTTAATTGTCATTGGTTACTCATTAATCACCCTTGTGACTGTTGATCTTGCACCACACTATTTTGTGCATCATCAGTTTGGCACCATCTGTGGGAACCGACGTAGTCTTCCTACCTTTCTCGCAATCCATGGCAATCACTACCAGATCGAGGTCTCATCAACCCGGAGACAACAACACCGTGCACCGGGAGGGGGCTCTGCTTAACAACCCTGTGCATCGGGAGGAGGCTCCGCCTCCCCTCGCACCCGAAGGACCCACTGCTACGACGACTCCCGCCGTTGGGTCACAACAACAACTCTTGCAGACCATGCAGCTGCTGGTGAACGAAAACCAGCAGATCATCCAGTTGATGCTCTCTCAAGGAGGAGTCACCCATCACCCTGTTGGAGGAGTCCAACTCCCTCCGACGGGAGAGGAGCCATTGCCTGTCTTCTCCGGGCGCTAGGTCCCTCGTCGGGATGCTTTAGCACCACGCTAGGGAGTCCCTCGTCAACCTATCCCTCCTCACCACGCAGGGAGCTCGCGTGTTCACCCTTCGCATGTACCTGTGCATGAGGACGAGGGGAAGAGTCAGTATGGAGACCATGAAAGCCAGTACCATCACCAGGATGTCCCCAATCAGTGGGACTAGAAGATCAAGGAGATGCAAAATCAACTCGGTGACGCCCTCAACGCCATCAAGGCGCAAGCGCTAACACCCGTGGATTACCTGGTAAGACGCACTGACACGCCCTTCACTGCTGATATTGTCAACTACCCACTCCCCTTGAAATTCAAAATGCCCAACATCGACACCTTCGATGGCAATAGAGATCCCCTTGACCATCTGGACACCTACAAGTCCCTCATGCAACTCCATAATGTGCCGTAGGAGATCATGTGCCGAGCATTCCCCACCACCTTGAAGGGGTCCGCTCGTCAGTGGTTCTCCAAGCTCAGGCCTTCCTCCGTCTGTTCTTTCGAGGAGCTAAGTAGGTCCTTCGTCTCCCACTTCATTGGGGGACGCCGCCATCAAAAGCCAGTGACCCACCTGCTCACCATTAAGTAGGATAGGGATGAAAGCCTTCGTGACTACCTTGCTCGCTTCAATGAGGAGGTGCTCCAGATCGATGAGTCGGACGACAAGGTAGCCATGACTGCTTTTATCGCCGGCCTCTGAACATCCAGTTTCATGTTCTCAGTCATCAAGAAACCACCCTCTGGCATGCCTGAGTTACTGGCCAGGGCGCAAAAATATATGAACACCGAGGACATCGCCAAAGCACGTAGAGGTGAGTCCTCCCGAGGGGAGAAGAGGAAAGACAACCGAGAAAACCAAAGGGACGCTGAGAACAAGAAGAAGAAAGCAGAAAGGGTCCCCATAAAGGACCGCCTTGGACCACTACCTCCGAGGGATCAACAACCATTCACTCCACTTAATGCATCAGTGGAACACATCCTACTCTAGATACAGGATGACCCAGCCATCCGTTGGCCCGGAAAGATGAAATCTGATCTCAAGTGCAGGAATCCCAGTAAGTACTGTCGTTTCCACCGCGACCATGGACATGACACGGACGACTGCTTCCAGCTGAAAAGGCAGATCGAAGAACTCATCTAGCGGGGTCATCTCAGACAGTATGTAGCTGGTCGAGGACCAGCACCTCCACAAGAAGAACGAGAACACCAGCCTCCCCTCAGTGAGATTCATACCATCGCCGGAGGGTTAGGAGGAGGGGGTGACTCTAACTCCGCCAGAAAGGCGCATGCCCGCAGAGCCAGACAAGCGGAGTCTCATGACTCTCGCCCGACAAAGAGCCTACGATAGGGAGAGGAGGAGGTCATTACCTTCTCAGACAGAGACCTTGCAGGAGTCCAAGTCCCTCACGATGACTCTTTAGTTTTGACCCTGATGGTGGCCAACTAACAAGTCAGGAGGATCCTAGTCGACAGTGGGAGCTCAGCCGACATCCTGTTCGTCACGGCCTATGACAACCTTCACCTTGGCACGGAGAGGCTACAGCCGGTTAGGACTCCCTTGGTTGGTTTCTCAGGAGAAAGAGTTCAGCCAATGGGATCCATCACCCTACCCGTCACAGCAGGGACTGCTCCCCGGAGCTCTACCATCATGGTAAACTTTCTCGTGCTTGACTGTCCTTCTGCTTACAATGTGATACTTGGGTGCCCTGCTCTTAACGCCTTAAGGGCAGTGCCTTCTACATACCATCTTCTCCTCCGTTTCCCAACCTCTAGCGGGATTGGGGAGATAAGAGGAGACCAGGTCTCAGCCAAAGAGTGCTATGTAGCCTCTATGAGGGCTAGAAGACCACACGAGACTCTTCAAGTTGAAGTGTTCGACCCTAGGGATGACAACACCTTGGAAAGGGGTGAACCAGCAGAAGAACTCTAACCAGTGATACTAGATGACACCCTTCCAGAGAGGAAGGTCTACTTAGGCTCCTCACTCTCCCAGGAGCTAGCATCTGCCTTAGTAGACTTCCTTAGGAGAAACGTAGACGTCTTCGCTTGGTCCCATGAGGACTTAGAGGGCATTGACCCTGAGGTAGCCTCCCACCAACTTAATGTCGACCCCAGATGCAAGCCCGTTCTCCAGAAGTTGAGGAGTGTGAGCACTGAGAGGGGACAAGCCATGGAGGAGGAAGTAGACAAGCTCTTGACTAACGGGTCTGTAAGGGAGGTAGCCTATCTAGATTGGCTATCCAATGTGGTAATGGTGACCAAGACCAATGGAAAGTGGCGCCTCTGCGTGGACTTCACAGAGCTCAACAAGGCCTGCCCCAAAGACAGCTACCCTCTTTCCCGCATCGACTTGCTCATCGACGCTACTGCAGGACACGAGCTCCTAAGTTTTCTTGATGCCTACTCCGGCTACAACCAAATCAGTATGTTCCCCCCAGACCAAGAGAAGACTTCGTTCATCACCGCTAAAGGCACTTACTGCTACAGGGTGATGCCATTCGGACTTAAGAACGCCGGAGCCACATACTAGTGCCTCGTCAATAAGATGTTCGAAGCCCAGATTGGGAAGACCATGGAAGCATACGTGGATGATATGTTGGTAAAGAGTGTAGTTGCCACAGATCACATCGCACACCTACAGGAAACCTTTGATGTGTTGAGAGCCTACAAGATGAAGCTGAACCCAGAGAAGTGCGCTTTCGGCATCAGCTCAGAAAAATTCTTGGGCTTCATGGTTCACAAAAGGGGTATTGAAGCCAACCCGGATAAAATCAAAGCAATTTTGGAGATGAGGTCTCCTACCTCAACCAAGGAAGTCCAACGACTCAATGGGAGAATAGCCGCACTCAACAGGTTCGTTTCTAAGTCTGCTGACAAGTGTCTTCCTTTCTTTAAAATCCTTCGCAGATCCTTCTAGTGGGGTTCAGACACTGAGGAGGCTTTCCAAAAGCTAAAAGCCTACCTTGGCGCCCCACCATTGCTCTCTCGGGCCACACCAGGAGAAGTCCTCTACCTTTATCTCTCGACCTCGCCCTCCGCTGTCAGCTCAGTCCTCATCAGAGAGGATGGGGGCATTCAGAAGCCTGTTTACTATGTAAGTAGAGCCTACCGAGGAGCAGAGGTGAGATACTCGGAGTTAGAGAAGTTAGCTCTCGCCCTTGTCACTGCCACCAGACGTCTACGCCATTACTTCCAAGGTCACACCATCACGGTGGTCACCAATCAGCCACTCAAAAGAATCTTAGGGAAGCCCGATGTCTCTGGGAGACTGCTCAAGTGGGCTGTGGAGTTGAGCGAATTTGACGTGCGGTACGAACCAAGGGCCGCCATCAAAGCGCAGGCACTCGTAGACTTTGTAGCGGAGTCCACACCGCCCCAGGAGTCCCAAAATGAAGGACTAAGCGCCCTTGCGCGCACTTGTTCAGTGCATACTGACTCTCTCAACCAAGAAGTTGGACCAATTGTCATACGAAGACTCGCCGACCCGGAGGAGGAACAGGGGGTAGAGCCACCGACCGGGCAAGCCAGGGCGTCGCTCACCCTACCTAGGGCGCCGCCTACCTGGCTTGAGGTGCCGCCCACTCTGCCTTAGGCGCCACCCTCTCAGGCCCCTTCACTCCCATCTTCACATCCTCTCCTGACGTCACCCCCAACGTCCACTCCGCCATGCTGGAAGTTATATGTTGACTTGAAGCCGCCAAAGGAAAGTGGGTGGACGAGTTCCCAGGAGTACTATGGGCCTATCGAACAACACCAAGAGGCCCCACAAGTGAGACACCATTCTCCCTATCCTATGGAACAGAGGTAGTGATACCCGTTGAGATCGGGGTACACTCCCTTAGGGTGCAAAGCCATGACCCTACCAACAATGAAGAAGGCCTCCGCATCAACCTCGACTTGGTGGAGGAGGAAAGGGAGATAACCATGCGCTATTGTTGTCAAGTTTTATGTCATTTCTTCCTCTAAATATCAAGTATTTACTTTGAATCATGAAATAAGATAAGATTTCTCAATATTTTCTTCAAAAAAGAGTTATATTTCATTCAAGTCATGAGACTCTTACAAAAGAAGATTTTCATTCAAAGTCCGTAAACTGGACCTTTTACAAAAGGAAGACATCATGCAAACAAAAAATACAAGGACACCACTCTCACTGCCTCCACTCATATAGTCCTCATCATCGGACTCAAAAGCCACCTGAGGCTTGAGCTCAGAAAGATCAACATAAGGGTAAGCTACAGAGGCCTTCCTCCTGAGCTCCTCGTAGCCGTCAATGAAGGCACTGGCCCTAGCCCTCTCAACAGCATCCCTCTGAGCCTCCGCACTAGTAGCTCTCCCAAGTGCTACGCCAAGGTCAGCCTCAAGTTGAGCAACCTTACCCTGAGATAGCAGTGCTCTCTCGCGTCCGCTGCTCGAGCTCAAATCGCTTCTCGACATCCTCTCGTGCCTATCGAGCTAGTAGTGCGTCATTCTCTCGTGTCTGTCGCTCAAGTGAAAGTTTCATCTTAGTAGCCGCAAGCTGTCCCTCAGCAGCCTCGCGTGCCCGTCTCTCCTTCGCCTCGCCGAGAACGGCCTCACCGATCATCATCGTATTGCTAAACAAAGCAGGCAAGGAAGCCATCACCTGTGGACATTCAAATACAGAGAAAGCTAAGAGCTAAGTCTGAACATGCCACAGAATGTCAAATACAAAACAGAGGGACAGAGCGTACCAGAGCAATGCCCTCTACAGCTGCGTTTACTACGCCCCCAGGACCCCGAGAGGCAATCTCGTTGGCCTCAGCATCAGTCACTAAGACGCTGAATCTCTCATTCGTCACCTCCACGTCATGCAGCATAGACCCTGAGGTGTTCTCCAGGGAACAGCACCTAGTCGGACCCTCCGTCCCGGCGCCGGTACCTCAGCCCCTACAGCGGTACCAGAACTGTGTCTCGGGGAAGGGGAGATATAGATCGAAGGAGAAGGTGGAACATCATCAAACTCAGTCGGTATAGAACCCGCTGGGTCGGCCAACCCCGGTCGAGAAGAACAGGGGGCACCAGACTTCGCCCTCTTGGGAGGAGGAGTAGGTATGGAAGCCACCTTAGAGGCAAGGACCTCATCCACCACGGACCTGTCAATGGGAAGACCTGCAAAGAGCCAGTAAGTCAGAAAGCCTACTACAAAGCAGCTAAGGAAGACTACTGGTAAATAAGCACCTTTGTTTCTGGGCTTGGAAGAGATGCCGGACAACGACATAATCTCAGCAAAGTCCTTAGTTGGGTTGCTACGAACCGTATCAAGCAGCCCCGTCTGGACCGGAGTTAAGGCTGGTAAAACTGTAAAAGATCACATACTATGAAGAACCAACACATAAGGATGAAGAGTACAACTCAAAGACAAAAATCCTCACCTTGTTTAGTCTGAGGGACTACATCCCATCGAGAAGGCACAAGATCGCGGTCGGACTCTGAAGCCCACTCACCACCAACGAAGAAGAACCCCCTCTTCCACTTGTGGAGATTGGATGTAAGCCCCTCAATGAGCCTGCCTGACCTCGGAGTAAAGCGGTACCACCCCCCGTGAGGAGCAGGGTTCTCCGACAGTGTGTACGTCACCAGAAACTCCTCGAACGACGGAGGAACGTTAACACCATGCGTCGACCGCCATAGTGCGAAGAATGCAGAAATAACCCTCCAGCCATTAGGAGACAATCTCCCTGGGACCAATGAAAAGTGTGCTAGCACCTGACAAATGGGTCCGAGAATGGGGAATCGCAGACCCGCCTCCAACATCCCCTCATAAACAACAATCTCACCCAAAGAATCGCAGCAGGCGGGCTCATCGGCCTCAGCGTGACGATACGTCACACAAGGCGGAATGTGATATAGAGAAGCTATCTCAACACTCTCAGCATCACACTTATACAAGCTGAATATAGAGAGTACCTTGGGGCCGTTGCCTCCTCCAACGCCTGGACCTTCATTAGGGTCCCCAACGACCTCCGACTCACTTGGGTAACATGCACAAGAGCAAGTTCAGAGCCTAGCTAAAACAAGGTAACAATGTCAAAGAAAGAGTAAAAAGAATACCAAGAGACATACCTCGCAGCACTGTGTCCTCCAAGTTATCGGTCGACTGCAGCACAACGCTTCATCTGATCTCTGACCGATTTCAGAAAGTAATTATCTTGGAAGATTAGGTCAAACTCTTCTCAAGTGAATGCATCGATGTTTCTCCTTCATTTCACAGAGTCCCACTAATGGTCGACCTCCCCTTCGAACAAATAGATGACCAAACCAACCCGCAAGTCCTCGACAACTCTCATGCCGTTACAGATCTTCGTCACGTGGCAGATCCATCTATCTGCATCCAAAGGGTTGGAGCTCCCTTGGAAATTAGGTGAGTGTTGGCGGAGAAACTCTCTGAGAACCACCATCCGCCGATTCTCGTTCCCATTGCCCGGTACTTAGGCTAATGGATGAGCCCCACCATTGTGTTTGTGGTTGTTTCCATTCTGGCTCTGCACCAGAGTGGTGAGCTCCCTCAGGCACTGATAAATTCCATTCATGGCATCGGGAGGTGGTGGCGGAGGAGGGGTGCTTGGCCACCAGGTCCTCGTCCACATCCACGTCATCTTCCTCTGTCCATCCTGCACATCAATTCACAATTTAGTTTCATTGATGTACAAGATAACCTAAATATTACTTTAATCTAAAGCATATGGTTCCAATAGAACAAGACCAAACTAATTCTTTCAACCTAGTTCTATTTCTCTAGTGTGAATCCATAACCTACAGCTCCCATGTAAGACCTACAACCTAGGCTTTGATACCAAAACCTGTAACGCCCCAAATACCACCCTGGGCTACATTACATTCTAAAATATTTACATAATAGAAGCACTAAGATATTTCATCAATAAATAAATTTTATTCCTCATAGATATATAATGTCTACTACATTGTCCCAAAAGAATAGGTACATCCAAGCCTTTACATTCCAACAAAATTAACTAATGGTAACACAGCGGAAATTACAAAAGTAAACTAAACTTTACATTGTTCAAAAGAATATCCTAGTCTAGTACAAAAGTAAACGACATCTCTAGATGTCCCACTCAGGATCCAAGTATCTCTCTAGTGAAGTCCCTCCATGGCTCGGCTCGTTAGCACCGAGCTCATTCTCTGGCACAAAATCAGAAAAATGTTCAACTGTAGGGGATGAGCACGAAGCTCTGTAGCAAAATCTTCCCAAACTCCCACAAGGTTTAGAAAAATGTAAAACCGGTCATTCTCATTTAACAAAAAAAACATATATAGCTTTTGAAACAAAACAAGGACAATTTGCTCCGGAACACAGTACCGGTACGATTTTGCCTAGTTTTTCCTATTTCCTCCATTTTTTATTTTCAATCCATTTTAAACCCTTCCAAAGCCATCCAATGCATATCTAACGAGATTTCTCTCATAACTCTCAATACCTACACGTTCTATTGAACATGTTTTCAATTCTTTACAATTCAAAACTAAATCCTAGCTAACTACTTACTATTTCAACCTTAACACTTATATTTTCATTTCTAAATTAATTAATCAACAATTATATGACTATGTGAGTATAAACATGCGGGTTTTACTATCCACACCCCTTAAAGAAAGTTTCGTCCTCGAAACTTACGTCAAGTAACCAATAAGTACGGATACTTCTCCCGCATCTCTAACTTCAGTTCCCAAGTAGGTTCTTCCGCTCCATGGTGCTTTCATTAGACCTTCACCAATTGAATGACTTTATTGCGAAGTACCATCTCCTTGGTATCAAGAATTTTCACCGGCTGTTCTTTATAAGTTGTTCCGTCTTGAATCTCAATATCTTCCAAGTCTACACAATATGAAGGATAGGAATAAAACCGAAGTAGGAAGAACCCTACCCCATGGAGCGTAAAACAAAGGATAAAACTTTCAAGATCACCAACACCAATCTCCAAGTCTTGATTTTCCAAAATCCTCACTTTGGATCTTCGGTGAAATCTTTTCGTGCTTGGTGTGGTTGCGTAGCCCTCGTCGAGGTGATCAACTTTAAATCTTGGTCCAAAGGATTCTGACCGACGGAACTCCGTGAATCAGTGAAAGAAGTTTTGAATTTTCCTATTTTCTTCTCCCTCTTCCCTCACACATTTTTGGCTGAATTTGTAGAGATATTTCTGCTGAAATATCATTTTAACCCCTATTTATATTTTTAAAGACTTGGCCTGAGTCATGCCACACGGACTTCACTTATCCGGGCCCGTTTTCACCCCAGAACGATTTATTTCATCCTAGTTTAAATTAAAATTAATTTTATTTGAATTTTTATCCAATTGTACATAAATTTTATAAAATTTATATTTAGGGATCAGTAGAGATCAGAAAAATGATGATAAATTTTATTGTTTTGCCGGTAGGACACTAGTCATACACCATTTGCCGGTAGGGCACTACATATGCATCATTTGAGCATAATTCATGTTTACGAGCTTAATTTAAGTATATCTTAGGATAGAAACATGCTTAGAATATAAAAATAAACCTACTAGGTGAATTTGAGCCTAAACAAAAGTAGTTTCAAAATTGGACAAAAAAGGCATCTCGGTTGGCCTAGTTGGGACGGGCCAAACCCAGCCACAAGTAAAAATATTTTTTTTAAAAAAAAATTATTTAAAATAATTTTAAGAACTTTGGTTAAAATAGAATGTCGAATTGAGGCGTTTCGGGACGAGTTATAGTGTAACGGGGTCCCGAATTCATCAAGGGCAAAAGGGTCATTTTGCACCTTTGCCCTCCACTATAAATACAGACTTTTTTTGTGTAAAAATATCATTTTTTCAGCTTGGAAGAGTCAGTACATGTTTTTTGGAGGAAAAGGGAGGAAAAACCCTAGGTTTTTCAAGCTTCAAGCCACTAAAACTCATTCCTAGGCCAAGATTTTTGCAAGACTTCCTTCTAAGAAGTTGTTCCTCTCAACAAGAGCTATATTCTCACTGATCGGTTCGGCTACAAAGTGAATACAACTTCCTTGGTTTGAGAGAAACCATTCTAGGTATGATATTTTACTAAGTTGGGAATAGATTTAAGTTTTCTTGTCTTACTATGTGTTGCTTGAATGATTTAGGTGTTTACTTGATGTTAGAAATTATTTAGTTAGTAGTTTATTTGAAAATTTAGAATTAGTGGTTTAAATACTTTTGTGTTCTTTGAGTTTCTTGACAATTTGTTGTTATGGTAAAGGTGTATATTTCTTATGTATTGGATTATTATATTATACCTTATGTTCATGTAGAGAACTCTTGTGGTTTGAGAGTTATGATGAATTGGTAGTTTGTGTATTTGTAGTTTCTTTGAGAAATTGTGAAAGTAATTAATATGAAGCTTAATATATGTTCAATCCATTGAATGGTGTTTTACATTTATGTAGACAAGGTGTTTAATGAAATGTTTCATACAATTCACATTGAGAAAAATCAAGGCATCTTGGCATACATGAATCCTTGGAACATAGTGTGGGTTGAGCACTTAGTGCTAGGCATTATGAGGGTGTAGATCCTATGGTGAAAAACCCAAAATTTGGCCAATGACAGTACTCGCGGGTTGAAGGGATGGACCGTGAAATGAGACATGGGTAGCATAGAGTTACATGGGTGTTTCATGCATATTGATATTGCATAGCATTGAGGGATTACGGTGTTATAGTATTTAAAATGTACACTTTCACATGCCACGCCTGAAATTTGTTCTTTGCATTAGCATTTTGGCATAGTTGACCCATTCGTGGGATATCATATTACAAATGAGGCTCCCGGTACTTGAGACTTGAGGAAGTTTTAAAGGAAGGAGATAAAAGGGGCTTGAATGAATATTTGGCCCTTGGGGCACATTTTGTATGTATTGGCATAGGCCCAAATGACTTGTATTTTAATTTGGAAAAGTAATGGATTATAGATCATGGGCCATTTTAAAGTGTATGGGTGTAAACCCAATTGACATTTGGGATGCTTTTATTTAATGAGCATCATATGTGTATATTGGGACAATTATATGTATATGTTGAGAATAAGGGATGTATGTTTAATTTACATGGGTTGTGGCCACCAAGTGAGGGTGGATTGTGATAGCTTATGAAATATTGTGAATATTAGGGGGGGAAAGGGCTTTGAAAATAAAGGAGGTTATGTCAAAATTTTATGAAGAATTAAAAGATGTGTTAAGTGTGAAAAACACCTTTCAAATAGGTGGGAAGGATGTAAAAAGGGGGAGTTTAGAAACCTTGAAGGAATAGGCTAAAAGTGGAAGAAAAATGGCTTGAAAAATTTTGGAATAACGTGAGAAATGATGGGAAACCAATTTATATAATCTAATAACCTTTCATTTACTTTTCTCAATCTTTTTCCCTCACTTCTCAGGTTTGTGGAAATTCGGGACGTGACAAGACCTTTGTGAGGTCATCCGACATCCAGCCGCCACGAACGACGTACAAAAATCTGACTATCTCGGAATTCGATGAAATTCGATAGAGTGACTAGATTTTGCGATACAAATCTAATGGCAAAGTCCGTTGTGTCATACGAGGTCTATAGAACACATATTTTAATTATGCATTGTAGTGACAAAATGACCATTTTGCCCTTTTTAGAATTTTTTTTAATTTTCCCGGGTTTTACAATGAGTGCCCAAACATTCTGGAGTATTGGGAAATGAATGAGCAGGTTAATGCATTCAACCAATCTAGGTAGTTTTTTAATCCATATTCCAACACATATTACTTGGGATGACATTTCCATCTCCACTTTAGTTGGAGAACTGACAACAATGTACAACCTCAAGCATAGATACCTTATCCTTCTACCACCAACTAGCCAAATCAAGTCTACCTAGGTCAAGGTCAGCCTAATATTCCAAAAGTAACCATAAAAAGGAAGATCACAACATGGTTTGTTTAGAACCCACCACCACCACCACTGCTGCAAGCACAAGGGTTTGGCCCTCAAGGTAAACCCACAATACCCCCTTCCAACCCCCCCATAAGTGAAACAAAGATGATCTATTGCATCAATTCATTCAGAACCAGAACACTACTAATATACAAACTTCATAGGATCTAAATAAAGTTAAGACTTAGATTACAAAAATCAACAATACATTGGGTATGATGCAATAAGAGAATGGAAAATTCCCTACTCAACCACGGGAGAGCCCCAAAGGTTTGCACATGGTAGATTCTTCTGAGCCAAATTTTGCACAGCTTAAGTCTATTACTACTCTACCGAATGGTGAGGAAGTTGATAAAACAATACCACCTAAGGTCTCTAAGCTTACAAAAAAAGATACTTTAAGTGAACATTATACTAGTAGAGACTAAGATGCCTGAGGTTTTTGATGTTGATAGTTTCCCCATCCCCACTCCTTATCCACATAGACTTCGTATGCATACTAAATTATCTGAAACTTCTGAAATTTTAGAAATTTTTAAGCAGATGAAGATTAATATTCCTCTTTTGGATGCTAGTAAACAAGTACCATCATATACGAAGTTCTTAAAAGAATTGTGTACTGTTAAGAAAAAAATATATGTGTAGAAAAAGGCATTCCTTACAAAATTGGTAAGTAGTATTCTACAGATTAACACTCCACCCAAATATAAAGACCTCAATTGTCCCACCATCTCAATCATCATTGGAGACTATCGGTTAGAACAAACATTGTTAGATATGGGTGCAAGTGTGAACCTCCTTCCTTATTCAGTTTACCAATAGCTGGGATTTAGAGAATTAAAGTCGACATCCATCACACTCTAGCTTGCTGATAGGAGTGTGAAGATGCCAATGGGAATAGTGGAGGATGTTCTAGTCCTAGTGAAATTTTTTTACTTTCCAGTTGATTTCATAGTCTTAGACACTTATATTGTTGATAACTCTGCTTCTCAAATTCTTGTTATATTAGGTAGACCATTCCTTGCAAAATCTAACACTGTAGTTAATTACAAGAATGGATTCATGAAGCTGCAATTTTAGGAACATGATATTAGAGCTCAATATTTTTAACATTATGAAGCAAGTTGGAGATGATGGCAGGATCCATCTGGTGAATCTTATAGACACCATCATAGAATATTAAGGAGAAGAATTAGTAGTAGATGAGTTATGTTGTATTATAGTACTAACTTGCTCAACTAGAAATGCTTTCTTTGGTACATTGATTTTTTCATTTTACCGTGCTAAGATCTTTAATTCAAAAACTTGGCGTAAACTGAAACTTGTTTAATTGGATCCAACAAAGGGATGCTAATCTTTACTTGTTTGAACAACTAAAGAATTTCAGAATGATCTTTTACAGATGGGGATTTCTTAACCTTTTGAGGAAAAGGTAAAGGAATAGTACACAAATGATCTTCTTCATTTTGTATTTCTGGTTGTTTTTCTGATGAAGGTTCAGGTTCAAGTGGTTCATTTATAGGAATTGACTTACGTATTTTTTTAGAAATCTTGTGTTTAATGGTCTTGTCAATCACCGTACCACTTCTCGGTGTTGTGATTGCTTGTACTTGACTTGGAGAAGGTTCGAAGGACTTAGTATTAGCTTGACTTTGACCTTGTGGAGGTTTAGGCTGAGATGGGAATATTCCCTTCTCTGACTTACTCAGGGGCTGGGTCAACTTAGCAAGATGACTCTTAATGTCTTCAATACTTTGTGAAGTTTAAGCTTTAAAATCATTAAATGCTTGAGTTGTCTGAGTATTGAAACTCATTTGACTATGAATACATTGATTAATAGTATCTTCTAGAGTCCTTTTATGTGGGGGTTTGATAAGGTTGATATTGTTGTTGAGTATGTGGATGTGGTGGACCTTGTATTTGATTTGTAGGTTGTGTATTTTTTCAACTAAAGTTTGAATGATTTCTCCATTTTGGGTTGTAGGTATCAAAATATGGATTAGAATAAGGTTTAGTATAAGTTGGAATAACATTAGATTGTTCAATTAAAACTTCTTTAAATGCGGGTATAATTGGACATTCTCCGACAAGATGTCCTGATAATGCATAAATTTCACATTTTTGGTTAGTGGAAGACACAATAAACACTTGCTTAGTTTTTTCATCTCTAAGGATTCGAGCTTTCGAGATAAATTTGCCATTTTAGCTCTTAAATCATCTTCTTTTAATACCTATTTTCCTCTTTCGAATGTAGATGGCTTAGGTTCAACAATATTTGAAGAATTTGATCCCATATCTGAGAACTCTAAAAAATTGTATCAAAAAATTGAAATGCCTCTTTAGGGTTTTTACTCATAAATTCTCCCTGGGCCATCATTTCAACAAACTATCTCATTGCAGATGGAAGAGCATCATAAAAGAAACCAACTAAAGTCTAATTTTTGATTGCATGATGTAGAAAAGTTTGGAGAATATCCTTAAATCTTTCCTAATGTTGATAAAAAAATTCCCCTTCTTTTATAGAAAAACTCATTATTTGACGTTTTAATGCATAAGTACGATGCACAGGAAAAAACTTTTTAAAAAACTCAGTTTGCAAAGCTTTCCAACTTGTATTAGAATTAACTCTTAAAGAATTAAATTGTTTAACTTTATCTTTTAAAGAAAAAAGAAAAAGTTTTAATTAAGCCTTTTCAGAGTTATCCTGTAGAGTTCCACAAATTTCCTCTAATTCTTTCATATGTATATAGAGGTTTTCAGTTTCCAAACCATGAAACTGTGGTAGCTGTATTACCTTTGCCTTAATATTAAGAATTGGAGCGTCTGTTGGAAAAGCAAATCATGACAGAACATTGGTACGTGTAGGATGCAAAATTCTCTTAAAGGTCAGACATTTTGAACTACTTCTTGCACCCTAGGATCTTTCACTCTAGGAACGTTTTTAGCCATACTTAAATCAAATGATGCTTGTGTAGATGAAGATGATGAAGACAAAGGAGATTACTAATTTACAGAACCTATTGATGAATGAACAAACACAAACTATTAAAAGAAAACAAACAATCTATAAATATATAATACAAGTAAAAAACTTCCCTATTCAAATTAAAATTACCGTAACTCCCCAGTAACGGCGCCAAAAACTTGGTTCCACCTATTTCGTGACTTACTTTTTATCATGCACCCAAGTACAAGTGGTCGAATTGTAGTTTTCTCGGCTTAAGTCCAAGATTGATCCCACGAAGAGTTTTAATAATTGGAATTTAAAATAAGAACAATGAAGTTATTGTTAAAGCAGTGTAACATAAGATAGTTTGTGATGTGAGCTTAGATTGATAACTAGTCTAAGTAAATAAAACGTGTAGGTAAACTGTTAAAAGACACTAATATGAAATGTACCTTTTAGTTTAAGGATCCCATATGCTTTATATTGGTTAAGTATTGGAAATGCCACTTACAACAATTAATTTTCCTGTCATTGGAAATCAACTGGTAGGTCTGATGTATATTAAACCATAACACAACAACTATTTAGGTTAACTGGTGGTATCTGCAACAATTGACTAATTCAAGTAAATCAGAAGGTCAAGCCATTCAGGAGGAGTACTAAAATTAATCAATTTGCAATTTTATAGTATGTATCAGTTAAACAACCCTAGTGAACCCGAAGTTCAAGCCATTCAAGAGGATCACTTAGGTTATTCATCTGACAGCTTTATACCATGCAACAGTTAAACATCTTTAGTGCACCAGAAGGTCAAGCCATTCAAATGGAACACTTTACATATTCCACTGGCAGGTTGATGATTCACTGATGACATAATTTCGGGTTGCGTATTGAACTGAAAGCATTGGCTATGCCGAGACTTAACCCGTTTATAACCAATCAATTGACTTTTGCGTAGCACCCACTTACGTACATCACTGTATCATGCATAAAGTACATAATAGTAGATAGTATGATATAAAATATTAAGTTTTGCTCGATGTTCATAACCATGTGCTTATTATAAATATAATCATCCATCAGTTAAGGGAGGTATTTATATCAATAAAAGCATAATTAAACATTGATATTTTCATAATTTAAACAATAATATACATATGTTCACCCCTCATTGAAGGGTATAATTAAACTACTCACACTCTATTGATATAAACAAGCAAGAAGTGCGAGTAAATTTCATTACAATATTTAAATAAAATACAAATATTGACACTCCTTTCCCAAGGAATGGTTGAAATACAACCACCCTTAATATCAGTTAAGACACAAAGGTGGCAGAAGTTCAACTCTCCAAGTAGAAAGACATAACAAAAATGTTGAAATAACAAAATTCTGGTTGGAAAGTAGGTTGGACAGGATCTCTGTAAACCCCCACGTGTGTTATAGTGATATAAAGATAAAAATGTTTAGTAGTTTAATATATGTAATGACGTAGGAATGAACCACATAGGTTATAAACGTAGGAAATGCTAACATTGTAAATATTAGCTAAAAACTTAGTTTTAACTTACGAATATATGAAATAGTTTGTAATAGAACTTAGACCAACTATGTTTGATATACAAATGTATGTTGTATAAGTTTAGGTTGGTTTTGGAAGGGTTTGGAAAAGATTGGAAATGAAAAACATCTAAAATAGGCAAAATTGGACAAACAGTATCGGTATTGTACCGTACTGATACCCCGAGGTCCAAAGAGTTTTTCATACCGATACTGTGTACCGATGCGCTCAAAAGAAACCCGAAATTCGGTGCAGTAAAAGTCAGAATTTGGCCATTTAAAACACCTTTTTTCACTACATAGTACCCTATTCTTCCATTCCACTCCCACCTTAAATATTTTAGAACACTAGGAGAAGATAAAGAAAAGAAGAAAGAGGAGAAAGGAGTTCTTTAGGGCTTGGGCTTTTGATTTGAACTTTGAAATCTTTGCTTCAAGGTAGGGTTTTCTTCCATTCTCTTACATTGAGGCTAGGGTTTATATAAATATACATGTTTTGACTCATAATCATATGTATTTGCTATGAGTTCTTTGCTTCTTGGTCCTCATGCAATTATTACCATGTTTTACACAAAGTTAGGGTTGAATACCCATGAAATCTCTTGCTCTTGCTTTAAAATCCTAGTTTTGAGAAAAAAATGGATTTCACCCTCTATTTTCACCGAATCTTAATTTTGAAATTCTAGTGCTTTGGATTGAGTATTAAAATGATATTGTTGATGATCTCTTGTACTTTTTTCTTAAATTTATTCTATTGGGAATATCGTTTGTGAGCATTGGAGATTTTTGAAATTTGCTCGTAAATTGGAGATTTGTAGAATGGTTGGTTATTTGAAAAAATTGTTGGTATTATATTTCTGGTATGATTTTTTGGATGAACATGAGTGAGAGGTTCCTTGTAAGGATGATCATTCCTTCTCGGGAGGTTCCTTGTAAGGATGCTTGAGAAACAAAATCTTGAGGGTGAGAGGTTCCTTATAAGGATGCTCATGCCAAAAGAGGACAATATGTGATCTTCTCGGGAGGTTCCTTGAAAGGATGCTTGAGAAACAAAACCTTGAGGGTGAGAGGTTCCTTGTAAGGATGCTCATGCCAAAATAGGAAAATATGTGATCTTCTCGGGAGGTTCCTTGTAAGGATGCTTGTTAAGGACACTTGAGAAACAAAACCTTGAGGGTGAGAGGTTCCTTGTAAGGATATTCATGCCAAAAGAGGACAATATGTGGTCTTCTCAGGAGGTTCCTTGTAAAGATGCTTGAGAAACAAAACCTTGAGGGTGAGAGGTTCCTTGTAAGGATTCTCATGCCAAAGAGGACAATATTATATCATGTATGGGGTATTGGTTTACTTTTAAAAATTGTATGACTTGTTGTTGGTAATTGGTTTCACCTTTCAGTTTAACTTTATTGTTGTTCGTAAACTAGAGATCTATTAAAATGTCATGATTTTACCTCAAAAGGTTATATATATGCTATTTTTGAAATGAGACCGACTTATTTTACATGCTTTCAAAATCTTATTCGAGTTTGGGAGGATGTTCTTATAAAGCTTTGTGCTCACCCCTACAAACAATGTCTTTTCCAGATTATAATAGCTTAGAGGAAAAGCTCGGCGTTAGGGAGACGACACAGTGGAAAGCTCTAGTAGAAGGAGACGTAGACCCCGAAGTGGATGCTTAGAGCATTATCTTCTTTTGTTCTAGATTGCAATTTTGTAAAGTCCAATATTTTGTATTCAGCTACAAGTTTTATTTTGATTCTTTTGGGATGTAAAGGTCGTAGTTGGGCATATTCTTTTAGATGTTATTATATCTACTATGAACGATGAATGAAATCCTTTTGGATATGAAGTTATTTAGTGCACTCATAATGTGAATGGTTTATATATTGTAATGTCGTCCAAGGTGGTTTTGGGGCGTTACAATCTCTCCTTGGATTCTTGAATCTTTCCCTGAATTTCTCTCTCCTTTTCTCTCCTTTGAATGCTCCCTAGAACTCCCCCTCTTCAACCATCCGAAAATGAAGGCTGCAAATGCCTATTTATAGGCAAAGTAAGAAGCTGCTAGTGAAAGGATAACCTTGAATCGCCTAAGGGGACCGTCTGGATGCCACCACCACCATTCGGATGGTGCTGATTTACTGGAATGTGATGGTAGTTCCACAGTGTTCTTGTATGTTTCTTGTTTAATTTACACTTGATTCCTTTGTTGATTCAAGCTTTGACAGATTGCTCCTCACGATTTCCGACAATTCCACAAAAAAACCCTAAAATTTCAGACATTACACACATAAAACCTAGCTTATGCAAATACCCTAATTTACTGTTTTTAACTGTTTTATGTTACAAAATTCACTTATTTAATTATTTTAATTGGAATACCAATTAGGGTTAACACGCTCCCATCCACATTAAAGTAAGCTTATTTGGGGAGTGAGGATACTTTTTCGGTGTTAGTCAGTTCATCCTTGCTACCTGAGCAAGAAGAAGACTATTATAAGTTTTGAAATCCCACAAGGGAGCTCTCGGGTGGACCATAGCAGATATAAATTGGATCAACCCCCTCATATGCACCCATAGGATCTTCTTTGAGGATGATGCCAAGTCATCTAGACAGCCAAAACAAAAACTAAATCTGATCATGAAGGATATGGTAAGAACTGAAATGTAGAAGCTGCTTGATGTAGGAATTATCTTCTTAATTGCTGATAGTAAATGGATAAGTCCTACACAAGTGGTACACAAGAAGTCGGGAGTTACCATGGTCGTAAACAATAAGAATGAACTAATTCCTATAAGAACAATGACTAGGTGGAGGGTTTACATAGATGACGGGAAGTTGACTCATGCACAATAAATAACATTTTCCATTGCCCTTCCTTGATTAAATGTTGGAGCGGGTTGCAGGGCATGCGTTCTACTGCTTCTTGGATGGTTTTTTGGGCTATAATCAGATAAAGATAGCCTCAGAGGATCAATTAAAGACAACATTTACATGCCCGTTAGGAATATTTGCCTACAGAAGAATGCCATTTTGGTTTTGCAATGCCTTAGGTATGTTCTAAAGGTGCATGATAGGTATATTCAGTGACATGGTAGAGAAAATCATCAAGGTCTTTATGGGTGATTTTTAGTTTTTGGTGACTCTTTCAATGGTTGTTTGGAGAACCTTGAGAAAGTGCTTGTGAGGTGTGAGGAGAAATGATTGGTGCTTAATTTGGAGAAGTGCCAATTTATGGTGACTCAAGGTATTATTTGTCACACCCTTAAAATTGGATGTCCTTTGCTAACCCGTTGATCACCCATTAACTCGCGGAAGTACCTGTGAGGGCCGTTTAACCCAACACCACGACAATAACATCCCTTTCACCAGGATCGCAAACCACACAGTGTTTGGGCAAAGTCTCTCCTGTACCAGACACTCCCAACACATAACCTCTATAAATTTCAATCACATGACCCTTCCAATGTCCAATATACATCAATTTACCCTTAATTATTCTTCATTTATATCTTTTGAACAAAAGGACTCAAGACCCGAAGGCTTGGAAAGTCCATTTTAACTTTTTGTAATTTTAAGGGACCTACCGGTCGAAGACCAAGGTTCTACTGGTAGAAAAACCTTATGGAATTCTTCTATCGGTAGATACTTTACGTTCTACGATTAGAAGTGCCTACTGGAATTCTTCTACTGGTAGGTACTCAACGTTCTACCGGTAGAAGTGCCTAGTTTTTCTCAGATTCAATCATTTTTCAATTGCAACTCTTCCAACCTCATACAACATCAACCCAATATAACTTATAATTTTACACAAAACATAGTCCACATGAGCTTGCTTTACAATTCTTTACATACTATTACATTTCCAAAACTAAATTACACATTAGTTTAAAAAAACATAATTTAAAGCCACATCTCGGCTTTTCTTCATCAATAAGGGCTCTTGTGAGAGCCATCCACCAATACATGTCCTGCACCTAAAATATTTTCCCCATCAACGACGAGCCATGCTCAATAAAGTATCTCATAAAGAGGCTACTCCCAAACCTAGATGCATATGAAATGCTCACACGTATTTTAACAATCAACAAACAATCTTTTTAAGAATATGCAATTCATAATGGAATTCTATATGTCATGCCATGTTATGAGATGAGACTCACACATGTAACTTAACCCAAGCCTTCACTGGCTCTCATAACACATGCAATACCTTGCGTATGAATGCGGGCCTTCCAAGCCCTCGTCATTGGTGTTACACATCCAATGACTATTTATAAATACCAGGTCTTTCTTCGGGTGGGTATTTATGGACTTAAACCAATGGGCACCCAACCGACACAACATTTATGGATGTTCACCAACATCTCTGCGTAATTTTACACACTTTATGAACTCGATTCTAACAGAGTGCGTATCCAAAATCATTGGGTCTTACACCCGAGGGAAAGTCTAGCCCTTGCTCACCTCGACATTATTTTCAGTGCAACTCGTGTGATTCAGTCAAACCTTAGCCCAACTTTCCTGAACCCACACATCATTCACCATGAGTAGTATTTGATCAAGACTATGCACACATACACACACTTATGTCATAGGCCTACGAATGCGATATTCCCCATGCATAGGCAAATGTAATGTACAATTGCATTTCCAATATCAAGTTCAATATGTCATGAGCACAATATGAACAACTTAGATATCCATCTACATTTTTCATGGTAAATTACATCATAAGCATATAATCACCTTCAACAATTTCACCCAAGCATGTTATGAACATTGTCTAAGCAATTAGCACACTTAATGAAATAGGCATTTCATCAAAAACCTTCAAGCCATAATTATAAACACATACCATGCCTCTTTCACTACATATCTCAAGAAATCACAAACAAGTAGTTTCAACAAACCAAATTCATGCTAGAAATGATTTTAATCCTTCTCATATCCATTTCCCACATTTCAATTTTCATAGGTACGTGTTGTACATGAGATTTCATCTTTAACACCCTACCCATTTCATATTTCAACCCAAGGTTGGAAATAAACCTAATTAGAAAAGGAACCCTACCTCTTGAAGAGTAAAACAAGTGGTAGAAAATTCCCAAGACCCAAATTAAGCTCTAATCCTTGATTCCCAAAATTCCATCTTTTGAACTTCGTCAAAATCTGTGCCTATTGGTACCTTATCCTTCGTCACGTAGATGAACTCTGATTCTTGACCCGAAGAATTCCAACCAAAGTTGGCCCTAGGTCATAGAGAGAAGTTGAAGAAATCTTGATTTTCCTTCTCTTCCCTTCCCTTCCCTATCTTTTCCAAAAATCATCTGGCCAAAATGGGCAGAAAACATGATTTTCTCCCCTATTTATACTCCTTGGATACTTGGCCCACGTTGCACCACACGTCCGCTTTTTTCTGGTTCAATTTTATCCCGAATTAATTAAATCTCATCTCGGCTTAAGTTCAATATATTTTTATTTGAACTTACTTCAAATTATTTTTCACTTTTCGTAATTTACTCTCTGTCGTGTTTATTTTGGTCACGCGACACCAAATCGCCTTTTAAAACGCAAAAAAAATTGACTATCTTTGATTTCAGCAAAAATTGACTATATAACTAGATCTTACAAGCTCCTCTTCTCTTCTCTCTCTTCATTGATCACCAAAAGTCCAATGGGAGGTGTGAAAGGGATGAACAGTGTTATGGGCGTGTCAAAGAAGTGTGGGAGACATGATAGTGGGACCCTCAAAGCGGCGGAGACTGAATGCAGAGAAGGGATAAAATAGCAGATAGTACCAGTACTGAAGCGTACCGGTACCCCGAACACCAGTGGCCAAAGAGTACCGATACTGCATACCGGTACTGAAGAGTACCGACACTATTTCTGCTTTTTTTTTATGATTTTCTTATTTCTTCACTCTAGAGCTATCATCCAACCACCCTTTCATCCTCATTCGCCTCAACTCATATGGGGAGGCTTTAAGAAGCATCGTTTAATGCCTTTTATCTACAAACACCAAGTATCTTCGTTAATAGCTCTAGTAATGCAATTTCGATCTTTTAATCCCAAAAGCATATGAAAAGTGAATGCATTGGCACATGAAATATGTAATATTTTGTGCTAATCTATCATACAATCACATGACCCATTCGATGTCCAATATACTATATTGACCTCATCGGGTCCATTTATCCATACTCATATAACAATATTTAATCACATGACCCATCTGATGTCCAATAGACATCAATTCATACTCTCACTTCATGATTTTATGCATTAAACATATTTAATACAAGTTCAAAATTATAATTCTTTTACATACATTACATGTCCAAAAACTAACCTTGCAAAAGTTTTACAAAAAGGGATTAAAAGCCATAAGTCATCCTTTCTTCATCACTGGGGCCCCGAATAGGCATCATCTAATGGCGTATATGCCCCACCTGAAATGTTTTCCCGTATAGGTTAGTTACGATCAGCAGAGTATCTCCTACAGAGGCTACTCTCCAACTTAGATACATATAAAATGTGCACATTCAACAATCAACAATCATTATCCATTCTGAACAAGAACATGTAATTCAAGATTAGAATTCTACCATGTCATGTCATGATATGAGATGATACTCACTTATACACTTTAACCCTGGTCCTCACTGCCTACCACAATACAATGCAATGCACATGTGTAACACATTTATCATGATAAAATACATCCAATGATTGTTTGAAATAAAAGTCATGTGTTTATAAAATTAAGTCATTGTTGGATGTTACATATCAAATGAGTATTTTTATAAAACAAAATCTTGTGTCTTTGTTGGGCAATGGATTTTGGTATCATACCGCCGGTTCCATACATCATTACAATTTTCCAGAATTTCAACTCAGGGGAGTGTAAGAACCTAGTAGCCGGGTCTTGCCCCTGAAGGAGAATCTAGCCCTTCTTGATATACCCGACACAAATTTTTCATCCAACCATACAACTCAGTCGGATCTTCGATCTAACCTTCCTGAGTCTACTTATCAAACACCAAGGATGGTGTTTGATCAACCATGCACCCACAACTAAACTCATGCTTTATGCCCATGAATGTGATGTCAATATCATGCCCAAGATGCAATGAATACCAAATGAGTAATTTAACAGTATATCAATATGTCATGTACATATAATAATTACCTTTATCCAGCACAATGACAATATATCAATGAACATTTTATACTTAACAACCAAACATAAGCACGTTGTTGCATAATCTATGTCAACAACACCTTATTCACAAAGGTACAATATTAACACATAGCATGCCCACCAATACCAAATTCCAAGAAATTACACAAGTAACTTCCATATATCAAACCTAAGATAGGAATTGATTAAATCCATTTCTATACACCTAACCCTTTCCTATGGACATCATAGGATGAAAATAAACTAAAGAAGGAGGGAACCCTACTTCTTGAAGAGTAAAATGAAGGGTAGAACCTTCAAGAACACAAACCACAACTCTAAACTCTTGATTTTCCAAAATATCTTCTTTGGATCTTTAGTGAAATCCTTCATTTTTGGTATGTAAGCATAGCCTTTGTCGAGGATATTGACTTTGATTCTTGGCTCGAGTTGATCTGAGCTACAGAGCTTCATAGATTATAGCGAGAAGTTTTGAAATCTCATTTTTTTCTCTTTTTTCTCTTTTTCCTCTCCTCTCTCCCTCACACATTTACACACAACTTTCAGAAGATATTTCTTCCAAAAAAATAGATTTTTACCGATATTTATAGTCCTTGATGCTTGGTGTATGTCGTGCCACACGCCCCTTGTTTGGATTCGTTTTTGCCCCAAAACGATTAATTTTATCCCGATTTAAGTTTAAATTATTTTTATTTGAAATTTCTTTCAATTATAAGAAAATTTAATAAATTTTATTTTTGAGGACGTTTGTGAGGTCACCCGACACCCAGTTGTCCTGTGCAACTTGAAAAATTCGATTATCTTAGAATTCGACGAATTTTTTTTAGGCAACTTGGTTTTGTGATATGAATCCAATGGTGAAATCCACTGTGTCATTTGAGCTCTAGAGAAATACAAATTTTATATCCATATTATAGTGTCAAATTATCGTTTTGACCTTTTTCAAAAAAAGTTCCAATTTACCCGGGTTTTACACATATACATAATTGTACACTGTCGAAATGGTTTATTGTTGGACAAATACAATTGTTGCTAATGTTTTATTGTTTGAAAAATGATTTTACTTCTTCAATCTATATATTGATATTGCATAAACTTAAGATTAGATGAATTGTCACTGTTTTCTTTCGAAAGTCATATATGATATTTGTAAAATGAGACCGACGAGTTTTATCTGTTTACTAAACCTTGCTCTAGTTTGGGAGGATTTTCTACTGAGTTTAATGCTCACCCCCTACAAACAATTTTTTCAAATTACGGTTTAGAGGAAGAGTTTGGAGTTGATGAGAAGGTAGTTTGGGAAGCTCAAATGGATGGAAGTGTGTATCCTAATGGGGAAGTCTAGAGTTGTTTTCTTTATGTCCTAGACTAGAAGATGCATTTTGAGACAACGTATGAATGATATTTTGTTTATTCCGCTACAAGATCAAATTTGATTTTTGGATGTAATAACCATGGTTTGACATATTCTTTTAGATGATACCGTAGATATAATGTATGATGAATGAAAATTTGTTTATTTATGAATTTTATTAGTTGCTCTCATGATGTGAATGGTTTTATACAATAATGCTGTCAAAGGTGGATTTTGGGGCGTTACAGTTACCTCGACAAATTTTTGTCAAATTTCGAGAAAGTTGGATTTTTTTGTGTTTCACGATGTGGTCGGGTCTCGGGTGACCCAAAAATAAAAATTTTAATAAAATTTTAAAAGTTGAAAAATAATTTAAAGCAAGTTGAAATTAAAATATTTGAACTTGAATCGGAGCAAAATTTAATCGTTTTGGGGCAAAAACGGACCCGGAAAAGGGGCGTGTGACGCAACGTGGACCAAGCGTTAAAGGGTATAAATAAGAACAAAAATCAGATTTATTTTACAAAAATATTTGCTGATTCCAGTGTGTTAACATTGGAAGAGAGGAAGAGGGACAAAGGAAGAAAAAAAAAGAGATTCAAGACTTCTCTCTACGACATACATCTCTCCGTCGCTCGAATCAACTCGAGCCAAGAATTAAAGTCGGTCTCCTCGACGAGGGCTACACTTATGTACCAAAAAGAGCGAATTTCTTTGAAGTTTCATAGAAAATTTTTTGGAGAAATCAAGGTTTGAACTTGAGGGTGTATTCTTGGAGCTTACCAATGTTCTTTTACTCTTCAAGAGGTAGCATTTTCATCCTACTTAGGTTTATTCCAACCTAGGATGATTGTAAGAAATGGGTAGGTTGTTAGATTTGTTTTAACAAATGCCAATTGTATTTGAAATAAGAAGTGGGTATTGAAAATGGGTAAAACAAATTCTATCATGGCTTGAATACATAGGAATTGCTTGATTGTGTTTTTTTTGGAATTTTGATAATTGGGTATGTGGAAATCACTAAATGTGATTTTTTAATTTATGGGATGATTATGGGCATTTTTATGTGATTACATGATTTGGTTCCTTGAAGGTGTTTGACTAAATACCTAAATGCATAGATTATGAATGACATGCTTGGGAAAAATTATTGTTAAATGTGAATGTTGGTATATGCTTATGATATATTGACATTGTGATGACTTCATGAAAGTTATATGCTTTGGATATATTTTGCCATGAAAATGTTGAATGTGGTAAAATTAGCTTATATGACATTCATTATATGTGGGACATGATATTGATATTGCAATGGTTTATTACATTGCATATGCATGGAGACATCGCATTTGGTGTGTGTGTGTGCGTGGTTTGATCAAACACCATTCTTGGTGGATGATGCTTGGGCTTGGGGAAAGTTAGATTGAAGATTCAACTGAGTCACATAGTTTTCATGAAAAACTTGTGTCGGGTATAGCAAGCAGGGCTAAATTCTCCCTCGGGTGCAACACCCGATTACTTGGTTCATACACTCCCCTGTGGTGAAATTTTGGAAAAGTATATTAGTGTGCGAAACCGGTGGTGCCCACCAAAACTCCGCTACCAACAAAGACACATGATTTTGTTTTATAAAATAGTCATTCAATGTGTAAAGTCCAACAAAGTCACATGATTTTGTTTTATAACAAAGACACATGGTTTATTTAAAAATATCATTGGACGTATATCATCAATGGCGGATTTATACACATTGATATTACATTATGTTGTGGGAGCCGGAGAGGGCTCGAGTTGAAGTGCATGAGTCTCCTCTCATTTCATGGCATGACATGGTGATTTCCAATATTTAATTACATATTCTTGATTGGAATGGTTGTTGCTTGTTGAAAGTTATATGAGACATTTCATATGCACTTAGGTTAGGGAGTGGCCTCTTTAGGAGATTTCCTATTGAGTTTGACTCACCCTTTAAGGGACATACTTCAGATGCGGGCTATACACCGGTGGACGGCTCGCGGATTAGTACTAAAATATAACATATTATTATACCCTTTTTGAACTAATTGTACTTTGATGGAATTTAAGTGATGATGTTTCAGGCCTTAAAGTGAACAAAGGTTCAATGGATACAAAAATTACATTTGGAAGTAACAGCATCACATTAATGAAAAAAATTGGAGAAGCTTGGAGGACACAAATAATGTCAAATGCCAATAAACATTCGAACGCTCCCCTGAACTAATGAAAAACCAGGCAAATGAGACAAACTATGTTGCAGGCAAGAACTATGGCCCTGGAGACATGAGCACTACGTTCGAACCCCATACACTGTTCGAACGTCCACTGGAGCAATGACAAGATCAGACTGACTGAAGACATGGCGTGTTACAAACTTGCAGTCAGAAGGCTTAGACACTTGAGTGCCACGTTTGAACAACAATCTATGTTCGAACATCCCGGGATTTATTGGAGAGACAAAGCAGTCAGACTCTGCATGGACTCTGGAAGGAGATTTGCACAGAGGACTTGGAGGGAAATTTGTAGAGAAAACCACGTGTCTTCTGACCTGATTGGCAGGCACTGAATCCATCTAACATTTGAACGACAGAGAGCAAAGACAGAGAAACTGTTCGAACGCCCTAACCATTCGAACGACCTTGACAGACTGCCTGGAGAGTTGTTGGTTTTTCACTTTGACTTTGGCACCAGGCTCTATTTATTTACCCCTCCCCTTGCCTTCTCATTGCCTATAAGTTCACTTAGTTTATAAGGAGAAAAAGAAGCACTTGGCACTAGAGGCACTTGGGCAGCTCTTGTAGCACTTCTAATTCCTCTTATTTGTCTTAGTTTATCTTTGCTAGAGAGTTGGGAAGTTTAGATTTCCACTCATTTCTTTACATTAATGTTTATAGTTGCATTTGCTTAAGAGTTATAGTTTCTTTATTTACTTTAAGTCTTTACATTTATGTTCTTGATTTACTTTAAGTATTTACATTAATGTCTCTACTTACTCTTAGTCTTTATATTTATGCTATTTCATACTTACTTTCATTTATGTCTTGCACTTCCATTATTTGAGCTCTCTTATTTTTTAGAGTGAAAATCTTCCACTCTTCGAGAGCTTTGCCAAAGCCGTGAAGGTTGGAATGTGATTCACTCATTCTTAGTTAAAGATTAGCTTCTTGATAATTGTTCTTTTATTTTGCAAAGTCCTCTACTAAGAGGGATGAACACCACTCACATTTTTAGCTTTACCAAAGCTATGAAGAGTGAGTAGTTTCTCATTCACCCTTTAGTAAGAGGTGAAGGGCATGTATTGATTATCCGAAAGTTATATGATGCTTTGTTATAATGCTTAACATTTATATCTCCTTGCTTATTGGATGATTGATTACATCTAGCATAGCTAAGGTACTTTATATAATCGAAAGTCTTTCTATGACACAGATGACTCTTGCATGGAAAGACTCCTTGTTTCAAGGCAAGTACCCTGATTAGATTTTCATGACTACCCTTTAATGATCCCCATTATTGTGATTTATTTAAAAGAATGGAATATTAAAGCCATGGTTGGATGTCAGGTAGAAACACTTGTTTGTTTGTGGACGCGATAACTCTCGGTACAAAGAATTCTGGTAAATTTCTAATAAGACATCAGAACCATGATTTTAATTCTCACAGACCACATGTCCCGATCCTCGAACTAAAGAGTGACTTTCCTGTCATTTGAATTCATCTTATATTTTGTCTAGAAAACTTCTTGAAAAGAATTCAATATTCTATTCAAGAAGTCACCCACTACTCACAACTTTAAAATCTCAAAGGTTACAATCAGTTAGTCTCCTTTACTGATTACTTTGAAACACCAAAACTACTAGTTCCCTGTGGATTTAACTCCGGACTCAAATCAAATTATTACTACAACTTGACCGCCTGCACTTGGGTGTACACATTTCGGATCAAGTCAAGTTTTTGGTGCCGTTGTCGGGAAAACTTAAGTAACACTACTTTAAAGTAAAAGGTAAAAAGTCCTTTCTTTTCTGTATATATTCTTCGGTTTATTATAAATAATTTATTTTGTTTCCATTGATTTTATGTCTGAGAACGCTCCTCACTAAAAAAATTTGTCGGCAGAATCTTTTGGGTCTGTGAACCAATCTGAACCAAATTCACCTAGATCATTAGCAGACTCTTGTGATAGTATTATGAAAAATAATGATAGAAATGGAGAAGTTCCCATGAGGGAAGATGAGGTGCCTAACATTCGAACTTTGAGGGATTACTTAAATCCCACAAAAAATAGTGTCCCCTCGTGTTTTGTATTTCCTCCAAATGCACCCCCTTTACTGTAAAGTCTGGAACTGCACAATTGTTACCTGTTTTCCATGGGTTGGATACGAAGAACCCATATCGGCATATGAAAGTTTTCGAGGAAGTGTGTGGAACATTTCAAGACAATTCGAAACTTGCCAAGATGAAACTTTTTCCTTTCTATCTAAAGGACAAAGCTAAATAATGGCTAAATTCTTTAAAATCTCTTTCCATGCCTACCTAGCAGATCTTTCAAAAATAATTTTTTAGAAATTTTTTTCCCTTACATCTGACCAACACACTCAAAAGGAAAATCATGAATTTTTTGGTGAAAGAAGGAGAAACATTTTACAAAAGTTGGGAAAGATTTAAAGAACTACTCCAAGCCTGCCCACGCCATGTTTTTGAAAATTGGACTCTAGTAGGATTCTTCTATGACTCCTTGCCCACTAGATTGCGTCAGTTTGTCGAAATAATGGCCCAAGCAGAGTTTATGGGTAAAAGTCCAGAGGAGGCATTCTATTTCTTTGACACCATATCTAATAGTTCTCAAATGTAGGACTCAGCCTCCCCTACCACTAGTGAAGCTAGACCATCCACTTCCCAAGGGGAAAAGTATGTCTTGAGAGAAAATGATGACCTAAGAGCAAAAATGTCCACTTTATCTTGAAAACTAGAAGCTTTAGAGATGAAAAAAATTCATCAAGTCAAAATAGGCCCTTCCACAAAATAAGTGTGTGAAATTTGTGCGTTGATAGGACACCCTACTGGGGAATGTCCCACCATCCCTACATTCAAAGAAGTCTTGCTGGAACAATCAAATGTAATCTCCAATTTCAACAAGCCTTACTCCAACCCATACTCTGAAACATACAATCCAGGATGGCGAAACCACCTGAACTTCAGTTGGAGGAACACACAATCAATTCCCATAAACCAATCACAAAATTCGCAACCACCATCTCAAGGACCTCCTGCATATCAACCATACCAACCACCACACAAGAGGAACCTTAAAGATACACTAAACCAGTTCATTCAAACTCAAATGAACTTCAATGCACAATCCACCCAATCTTTCACTGAGTTCAAAGCACAGACCATCCACTCCTTTAAAGATCTTAAAAGCCACATTCAAAGGCTGACCAAATCCATTAGCACACAAGAAAAGGGCAAGTTTCCTGCCCAACCAAAACCACCACTAAATCAAGTTCAAGTTGTCACTACACTGAGAAGTGGTAAGGTGATTGACAAAACCGTCAGAGATATGTTATTTCCAAAATCAAAATCTGAGGTCATCCCAGTCAACTCACTAGTTGAGCCTGAACTTGTAAATGAAAAAGAGCCTGAGCCTGTAATAGATCAAGAACAAGAACCTTCTAGGGAAGGAGGACCTTTATGTTCAAATCCGGCTCCTTTCCCACATAGAGTCAAAGTTACACAAAAACTGAACCATCAGCCTGAAATTTATAAGCTTTTCAAGCAAGTAAAAATCAACATTCCACTTCTGGATGCAATCTAACAAGTACCATCTTATGCCAAGTTTCTAAAGGACTTGTGCACATTCAAGAGAAGTCAGAATATCCAAAAAAGAGCCTTCCTAACAGAACAAGCCAGTGTCTTGCTATAATGCAACTCTAAAATACAAGGACCCTGGATGTCCAACTGTCTCATGTGTCATTAGAGATTTCAAGATAGAACAAGCACTGTTAGACCTTGGAGCTAGTGTTAATCTGCTACCTTACTTTGTCTACCAACAGTTGAGTCTGGGTGAACTCAAACTCACTTGTGTCACACTCCAGTTAGCAGACAGATCTGTCAAAATTCCTAGGGGCACTGTTGAAGATGCGCTTGTTCACGTGGATAATTTTGTCTTCCCTATTGACTTCATTGTTCTAGATACTCAACCAGCATTACAGTCAGAGAATCAAATTCCTGTCATCCTTGGTCGGCCCTTCTTAACAACTTCCAATGCACTAATCAATTGTAAGAATGGAGTCAAGAAATTAACTTTTGAGAATATGACTCTTGAGCTGAATATTTTCAATATTGTTAAACACCCAAGAGAGGATGAGAACGAAGGGGAAGTAAACTCCATTGAATCTTTGATACAAGAACATCTGAGTAACACGTTCTGTGAATGTCTGACTGAATCATCTCTGATAGAGTCTGACTCATCTGAGTCAAATCCACAAAGTTGCCCTACTCATGCTGTTGAGACATGGGCACCCAAATTTGAGGAACTTTCATCAAATGGCACAAAGCTGATCTCATCAAGTGGCAGACCACCAAAGCCTGAATTAAAACCTCTCCCATCTGATCTCAAGTATGCATTTTTAGGAGAAAACAAGTCATACCCAGTGGTAATTTCCTCTAAGCTCATAGACTTGCAAGAGTCTAAACTGATTGAAGTTCTTAAAAGTCATAAAAGCACAATTGGGTGGACCATCGCTGACTTGAAAGGTATAAGTCCGTTGATCTGTAATCATGCAATATATCTTGAAGAGGACTCAAAGCCCTCTCGTCAAATGCAGAGACGACTGAATCCTCGTATGAAGGAAGTTGTGAGAACTGAGGTACTCAAACTCTTAGATGTAGGAATAATATTTCCCATATCCGATAGCAAATGGGTTAGTCCAACCCAAGTTGTGTCCAAAAAGTCTGGGGTTACAGTGGTAAAAAATGATGTCAATGAACTAGTACCAACTCGAGTCATCACAGGATGGCGAATGTGCATTGATTACCGAAAACTGAATTTGGTAACTAGAAAAGACCATTTTTCCCTCCCATTCCTTGACGAAGTTCTAGAAAGAATTGTAGGCCATGATTTTACTGTTTCTTGGATGGATATTTCAGGTATAATCAAATTGAGATTGCCTTAGATGATCAGGAGAAAACCACATTCACATGTCCCTTTAGCACCTTTGCATTTAAAAGGAAGCCTTTTGGACTTTGTAACACTCCTGCAACATTCCAAAGGTGCATGCTAAGATTGTTTAATGACATGGTTGAAAATTTTTTGAAAATATTTATGGACGATTTCTCTGTCTATGGTGATTCATTTGATTTGTGTCTGGCAAACTTAGCCAAAGTTTTAATAAGGTGTAAAGAAGTGAATTTGGTGCTTAATTGAGAAAAATGTCATTTCATGGTAACACAAGGCACTGTCTTAGGTCACATTGTGTCGTCTGAGGGCATGAAAGTTGACAAGGCAAAAATTGATCTAATTAAAAATCTGCCAACACCCAAGACTGTAAAGGATGTCCGATCATTTCAGGGACATGTAGGCTTTTGTAGGAGATTCATAAAAAACTTCAGTACCATAGCCAAACCTATGTATCATCTCCTGAGTCAGGACGTAATCTTTGGCTAAATGAAGCTTGCTAGAAAGCTTTTGACAAGCTGAAAGACATGTTAATTTCTGCCCCAATAATGCAACCCCCTGACTAGACTCTACCCTTTGAACTAATGTGTGATGCAAATGATTATGTTGTAGGTGCTGCATTGGGGCAAAGAAAGGATAAGAAATCACATGTAATCTACTATGCAAGGAACACTTTGAATGATGCTCAAATGAATTATTCAACAACTGAAAAAGAATTGCTTGTTGTAGTTTTTGCTTTGAAAAAATTTCTTTCTTATCTTGTTGGGTCTTTTGTTACTGTATTCACTGACCATGCAGCCGTAAAATTCTTGCTAACAAAGAAAGATGCCAAATCGAGGCTCTTAAGATGGATACTCTTACTTCAAGAGTTTGATCTGGTCATTAAAGATAAGAAAGGGGTTGAAAATGTGGTGGTAGACCCTCTGGCTAGATTAACTTATGAATTTCACGAGAATGGACTGCCAATTAATGAGAAATTCCCTGATGAATAACTGTTCATAATTAATGAGACCCCATGGTACGTAGATATTGATATTTTTCTAGCTACTGGAATACTCCCTTCGTCATTCACTCCCATGGACAAAAAAAAAAATTTGAGGGAGGTTCATAACTTCTTTTGGAAAGATCCCTATGTATTCAAATACTATAAGGATCAGATCATAAGACGTTGCATCCCAGCTCATGAAATTAGACTGGTAATATCATTTTATCATTTTGAAGCATGTGGTGACCACTTTTCATCAAGTAAAACTACTGTAAAAATATTACAGTGTGAATTTTACTGGCCCACACTTTTTAAAGACTTCCATGCCTTTTGTTTAACGTGTGATAGAAGCCAAAGATTGAGAAACATTTCAAAAAGAAACATGATGTCGTTAAACCCAATTCTGGTGATTGAAATTTTTTACTATTGGGGCATCAATTTTATGAGACCATTCCCACCTTCTTTTGGCTATCTATACGTTTTAGTGGTAGTAGAATATGTTTTCAAATGGGTTCAGTCAATTCCATGTCAAAAAAATGATCACCAAACAGTGATAAAAATTTTAAAAGAAAATATTTTGTCCCGATTTTGAATTCCTCAAGCAATCATAAGTGATGAGGGTTCTCATTTTTGCAATCGTCCCTTTTGGAATTTGATAAAAAAAATTTGATTTTTCACAAAATTGCAACCCCTTATCACCCACAGACTAGTGGACAGGCCGAATTAGCTAATCGGGACAACGAATTAATTTTAGAAAAAATGTTAAACCCATATTGCAAAGATTGCTCATCAAGACTGACTGATGCACTCTCGGCATATCGTACTACTTTTAAAACAATTTTGGGCATGTCTCCCTATCGATTAATCTATGAAAAACCATGTCACCTACATATGGAACTGGAACATAGGGAATACTGGGCCATTAAAGCATTGAATTTTGACATGGACAAAGTTGGACTATCAAAAAAACATCAGATAAATGAATTGGAGGAATTGAGAAATGAAGCATATGAGAATGCTAAGATTACTAAAACAAGGATGAAAATTTTTCATGACAAGAACATTGTGCAGAAGTCTTTTGAACCTTCTCAGAAAGTCCTGTTGTTTAATTCAAAACTCCGCCTGTTCCCTGGTAAGTTAAAATCAAGATGAACTGGGCCTTACATTGTCAAAAAGTTGTTTGATCATGGAGCAATAGAAATGAAAAATCCATCAAACGATAATATCTTTACCATTAATGATCAGAGGTTGAAACTATTTTTGGAGAATTTTTTTAAAAATGTGAAAACCATTATTTTAATGGAACCAAAATACCCTTCCGAGAATCGGGCCTGCCGACACTCAAAAGGGTCAGATCAGGTAAAAATCCGATCCAATGAGACACCATCATGAGACCCCCACCACTTTTTCTATCCTTTCCCATCTGTCTCCATTGAGCCCCCCACCACCGCCTTTTTCCTTATTTCTTTCTTCTACTTCTTCTTCTCCCTCTCCCTCGCTTTCTATTCTGCTTCGTTCTTTCTTCTTCTTAGTTTTTCTATTCATTTTTTCTACAAATCCGACCATACCCAAGTGAAATCATGTCCATGTATCCTGAAGATCAAATCACTATTCTCATGTTTTGTATTGTTTTACTCCAGTTGTTTATGGGTATACTGCTGCTTTTTGCAATCACATACAAGCCTTACAGAGGCCAAGATCTAAATCGAAAGGATTAATGGTTATATTTGGATTTGTAGGTATCTGAAGAAGTATGGATCACTGCCTTTCTAACCTCATTTCCAAGATCCATACTGGTAAATTCGAAACATTCGGGACAATGTTCAGTTTAGCTTGGGGTGTGAGAACCTACAGTTCATATTTTGTCTGTATTTTATTTTTGTACCCGTACCATAAAATTTTAATTTTTTTTTGCTGTTGTTATTGTTGTTATGATTTTATTGTGTAATGTGTCTTGTTTATTGTATATATGTGGGTCAGTATAAACTGTCTTTGTGACTGGCAGTCATTAAAGAACCAGATAGTCAGTCTTAAAGCTTAGGATTCATGGATGTTAAAATTTTTTGGTTTAATCTAGGAGTTCTAAGTACTTTTCCATTAGGTGCGCTTATTGTGATCATGAGTAAAGCAAGACTAATAAGGAAAAAAAAGATCCGAAAACAATAAGCAAAATCCCTTTGTGCCAAGAGACTTGGTGCCTGAAAACAGTGTGGCCAGGTATTTCATGATAAAAGATACGATCAGTGTTTTGAACCAATTTCTGGTCGTGCACTAGATCAATTAGACTGGATAGTGAATGGGCAGAGTAACGATTATCCTGACATGCCATCATATTCTGGTACTTTGCTTAACCAGTTTGTGTGACAAGAGATTAGAAGAGTCACTGGTTGTTCGAACCACACAGAGGATGACTCAGATTAGACGGTTTTCTAACAAACTGTGGAAAATTATGTTTTAGGGAATGAAAGCCAATGGTCCGAATTTTTGTGAATAGTGTGAAAATCCTTTTTATTTTTGTACAAACTTTTCATCTTTTAAATTTCTACAATGAAAATATGGGCCGAGTAAAGGAACATCCAAAAATGCCAACCTTAAGTATGGGTAGGGATTTATCCTGAGACGCCATGAATTTTTGTTTTGAACTTGTGATGTTTAGCCTTCTCTGATTGTGTATAGTGTAATAGAGAAACATTTTATTTTTTGTTTAACGTTCAAACGTTGAGGTCCGTTCGAACGTGTGATGCTTGCAGTACTCTGCCTCTAATGACTTCTCTGCTAAAAATACTATTGAAAATACAAAGTACTGGGAGCTAGCACCATTCGAAAGACCCTTGATCGTTCGAACATTAATTTAAAATTCTTCATTTCACGTTCGAACTAAAGAGTGAACCAAGAGCCCAACTAGGTTGAGGATGTGATCCAAGAAGGACAAGGGAAGGAAAGGAGCAAGACGTACGATCGTAACAGGTTTCCAAACACCCTAAAAGCGAAAATGTATGAGAATTTCTTCAAAAATCAAGTTGTGTAATGTGAGAGAGACGTTGTAGTCTCTGACTTTGCTGAGTTGGGTTTGTTGGAAGAGATGGAGAGAAGAAAGTGGGTGTGACATTTGAAAAATGGAGGGAGGGCCATTGTTAATTTGGTGCAGGAGTTTTACTCCAACGCCGAAATCATCAACGACACTATCCGGACCTATGTTCAAGGTAACCACATCAATGAGGATGAGGCATATCTCAAAGAGATTAGACAAGAGCTGCCTCATGTGGACAACCCTAGATACCCCCCCAAAAAATTGTTGAGTTGGATAAGGTAGGCAAGGAATTGATTGGGGTTGCGGATTTTGCATGGGGGAAGAGGAATTTTTTGAAACAAGGAGAATTGACCGACAAGTACCTAATGCTTAACTTGATTGGGTCTCCAACTTAGCCCCTCTAAAAAGAAAAAATGAGATTTTTCCAGAGATGGCTCGCCTCCTCTATGCCACAGGAAAAAGACATAGCTTTGACCTCCCTTCTCTCATCCTCAACGAAATGAAGAAAGGGTGTAATGTGAAGAAAACTGCATTGCCCTTTGACACTTTGGTGACTGAGATTTGTCTAGAAAATGGAGTATGGGAGAGGCCAGAGATGGAGATACAGTTGCCAATGGGACCACTCAACAAGGGCTCGTTCAAGAGAAGCCGGGGACACAATGATACCCTAACAGGAAGGCAAGAAATGCCACCAGCCCGAGGAAGAGACGATGTACAAGAGGAACTTGAGAAAGAGGAAGAAATTGAGATAGAGAGAGAGATGGAGGAGGAGGAGGAGAGAGCGCAACCAGATCAGGCAGGACCTAGCTCCAGTACTCGGAGATCACTTAGGGATGTGATGATTGGGATTGAGGCCAATCAAGCTGCGATTCTCCAACAGCAAGCTGAGATCCTCAAACAACTGGAGGAGATTTTTGGCTATCTTAGGAGTGGAGTTAGAGGAGATTGAGAGGAAATGATTGCTCTTTTGTTTGTTTGTTTGTGTGTTTTCATGAATATTTTCAAGTGTTTTGGATAGATTGGATCATTAATGATTGGTGTATCAAATGATCATGTTCTATGAATGGAATGATTCAATTTATCATTTTTATCTATTTAAAGGAATTTGTAGAATTAGCACTTTAGTAATTTTTGTTGATAAAAACACATGTGGATGTTAAGATTATTTGATGAAGTAACTAATCACATGATCAATTTGACACACAACTTGGGAATCTTGACGTAAGACCACAGCTTTTCTAACTGATATCATCTCTATGCTTAAATTATCAAATGTACATGAGTATTCGTTATTCCTAAGGTACACGGTGATCAGACTCGAAAATGGAATCGGTATATAACCAACATTCCCCGGAAAACCCGACATAGCCAGTGGAGATAACAAAGGATACCATGGTAAGTTTTGAGCCTTACGATGCTTCAGAGAGAATATCAACATCTATTCAAGAAAGGTTTTTCACATTCTATTTTTCAATAATCTCATTAATTTTGTTTTGATTGATGCAACTAAAGTGATTTGTTCACATATCCCGCAAGAAGCACATGTAAGACGACACATACATATGCACATACTTGAGAAAGGATCTTAGGCCATCTTTGGATCAACTTTGAGCCTTAGCTAATCCTTTCACAAAAGTATGACCCTAGTCAGCCATGATTGAGCCTTCAAAGTATGAATTATTTTTCAAAAATCCCATATGACGACCAAGCCACAAGAAAATATACTTGACATACCTGGCTATCTAATTTTCTTGCACCCTCGTATAAATCAGAATGATACAGAAAAGCAAGGAAAATAGAAAAGATAATGGTGGCTACTGTTCCATGAAAAAAAATAAAATCGATGAAAACAACTGAAAAAGGAAAAGAGAAAGAAAGACAGGGAATTGCCAAGAAAGTGAAAAATGGGAAAAATGAAAGAAAGAAATCCCATTCCAAAAAAAAAATGTTGAAAATCCAAACAGAGGTGTGCCAAAAAGCATAAAAGAGATAGCGTTTTTTAAACTCCATTGACGTCATTTCTTTAGCTACTCACCTCTAGCCACATTACAACCTATGAAAGCCCTAATTGATATCAAGTCTGATGCATACGCATGTTGTCAATCAAAAGTTGGGGTATGTTATATAGCATTTCGTTATTTGCATCCATATTCTTCCATGAGGTTGTGCCAAGAACATGATTAGTCTATTTGCTAAAAAGTTTCACTCCTTTACTAAATTTTGTAAGCAATTTCTAATTGGCCATCTTCTGATTACATGCTCAGTGAGAAACAAGTCACCATATTCAGAGTGAGTCTTTTGCTAAGAGCGTTCCTATGAGAGATTTGTAAAATCAAAACTATCCATGGAGGGTGGTAAAAGTGGAATGCTTGTTATATACCAATTCTTGTTTCTAGAATGACCATCCTACTACAAAGAAAATTTCAAATGCTAATGTGACAGATGTTAATTTTTGCTTAGGGATGAAACCAATGGTAAAGAGCATGTGGGATAAAAAGTCGACATTGAGGGATGGGTGTCTCAATGACCATGATGATAATTTACTTTTATCAGCAATCTCATATATACATTTGTTTGATTGAAGTTTGTGGGTAGCTTCACTGAAAACCCTCACGAGACAACACTCGTCCACTAGGGTAAACCTAGAGGATTAACGGCTTGTTGCATAAACTAAATGCAACCGGATGACCTACGAAAAAGGTGTTAGAAATATATTTACATTTAATTATTGTTATATTACTAGGGACTAGCAATATCTAGGTTGGGGGTGAACAAAAGTGGAGAAGCTTGGAGGACACAAATAACGTTCGAACACCAATAAATGTTCGAACGCTCCCCTGAACTAATGAAATACCAGGCAAATAAGAAAAACTGTGTTGCAGGAAAAAACCAAGGCCCTGGAGACTTGAGCACTATGTTCAAACGCCATACACTGTTCGAACGTCCACTGGAGCAATGACAAGATCAGACTGACTAAAGACATGGCGTGTTGCAGACTTGCAGTCAGAAGGCTCAGACACTTGAGTGCCACTTTCGAACGACAATCTACGTTCGAACATCCCTGGAATTATTGGAGAGACAGAGCAGTCAGACTCTGCATGGACTCTGGAGGGAGATTTGCACAGAGGACTAGGAGGGAGATTTCCATAGAGAACCACGTGTCTTCTGACCTGAATGGCAGACACTGAATCCATCTGACGTTTGAACGATAAAGAGCAAAGACAGAGAAACCATTTGGACGCCCTAGCCGTTCGAACGACCTTGATAGACTGCCTGCAGAGTGGTTGACTTTTTAATTTGACTTTGGTGCCAGACTCTATTCATTTACCCCTCCCCCTGCCTTCTCCTTGTCCATAAATACACTTAGTTTGTAAGGAGAAAAAGGAGCACTTGGCACTAGAGGCTCTTGGGCAGCACTTGTATCTCTTGTAGCACTTCTAATTCCTCTTTTTTGTCTTAGTTTCATCTTTGCTAGAGAGTTGGGAAGTTTAGATTCCCACTCATTTCTTTACATTAATGTTTACAGTTGCATCTGCTTAAGAGTTATAGTTTCTTTATTTAATTTAAGTATTTACATTTATGTTCTTGATTTGCTTTAAGTATTTACATTTACGTCTCTATTTTCTTTTAGTCTTTACATTTATGCTATTTCATACTTGCTTTTATTTATCTCTTGCACTTCCATTATTTGAGCTCTTTTCTTTCTTAGAGGAGTGAAACTTTTTCACTCTTCGAGAGCTTTGCCAAAGCCGTAAAGGGTGCAATGTGATTCACTCATTCTTAGTTGAAGATTAGCTCCTTGATAATTGTACTTTTATTTAGCGAAGTCCTCTACTAAAAAGGATGAGCATCACTCACTTTTCCAGCTTTACCAAAGCTATGAAGAGTGAGTAGTTTCTCATTCACTCTTTAGTAAGAGGTGAAGGGCATATATTGATTATCCGGAAGTCATATGATGCTTTGTTCATATGCTTAACGTTTATATCCCTTTGCTTATTGGATGACTGATTGCATCTAGCAAAGTTAAGGTACTTTGTATAGTTGAAAGTCTTTCTATGACACAGATGACTCTTGCATGGAAAGAATCCTCGTTTTAAGGCAAGTACCCGACTAGATCTTCATGACTATTCTTTAATCATCCCCATTATTGTGCTTTATTTAAAAGAATGGAATATTAAAGCCATGGTTGGATGTCATGTAAAAACACTTGCTTGTTTGTGGACGCGATAACTCTCATTACAAACAATTCTTGTAAATTTCTAATAAGACATCGGAACCATGATTTAATTTCTCATAGTCCATCTTTATCTTCCGATTAACTTACTGTTGACAATGGAGTTAATTGAGTTATCAAGCATAAATATAATAAACTGGATAATTGACCACATGTCCCAATTCTCGAACTAAAGAGTGACTTTCCTGCCACTTGAATTCATCTTATATTTTGTCTAGAAAACTTTTTGAAAAGAATTCAATTTTCTGTTCAAGAAGTCACCCACTACTCACAACTTTAAAATCTCAAAGGTTACAATCAATTGGTCTCCTTTACTGATTACTTTGAAACACCAAAACTACTAGTTCCCTGTGAATTCGACTTCGGACTAAAACTGGATTATTATTACAACTTGACCGCCAGTACTTGGGTGTACACATTTCAGATCAAGTCACTTGCATTCGGGGCCTCGCAGATGAAGAAAAGTCGACTTATGGCTTTTAATCCTTTTTTGTAAAACATTTATAAAGTTAATTTTTGGGCATGTAATGTATATAAAAGAATTGTAATTTGAACTTGTGTTACCTATGTTTGATGTATATTGGACCTCGTATAGGTCATATGATTAAATGTTGTTATATGAGTATGGATAAATGGACCTGATGTGACACCCCAAAATTCGGGGTCCTATATTAATCGTTGATAACCCATCAACCCACAGAAATATCCGTGAATGCCGCATAACCCGACACCATGTGACAGCATCCCCTAGCCGAGATCGTAACCCACAATTGTATTTCTGGTTCAATTATCCATTAGACCCAACCGAGATCCAACATACTACGATTTATACTCCATTATGGTCCATTTATAGAAAGGAAACTCGAAGACCAAAGCTTGGCAAAATAATTTAAAATTTTCAAAATTTTGGAGAGTGTACTTGTACAAATTGTGGAGTGCGTATCGGTACGGTTTGCTCTCAAGACAGCACCGTACTGGTATGGTTTGAATGGATTTGCTTGTTTCACCTATTTTTCAATCCAAACCCCATTCCAAACCCTTCCACAATCATCCCATACATGATTAACAACATTTTCAACGTAAAACTTGTTACATACAAGTTATACTATATTCATTCACATAAATTTATATGTCAAAACTAAGTTTTCATAAATGTTTTACAAAACCTCAAAGCAAAGCCACATCTACGCTTTTCTTCACACATGATGGTTCGTATGTGAGCCGTCCGCCATTGTATATCCCGTACATGAAATATTTTCCCGTAAAAGGTGAGCCACGCTCAATAGAGTATCCCCTACAGAGGCTACTCCTCTTAGATTCATATGAAGTATTCACATGTAACATTCAACAATCCATATCATTCCAAGTAAGAATATGCATTCAATGTTAGAATTTATCATGTCATGCCATGAAATGAGATAAGACTCACTCATGTAACTCAACTCGAGCCCTTCCTGGCTCCTCAACACATGCAAGTATCAATATGTATGGATTCGTCATCTATGTTACACATTAAATGATGTTTACAAAACTAGGGTCTTTCTTGGGGTGGATATTCATGGACTTACAACAGCGACATTCAACCTACACGTAATGCATGGACTTCCATCAACGGTTCCGCGTACACAGACACACTTTATGGGCTTTTATACCAATGGAGTGCATATCTAATCATCGGGTCTCTCACCTGAGGGATCTTCTAACCCCTTCTTGCTAACCCCAACCCAACTTATCAGGCAACCATACGGCTTAGCTAGGCCTTCGGCCCAACTTTCCCAAGCCTTCTGTCAATCACCAAGTGTGGAGTTGACAACAACCATGCACACACCCATATGAAAAGCGTAGCAATGTGATGCACCTTTGCAAAGACAATTATGTCCCATATGTATGAATGTCATATGGATCAATTTAACTACTTTTCTACATATTCAAGGCCAATTATATCAATTGCATGTTAAGTCATTATATGCCAAGTTTCCATATTTCCATGAACCTAGACATGTCTTAGGTAAATTTCTATATCAAACCCTTAGTCTATAAACATCCAAGGGTCGAACAAAACCAAAGTAGGAAAAACCCTACCTCTTGGAGCTTAGAAATGAAGGTAGAAGCTTCAAGAACACCTCCCAAACCCTAAAAACCTTGATTTCTTCAAAGTCTCCTCTTGGATCTTTGGTGAAATCCTTCATTCTCGGTACATACACGTAGCCCTTGTCGCGTATATGAAGTATAACTCTTGGCTCGACTGATTTCGATTGACGGAACTGCGAGAATCGACAAAAAAAAATAGATTTTCTCTCCCTCTTTCTCTCGAACATTGATGGCTGATTCTCAGTAGATATTTGTGCCAAAATATCTAATTTAAATTCTTATTTATACTTTCCTAGGCATGGTTCGATCACACCACATGCCCCCCACTTGTTCAGGTCCGTTTTCGCGCTGAAACGCTTTATTTCACCCGATTTAAGTTCAAATTAATTTTATTTGAAATTTAATTCAATTATAAGAAAATTTTATATTTTTTATTTTTGGGGACCTTTGTGTGGTCACCTGCCACCCAATTGTCTCGAACGAAGTGTAAAATTCAACTATCTCGAAATTTAATGAAATTTACCTAGGTGATTAGATTTTACGATACAAATCCAATGACGAAGTCCGTTGTTTCATACAAGCTCTACAAAAAAACATAGGCAAGGAGAAGGCAGGGGAGGGGGTAAAAGAATAGAGCTGAGCGTCAAAATCAAAGTGAAAAGCCAACCATTCTACAGGCAGTTTGTCAATACCATTCGAACAGTTTCTCTGTCTTTGCTCTCTACCGTTCAAACGTCAGATGGAATCAGTGCCTGCCAGTTATGTCAGAAGACACGTGGTTCTCTGTAAAAAATCTTCCTCCAAGTCTTTGTGCAAATCTTCCTCCAGGTCCTTGTAGGATCTTGACTAGTTTTTCCAATAATTCCAGGGGCGATCGAACGGTGTATGCCGTTCGAACGTGGAACTCAAGTGCCTGGGCCTTCTGACTTCAAATTTGCAACACGCCATGTCTTTAGTCAGTCTAATTTTGTCATTGCTCCAGTGGACGTTCGAACGTTGATGATCATTCGAACGTAGTACTCAAGTCTCCAGGGCCTTAGCTCTTGCCTACAACACAAATTATAATAGTTGGCCTGATTTTCCATGACCGTTCGAACGGTATTTAACGTTCGAACGTTGCTTCCTTATTCCAATCTTTCATAATTTGTTCCTTAATATGTTGTGATTTCCTTTAAAGGTACTTTATGGAGCCTTTGAACCTTTGTTCACTTTAAGACATGAAACATCATCACTTAAACTCCACCAAAGCACAATTAGTCCAAAATGGGGCATAAGAATATGCTATATTTGAGTATTAATCACACCCCAACCTAGATATTGCTAGTCCCTAGTAATACAACAATTAATTAAGTGTAAATCTATTTCTAACACCTTTTTTGTAGGTTATCCGGTTGCATTTAGCTTATGTAACAAGTCGTTAAACCTCTAGATTTACCCTAAAGGACGAGTGTTGTCTCGTGAGGGTTTTCAGTGAAGCTACCCACAAACTTCGGTCGAGCAAAAGTAAATGTGAGATTGCTGATTAAAGTAAACAATCATCATTGTCATTGAGATACCCATCCCTTAATTTTGACTTTAAATTTCGCATGCTCTTCACCATTGGTACCATCTGTATGCAAAAATTAGCATCTGACACATTAGCATTTGAAATTTTCTTCGTAGTAGGATGATCGTTCTAGAACAAGAATTGGTTTATAACAAATATTCCACTCTAATCACCCTTCATGGATAGTTTTGACTTCCCAAATCTCTCATAGGGATGCTCTCAGCAAAAGATTCACTCTGACTATAGTGACTTGTTTCTCACGGAGCATGTAATTAGAAGATGGCCAATCAGAAATTGCATGCATAATTTAGTAAAGGAGTGAAACTTTTTAGCAAATACACTAATCATGTTCTTGGCATAACCTCATGGAAGAATATTGATGCAAATAACGAAATGCTGTATAACATACCCCAACTTGTGATTAACAACGTGCATATGCATCAGACTTTGAGATCAATTAAGGCTTTCATAGGTTGTAATGTGGCTAGAGGTCAGTGGTTAACAAAATGACGTCAATGGAGTTTTCAAAAAAAAAAAGGGTGCTATCTCTTTTATGCATTTTTAGTACACCTCTGGTTGGCTTTTTGACATTTCTTATGGGAGTGGGATTTCTTTCATGTGCATCTCGCATTTTTTACTTTCTTGGCAATTCACTATCGTTCTACCTCTTTTTCTTTTTTCGGTTGTTTTCACTGATTTTCTTTTCTTTTATGGAACAGTAGCCTCCAATATCTTTTTTAGTTTCCTTGTTTTTCTTGTATCATTCAAATTTATCCAAGGGTGTAAGAAAATTAGATAGAAAGGTAGGTCAAGTATTTTTTCTTGTGGCTTGGTCATCATATCGACTTTTTGGAAAAGAATTTATACTTTGAAGGCTCAATCATGGCTAACAAAGGTCATACTTTTGTGAAAGGATTGGCTGAGGCTCAAAATTTATCCAAAGATGGCCTAAGATCCTTTATCAAGTATGTGCATACGCATGTGTCGTCTTACCTATATGTATTGCAGGATATGTCAATAGATCACATTAGTTGTATCAATCAAAACAAAATTAATGAGATTACTCAAAGATGGGTGGTGAAAGAAAACATTTCTTGAGTAAATGTTGGTGTTCTCTCTGAAGCATCGCAAGGTTCAAAACTAACCATGGTATCCTTTGTAATCTCCACTGATCAGTCAGGTTTTGCAGGGAATGTCGGTTATCTACCGATTCCATTTTTGAGTTTGATCACCGTGTACTCTGAGAACAAAAAATACCCATGTTCATTTGATAATGTAAGCATAGAGGTCATATCAGTTAAAAGAGATTTGGTTTTTGGTCAAGATTGCCAAGTCGTGTGTCAAACAGATCATGCGATTAGTTACTTTAACCAGAAATCTCAACATCCACATGTGTTTTTTATCAACAAGAGTTACTAAAGTGTTAATTTTACAAATGCTTTTAACCAGATAAAAATGATAAACTGAATCATTCCATTCGAAAAATATGATCATTCGATACATCAATCATTAACGATTCAATCTATCCAAAAAGAGTAACATGATAACATCATAGACACACAAAACTTAGAAATATCTATCAAAACACCCAAACAAACAAAACAAACAATCAACAGAACAGATAGCTAAGAATCTCCATCTCGGGCCTCTCCCACACTCCATTTTCAAGACAAATATTTGTCATCAAAGTGCCAAAGGGTAATGCACTTTTCTTCACATTACATCCTTTCTTCATTACATTTAGGATAAGAGAAGGGAGGTCAATGCTATGTCTTTTTCCTATAGCATAGAGAAGGCGAGCCATCTCTGGCAAAATCTCATTTTTTTCTTTTTAGAGGGGCTATGTTGGAAACCGTAATCAAGTTGAGCATTCTATACTTGTCGGTCAATTCCCATTGTTTCAGAAAATTTCTCCCACCCCATGAAAAGTTCACATCCTCGGTCAACTCTTTGCCTACCCTATCCAACTCAACATTTTTCTTTGGGGGGTATTTGGGGTTTTCCACTCGAGGTAGTTCTGGTCTAATCTCCTTGAGATACTCCTCATCCACATTGATGTGGTTTCCCCGTACATATGTCTGTATAGTGCCATTGATGATTTTGGCGTTGGAGTAAAACTCCTGCACCAAAACAACAATAGCCCTCCCCCCATTCTTCAAATGCCACCCCCATTCTCTTTTCTCTATCTCTTCCAGCAAACCAAACTCAGCAAAATCAGAGACTACAATGTCTCTCTCACATACCACAACTTGATTTCTAAAGAAATTTTCATACCTCTCTGCTTTCAGAGCGTTTGGAAACCTGGTACGATCGTACCTCTTTCTCTTCTCCTTGTCTTGTCCTTCTCGGATTACCTCCTCAACCCAGTCGGGCTCTTGGTTCACTGGTGGTTGGCGCTTAGCACGTATCTTAATCCGAGGCATGGCGTTTGAAAGGTGGGGACTTTGAGGGAGGACTGAAAGGCTTCTGAAACTTAAGGTTCTTGGTGTGGGATTTAAGGTTTTGATGTGGGGAAGAGTTATGGAGGGTCAATTTTAGATTTTCTTGGGGTCTGAGGGTGGATTGAGGTTTGTGAAGTGAAGGACGGCTCTAGGGTTTTAAGAGTTTCAGAGTGAATTGGGGCTTTCTGAAATGAAAAAGACGATCAGGTTTTTATAGTTCACGCCGTACCGTTCGAACGATGGAAACGTTTGAACGTGAGATGAAGAATTTAAAATGTCGTTCGAACGGTTAAGGGACTTTCGAACGGTGCTAGCTCCTAGTACTTTGTGTTTTCAACAGTATTTTCAGCAGAGAGTTCATCAGAGGCTAAGTACTGTGAGTAAAAACCGTTCGAACAGAACTAACGTTCACACGGTGGATCAAAAATAAAATTTTCTCTGTTATACTATACACAATCAGAAAAGGTTAATCACACAAGTTCAAAAAAAATAAAAATTTATGGCGTCTCAAGATAAGTCTCCACCCACGCTTGAGGTTGGTATTTTGAAACATTCCTTACTTGGCCCATATTTTCATTGTAGCAATTAAAAAAAATAGAAAAATATGTACAAAAATAAAAAAGAATTGCATGCTATTTACCAAAATTCGGACCATTGGCTTTCATTCCTCAAAACACAATTTTTCCACAGTTTGTCAGAGAGCAATCTTAGTCCGAGTCATCCTCTGTGTAGCTTGAACTACTAGTGACTCTTCCAATATCTTGTCGCACAAACTGGTTAAGCATAGCACCGGAATAGGATGGCATGTCAAGATAATCCTTACTTTGCCCATTCCTAGTCTAATCGATCGAGTGCGTGACCAAAAATCGGTTCAAAGCACTGATTGTATCTTTTATCATGAAATACCCGGCCACACTGTTTACAGACACTAAGTCTCTTGGCACAACAGTGTTTAGCAAAAGTGCTTCTGCCATAGAGAGGTTTTGCTTGCTATTCTCGGATCTCATTTTTCCTTACCACTCTTGCTTTTCTCATGATCACATTATGCACATCTGATGGAAAAGTGTGCAGAGCTCCTAGACTAAACCAAAAAAGTTTAACATCTATGATTCCTAAGCTTGAAGACTCATTATCTGGTTCTTTAATGTCCGCTAGTCACAAAGACAATTTAAATTGACCCTCAGACATATAATAATACAAGGTACATTATATGATCAGAACATCAAACAGCAGCATACATAACAACAAAAAAATTAAAATTTACGGTACCGATAAGATTATAAAAACAGAATACGAACAAAATGCAAAATACGAAGAAAATACCAACCAAAATACCAACTGTGAACTGCAGGTTTTCACACCCCCAAACTAATCTAAACATTGTCCCCAATGAATTGATTTTACCAATATAGATCTTTGAAATGAGGTTGAAAAGTAGAGACTTGTACTTCAGCTGATACCTACAAACCAAAATGGAACCATTAGTCCTCTTTGCGTAGATCTGAATCAAAGGTGGACTTGTAAATATTGTGCGTGAGTGCGAATAGCAGTAGGATACCCATGAAAAGATAGAATACAACAATGTAAATCTTGAGAACAAGGATTCGTTCTTCAGGGTACATGGTTTCGCTTGGGTATGGCCAGGTTTGCAGAAAAACTGAAAATAAAAATGAATAAGAAAGGAGAAGAAGAAGAACAGAAAGGAGAAAAGGAAGAATAAGGACGATGAATTGGACACAAAGTAGAGATTGGGAAATGAAATAGGCTGGTGTGGGGGGCAATAGAGACAGGTGGGGAAAAGATAGGAAATAGGAGTGGGGGTGTCATGATGAGATCTCCTCGGGTCGGGTTATTACCTGATCCAACCCTTTTTAAATGTTGGCAGGCCCAATTCTCGGAGGAATATTTTGGTTCCATTAAAATAATGGTTTCCACTTTTTTTTTTTGTAACACAATCCTCCAAAAATGGTTTCCTTCTCTGACCAATAATAGTAAAGATATTACAATTGGATGGGTTTTCCACTTCTACTGCTCCATGTTCAAATTTATTTTTGGCAATGTATGACCCAGTCCCCCTTGATTTTAATTTTTCAAGAAAAAGACGGAATCTTGATTTAAAAAACATAAATTTCTGAAAGTTTCAAAAGACTTTCAAACAATATTTTTATCATTAAATTTTTTTATCCTGGCTTTGGCAATTTTAGCATTCTCATTTGCTCCACTTTTTTATTTCACTTTCATAGGTAGGTGACAAGGTTTTCCATAGGATATGTGCTGTAATTCAAACTTTGGCGGCTTATCACTTGATGAGAGCGGCTTTGTGCCTTTTGCTGAATGTTCCTTGAATTTGGGTGCCCATGTCTCAACAGCATGAGTGGGGCATCTTTGTGGATTTGAGTCATCATTTTCTGACTCAGAGGTGCCTAGTGTAGGCCGACATGTTTCAGCAAAGGGTTCTCCAAGGGTCTCTTCCACATGTTCATGAATTAATGACTCAATGAAATGCATTTCTTTCACTTTTTTGTCCTCACCTGATTGCTTAGCAATATTAAAAATGTTCAGCTCAAGAGTCTTATTTCCAAAGGTCAATTTCATCACTCCATTCCTGCAATTGATTAGTGCATTAGAAGTTGCTAAGAAGGGTCGACCAAGAATAATGGGAACTTGGCTTTCTAGATCTATTGCTAGCTGAGTGTCTAGAACGATGAAATGAACAGGGAAGACAAAGTTATCCACTTGGACAAGTGCATCCTCAACAATGCCCTAAGTGATTCTGATAGATCTATCTGCCAACTAGACTGTGGCACAAGTGGGTTTTAGTTCACCTAGACCCAACTGTTGGTAGACGAAATAAGGTAGCAGAATCACACTAGCTCCAAGGTCTAACAGTGCTTGTTCTATCTTGAAATCTCCAATGACACATGAGACAGTTAGACATCTAGGGTCCTTGTATTTTGAAGGGGTTTTGCATTGTAGCAAGGCACTGGCTTGTTCTGTTAGAAAGACTATTTTTTGAACATTCTGGTTTCTCTTGACTGTGCGCAAGTCTTTTAAAAACTTGGCATAAGATGGTACTTGTTGGATTGCATCCAGAAGTGGAAATTTTTTTTTTACTTGTTTGAAAAGCTCGTAAATTTTAAGCTGATGGTTCATTTTTTGGGTAGCCTTGAGTCTATGTGGAAAAGGAGCGAAAATTGGACATGAAGATTCTCTTTCCCTAGAAGGTTCTGGCTCTTGTTTACTCACAAGCTCAGGCCCTTTTTCAATCACAAGTTTGGGCTCAATCAATGGGTTAACTGTGATGACATCAGATTTTGATTTTGGAAATAGCTTATCTCTGACTGTTTTGTCAATTACCTTTCCACTTCTCAATGTAGTGACAACTTGAGCTTGATCTTGTAGAGGTTTTGGTTGGACAGGAAACTTGCCCTTTTCTTGTGTGCTCATGGGCTGGGTCAACCTTTGAATGTGGCTTTTAAGATCTTCAAAGGAGTGGGTGGTTTGTGCTTTGAAATCAGTGAACGATTGAGTGAAATGTGCATTGAAATTCATTTGGGTTTGCATGAACTGGTTCATTGTATCTTCAAGGTTCCTTTTGTGTGGTGGTTGGTATGGTTGATATGCAAGAGCCCCTTGAGATGGTGGTTGTGAGTTTTGTGGTTGATTCATGGGAATTGGTTGTGTGTTCCTCCTACTGAAGCTCGGGTGGTTTCTCCATCCTGGGTTGTATGTTTCAGAGTACGGGTTGGAGTAAGGCTTGTTGAAATTGGAGATTCCATTTGTTTGTTCCAACAAGACTTCTTTGAACGCAGGGATGGTAGGACAGTCCCTAGTAGGATTTCCTGTCAATGCACAGATTCTACACACTTGTTCTGTGGAAGGTCCATTATCAATTTGATGAACTTTTTTCATCTCTAAAGCTTCAAGCTTTCGAGACAAAGTGGACATTTTTGCTCTCAGGTCATCATCTTCTCTTAAGAAATATTTTCCCCCTTGGGAATTGGATGGTCTAGACTCGACAGTGGTAGGAGCGGTTGAGTCCTACATCTGAGAACTATCAGATATTGTGTCAAAGAAATTGAACGCCTCCTCCGAACTTTTACCCATAAACTCTCCTTGCGCCATCATTTCAACAAACTGACGAAGTCTAGTTGGCAAGGAGTCATACAAAAATCCTACCAAAGTCCAATTTTCAAAAGAGTGGTGGGGGCAGTCTTGGAGCATATCTTTGAATCTCTCCCAACTTTGATAAAAAGTTTCTCCTTCTTTTACCAAAAAAATTCTTGATTTGTCTTTAGAGTGTATTAGTCCGGTGTAAGGGAAAAAACTTTCTAAAAAATTTGTTTTGGAAGGTCTGCCAATTGGGCATGGAAAAAGCTTTTAAAGAATTTAGCCATTCTTTAGCTTTATCCCTTACAGAGAAAGAGAAAAGTTTCATTTTTGCCTGTTCAGAATTATCTTGAAATATTCCACACACTTCTTCGAAATCCTTCATATGTAGGTATAGATTTTCTGTTTCCAACCCATGAAAAACAGGTAATAGCTGTGTTGTCCCCGACTTTGCAGTAAAGGGGAGAGCATGTGAAGGAAATACAAAACACGAGGGTACACTGTTTCTTGTAGGATTCAAGTAATCCCGCAAAGTTCGAACATCAGGCACTTCTTCATTCCTCGGAGGAACGCCTCCATTTCTTTCATTGTTTGCCATTATACTCTCACAAGAGTCTGCTATTGATCTAGGTGAATTTGGTTCAGATTGGTTCACAGATCCAAAAGATTCTGCCAGCAAATTTTTGTAATGAGGAGCGTTCTCAGACATAAAAAAAAAGAAAAAATAAAACAAAGTTATTCACAATTATTTACAGAAAATGTCTTCTTACCTGTTTCCTTAAAAACAATTTTTTAATAAGTTCCCCAGCAACGGCGCCAACAACTTGACTTGATCCGAAATGTGTACACCCAAGTGCAGACGGTCAAGTTGTAGTAAAAATATGATTTAAGTCCGGAGTCAAATCCATAGGGAACTTGTTGTGTTGGTGTTTTAAAGTAATCAGTAAAGGAGACCAATTGATTGTAACCTTGAGATTTTAGGATTGTGAGATGTTGTGATTTCCTGAACAGAATATTAAATTCTCTTTAAGAAAGTTTACAAGATAAATGGAAATAAAGTGACTCTTTAGTTCAAGGATCGGGACATGTATTTAATTATCCGGTCCATTATAATTATGCTTGATAACTCAACTAACTCCCATGTCAACAGCGAGTTAATCGAAAGATAAAGATGGTCTGTTAAAGTCATGGTTCAGATGTCTTACTAGAAGTTTACAAGAATTGTTTGTACCGAGAGTTATCGGGCCCACAAACAAGCAAGTATCTATTCATGACATCCAACCATTGCTTTAATATTCCATCCTTTTGAATGAAGCATGATAAGGGGGATGATTAAAGGGTAGTCATGAAGATCTAGCCGGGGTACTTGCCTTGAAACAAGGAGTCTTTCCATGCAAGAGTCATCCGTGTCATAGAAAGACTATCGATTATACAAAGTACATTAGCTTTTCTAGATGCAATCAATCATCCAATAAACAAGGGGATATGAACGTTAGGCATTAGAACAAAATATAATATAACCTCCGGGTAATCAATACATGCCCTTCACCTCTTACTAAAGAGTGAATGAGAAATTACTCACTCTTCATAGCTTTGGTAAAGCTAGAAAAGTGAGTGATGCTCATCCCTCCAAGCAGAGGACTTCGCAAAGTAAAAGTACAAGTAGCGAGGAGCTAATCTTCAACAAAGAATGAGTGAATCACGTTCCACCCTTTACGACTTTGGTAAATCTTTAGAAAAGTGGAAAAGTTTCACTCTTCTAAGCAAGAAGGTAGCTCATATAACGAAAGTGCAAGACATAATTAAAAGCATGTATGTAAGAGCATAAATGTAAAGACTTGAAGTAAAATAAAGACATAAATGTAAAGAATAAATGTAAATCAAGAACATAAATGTAAAGACTTAAAGTAATAAAGGAATTACAACTCTTAAGCAAATGTAAATATAGACATTAATGGAAAGAAAAGGGATGGGAATTTAAACTTCCCCACTCTCTAGCAAAGAGACAATACTAAGACAATTAGAAGAACTACAAATGAGAAGTGTTGACTACTAAGTGTGGTGTGCCAAGTCCTCCTTTCTTTTGATCTACAAACTAAGGGTATATATAGGCAAGGAGAAGGCAGGGGAGGGGGTAAAAGAATAGAGCTGGGTGTAAAATCAAAGTGAAAAGCCAACCACTCTATAGGCAGTCTGTCAATACCGTTCGAACGGTAAATAGCGTTCGAACGGTTTCTCTGTCTTTGCTCGCTACCGTTCAAACGTCAGATGGAATCAGTGCCTGCTAGTTATTTCAAAAGACACGTGGTTCTTGGTAGAAAATCTTCCTCTAAGTCTTTGTGCAAATCTCCCTTCAGGTCCTTGTAGAATCTAGATTGGTCTTTCCAATAATTTCAAGGGCGTTCGAACAGTGTATGTCGTTCGAACGTGGCACTCAAGTGCCTGGGCCTTCTGACTCCAAGTCTGCAACACGCTATGTCTTCAGTCAGTCTGATTTTGTCATTGCTCATGTGGACGTTCGAACGTTGATGATCGTTCGAACATAATACTCAAGTCTCCAGGGTCTTGGGTCTTGCCTACAACACAGATTATAATAGCTGGCCTAGTTTTTCATGACCGTTCAAACGGTATTTAACATTCGAACGTTGCTTCCTTATTCCAAGCTTCCACAATTTGTTCCTTAATATATTGTGATTGCCTTCAAAGGTAATTTTTGCAGCCTTTGAACCCTTGTTCACTTTAAGACCTGAAACATCATCACTTAAACTCCACCAAAGCACAATTAGTCCAAAACGGGGTATAAGAATATGCTATATTTGAGTATTAATCATGCTACTCATTCATTCATACGCACTACAAATGCTCTCATTTTGAGATTGGAATTTGAAAATTTAGAACATGCCTTGAGTATTGACATGCTAAGGGAAAACGGTTGGAAAGTAGAAGGGTGTATAGAGATTATGTGCTTCGAATTGGGGAGCAGGAGTTAATAGTAGATTTGATTGCGTTAGACATGAAGGTGTATGACTTATTATTTCAGATGAATTTGTTCAATTTTCGTGCGATAATGGATTGTTTTTTTAAACGGATTTCAATTATCGGGAGGGGTAGTTTTCAGTTTCTTGAATGATCAAAATTCTTCCCATTCATTTCCTACTACGGGTAGTGGATTCTTGAAAGCTAAGGTGGAGAGCCATTTGAGTTTCTTAGCTAGTTTGATGGGAGATGATCGGGATAGATCCCAACCGGATGTGGTATTGATAATGTCGAATTTTGTAGATGCCTTTCTAGATGAACTACCCGAGTTACCCCCACAGAGAGAGATTGAGTTTACGATTGATCTCTTTTCAGAAACCAAACCCATATCTATTTCTCCCTATAGAATGACACCTTTGGAGTTAAAGGAGCTAAGGAAGCAGTTAGACCATTTATTAGCTATTGATTTTATTCGTTTAAGCAATTCACCTTGGGGACCCCCAATCCTGTTTGTGAAGAAGCATGACAAAACACTTTGATTATGCACAGATTATCGAAGGTTGAATTGGGTGACAGTGAAGAATAGATATTCATTGCCACGAATTGATGATTTAATCGATCAATTGAGGGGTTCTAAGTATTACTCCAAGATTGATCTTCGCATAGGGTATCATTAACTGCGGATCAAGGAAGAGGATATTCGTAAGATAACTTTTTGTACCCGATATAATCATTTCGAATATAAGGTAATGCCATTTGGACTGACTAATGCTCCTGCAGCCTTTATGGATTTGATGCACCGAGTATTCCGATCGTATCTAGATCAGTTTGTTATTGTGTTTATTGATGACATATTGATTTATTCATGGACACAAGGGGAACATGAATGCCATCTCTTAATTGTGCTACAAATATTGAGAGAGCATAAGTTGCATGTTAGGAGGAGTAAATGTGAGTTCTGGATGAAGGAAGTGAGATTCCTTGACCATGTTGTGTCAGAACATAGTGTAGTTGTGGATCCTGCAAAGATTGAAGTCGTGATGAAATGGGAACCACCAAAGAATGTGACCGAAGTACGTGGTTTCTTAGGATTAGCATGTTACTACTGGAGGTTTATGGAAAGGTTCTCAAAGCTTGCAATGCCGATGACTCGCCTTACAATGAAGGGGGAAAGATTCTTATGGACTCAAGCGTGTGAACAAGCCTTTCGCACCTTGAAGGAGAGGTTGACAAAAGTTTCTGTCCTCATTATTTCGAGCAGTAGGGAAGGCTACGATGTTTACACTGATGCTTTGTTATGAGGCTTGGGATATGTGCTAAAGCAGGGAGGCAATGTATATGCTTATGGATGAAGACAACTAAAGGTTCATGAGCAGAACTATCCCACTCACGACTTAGAGCTTGCCGCGGTAGTTTTTGCTCTTAAGTTATGGAGGTGTTACCTTTATGGATAAAAGTTTCAAATGTTTTCTGATCATAAGAGTCTCAAGTATATATTTACACAGAAAGACTTGAATCTTCATTAAAGAAGGTGGATTGAATACCTAGAGGACTATGATTTCACACTCAACTACCATCTGGGGAAGGCGAATGTAGTAGCAGATGCACAGAGCAGGAAGTCTCCGGGTGAAATCAACTTTCTTACTATTAAAAGGCGAAAGATGATTGATGCTTTGGAGAAATTTGATCTATTGGTGGATAGGCAAGAGGATCGACCATACTTATTTCATTTTGTAGCTCATTTAATTCTCCGACAAAGGATTGTGGAGTTGCAACGATTAGATACCGAGTTAGGAGCTTTCCGAGATAGATTGGAGAGGAATGAGGTTGTCGAGAATTGGTCCGTACATGATGACAAGTTAAAGTTTCGTGGACGACTATGTGTACCAAATAATGACCAAGTAAAGGATTAAGTGTTGGGAGAGAGTCACTGTTCAAAATTCTCCGTACATCTAGGTAGTACTAAGACGTATAGGGACATGAAGTGTCAATATTGATGGAAAGGGATGAAGCATGACATGGTGAAGTACATTATAAAGTGTGTGGTGTGTCAGCAGGTGAAGATTGAGCTTAAAAAACCCGAAGGATTACTATAGTCCTTACATATCCCAGAATGGAAGTGGGATCACATCACCAGGGATTTTGTGTCTGGCTTTCCATGAACTTCATGAGGGCATAATGTCGTATGGTTCATTGTTGATAGGCTCACCAAGTCTACTCATTTCTTGAGTGTGAAGACCACTGAAACTTTAGAGACCTTGAACAAGATTTATATTTGAAAGATTGTTAGATTGCATGGAGTTCCACTCTCTAGTATGCCGGATCGTGATCCTCGTTTTGTGGTACAATTTTGACAAAGTTTACAACAAGCTATGGGACAGAGTTACACTTCAGCATCACCTTTCATCCCCAAACGGATGGCAAATCTGAGAGGGTGATACAAATTTTGGAAGACATGTTACGAGCTTGCGTGTTAGACTTCAAGGGAAGTTGGAGTGACCATTTACCGTTGGTGGAATTTGTGTAGAGCAATAGTTTTCAATCTAGCATTGGCATGGCACTGTCTTGTAGGTTGGAAGCTAGAGAAAGTAGTCTGTTTGGGCCAAAAAAATTTTGAGAGACTATGGAGAAAATTTAACTTATCCGGGAGAGACTACACACGACTCAAAGTAGACAGATAAGCTATCCGGATAATAGACAAAGGCTATTAGAAATCCAAGAGGGGGACTATTTTTTCTTCAAAGTGTCGCCCAAAAAGGGGGTGTTTAGATTTGGGAAGAAAGAAAAATTAGTTCCAAGGTACACCAGACCATTTGAAGTGATCAAAGCGGTGGGCAAAGTGGCGTATCAACTTCAGTTACAAGCTCAGTTGTCAGGGGTGCACGATGTGTTTCACGGACTTAGTTTCCTCTCTTTTATGGTTGTTGTGACGGACTTGAATTGCCTTCGACAGATGCCATAGAGTGCTAGAGGTTAGTCTATCCCAGTGGGGGTGAGATGGTTTCCTAACACTTGTAGTGGATAGTTCTTTGTGAGAGCAACCACTATTATTCGCGTACGTTTGAGGCTGAGGGATGGTATAACTTTCCTGGGAAGGATTCGTTAATGCCGTGGGAGACGGTATACGCCCTTCCTAAAGTGTTTGAGATTGTATGGTTGTGGTGGGTTAACGAGGTAGAATAGTTGGGTAGATTCCTGAGAAACAATCAACATACATGACAAAGGGGATAGATCAACATACATGAGATTATTGTTTACTGTTTAATGTCGGAATGGTTACTATTTGAAAATTGGTTTCACTCTTTCATTTAATTGATGTTCTTTCTTAAACTTGAGATCTTATAAATTGTCACTGTTTTCTTTTAAAGGCTACATATGCTATTTGTGAAAAGAGACCGACTTGTTTTATATGTTTCTAAACCTTGTTCGAGTTTTGGAGAATTTCCTACAGAGCTTAGCACTCACCCCTACAAACAATATATTTTTCAGATTTTGTGTTAGATGAGGAGCTCGTATTCAACGAGCAGGTGCATTGGGAAGTTCCGCTAGACGGATACGTGGATCCCGAGGTGGATGCCTGGGGCTGTACTATCCTCGGTGCTAGGCCAGGAAATTCATTTTAAAATCATATGAAGTCTAGTATTTGGTTATTCCGCTGCAAGATTAAATTTGATTCTTTGGAGATGTAATAGTCATGGTTTGGCATATTCTTTTGGATGATGTAGTAAATATTATGGATGATGAATGCAATTTTCTTGTTTGATGAATTTTATTAGTTGCCCTCATGATGTAAATGGTATTTAGATAGTAATGTCATCCAAGGTGGATTTTGGGGTGTTACATTCACAATCTTCACATACGTGATTAACAACATTTCTAACATAAAACTTGTTACATAAAAGTTCTATTACATTCATTCACATAAATTTATTTGTCAAAACTAAGTTTTCATAAATGTTTTACAAAAACTCAAAGCAAAGCCACATCTTGGCTTTTCTTTACCCATAATGGTCCGGATGTGAGCCGTCTGCAGTCAAGTACCCCGTACCTAAAATATTATCCCGTATAGGGTAAGCCACGCTCAATAAAGTGTCCCCTAAAGGGTGAGCTTCATCTTGGTTTAAGTTCAATTTGATTTTATTTGAAGTTTTGTTCAATTGTAAGGAAATTTAATAATTTTTTTTTGGGGACCATTGTGAGGTCATCCTCCACCAAGCCGTCTCGAACAACGTGAAAAATTCTACTATATCAGAATTCGATAAAATTAGCCTAGGTGACTAGATTTTGCGATACGAATCCAATGAAGAAGTCCGTTGTGTCATACAAACTCTAGAGAACACATATTTTAATTTTGCATTATAGTGACAAAATGACAATTTTGCCCTTTTTCAGAAAAATTCAAATTTTCTGGGGTTTTACATCCGATGTGGTCAATGTTGTATATTGGACCTCGAATGGGTCATATGATTGTATGAATGCACATGTTGTGTTTTGGGTAGAGATCCCCGTACAAAGGAGACTCTGCCCGAATTTTGTTAAATTATGGATCCTGATAAGTAGGTCATAATAGTGTGATATCGAGTTATACGGTATCCACGGGTATTCTGTAGGTTGATGGGTGATCAATGGGGTGACAAAGGGCCCCCAATTTTTGGAGTGTAACACAACATCATGATAATAGCTTTGGACAGGTTAGAGTTGAGGATGATCCATTAGAAGTGAAGCCAGAGGCCTTAGCGAAGAAATTCTAAAAAGATAAGTTCTACTAGTAGCAAACCTACTGGTAGGAGTGTGCAAAAATGAAGAATCTACCAATAGGCAAGAAGATTTTATGTAATCTACCATAAGGTAAAGATGATTCTATTGGTAGCAAAGCTCTCTAGAATGTGTTCTCTTGGTAGGTGATATTGGGTTTTACTGTTAGAGAGGCTCTCTATAGTTTGACAGAATAAAGTTCCACTAGTAGGTAATACTTGTTGTATCAATAGGTTGTGCAAATGTGAATGTTCTATTGATGTTCAACTGGTAGGTCGACAATAGATTTGACGAGAAACTCTAATCAAAGACTGATTTTGCCATATCTTTTGGGGATTTTCTACCAATAAGAAGAGGAAACATTTTTGGGAAAGATTATCATCAAAGAGATTGTTGAAATCTGGAGATCATCCTTCCACACACCATAAATAGAAGGATTTGGAGGAGGAATTAATAATCGCTTAATCGCCTCTCTTGCTTATTCTTTGCAACTCTACTTAGTTTCTCTAACAGCTATCTCTCAATTTATTTCTTTACCTTTAGTTTCAGAATTATTGTTTTCAATTCCAAGCCAATTTCATTTGGTGTAATCCACTTCAATTCAGTTCTTCAATACAAGGTGATTTTATATTCAAGTTTATAGTTTGTTTAAAGTTGATCTTTATTTCTTGAATTCAATTAATTTTTCTTCAATACTTTGCTTTAATTTAATAGTCTTGAGTGAGTAGTTTCTTTTCTGGATAATTGAGGAGGGATTCCCAACTTATGAACTAGAGTTTATACTCTAAACTAGGGTCTTTATGATATATGTGATTTGATGATTGAATCATTTCTTTTTTAGAATCCAAATTGATTGACCATATCCTTTATTATTTGTAGACAATTGGATTTGATATAAATGATTATTGGAGTCCCTACAATCAATTGAATACAAATTCTTCCATCAATTTATTTCTCAGCAAAACCACCATTTTTGCTAATTTAGATTTTTACTGAATATCATCCGTTCGAGGGAGTTTGATTACAAACGTGAATGAGTTATAGATTTAGAGTGTAGATTTATGTTCATAGGTGGGATGAAATCCAAAGATAACCTGGTTCTTTGTCTTATTGAATTTTACCATTAATTTAGTCAGTTATCAACAATTCTCAACTTTAAAGAACTTTTTATTTTCTTTAATCATCCATGGTTACCAATGATTTCTCTGAGGAGACAACTTTGAAATTCCATACCAAGTTACTATATGAGAATTTCTCTTACGCTTGGGAGCTTCATGAAAATACACCAAATTTTTAGGGCAAGTATCGTTCGTGTCATTACCAGGTACTTCAAGCATTAATTAAAGGTGAATTAGAGGTACACATGTAGGTCTTGTGATTTTCATCATGAGCCAAGGTGCGTGTCTCTGTTGTATTTACTTTTTTTCTTTCTATTGCTTTCTTATTTTTAGAGATTTTTTTTTCAGTTTTGCATGTGGAGAAGGGACCACAACAATAGACTTGTTAGACTTCTCCAATGACTTTTATTAGATATGGATGATGGGAACATAATGCTAACCTTGCTCATCAGGAAAATAATAACCCAAATAATGCACTTAGCTTGGGAAACACTCGAAATAATCTTTTAAAAGTTCTACCTTGTTGAATTATGAAACTTGAATATTGTGTTGACTGTAGTAGAGTACAAGTTTATGCTCACTGATCTGTGTCCAGATGAACCCAGTGAGGGATCAAGTGAACAGGAAGTCTATGCTCACCACAGGTGGAAAAAAGGATGATAAGATATCTCGATGTTACATTTCAGCATCTATGTCAAGTGGGCTGCAAAATAAGCATAAACTTATGTCTATTGCCTATGACATGATTATGAACCTCAAAGAAATGTTTGGCGATCAAATTCATGCTGCTAGGCAAGTTACGATGAAAGATTTGATGAACAAAAGTATGCCTAAAGGGGCACCAGTGAGGGATTATGTTCTTAAGATAATGAGTCTTTTGAATGAAGTGGAGATCCTAGAAGGTTAGATTGATGGGGAAACCCAGGTTGATATCATACTCCAATCTCTATCTGAATCTTTTAACCAGTTTCGCCTAAATTACAATTTGATTAAGCGTTCTTATTCTCAAGCAAAAATCCTTAAGGAACTCCAGGCAGCTGAAGGTCTCTTCCAGTAGAAACCTCATGTTTATGTAATTGAGAATTGTTTTACTTCTAAGCTGAAACACAAGAGAAACAAAAAAAGGCTCATAAAAAAGTTATTGGCCGTCAGGGAGCATTGAAAAAGCCTAAGGGCAAGTGTTTTCATTGCAAGCTTTTAGGATACTGGAAGAAGCAATGTTTTGTCTTCCTTATTAAAGTAAAGATACGTGAGCCACTTATCATCCTCATTGTTGAATCATGTTTAGTGGTGTTATTTACTGGTATCTAGTGTGTAGATACAGAGCCACTTATCATGTCTGCAAATTCTTATAGGGGTTCTAGGAAACTAGACAACATCAGTAGTAGGACAGATTTACAATTATGTTTTAGTAGAGAGAGGATTTTAATTTTGAAATATTGTATTTAAGCACCTGATATTAAAAGAAACTTAGTTTTGATTTCTAAATTGGTTAAAAATGGATATAATGTTTATTTTAGTAACTCTGTGGTTATTAAGTATAATGGTCATTTTATCTATTCTGGTTCATTAGTAGAAGATTTTTATATTATTAATCCTATCTCACCCACACAAAAATTGATTGAATTGAATAACACTAGTGTCTCATCATGTAAGAGAAAAGAACCTTCTAAAATGAAGCAAACGTATCTTTGGGATTTAAGCCTGAGTTATATTAACTTAAGGAGGATTCAAAAACTGGTCACAAATGGACTATTGCGTTCATTGGAAGTGGAGACACTTCCGGTCTATAAATCTTTCTTGGAAGGTAAAATGACCAAGATGACTTTTATGACGACGGGCTATAGAATAAAATATTCGTTGGCATTGGTTCATTATGATTTGTGTGCTCCTATGACTATCCAAGCTAAATGAGGCCTTGAATATTTCATCACTTTCATTGATGATTATTCAAGGTATGGGGACATTTATTTGTTGCGCCGTAAGTTTAAAAGCTTCAAAAATTCAAGAGTTTAAGGCTGAAATGGAGAAACGTCAAGACAAGTGTATCAACACATTGCGATATGATCGTGGTGGCGATTACCTCTTAAGAGAGTTTAGGGACTACATCTCAGAGGTAGGGATTACATCCAAATTGTCTTCTCCTAACACACCATAATAAAATGGTGTGGCAGAAAGAAGGAATATGACTCTTATGGATATGGTGAGATCTATGACGAGTTACTCAATTTTACTTAATTTTCCTGCAACATATTCGAATTTAGGGGAGTCTAGCACATATGTTGAAAGGGAATGTAGATAAGCCAGAATTGTGAACAGAAGTCTATTTTTTTTATCGGATATCCAAAAGGAATAAAATGTGGTCTTTTTTGTAGTTCTAAGGATCAAAAGGTCATTGTTTGCACCAATACTCAATTCTTAGAAGAAGACTACATGATGGATTACCAGCCTAAGAGTAGAATTGTTCTCGAGGATTTGAAAGGAGATAGATGAAAGAATACCTCTTCAATATCAACTGTACAAGAGCATCACATGAAAGAGTAGACGATATCCCATTGCCTTGTAGTAGTGGGAGCAATATCTATACTTGTGTAGAATCTACACAACATGTCACTAATAATATACAAATGTAGATAGTGCCTTGTCATAGTGGGAAGGTTATTCGACAACTCAAATTGTATATGTTATTGGGAGAATTTTTTTGAAAAGATCCTTGAGGAACAAAATGTTGATCCCTGAACCTGCAACAAAACACTCTAAGATAAAGATGTAGAACTATGACAAATGGCTATGACGTTTGAGATGGAGTCCATGTACTCCAATCAGGAATGAGAACTTGTAAAATCACCTGATGGGATAAAACCCATTGGATATGAGTGGCTCTATAAAAGGAAAAGAGAATCAAGCTTGTTGTGAAAGAGTTTACTCAAAAAGAGGGAATCGATTATGAGGAAACTTTTTCATCAGTAGCTATGCCAAAGTCGATTTGGATTCTCTTATCCATTACGGCTCATCTCGATTACTAGATTTGGCAAATGGACATCAAGAGAACATTTCTAAATGAGAATCTTGATGAGTTCATCAATATGGTGCAACTAGACGAATTCATATCAAAAGGCCATGAACATCTAGTGTGAAAGCTTAAGAGGTCCATTTATTGACTTAAACATGCATTTAGATCTTGGAACATTCGTTTTGACCAGACTATAAAATCTTATGGTTTTGGATCAATGCCCATATGAATCTTGTGTGTATAAAAAGCGTGATGGAAATGTGGTGGTGTTTCAAGTACTTTACATGGATAATATCTTGCTCATAAAAAATGATGTGGGGGTATTATCTTTTGTTAGGGTGTGGTTGTCCAATTAGTTTGATATGAAGGATTGAGGAAAAGCTAGCCATATCCTTGGGATCAAACTTATGCGAGGTCGTAAGGAGAGGATGTTAGGATTAGCTCAGGCTACCTATATCGATACCATTATAGCCCATTTTAGCATTCAAAATTCCAAGAAGGATTTCTTCCTTTCAGACATGGAGTTTCTCTGTCAAAGGAGCAGTGTCCTAGGAGCATTAATATAAACACCCACATATTTATATTCATATAGTAATATAATTGTTTATTAATTAATTTTCACATGATAGTACAGGTGATGAGATAGACATAAATCCTATAGAGTTGAAAAGTAGAAATAAATACGAGTAAGACAAATCATTGGTATGATGTAATATTTGGTAGGTGTTAAGGTTGATAATAGTTAAAATTTAGCTAAAATTTAGTTTCTACTTGTAAAGAATTGAAAACATTTTCAATTAAACTTGTAGGTATCAAGATTTATGTGAAAAACCTTGTTAAACAAGTATGGGATGGTTTTGGAAGAGTTAGGAATGGATTGAAAAATGAAAAAATGGGTGAGGTAGGCAAATCTGAGTTGTAACTACCGGTAGTTAATTTACCCGAACTACTGGTAGTCAGCAGGTAGTCGAGCCCAGTGTACCTGAACTACCCGTAGTCAACAGGTAGTTAATCGCCTAGTGTACCGAACGACCAGTAGTCAACAGGTAGTTGATTACCCAATGTACCCGAACTACCGGTAGTCAACAGGTAGTGGATTATTCAATGTACCCGACCTACTGGTAGTCGCTGTAAAAATTCAATTTTTTTAAGTTGCGAACAGCCGGTTCCTCTTCTACTATACATACAGAATGATGCCTCCTTAGCCTTCATTTCAACCATTCTAACCCAAGGAAACATTAGAGAGGAAGAGAGAAAAAGAAAAGCAAGAGATTCAAGGGTGATCCAAGTTGGAGAAGACCGAATCCTTCTCTCCTTCACTCAAATCTAACAACACAAGTAGGAGATTTCTTCTCTTTCTCTTACATTAAAGTTAGGGCTTATGTATATAGGTATGTTTTACTCTAAATGTTATATATATGATATGAAATCATCTTCTCTTAGTCTTTTGGGCAAAGATTACATGTTTTTAACAAAGTTAGGGTTGAATACCTATAAAATCTCTTTTTGTATTTCAAAACCCTAGTTTTGGAGAGTCATGGAATTTCTTCTTAAAATTTTTCCTTTATTGTTGATGTTGGAACCATTGAACTTTGTGTGGAGTAATAAAATGACGTGGTTGTGATCTCTTGTATTTTTTATATTTCGTTATTGGAATTTTCACATGTTGAATTTGGAGATTTTTAAAATATACTTGCAGTTGAGAATATGTTGGTTTCCTTATTGTATGGTTGTTGTGACGGACATGAATTGCCATAGAGTGTTAGAGGTTAGTCCCCCCTAGTGCTGGTGAGATGGTTTTCTAACGCTTCTAGTGGATTGTCATTTGGTAATCCAACCACTATTTTTCATTGGAGTTCGAACTAGGGTTGGTATACCTTTCTTAGGGAGAGATTCGTCACTGCCATTGGGATGTTAGACGCCCTTTCCCGAAGTGATTGTGATTTGTTGGTTTTGAAGGGTGGATTAGGTATAATCGTTGGGTAGATTCCTGAGAAACAATCAGCGTACATAGCACGGGGATGAACCAATATAATTATATATATATATATATATATATATATATATATATATATATATGAGAACATGGATTGGATTCTGTCGGAGCCAGTGCATTGGTATGGGACAATGCAATGGTAGACACCCTTGTTAACCATTTGGAAATGGTTTCTTGTTGAAAAATGCATTTTATTGTTTCCATTTAATTATCACTGTTGTTTAAATGAGATATCTGTTTAAATGTCCAAATTTTATTTCAAAAGATATATAGTTATTCATGAATGAGACCGACCTGTTTTACATTTTTCTAAACCTTGTTTGAGTTTGGGAGGATTTTGCTACAAAGCTTCATGCTCACCCCCCCTACAGTTAAATATTTTTCAGATTTGGTGCTAGATGAGAATCTTGGAGTTAACGAGCAGGGGTATTGGGAGGCCCCACCCGAGGGGAATCTAGATCCTGAGGTGGAGATGTAGAGATATAGCTTCTTTTGTACTAGATTTGAGAATTTATTTGGAGACTATGTGAAGTCTAGTTTTCTTTTGTTATTTCTGCTATGTTACATTAGTTTATTTTTAAAATGTAAAGGTTTAGATGTGTCTATTCTTTTGGGATAATGTTGTAGACATTATATACATATATGATGAATAAAATTTATTTATTGATGGATTATTTTAGTGCTCTCATTATGTAAATGATTTTAGAATGTAATGTCGTCCAGGGTAGTTTTTGGGGCGTTACAGGTTTTGGTATCAAAGCCTAAGCTTTAGGTCTTACATGGGAGCTATAGGTTATGGATTACCACTAGAGCGGTAGGATTAGGTTGAATGAAATAGTGATTTAAATTGTGCACGCGTCTTACGCTTTAGATTTGAGTGAGGGTTACGACGTCTTGCGCATTAATAAACTAAATTATAAATTGATGTGTAGGATGGACGGCGGATGAGGACGTGGACGTGGGCGTGGGCGTGGTCGTTGAGGTCAAGCAAATCCACCACCACCTGTACCTCCCAATGCCATAAACGACATCTATCAATGCTTGAAGGAGCTAACCATTCTAGTACAACACCAGAATGGGAACAATAACCACAATGGTGGGACTCACCCACTAACCCAAGTACCAGGCAACGGAGAAGAGAATAGGAGGATGATAGTTCTCCGAGATTTTTGGAGACAACGCCCGTATAATTTCCAAGGGAGCTCTAATCCTTTGGATGCGGATAGATGGATCCGCTGAGTAAAGAAGATTTGTGACGGTATGGGAGTTTTCCAAAGACTTACGAGTTGGCTTAGCTTCCTGCTTCATCGAGGGGGAGGCCGACCATTAGTGGGACTTAGTGAAACGAAGGAGGAACATCGATATACTTACTTGGGAGGAGTTCGACCAAATCTTCCATGATAAGTACTTTCCAGAATCATTCAGAGACAGAATGAAGGCCGATTTTCTTGCTCTACCACATGGCGGTATGACTGTGGTTGAGTACGAGAGGAGGTTTGATGAGATGTCCCGCTATGCTACAGAGTTTATATCTAATAAGGCCGGCAGGGCCAAGCGCTTTGAGCTGGGCTTGAGGCCGGTCATCCAAGAGAAGTTGGTAGCTCTAAAGATCCGGGACTATTGGAATCTTGTCAACAGAGTTGCACTTGTGGAGAGGGATATCGAGGACAGCCAACGACGATAGTGCTTCGTGAGAGGAGGTCTGATCAGGACGGGCACTAGCATCAGTGGAGTGCAATGGACAACACCATATCGACGTCCAAACCTGGCAGTTGGACAGTGACCTCAGGCAATTCGAGGAGAGGGGCTATTCAGACTAGAACAAGCACTGACCCGCATCAATGCTTTTCATGTGGAGGGTTGGGGCACTTTAGTCGCAACTACCCATCGTTTCCACCTAGAGCCAAGCAATTGACATGACAAGTGGCCACAAACAAGCCACCTATACAAAAGCCAACACAGCAGAGACCTTAACAAGCTCACGCCCCTGGCGGCACCAATCAAGGAAGAGTGTTTGCTTTGACCCAACGGGAGGAAGATGTTTCCAATGCCGTAGTGGAAGGTATTGTACTTCTTTATAATTCTTAAGCCAAAATCTTATTTGACCTCGGTGCTACACATTCTTTCATACGCACTGCATATGCTTTCTATTTGGGATTGGGATTGGAGAAGCTAGAACATGCTCTGAGCATCGACATGCCCAAGAGTGAACGGTTGGATACTAGTAGGGTGTGTACTTTGAATTGGGGATCATGAACTGATCAAAGATTTGGTTGCATTAGATATGAAGGGCTACGACAATTTTTGGGATGAATCTGTTGACAAATTTTCATGCGGTGATGCATTATTTTCATAAGTGGATCTCATTCCAATTACCGAGAGGGGTAATTTTTACGTTCATGAATGATTGAAATTCTTCCCATCCATTTCCTACTATGGGTAGTAGATTCTTGAAAGCTAAGGTGGGGAGCTAGTTGAGTTTCTTAGCCAGCTTAATGGGCGATGATCGAGACAAATCCCATACAGACGTGGTCTTGATATTATCAAATTTTTTGGATGTCTTCCCAGACGAATTACCAGGGTTACCTCCACAAAGAGAAATTGAGTTCAAGATTTATCTCTATCCGGGAACCGATCCCATATTTATTGGTCCCTATCGAATGGCACGTTTGGAGTTAAAGGAGCAAAGGAAGCAGCTAGACCATCTGTTGGCTAATGGGTTTATCTGTTTGAGTACTTCACCTTGGGGAGCCCCTATCCTCTTTGTGAAGAAGCATGATGAATTGCTTCAGTTATACACAGACTAACGAAGGTTGAATCGGGTGATAGTGAAGAATAAGTATCCGTTGCCACAAATAGATGACTTATTTGATCAACTTAGGTATTCTAAGTATTACACTAAAATTAACCTTTGCACAAGGTACCATCCATTGCGGATTAGTGAGGAGGATATTCCTACTACTGCTTTCCATACCCGGCATGGTCATTTAGAGTATACGGTGATGCTATTCGGATTGACTAATGCACTCGCAACCTTCTTGGATTTGATGCACAGGATATTTCAGTCGTATCTAGATCAGTTTGTCATCGTGTTTATTGATGACATACTAATCTATTCACGGACACACGAGGAACATGAACGCCATCTCACGATTGTGCTCCAGACCTTGAGGGAGCATAAGTTATATGCTAAGATGAGTAAATGTGAGTTTTGGATGAAAGAGGTGAAATTCCTTGGCCATTTGATGTCGGAACAAGGTGTAGCTGTTAATTCCGCTGAGATTGAAGCCGTAATGAAATGGGAACCACCGAAGAATGTGACGGAAGTACGTAGTTTCCTGGGTTTAGCATGCTACCACCAGAGGTTTGAAGAAGGGTTCTCTAACCTTGCGATGCTGATGACTCGCCTTACAAAGAAGGGGGAGAAATTCTTGTGGACTCAAGAGTGTGAACTACCCTTTTCCACCTTGAAGGAGAGGTTGACGACGGCACCTATCCTCATTATTCTGAATAGTGGGGAGGAATATGATGTGTACACCGATGCTTCGTTACGAGGCTTGGGATGTGTGCTAATGTAGGGAGGTAAGGTAGTGTTGTCCGAATTTGGTATTGACAATTTACGTGCAAGTATACACGATCAACAAGGAATAAAGTGATAAGTAGAGTATCGTTACCACGGAGAATTATTACTAATAAATTTCAAGTACAAACTTTGTATCAATTCAATTTTATTTAAACAATTGGAATTGAATTGTGAAGTGACTAATTTAAAACTAAGCTAGATTTAATAATCAAGGGTTGAATTTACCGGATAAAAGAAGTTAAGATTATAACTTCCCACAATGCATCATATAAATCTCTCCACTCTATCTCTAGTTAATTGATCAAAATAAGTTGTTAATTGAGACTTCAAAATTATTTATCAAATCTCTTCCGATAGTTAGATAAGTATATCTCTCCCAATTAAATTACTATATTCCTAAGCAAAATAAGTTGTAATAGATTCATTAAATTCAAACTCTCATAAAAGTTACACACGACATATGAGTATATTCCTATCCTATACACAAACTCAGCTATTCAATCCTAAGAAGAATCAACTAGACGCATGTCATCATATTCCGATGTAAACCTAGAATTCATCTCCTAATTTCATCTAGGTTATCAAATTAATTGTTGGCCACACAATCTTATATTAAGCACAAAATATGACAAAAAACTCATATAACATCAACAAGAACCAGAAACGAGAATAGATTAATTTAACTAAACATTAGGTTCCGTTGCAATCTTAATAAAAATTTAGTTCATAATGTAATTGAAAAATATCATTATCAAATTAAACAACATCCCAAAAAAATCAAGAACTAAAATTAAGAGAAAATGAATGAAAACTTAGTTGCAATCTTTAATCCCTCTTTAGCCTTTAATCTTGATCTTCATTGTGTCAGTTCCTTCGACTCTTATCTTCAATTTTCTTCTAATTCCTTGGCTTTTCCATATGTTTTTTAGCCCTAAAAGTCAGAATCTTTATATATAAGCATAAACCCCAGCATGTGGGGAACATTAGACTCCAATTTTGGGTCAAAACAAGTCAAAACTCGCCTCCAAAGAGAACACAAGAGCGGGGGCACTTGAAAGGTTCTGGAATGGCGCTGGGGCGAGTACTGGTACTATTTTTGCTCTGGACCAGTGTTCATAGAATTATCATAACTTTTGATATAACAGTCCGATTAAAAATGGATCACGGTCAAAAATCTAGATCTACAACTTTCATGCCTTTCACTTTTTCGGATTCAAAGTGGATCACGGTCAAAAATTGGGAAAAGCAGCAGTATTGTGTCAAAACTTTGGGAAACCAGTGGGCTAACCCTTCCAAATTGCATTTTTCTTGGTTTCTTCACCTTTAAGCCTCAAAATTGACCTTGTTTCCTTCCAAATGATGATTCCTACCAAATAATATCAAAACACACAAAAAAAATTAAAAATGAACACAAAATAATCGAAAACTTGCAATTTCATCAAGCCGAAAGTACATAATTCGTAGGTATAAATCCAACCCATCAAATACTCCCAAACTTAAATCTTTGTTTGTCCTCAAGCAAAATACTAAGAACAAAAATCCTAAAAACTAATTCTAACCACCAAGTACTCAAACAATAGATCAATATGAATTTGAATAATGGCCCTAAAAGTTACTACAAATAATAATTCACGGGAAACTTCAAAACAGTGCAAAGTCTATCATTTCAACACAATCCTTAGTTTTACCTCTGCTAATGACCATTTAAATATATATACATATCCGAACTGTTCAAGCTAGTCATCACCAAAATACATTTACGTAATCAAATGTTTTATAGGAGATGCTCAATATAAACTCTATGAACTTATGTTTTACATAAACCTTTGCTTATTAAAACAACCATATAACTAAAAGGTCTAACGATTTTTCTCTCTCATTTTTTTCTTATTTTTCATTCGTTTGGTGAGTGCATTTTAAGCTCAATCTCACCTCCTATTTAGCGAGTGCGTTTTATGCTTCATCTCGCCTCTTCTTAAACAAGTGTGTTTTACGCTCCATCTCGTTCTTGACATTTGTTTATGAGTGAGTGCGTTTTACGCTCCATCTCTACTCACCACATGCCCTTTTCTTGTTTTCTTTTCATCTAACTCATGAAGGATCAAATCAAAATAATTTTTTCAAAAACTTTTTTTATATATATACACTAACTCATCAGAACCAATATTTCCCCCAAACTTATATGAGTACCTCAATTCGCTTTGAATGATGCTTAAATACGTTTTCTAAAGTTTCAATGATATCTCCCACAAGCATTTAACCAAATAAATTCTGTAAATAATAATTAACCAAATAAATGGATAAGTGCTCTTGAATGAAAAAATCACAATCAGTGTAAAACCAACTAGTATGTCAAACTACAGACTCAACATGTTCACCAATTTCCCTTGAATTAACAATTAATCTCATTCATCATTGGCCATAATCAAATTCACTCAACCCATTACTCAAGTTGTAACTAAAACATGCAATCTAAATGCATACCTAATAATGAAGATGCAAACAAGAAAACACCCCAAACTTAAACGAAACATTGTCCTCAATGTATAAAGTAGGAAAAAATTAAGACGAATGACTTCCCTGAGAATAGTCTACTTGGTATCATCATCAGCGTCCTCTAAATTGGGAGTGTATTCGGGAAGCATAGATGGGTTGTTCTTGGCTCCTAGTAAGGCTTTGTGTGTGCTCAAACTTTATGTTCAATCCTGGGGACCTGCAAGCAATTGACATACCAATTAAACTACACTAACTAACTAAAAACTAAATTAACATAAACATAAAATAAATATTAAAAATAAAAAGCTAAACTTGGGGTTGCCTGCCAAATAGCGCTTATTTTATAGTCATCAGCCTGACTACTCCCTGTTTCATCCTGGGTCAACAAGGATAATTGTGGTCTTCTCTTGACCAATGTCACCTCCCCAAAATTGCTTCAGTCTCTACCCGTTCACCTTGAAAGTTATTTTCGAATTGGCTTCCTTGAATTCAATTTCTCCACATGGCAACACCTCATCTTTATATAGCTTGGCATTCTTAGGGGGATCTGAAATATAGCTTTGAATGAATATCTCATTCACTGCCTTTTCAACTACATCAACCCGAAAGCATTCTTCCGCTTCCTCTGGAATTTTCATAGCTGAAAATACATTAAATGTGACCTCTTGATCTTGGACTCGTATAGTTAGCTCACCTTTTTGTACATCGATAAGCGTTCTTCCCGTTGCTAAGAAAGGCCTCCGAAGAATAATAGGTATTTCTCTATCTTCCTTACAATCTAAGACTGTGAAATCAGCTGAAAATATGAACTTATCCACTTTAACTAGAACGTCCTCAACTATGCCCCTTGGATAAGTGAGTGATCTATCTGCAAGCTGCAATGTAACATTAGTCAGCTTCACTTCCTTCAAACCCAATTGCTGATAAATTGAGAGTGGCATCAAGTTGATACTACCTCCCAAGTCACACAATGCTTTCCCAAAAAACTTATTCCCTATTGTGCATGGAATTGTAAAGCTACCCGGGTCTTTGAGCTTTGGTGGTAGCTTCTTTTGGAGAATAGCAATGCATTCCTCCGTGAGTGCCACTATCTCAAAATCGCCTAGTTTTCTCTTCCTTGTCAGAATTTCTTTTGTAAATTTAACATATTTAGGCATATTCTCCACTGCTTCTTCGAAAGGAATATTTATTTGGAGCTTCTTAAACACTTTCATGAATATAGAGAACTCCTTTTCCCATTTCTGTTTCTACAAATGTTGTGAAAATGGCACGGAAGGCATAATAGGTCTAGGATTACCTCCATTAGAACATACAACTCGATCTTCTTCTTTCTTTTCATGGTCCACATTCTTGCTATCTTTCTCTTTACCCTTAGTGTCTTCTGCATGTGATTGTTTTGGAGTTCCACCAACATCCTCAGGTAACTCTTTCTGCTTCGTAATGAAATAAAGTTGTAATGCTCCTTACCTTTCCTTTTAGGATTGATCTCTGTATCACTAGGTAGAGTGCCTTGAGGTTGGTTGTTAATGGCATTAGCAAGCTGACCCATTTGTTACATCCATATTGTTCATCCTTGTCTCATTCTATGCTATGTACTTGGATAGCAGCTCCTTCAAATTTGGCTTCTTTTCTTGCTGTGGAGCTTGATTCTGAAAGCTTGGTGGGTATGATTGTGTTAGAGCAGAAGTTTGGGCTTGGTTATTATTCCATGAAAAGTCCAGATGATTCCTCCAACTAGGGTTATAATTGTTGGAATTATTGATATATTACTGTCTGTTGTGGTTACCAACGTATTGTACCAACTCAGGATTAATTGAACATTGATTGGATGGGTGGTTTCAGGCACACAATTCACAAACAACTACCACCCTCTGAATATGTTGCACCCCTAAAGTATCAATCTTCTTTGTCAACGTAGCAACTTGTGTAGCCAATGTAGTTACCGCATCAACTTCATCATTCCCTGCCACTTTTGGTTAATTAATCCTTGTAGAGGGCCACTGATAATTATTGACAGCCATCGTCTCCTATAACTCATAAGCTTCTTAAAAAAAATTCCCATTAATGCCCATCCTGCAGCTGTATCTATACTGGTTTGGGTAGCACTGAACAACCCGTTGTAGAACGTTTGAACTTGCAACCTTTTAGGAATACCATGATGAGGGCATTTTCGGAGTAATTCCTTGAAACGCTCCCAAGCTTCATAGAGAGTCTCAAAATTATGTTGTGCGAATGAAGTGATGTCGTTCCTCATCCTTGAAGTTTTAGTTGGTGGAAAGTATTTAGCTAAGAATTGTTGAGCTCAATTTATCCATGTGGTAATAGAACCCGACGGCGATGCATATAACCAACTCTTTGACTTATCATGAAGTGAGAAAGGGAAAAGTATGAGTCTAATCTCAGCTTCAGAAACTCCATTGTATCTAAATGTATCACATATCTCCAAAAAACTCATCAAAGGATTGTTTGGGTCATCGTCAGGCAAACCCCCAAACTGCATAGAACTCTGAATCATTTGAATGGTACCCGGCTTGATCTTAAAATTATTTGTTTGAATTGCGTGCCTTTGAATACTTGATTGTATTTCTGTAACAAGCGACATACATAATCACTTAGAGATTTTTGTTCATCTTCTGCCATAGTTTCTTAATTATCTACTCCTTGACACTATTTTCGCAAGTTTCAGTCTTTTTTCAATTTCATCTTCGTATGGTAGTAGCTTTTGATCAGTAGATCTTGTTTGCATACAAAATTCAAGAGTGCTTGCGAAAATAATTAAAACATAAAATTAAAACAATTAAAAGAGAAAATTAATTAAGTTTAAACTAAGATCACATTGATTGAAATTAATATTGAAATAATTATTAGAATAATTCCCCGGCAACGACGCCAAAAACTTATTGTCCAAATTTGGTATCGACAATTTATGTGCAAGTATACAGAATCAACAAGTAATAAAGTGATAAGTAGAGTATCGTTCCCACGGAGAATTATTACTAATAAATTTCAAGTACAAACTTTGTACCAATTCAATTTTATTTAAGCAATTGGAATTGAATTGTGAAGTGACTAATTTAAAACTAAGCTATATTTAATAATCAATGGTTGAATTTATCGGATAAAAGAAGTTAAGATTACAACTTTCCACAATGCTTCATATAAATCTCTCCACTCTATCTCTAGTTAATTGATCAAAATAAGTTATTAACTGAGACTTCAAAATTATTTGTCAAACCTCTTCCGATAGTTAGATAAGTATATGTCTCCCAATTAAATTACTATATTCCTATGCAAAATAAGTTGGAATAGATTCATTAAGTTCAAACTCTCATAAAAGTTTCACATGTCATATAGGTATATTCATATTCTATACACAAACTCAGCTATTCAATCCTAAGAAGAATCAACTAGACGCATCTCATCATATTCCGATCTAAACCTAGAATTCGTCTCCCAATTTTATCTAGGTTATCAAATTAATTGTTGGTCACACAATCATATATTTAGCACAAAATATGTCAAACAACTCATATAAGATCAACAAGAACTAGAAACGAGAGTAGATTAATTTAACAAAATATTAGGTTCCGTTGTAATCTTAATAAAAATTTAGTTCATAATGTAATTGAAAAACGTCATTATCAAATTAAGCAACATCCCAAAAAAATCAAGAACTAAAAGGAATGAAAACTTAGTTGCAATCTTCAATCCTTTTCTAGCCTTCATTCCCGATCTTTGTCGTGTTGGTTCCTTCGACTCTTATCTTCAATTTTTTCCAATTCCTTGGATTTTCCATATGTTTTTTAGCCCCCAAAAGTCAGAATCTCTATATATAAGCATAAACCCAAGCATGTGGGGAACATTAGAGTCCAATTTCGGATCAAAATAAGTCAAAACTCGCTTCCAAAGAGAACACAAAGTGCGGGGGCACTTGAAAGGTGCTGGAAAAGCGCTGCTTGGGCAATGTGTGGGCGCAAGGGCGCTGAAACAGTGCTGGAACAGCGCTGGAGATCATGGTAAAAAATTGAGCTAAAATTTTGGCACAATACAGAAACAATCCAGATCTACAACTTTCATGTTTTACACTTTTTTAGATTCAAAGTGGATTATGGTAAAAAATTGGGAAAAACAGCAGTACTGTGGCAAAACTTTGAGAAACTAGTGGGCTAACCCTTCCAAATTGTATTTTCCTTGCTTTCTTCACCTTTAAGCCTCCAAATTAATCTTATTTCCTTCCAAATAATGATTCCTACCAAACAATATCAAAACACACAAAACAAATAAAAATGAACATAAAATAATTGAAAACTTGCAATTTCATCTAGCTGAAAGTACACAATTCGTAGGTATAAAATCAACTCATCAGGTAGTTGCTTATGGCTCGAGAAAATTAAAGGTTCAGGAATAGAATTACCCGACTCATGACTTGGAGCTGGTCGCTGTGGTTTTTGCTCTCTAGTTTTGGAGGTGTTAATTGATGGGGAAAAGTTTCAAGTGTTCTTTGACCATAAGAGCCTTAAGTATGTGTTCACTGATTGTGGGAAAACGTTGTTGTTTCCTAAGCTCCTAACATGAACCCTCAAATGTGTATATGGCTTATGTGTATGGGTGAGTGTCACTCTCACTTGGATTCATGCAAGAGATAGGGCAACAAAATGGTGGAAATGAAATGAACAAAATGTGTGAAATTTGAAATGTGAACAAAAGTGCTCCCCAATCGCAACGAGTCTTTTGAATGTCGGTGTTTTACATGGGAGAGTATTCCATGGTCGTCTCCTCAGGGAAGGAAAGTTCAAGTGTGTGAAGGTGATTTTGTCAAAAAGAGAAAGTATAAAATCTTTTGTTTGAGTTTTGGAGAGTTATGTGTTCTTAAGGAAAATGCAAGAAAACAAGCGTTGGCTCATCCAAGAGGTCACTCCAATGAGAATGCCCAATCAACTCGAAACCGTCCTCCTAAGGTTTATAGATGAACGATTGATTCGTGGAAAACTATGGATGAAATGGTGAGGATCCAAGCATAAATCGTGACTAGGCCTGCGGAATATCAAAGACTCACCACCACATCCACTCTCAACCTAGTCAAACAGAACCACCGTACACCGAGAGAGGAAAGAAAAATAGTTAAAATGGAATCCTCAAAGGGAGGTCTCCCTTGGATTATCCAACTTAAAATCTAGCTACTCATGATAAAATGAAAGACAAGCATAATGTAAATGGACATAATGAAGAAATGAAGCATGGAACTTAACTAAATGCAAGAAAACATAAACTAAGAAGAAAAATATTCAATATTCATTTTAAGCTAGAAATGAAGACAAACTTAATACAACAATGGTGAAAGCTAGAGTAAAGGATTAAACTAGAAATGAACTTGCAATAAATAACATTAAAGACTTTAAACAAAGTTTAGAAGATCCTTACAAGAGATTACAAGACATTGGAATGAAGAAAATGCCAAAATATAAACTTCTAGCACTATTCGTCTTCTTCTTCCTTGAACTACTCCTAAGCTTAGGTAGCCACACTCAAAATGGATGTGTAATGTTGAATATAATGGTGTGTGAGCCTTCAATTTTCGTGCATGGTGGTCCCCTAGCATGAGTGTGCAGGCCTCTAATCAATGGGAGGTTCAATGATGGCTTGGACAAGCTAGGAGCAACCTACCCATCAACCACTCAGGCAGCCCACTTCTCTCCCATCCTCCATCAATGCCAAGCTTCAAAATTCTTCCATTTGTGTAAGGGAGGCATGTAGATGTGTAAGAAAATATTGGGGGGCAAGTGGGAGAAGTGTAGGTGGGGCCCCAAGAAAGTGGAGATAGGCTGCAGGAGGTTCAGGGCTGCTTCAGGGGAGCGTACCAGTACGATTTGGCTACTGAATTCGAAGTACTGGTACTGCGTACTGGTACGGTTCCTTCTTTACTCTGGACCACTTTTAGTAGAATCGGCATAAATTTTGATCCAACCGTTGGATTGAGCTGAAATTTTGAAATGATACCGAAGACATCCAGATCTACAACTTTTATGTTTTAATTTTTTTCAGATTCGAATGGATCATGGTAAAAATGGATGACAACCGATGCTCTACTTTCAAATGATGTGGCATCTGGTGCCTTTGTTCCCAAACACCAATACCTGCTTGATTTCTTCATTTTTAAGCCTCCAAATCTTCATGTATTGTGTTCATTCCTTCACCACACTTCCATCATAGTTGCAAGGTCCTAAAATCAATGATTTAAGTTATAAAAACATGCAACATTGAAATATCAACATTATTCATAAAATCGGCTAACACTAAGTACTTAGATACAAAAGTTGAGTTTAAATGGATGTAATGAGGCTTCAAATATGCAATATTATGCGCTCATCATTCACAAAGAAAGAATTAAATGTCCGGCAAAGAAAGTGGATTGAGTACCTAGAAGACTACGATCTGGGGAAGGCAAACGTAGTAGCAGATGCATTGAGTAGGAAGTCTCTGGGTGAAAAAAATTGTCTTGCAGTGAATAGGTGGAAGATGATGGATGCCTTGGTGGAATTCAATCTATGGGTGGATAGACAAGAGGATCGACCATGCCTATTTAATCTTGTTGCCCAACCGATACTTCGACAAAGGATCGTAGAGTTGCAACAGTTAGAAACCGAGTTGGAAACTATCTGGGGTAAGTTAGAAAGGAATGAGAGTATTGAGAATTGGTTGATAAAGGATTATGAGTTACAGTTTCGGGGAAGACTATGTGTACCCAAGAACGGCCAGGTGAGAGAAGAAGTGTTGGACGAGTGCCATCGTTCAAAGTTCTCCATACATTCAGGTAGTACCAAGATATATAGGGATATGAAACACCAATATTGGTTGAGAGGAACGAAGCGAGATGTGGCTAAGTACATTTCAAATTGTGCGGTGTGCCAACAAGTGAAGATCTAGCATAAAAAATCTGGAATATTACTGCAATCCTTACCTATTCTAGAGTGGAAGTGGCTGATTAATACTCAAATATAGCGTATTCTTATGCTATGCTTTGGACTAATTGTGCTTTGGTGGAGTTTAAGTGGCGATGTTTCAGGTCTTAAAGTGCACCAGGGTTCAAAGGTACCAAAAAGTACCTTTGCAGGCAATCACAACATTTTAAGGAACAAATTGTAAAAGCTTGGAATAAGGAAGCAACGTTCGAACGTTAAATACCATTCGAACGGTCATGGTGAACCAGGCTAGATTCTATAATCTGTGTTGCAAGCAAGACCCAAGGCCCTGGAGATTCAAGTACTACGTTCGAACGGTCATTCATGTTCGAACGTCCACTGGAGCAAGGACAAGATCAGACTGACTGAAGACATGACATGTTGCAGATTTGTAGTCAGAAGGCCCAAGCACTTGAGTGTCACGTTCGAACGGCAACCACCATTCGAACGCCTCTAGAATTATTGGAAAGTTCAGTCAAGATTCTACAAGGACTTGGAGAGAGATCTGCACAAAGACTTGGAGGAAATTTTTTATAGAAAACCACGTGTAGTCTGACATAACTAGTAGGCATTGATTCCATCTGACGTTTGAACGGTAGAGAGCAAAGACAGAGAAACCGTACGAACGTTATTTACCGTTCGAACGGTATTGACAGACTGCCTGTAGAGTGGTTGACTTTTCACTTTGATTTTGACGCCCAGCTCTATTCTTTTACCCCCTCTCCTGCCTTCTCCTAGCCTATATATACCCTTAGTTTGTAGAGCAAAAGGAGAAGAGAATGACTTGGCACAAAACAATTGGTAGCCAACATTTCTCATTTGTAGTTCTTCTTTTTGGTGTTAGTATTATTTCTTTGCTATAGAGTGGGGAAGTGAAATCCCCATTCCTTTTTTTCCGTTAATGCTTACATTTACATTTGCTTAAGAGTTGTATTTCCTTTATTTACATTTAGTTTTCACGTTTATGTTCTTGATTTACATTTAGTCTTTACATTTCTGTCTTTATTTACTTCTAGTCTTTACATTTATGCTTTTACAAACAAGCTTTTAATTATGTCTTCCACTTTCATTATTTGAGCTCCCTTCTTGCTTAGAAGAGTGAAACTCTTCCACTCTTCCAAAGCTTTACCAAAGCTGTGAAGGGTGGAACGTGATTCACTCATTCTTCGTTGAAGATTAGCTCCTTGTTAATTATACTTTTACTTTGTGAAGTCCTCTACTTAGAGGGATGAGCATCACTCACTTTTCTAGCTTTACCAAAGCTATGGAGAGTGAGTAGTTTCTCATTCACTCTTTAGTAAGAGGTGAAAGACATGTGGTGATTATCCGGATATTATATGATGCTTTGTTCTAATGCTTAATGTTCATATCCTCTCTCTTATTGGATGACTGATTGCATCTAGCAAAGCTAAGGTACTTTGTATAATTGAAGGTCTTTCTATGACACGGATGACTCTTGCATGGAAAGACCCCTCAGTTCAAGGCAAGTACCCCGTCTAGATCTTCATAACTACCCTTTAATCATCACCATTACCAAGCTTCATTTAAAAGGATGGAACATTAAAATCATGGTTGGATGTCACGTGGGAACACTTGCTTGTTTGTGGACGCGATAACTCTCAGTACAAACAATTCATGTAAATTTCTATAAGACATTTAAATCATAATTTTAATTCTCACAATCCATCTATATCTTCCGATTAACTAGCTGTTGACACGGGAGTTAATTGAGTTATCAAGCAAAAATATAATATTCCGGATAGTTAACCATATGTCTCGATCCTCGAACTAAAGAGTGACTTCTCCGCTATTTGAATCAATCTTATATTTTGTCTAGAAAATTTCTTGGAAAGAATTTAATATTCTGTTCAAGGAATTCACCTACATCTCACAATCCTAAAATCTTAAAGGTTACGATCAATTGGTCTCCTTCATCGATTACTTTGAAACACCAATATAACTAGTTTCCTGTGGATTCGACTCTGGACTCAAACCGGATTATTACTATAACTTGACCGCCTGCACTTGGGTGTATACATTTTGGATCAAGTCATGTTTTTGGCGCCGTTGCCGGGGAACCTTGTAAAAGTGTTTTATAGGTAAAAGGTAAAAAGACCTTTTATTTTTGTAAATATTCTTCTATTTACTGTAAATAATTTGTTCTTGTTTCCATTTATTTTATGTCTAAAAACGCTCCTCACTATAAAAATTTGCCTGCAGAATCTTCTAGATCTGTGAACCAATTTGAACCAAATTCACCTAGATCAATAGGAGATTCTTATGAGAGTATAATAACAAACAATGAAAGAAACGGAGACGTTCCTCCGAGGGATGAAGAAGTGCCTAATGTTCAAACTTTGCGGGATTACTTGAATCCCATAAGAAACAGTATACCCTCGTGTTTTGTATTCCCTCCAGATGCCCCCCTTTACTGTAAAGTCGGGGACAAAACAACTTTTACCTATTTTTCATGGGTTGGAAATAGAAAATACATACCTACATATGAAGGATTTCGAAGAAGTGTGTGGAACATTTCAAGATAATTCTGAACTGGCCAAAATGAAACTTTTCCATTTCTCTGTAAGGGATAAAGCTAAACAATGGCTAAATTCTTTAAAAGCTTTTTCCATGCCCAATTGGCAGACTTTCCAGAATGATTTTTTTAGAAAGCTTTTTCCATGCCCACCATTCTTTTGGAAATTGGACTTTGGTAGGATTTTTCTATGACTCCTTGCCAAATAGACTACGTCAGTTTGTTGAAATGATGGCGCAAGGAGAGTTTATGGGTAAAAGTCCGGATGAGACATTTAATTTCTTTGACACCATATCTGATAGTTCTCAGATGTGGGACTCAACCGCTCCTACCACTGTCGAGTCTAGACCATCCACTTCCCAAGGGATAAAATATTTCATAAGAGAAGATGATGATCTGTGAGCAAAAATGTCCACTTTATCTCGAAAGCTTGAAGCTTTAGAGATGAAAAAAATTCATCAAGTTGAATTGGGCCCGCCCACAGAACAAGTGTGTGGGATTTGTGCATTAACAGGACATCCTACTAGGGAATGTCCTACCATACCTGCATTCAAAGAAGTCTTGTTGGAACAAACAAATGCAATCTCCAATTTCAACAAGCCTTACTCCAACCCGTACTCGGATACATACAATCCAGGGTGGCGAAACCACCCAAAATTCTGTTAGAGTAACACATAACCAATTCCTATGAACCAACCACAAAACACACAACCACCATCTCAAGGAGCTCCTGCATATCAACCATACCAACCACCACACAACAGGAACCTTGAAGATACACTGAACCAGTTCATGCAGACTCAAATGAACTTCAATGTACATTTCACCCAATCTTTCACTGAGTTCAAAGCACAGACCACTCACTCCTTTGAAGATCTTAAAAGCCACATCCAAAGGCTGACTCAATCCATGAGCACACAAGAAAAGGACAAATTTCCTGCCTAACCAAAACCTCCACAAGATCAAGCTCAAGTTGTCACTACCCTAAGAAGTGGCAAGGTGATTGACAAAACTGTTATGGACATTCTATTTTCAAAGTCAAAACCTGAGTCAATCCTAATCAACTCAACAGTTGAGCCTGAACTTGTAGGTGGAAAGAAACCCGAGCCTTAGATAGAGCAAGAACCAAAACCTTCTAAGGAAGAGGAATCTTTACAACCAATTTATGCTCCTTTTCCACATAGACTCAAGGCTACCCAAAAGATGAACCATCAGACTGAAATTTACGAGCTTTTCAAGCAAGTAAAAATCAACATTCCACTCCTAGATGCAATCCAACAAGTTCCATCTTATTCCAAGTTTCTAAAAGACTTGTGCACAGTCAAGAGAAGCTAGAATGTCCAAAAAAGAGTCTTCCTAACTGAACAAGCCAGTGTCTTACTACAATGCAAAACCCCTCCAAAATACAAGGACCCTGGATATCCAACTGTCTCATGTGTCATTGGAGATTTCAAAATAGAACAAGCACTATTAGATCTTGGAGCTAATGTAAATCTGGTGCCTTATTCCGTCTACCAACAGTTGGGTCTGGGTGAACTCAAACCCACTAGTGTCACACTCCAGTTAGAGGACAGATCTGTTAAAATGCCTAGGGGCATTGTGGAAGATGTACTTGTCCACGTGGATAATTTTATCTTCCCAGTTGACTTCATTATTCTAGATACTCAACCAGCATTACATTCAGATAATCAAATTCCTGTCATCCTTGGTCGACCCTTCCTAGCAACTTCTAATGCGCTAATCAATTGCAGGAATAGAGTTATGAAATTAACCTTTGGGGATCTGAATCTTGAACTAAATATTTTCAATATTGCTTAACACCCAGGAAAGGATGAGGACGAAGGGGAAGTAAACTCCATTGAATCGTTGATACAAGAACATCTAAGTAACATGTTCTATGAAACTTTGACTGAATCACCTCTGATTGAGTCTGACTCAGCTGAGTCAAATCCACAAAATTGCCCTACTCATACTGTTGAGACATGGGTGCCCAAATTCGAGGAACTTTCACCAAATAGCACAAAGTCAATCTCATCAAGTGACAGACCACCTAGGCATGAATTGAAACCTCTCCCATCCGACCTCAAGTATGCATTTCTAGGAGAAAACATGTCATACCTAGTGGTAATATCATCTAAGCTCACAGACTTGCAAGAGTCTAAAATATTGAAGTTCTTAAAAGATATAAAAACACCATTGGGTGGACCATCTCTGATTTGAAAGGTATAAGTCTGTTAGTTTGCAATCATGCAATATATTGTGAAGAGGACTCAAAACCCTCTCGCCAAATGCAGAGAAGACTGAATCCTCACATGAAGGAAGTTGTGAGAACAGAGGTACTCAAACTCCTAGATGCAAGAATAATTTTTTCCATCTCCGATAGCAAATGGGTAAGTCCAACCCAAGTTGTGCCCAAAAAGTCTGGGGTCATAGTGGTAAAAAATGATGCCAATGAACTAGTGCCAACTCGAATCGTCACAGGATGACAAATGTGCATTGATTACCGAAAACTGAATTTGGTAACTAGGGAAGACCATTTCCCTCTCCCATTCCTTGACCAAGTTCTAGAAAGAATTGCAGGCCATGAATTTTACTATTTCTTGGATGGATATTCTGGGTATAATCAAATTGAGATTGCCTTAGATGATCAGGAGAAAATCACATTCACATGTCCTTTTGGAACCTTTGCATTTAAAAGAATGCCTTTTGAACTTTGTAACGCTCCTCCAACATGTCAAAGGTGCATGCTAAGTTTGTTTAGTGACATGGTTGAAAAAATTTTAGAAATATTTATGGACGATTTCTCTGTCTATGGTGACTCATTTGATCTATGTCTGACAAACTTAGAAAAAGTCTTAGTAGGGTGTGAAGAAGTCAATCTAGTGCTTAATTGGAGAAAAATGTCATTTCATGGTAACACAAAGCATTGTCTTGGGTCACATTATGTCGTCTGAGGGCATGAAAGTTGACAAGGCAAAAATTGATCTAATTGAAAATTTGCCAGCACCCAAAACTATAAAGGATATCTGATCATTTCTAGGACATGCAGGTTTTTACAAGAGATTCATAAAAGACTTCAGTGCTATAGCCAAACCCATGTGTTATCTTCTAAGTCTGGATGTAACCTTTGACTAGAATGAAGCTTTCGAGAAACTAAAGGGCATGTTAATTTCTGTCCCAATAATGCAACCTCCTCACTGGACTCTACCATTTGAACTAATGTGTGATGCAAATGATTATGTTGTAGGTGCTGTATTAGGAAAAAGAAAAGATAAGAAGCCCCATGTAATTTACAACGCAACTAAAACTTTGAATGATGCTCAAATGAATTATTCAACAACTATTACTTGCTTACTTTAGAAAAGTTTCGTTCTTATCTGGTTGGGTCTCTTATTACTGTTTTCACTAACCATGCAGCCCTAAAATTCTTGCTCACAAAGAAAGATGCCAAACCAAGGCTCTTAAGATGGATACTCTTACATCAGGAGTTTGATCTTATCATTAAAGATAAGAAAGGGGTCGAAAATGTGGTGGGAGACCATCTGTGCAGATTAGCTTATGAATTCCATGAGGACAGATTGCCAATCAATGAGAAATTCCTGGATGAACAATTGTTCATAATTGATAAAACCCCATGGTATGTAGACATTGCAAACTTCCTAGCTACTGGAACATTCCCTCCGTCATTCACTCCCATGGACAAAATTTTTTTTTTGAGGGAGGTTCATAACTTCTTTTGGTAAGATCCCTATGTATTCAAATACTGTAAGGATCAGATTATAAGACGTTGCATCCTAGCTCAGGAAAGCAAACATGTAATATCATTTTGTCATTCTGAAGCATGTGGTGGCCACTTTTCATCAAGAAAAACCGCAACAAAAATATTGCAGTGTGGATTTTACTGACCCACACTTTTCAAAGATGTCCATGCATTTTGTTTAACTTGTGATAGATGCCAAAGATTAGGAACTATTTCAAAAAGAAACATGATGCTCTTAAACCCAATTCTGGTGATTGAAATTTTTGACTATTGGGACATCGATTTTATGGGACCATTCCCATCTTCATTTGGCTATCTATACATTTTAGTGGCAGTAGACTATGTATCCAAATGGGTTGAAGCAATTTCATGCCGAAATAATGATCACCAAACGGTGATAAGATTTTTAAAAGAAAATATTTTGTCCTGATTTGGAATTCCTAAAGCAATCATAGGTGATGGGGGTTATCAGTTTGTTGGTTGGCAAAGAAACGATTGTCCCTAAGATGAGAATGCCAGTTCATAGCAGGTTTGGTCCTAGAGAGGAAGGGCCGCTGATTATATGCTTTAGATGTGCAAAAATAATAGCCAAGCTAGATTTCATACCACTAGATGATGTGGTAAGAGAGTTCACTAATAAGAGACTCCAGTTTAGCACCAAAGTTGAAGGAGATTTGTAGATCTATAATGACTTTGAGAAGATATTTGATGGTGCAGAACTAGGCATATTCAAGATAAAGGAAAGGTACCAACATGGTCCCCATTATTTTTCGGACATCAAGAAGGATACATGAGGCACTGGCTACCAAGACTAGGCCAAGAGGGAAAGAGTGCAAGGGATGGACCATTCTGTTGAACCATCGATAAACAAATAAAGTGTTTGACATAAAATCAAAAGGCAAGAATGCTAGGAGTAGTAGACCCAGAAAAGGAAAGGAGATTTGAGATCATTACGAAAGCTAGATCTAAAATAGTGAATCACCCTAAAGTTCATCACGAAAGATAGCACCATGTTCAACACCTAAATTTTCCATCTAGGGCATGTTTCCAAGAACTTAATAGAACTCAGAAGAGCAGAAAACAAAGGAAGTTTGCCACTTTGATGAGCAGGTAAAATCCTACTTCCCTTGAAGCCTATTTAGGGTCAAGTCCATCGATGTGAAAGAAAAATCACACATGGACAAGAGAACAACTGAAAGAGATCAAAGAGGTTCAGACTAAATAGGATGTCCTTGATCAGAAAATTTTTGAGTTCAAGCAGATAATTGATCTATCTAAAGTAGAAACCTGGAAGGTACCAAAAAGTTCATTAGCAAAAAAAAATGAAGCTAAAGGTATGATTTCGGATCAGGAGCTTATGTATTTTGAGGATATATAACCTCTCCTTAGAGAATATGAAACATACAACATGATATTGGCTTTCCCTGAAGCATTCAAAGCTAAGATAGGACAACCAAATCAACTAGGAAAAGATGTGGAAGTAGTGACAATTTTCGTAGAAACTGTGAAGGAATTCAGACCAAATGGGAGCTCTATAAGTATATAGCAGGCAGATTGGGGGTAGACAGAGTGGCATTACATTCCCCTAGAAAAGAATGTCCAAGAATTTGAGGCCACTGTACATATAGGCCCACATCGATGGTCAAACAAATAGCAAAGTTCTGGTTGACAATGGGATAGTGTTCAACATCTTACCTTCAAGGATGCTAACGGTCATAAATAAGGGCAAAAATCACACTCAATAATTTTGTAGGATGATCATCTTCTACAACAGGAATCTTGCATATACAACTTCAAGTAGGCAATAGAAATACATAACAACATTCTTTGTGGTAGATTCCTCATCTAACTTCAATGCTCTTCTAGAAAGAGATTAGATACATGCTAATGGTTGATCGTCCTATCAGAAAGTGATAATTAAGGGAGAAAGCGGATGGAAGTGCATTGGGATGATGTCATTCTTTTCTGTGCCGATGCACACAATATGGAAGCTCATTTTATCTCAAAGATTTGGCTTCATTTGGGCAAAGTAGTGGTATTAGCTATTTTAAAAATTATCTTGAGAAGAACTTACATCAGATTTTTCATGACATGGCTAGGTCTGGCTTGAAAATGAAAAATTCAAAGATATGGATGGATAGAGCCTACAAAGGGTTCTGGGATGGAAAAATGGCTACCATTAAAGCCACATTAACAAGGCTTTTTTTGCATATACCTTGGAAGAATGAGTGAAAGCATTAGGAGATGAATTTATTTATTAGGTTGAGCGCGTGTTAGAAAGTGACCAAGAGGGTACAACTCGGATATAGGGGTGAAAAATCTTCAATCTACACATGTAAATTTGGATGATGTAAAGAAAGATGCTCAAGACCCGTTGAAGGAAGTAAACTTTGGAGATGAGGCTAATAAAAGGACTATATACATTAATGCAGCTCTTGGAACTTACTTCAAATAAAGGTTGGTTGAATTGCTGAAGGAATTCAAAGATTGCTTTGTATGGAATTATGAAGAAAATTTTGGGTTAGGTAGATCATTGGTAGAACATAGGCTACTAATTAATAAGGGTTTTCATCTCGACAAGCAACCACCTAGAAGTATGACCATTGAGGTCACACTGCTAGTAAAAGAGGAAATTGAAAGGTTGTTAAAAGCAGACTTCATAAGAATTGCAAGGTCTGTTGAATGACTTTCTAATATTGTTTATGTGATAAAAAATACTAGAAAAATGAAAGTTATATAGATTTCATGAATCTAAACACTATAACCCCTAAGGATAAATATCTAATGCCAGTAGCAGATGTTTTGATTGATTCTGCAGCTAGACATGTTATTTTAACCTTTATGGATGGACATGCTGGCCATAATCAAATATTCCTAGCATACAAAGATATTCATAAAACTGTACGTAGTAGGAACATATGTATGGGTGGTAATATCATTTGGCCTTAAAAGTGTAGGGGCTACCTATCAGAGGGCAATGAATTTAATTTTTCATTATATGATAGGGAAATCGTTGGAAGTCTATATCGATGATGTGGTCATTAAGTCTTATGACCAAGAATCACATTTGGAAGGCTCTCCAAAAGATGAGAATGCACTGGTTGAAGATGAATCCTTTGAAATGTGCATTTGGAGTTTCTACTAGTAATTTCTTCGAATTTACGGTCCATCATAGAGGAATTGAGGTGGATAAAATCAAGGCCAAGGCCATCTTAGAAGCCCAGGCCCCGACCAATAAGGATTGGTAGAGATTCTTAGGCCAAGTAATGTTCCTAAGGAGATTCATCTCTAACATTGTAGGGAAGATAGTGGTTTTTTTAGATTTATTAAAACTAAAATCTGAAGCTCATTTATAGTGGGAGGTTATGCACCAAAAGGCTTTTGGAAAAATCAAGGAATATTTGACAAAGCCTCTAATGTTGCTGCCACCAAATAAAGGCAAGCCATTAAAGTTGTATATTTCAGCAGGGGAAAAATCTATTGGCAATCTACTGGCACAGAATAATGATCAAGGCCATGAAGAAACGATCTATTAGTTAGGAAATGAAACAATGTGGAATGTAATTACTCATCCATAAAAAAACTTTTTTTGGCTTTATATTTTTTAGTAATAAAATTGAGGCATTACCTACTTCTATTTAATGTGTACATTATTGCTTAGACTGATATTGTCAAATATATGCCCTCACGAACCTTATTAAGTGGGAGAATGAGAAAATGGATTCTTGAGTATTTTTTTCAATATGTGCCACAAAATGATAGTTAAATGCCAAGCCTTGACCAATTTCTTGGCAAACCATCCAAGTGTTCTTATTGAAAAAGATACATTTGAAGTGGACTGCATAGAAACGACACCTTTGAAATTAATGTTTGATGGATCCATAAATAAAGAAGGTGTAGGAGCTAGAATTGTTTTAGTATCACCAGAAGGAAAAATGTTTCAGTTTGCTTATTAGTTAGATGAAACATTGGTCTTATCAAATAATCAGGTTGAATATGAGGCTTTAGTCATAGACCTAGAAATAGCCTTAGATATGTAATTGGTGATTCATGGTTAGTAATTCGTCAAGTACAAGGCTGGTACAAATATAATCACCCTACACTAGAGAAGTATATTGCAATGGTTCAATGTTTTGTTCAAGTTTTGAGGATGTTGAATTTGAACATGTTATAAGGCATCATAATGAAAAATCCAATGAAATGGATCAAGTTGCCTCTGGACTTATGATCCCAAAAGGCATGAATGAAATGATCATCAAGATACAAAAAAGACATTTGTCAGTAGTGGTGCATGACTAGTCAATATCCTAGCCGTTGAAATGGAGGAGTCAGATTGGAGGTTCCCCATCATTAAATATCTATAGGACTCATCCTAGAAAATAGAAAGGCATGTTAAGCATCAAGTAGTAAATTGTCTTTCTGGAAGAACAATTATTTACGAGAACTCTAGAAATTTTGATGTTGTTATGTATCAACAAGTTAGATGTCATGAAGGTTATAACAGAAATCCATGAAGGAATTTACAGGTCTCACTAGACGGTTGAAAATATGAGATGGCTAATCCATAGGTATGGACAATACTAGCCAACCATGAGAAAAGATTACATTTCCTATGCAAATGGATGTCAAACTTGCCAGAAGCATGGGCCCATCCACAGGGTCCCTACTATTGAGGTGCAATCAATTGTAAAGCCATGGCCATTTAGGGGTTGGGCAGTGGATTTGATTGGTCAAATCCACCATTTCTCATCAAAACAACATCCTTACATTATAATGGCCATTGATTATTTCACAAAATGGGCAGAAGCAGTACCTGTGAAGGCTATAGATCAATAGAAAATGACTAGCTTTATCAAAAAAAAAAAACATCATTGACAACTTTGGTTTGCCTCAGACAATTACTGTCGATGAAAATACTATGTTCACAAGGGCAAAAATAATAGAGCTTGCATCAGATCATGGAATTCAGATGTTAAACTCATCACCCTATTATGTCTAAGCCAATGGGCAAGCAAAATCAACTAACAAAACATTGAAACTGATTCAACAAAAGGCCATAAAAGCTTTGGTATGAATTGCTACAAAGGTAAGGTCCTATGGCATTCATAACTTCCAAGAAAATCAGCACAGGTACAACACCATTTGATTTGGTGTATGGGTACGATATTGTGATAACTACAAAAATAACTATAAGATCAAGAAGGGTGGTTGAACATCAAGATATGCCGACAGATACCTACACTCAAGAAATTTTCCTCGAGTTGGAAGAATTGGAAGCGAATCGATTAGAAGTGTAAAACCATATCCAAATCTAAAAGAAGAAAATAGAAAGGAATTATAGTAGAAAATTCAAGTTTAAGAGCTTTGTTGAGGGCAATTTGGTTTGGAAAGCTATTTTACCCTTATGAAGTAAAGATAAAGAATATGACAAGTGGTCCCCTACGTGGGAAAGACCTTTTAGAATAGGAAGAGTATTGAAAGGTGGAGACTACTATTTGCAATCTCTAGAAGCGGACTGTCATAAAAAATCCACTAATGGGAGGTATTTAAATAAATATCATCCAACCATGTGGGAATCTTACAACATAAGTTAAAGTGAGCATATGAGAGGGCCACAAAATATGGCTACAAGATTTTTCAGAATAAATGGTATAAAGACTATGGAGGAACAATAGTTGGACATGTCTTAAAAGCCATTAGTTGGCTTATTTTCTTCTTGTATCCGGCCTCGCTTCAGTCTAGAAAGAATCTAAAGAAATTTCCACTTAAGAAGAAGGCATGGTTGATGTAGGCACCCTGTTGATAATAACTCATCTACCACTTGTATAGCTTTCCTAGAATAAGAGACACCATGTTCTTCAGTAGTGCTTCATACTTGCTGTTTAGTCAAAGAAAGAAAATTCCAAGGGAATGGTTGCAGATGACCCTACTCAGAGCTTGCTAAGAAAGTATGCTAGCAAAAAAGACATATCTTTGGATTTTTGGTTGGTAAAACTTAGTTTAGATAGATAAGTATCCAGATGGTCGTCGAAAATCACACTCTGCCATAAATTCACAAAGAAAGAGGAGGCAAATGGTTCCCCATGGAGATATTCAAAATAGAAGATCTTAAAAGCTTTGCTATAGGCTGAGAAAATAAGATGGACATGATAAAGGTTTTTGAGCTAGACCCTTCGATTTTCATGTTCATCAACAAGGGGATCATGAAAGGCACAAGATCTTTCTGGCTATCAAATTAGGAGAGTCATTTTTGAACCTACATCGGGTGTATTTGGAATCATAAATCGCACCACCCATAAAAAGGTAGCGAGGAAGAAGGATACTGCCCCCAGAAAGTGTGAAGATAGTCATCTTGTCTATCAATAAGATCGATGGAGCTGTCAAGAAATTCATTGAGTCATGATAAGGAGTAATGGCAATCAAAAAAGGCCAAGAAAAGAAGACAATATCTAGCAAATTCAAGATCGTAAAAGGCCTTGAAGTAGAAAGTGAAATCCTTATGTAAAGATGGAGACACAAACATGAGGAAATAGTGAGCATAGTTGATAGGACAAAATTTTGGCAAAAATAGATAATCAATTGCCCAAATTTTAGGGAAATAGACATATAGCCATGCTTGAAATAACCAACAAGGTCCTCCACAATGACTGTCGATTCCGCTTTCGGCCAAACTGAAGAGACCTCTATAAAGAACTCCCAAAACGAAAGGGGCTAAAGTCAACACCTTCCGATCTTTCAAAAGCATGGCAATATTATAATTCTCAGTGGTGACTTTGAGATTAGTTATTCAAAGAAAAAATCGAAAAAGCCAATGAAGAAGGAAAACTGAATGCTCTTTGTATGAAGGGGGTAGGGACTGACTTATAAAAGAAGACGATATGGTCTAAGTAGTCAAAATTAGTTGGAATATCTATTAAAAAAACGTCCAGGCTTCAAGTTTGCAGTTACCTTATTCCCACTTGATCAGAGCCCTATTAAGTGTACAACATCAAGGATAGATGGAGACATCATGCAAGGGGGAAGTAACATAGCATTACAGGATGTTGACTAAAAGCAACTGACTGTAAAATGAACTCGTCGAGAGCTGGATTTGTTCATAATTTTTTTGCTCCTTCCATTGGTCAAAAAAGTGTCTTCATTCATTCCACCCAATCAGACTATTGTTTGTCTGGATCAACCTAGGTTTTCAAACTTGGTCCCAAAATTTCCACCGAAGTTGGGGGTGATGAAGTGTTAAGATTTCTTCTGTTGAAATAGGATAGTGCTCAAATAATGCTGAGAGGATACCTGATTTAAATATAGGACCTAATGCAAAGTTCGAGCCATAATCTTCAAAAAGAATCAGGATTCTATGATCTAAGCAAGGAACAAGAGGTATGTCTAGAGAAAGATTGGCAGAAGAAGGGTGGTCTACCTTTCATTTAGACACCATTGAGGATAGCAAATTAAGAATGGGAAGACAAAACAAAGAGAAACATCGAGGGTAAAGATGATAGAGAGAAGTACAAATGAAGGTTTGAATGAGTAGCGCAATAGCCAAAAACCTCTAAATAATAGTTTAGGGATTAAACAGTTAAGAACTATTCATTTCTCTAAGTTTAATCGTCAAAACTCTTTTAATTGTCTGAAAAGAACAACGGTCATGATTGTTCATTCATTTGGGTTTGTAAAGACAATACCCAATTAAATGAGGGGGACATTGTTTGGACCTAAAATATAAAATTATTGAAATATTCGATGTATTAACATCTGGATAGTCTAAATGTATTGAGAAGATACCATGTGGAAAAATATGTAGAAATGAGAGAGTGATCAACAACATCCATATTCGAAAAGAAGAAATAACCGTCTTGGAGTTACCAGCTAGAACCGTCGAGGGTAGTGGCTATAAAAGGCATATAATAAAAAAGATGAAGGAAAATTCAAACCCCCAATATGACCCATGATCTGAATATTTTTAGAAGTAGTTTATGTTAGTTTTATGAAGCAGTTACTACTGTAATCAAAACTGTTAATCCCATCTTTTTTGTAATCAAAGTCCTTTTGATTGAATTAACAAAATAATTATCTTTTACTAGTTTCTTTTATTGTATGATTATCTACTAAAATTCATCCAAGGAAGTCTTGAAACAAGAAACTTGAACCCATCATAAGCAATTGCCTGAAAATTGTTTGTTGATTGAGTCTCCTATGTCAATAACATATTTTGGTAAACCAAATTACTACGTAGTTTTTCTCTTCAAATTTTTAATTGTCCCCACTGTAGGATAACACTAGCTTTGCTCTTGCTTATAAAATATAGAAACAAAAATTAATAATTATAAAATTTAAGATCTAAATACAGTAACTAAACAATATAGGGTTTGTAAATCTTAATTATCAAGCTTAATTTCTAGTATCGACATCCAATGCTTGCCCACATTTCCAAGAGGGTCGGTTATAAGCACATAAGCAGAGTCTGCCGAAAACTGATATTGAGTACTGTGTTCTTAGATTCTTATGCCATATACCTACCCATCTGTAATCAATTTTTTCTCGTGCCAACTATGAATGACCACTTACCTTAGATATCTAGAAAAAAGTGTTTTACAAGATAATCGATATTTGAGCATCTCAGCCTAAACCTCTAATTTCAAAAGTTTAGTCTTAAATCACTCGAAGAGCATCAAACATCATTGCATCAACATGCAGACCAAAATTTTCACGTTAGCTTGACAATACTATATATATATATATATATATATATATATATATATATATATATAGATGGTGTATTTTTTGGTGGATGAGCAAAGTCAACGAATTTAGTATTAAGGAGATATCAGAGCTGCATTGCTCTTAGACTGGTATGTGACGGTGAGGGCTGATCTTAATATGGAGATAGTGGCATAGAAGAAATATAGTGGTTCACCAGCTATGGAGCTTGGCTAGTCCACTCTTTTATGGAGGCTATTGCTCCTTTTTCTTTATTAATAACTTGAGGGATTTACAGAATAGTGCCTGTGTCACACGTTTTTTTCTTCCTCTTTTCTCAATGGAGGCGTTGTTCAGTATATATAGATCAATTCCTACTTCCAAGGGATCTACCCGGAGATCTTTGCCTTGCATCCGTGGGATTTTCCTTGATTTTTAGGAGGGGATCTTGATTGGTTGAGAGTTTTATGCCTTGACACTAGTTTTTCGTCTTTTTCGGGGTGCTTGCTGTTTACCCAGCTGTCCCAACGCCATTTCTATCAATTTCCCATTTGAATGAGGCTGAGCTCTGATTCCACGAGCTCTTCTTTATTGGCTGACCTCATGTCCTGGCCTAGATGTGTGAGTTCACACTTAGTATTATTTTTAGTATCATCAGTTGCCCCCCAGCCCTTGGCCCAAGCAGTCTTTGGCAATGGCTGGGCTGAAAAAGAAAGAGAGTTGGGCCTGCACGTGGTTGTCTTTGAATTGCACGTGGGAGTCGTTTAAGGTAGTTTTGATCAATCATGGCTTCCTCAATTCCCGCGCATGTTACAGTCCCTGTCTTTCAACCTATAAATGCCAAAATGGCTACTGTAACTAACTTTTTCCACTGTTCAGCTTCCCTCTTCATCGCCTTCTTCTTGTTCTCTTGGCTTCCCAGTTTTGAGTTCTCTGATTTCTCATTCCAGTTTAAAATTTTCTAGTTTGGTTCGAAGATCCTTAGCACCTTCTCCTTTCCATTTCCCTCTGGTTTGCGATTCGTCGAGCATTTTGGTCTAGGTACGTCTTTTGCTCCTTTTCTTCTCCTTTTCTCAATCTGGATCCCTCGAGCTCGAGGTGGTTATTGCATTTTTGGGATTTTTGATTATTTTATTTCTGGAATCGAGATTATTGTTTGTCCCCCTTCCCCACTTCGTTGATTGGTCCGTTATCGCGCGAATTCTTAGTGTTGGAAGCTTCTGTGTTGACCTTAAGGTTGTTAGGGAGTGTTTAGTGAACATCCCTCCTTTCTATCGTTCTTTTAACCTTCTTTAATCTTGTCCCCTTATGTCTACTCCTTCTGAAAATCCTCTTCCTTCTGTCCCTCCTATGGAAGAGAAGTCTACCGAGGAAGATATTGATTTGGGTGAGGTTGGCGAGGAGATTGATAACTTTCCCAGTGTTGAATTTATTGACGTTGGGCAAAAGAGTGTGGAGCCTTCCTCCTCTTCTTCTAAGCCCAAGGACAAGGGTAAGGCTAAGGAGAGTGAAAGTCTTGAGGGTTCTAGTGTGGCCTTCATAGCCGCAATGAGCTCTGGTGCGAGTGAGCTCACTCCCTTCACCATGAAAGTCCTTAGCTCCCGCTTTGGCTTTCCTCCCAATGTTGAATGTTGGTGCCTAGACACCTGTACCCCCTATGTCCTTTTTGTCCCAAATAAGGTCTGTTTCTTCACTGTCGCTTTCGAGAATGGCCTTCGCTTTCCTCTGCATCCCTTCATCAAGGGCGTCTTGTAACATTTCAATATTTGTCCTGCTCAAATTACTCCAAATTTCTGGGGTGTTTTGGTTGGTCTCCTCGTTTACTTCAAGCAACACTCGTTAGGGGTCCCTACTGTTTCTCTGCTTATGAAGTATTTCGATGTGAAATATATCCCAAACAACGGCTTCTTTTATATTTCAAAGCAAGTAAAAGCCAAATTGATCATTTCTGACGTCACCAGCTCTCATAAGGGTTGGAAAAAACTTTTCTTCTTTGTCCATGGTAAAAATTGGGAATATAATCTTGCTGATAAATCTGACACTCTGCCAGTTCCTTAGACATGGAATGCCCCTAATAATTTGGGTAAGCACCTGTTTTAGGAAACCTGATTGATCTCGATGCCCCCATGCTTATGCTAATCTCATTTATTGTGTGTTGCTTCTTTCAGAGTGAGACCTGATCTTAGTGTTGAGGATAAGCGAGTTTCCCTGGCTCTCGAGAATTGTGGGCCATCGAAGTATTCTGAGCTCATCAAACCTTGGGTGCTTGTGGAGACAGGATTCAGCCTCCTGGAGTGGTTATAGAAGCTCCAATACCAGTCTCTATTGAAGCCCCCGTCCCCTTTGCAGCTAGAGAGCTAATAGGCTGCAGCTCTGCCCTTCCTGATTCTTCATCAATGGACCCTTCTACAAGAGATCGTCTGGCTAGGGTGGAGCAACTGAGGAGGGAAAGAAGTGGGAGCAAACGTAAGGCTGAGGTTCGGGCTAGCAGTGGATCCACCCCCTTAACTAAAGCCCCAAAGCTAGAACTGACCTCCACCCTCCCCTTTTTAACTCCAGTAACCCCTATCCTCTATCTAGGCATTCAGGGCTTCGTGAAGGCTTCTCGTCCTTAAAAGGAGGCCCTTCGCTTTTTGAGGGGGTCATAGGGTCAGGTCTTAAGTTGACCTCCCCTTCTCCAACAGAGGTTGAGAGGGATTGGAAGTAGTTGCCAAAGTTTCTCTCCCCATGGGCACGGCTGGGGGCGCCTCTCAACCACCTTTGCAAGAGCCAGAAGGGGGGAAAAGAAAACCCTCCATGGGCGCTACAGTTGGGGATTCTCTCATCAACAACGTCAGGCGTGCTACAGAGGCCATTGCTTCCATCCTCCCTGAATCCGACATTTAGAGGGCTATTTCTTTGTCCCTTGGGGCTTCTATTTCCGCAGCCTTGTTTGGGGTTACTTTGGTAAGCAGCTGATTCGTACTTTTTGTGTGTCTGAATTATATTATGATATTACACCCAAGTACAGGTGGTCGAATTATAGTTTTCTCAGTTTTTAAGTCCAAGTATCGATCCCATGAAGAGTTAAGTAATTCTTAAAAATAAAATAAAAACCAAAAATAGTAAAGTGGTTTGTTTGGAGTAGTTTGATGTTTGATTACTTGTGGTGTGAGCTTAGTCTAATTAACTGGTTTTAATTTATTCAACAGACGGAATTAAAGTGCAATTATAATAAAATGCGTAGATAAAGCAGATTAATTGACAGAAATATAAAATATATCCTTCAGTTTAAGAATCTCATATGCTTTATATTGGTCTTGTTACAGAATTGACACCGCACATCAATCAACTTCCATTTTACTGGAAAGTCAATCGATAGGTCTGATGTACATAATTCAGCACACAGTAGCTTATTAGGCTATTGTGAAGGTAATATATTATAACACAGCTGCTCATTAGGCTACGCTGGATTATACATGTTCCAATTGACTAATTCGAGTAAAACCCGCTGGTGGTATAAACGATCCTCCAGCAACTTGTCAAGTTAGCCGGTGGTAGTTAATCATAATACAACAACTTGTCAGGTTAGCTGTATTTAGATATGTCACCCAGAAAGTCAAACCACTCAAATGGAATACTTGAATTATTCAATAGATCATCTTGGAATATATATATTGACAGTAGAACTTCCTCAGCGTTCCAGTGGAGGACTAGCCATACCAATAGGATCACCGGGGTTATTCTAGCAGGCAATATTATTATATATAGCAATATCATGCGTCAGTTGAACTTCTTTAGCGTTCCGGTGGAAGCAAAGCCATACCGATAGGATCACCGGGGTTATTCCAGCTGGCATGTCTTATATATATAATAAACGTATTGATAAAACATCAGCAATTCCATAAACACACCAATATTATACATATGTTCCCCTCGCACTGGAGGATATACGGAACTACTCACGCTCCACTGCTATAGACGAGCAAGGAGTGTTAGCAGTTATCATTACAATAAAATAAAAGTACAAGATTTGGACTAAACATGGACCGGAACGTGTTCTCACTTTGTATCTATTTTTCTCTCTTTGGATTGTGTCTTGGGAGCTCTCAATATTGTGTTTCTGGAGGGTATTCTGTAGTTGGTCCGGCCTGTATGCAGAGGAGGAGAAGGCCCCTATTTATAGGCAGAGATAGAAGCAGGAGGAAGAAGATTTGCATGGACGGTTTGTGGAGGGCCGTCCGGACGGTGGCAGTGCCGTCCAGACGGTGATGAAAGTGGTTTGGCAAGTTGCAAGGCTTCTGATTCTTTTATTACACTTTAACCTTCTAGATTTTCCATCTTCTTGACATTGCTCCATTCCTCTTTGGTTATTTCTGCATTTATCCTGCAACTTTTACATAAAAACTGTAAAAACGAATAATTCTCGTACTAACCCTAATTCACTTTAATTACTACTTTTTAGTGCGGTTATTCTACTAATTCGACTTTATTTATACTTCTAATTTATAACTAATTGATGTCAATCAGCAGCTAACTCCTAATGGCTTTCCTTTTCCTTTTATTTTTGTCTCATACTTATTCTAGCTCTTGTGGCTTAATTTGGGTTTCTAGCGGCTATTCATATCAGTGGTCTGTTGAGGTGGATTCAAGCTTTGGAAGGTTCTACCAAGATTTCCAAAGATCTTGAACTTAGAAACGTTGAATTATCCTCTGCCAATAATGCCCTTCAGTCCATGATGCAAGATTTGCAAGCTCGAGTCAGTAAACAGTTTTCCCTTATCCAGAAATTGGAGAGTGGGAATCAGCAAGCTAAGGATGAGCTCGGGAAGGCCAAGGAAGACCTGGTGAAGACCAAGGACGACCTGGGGAAGACAACGGAGGACCTCAGGGTGAAGAGCAAGGGGTGGATCAAGGCCAGTCGCGATGCCCTTGAGGCTACAAATTCATGTGAAGGCATAAAGAGGGAGTATGACATCTTAACTGAGGTTAATGATGTTATTTGGGAGAAGCTTGAGGAAGGAATAGCTGCTACCAAGAAGAAGGATGATTTGATTGCCAAGTTGTCTGATGATGTTATTACAGAATGGGCCAAAGGGTGGCTGGCCTTTCAAGAAAAAGCTGAAGAGGCCTACCCTGACCTTGACTTTACATTTGGCCTCCCTACTGAGGAGGAAAAGGAAGCGGCCCAAGCAAAAGATGTACCTTTGACCTTTTCTTCCTCTAAGATTGTTCCCATTGTCGCTACAACTTCTAAAACTTCTCCAGTGCCTACTGATTCCCCTGTTCCTGACCTTGTTTCTCAAAAACTTCCAATTGCTCCTTTGCCTGAAGCTTCAGATCCTGGACTGCCTATAATTAGGGTTGTTAATCAAGCTAAGCTTGAACACTATTTTAAGCTCGTTTATGAGTAAATAGTTAAACAAGTCAGCTCATTTATATGTAAATTAGGCTCGACAAAGGCTCGATTAACACCCCTACCTATAATTCTGCCTTCAGAGTCGCTTGGGACCTCAGCTGCTGACCTACCCAGCTCTTTTCCTCCTGTTTCGACAGATTCATAGGATTTTTTTTTTACTGCTACTGCCTTAAGTTATTCAGGCAAATACTGAACATACTTTGTTGATGAAAATACTTGAATGTTTTTGAAGATGCTTGAAGATATTTAACATGACCTTGATGTAACTTTTTCCTCTAGTTTTTAATACGAATTTATTCTTCTTGCACCCTCAATATGACTCCAATGTATGATTTCTACGTAATTTCCTCCTCTGGCCTAAGTTGTCTTTGTTGTTGTGCACATTTCATTGAGCTCTGTATGTGCTTAGCCCCCTCTCTTTGCTTTGAGGAGACCTTTAAGTTTCCTTGAAGCAATCTTACTGAATTTGCGACAAGGTCTTGTTACAAATAGCCTTGAGGACTTTAGGTTAGAACTTCTCTGTGGGGGTCATGCTGAAAGGTCTAAGCTGACATCAACATAGGGAGATCTGACATGTTTCCCCAGAAAGATCCGTAGAATCGTATGAGTTAAGCAGGTCATCGGGGGACTAGAGAGTACTCAAAGAGGGGTTCACACTGTTGCGCCTATGGCCTACTTACTCCAAGCTTTTCCAAGTCAGATCCAAGAGAAGGAGGCAGGGTTGGACAGGCTATCGTGTCATGAGCCGTGCTAGGATTCACTTGATTAATCAGGACAAGAACAGGCACAACACATTCCAACATCGGCTTGTTACGTGTTTTACTAACAATGATGTAATTGCACAAATCACACCTGCTGGCGTCGTTGGTGGTATGATTCTTACAACTGTATATGCCTACAAGCCTCCCCATCATGCACTTTTATTTTACCCCTTAAATTGGAGCTGCAGCTTATTGTACTGGGCTTTCCTTTCTTTGTGAGTGTTGAAAATACTCAAGGTGGATAAGTGGTATCAAGGACCTGACCCTGTCTGAAGGCAGGAGGTCTGTCTGAGCTCTTTAGTGCTGACAGTTGTGTTTTTGGTGTCCTCAAGGGAGCATTGGATGGTGGAATCGACATTCCTCAAAGTGAGGAGATGCTGAGGTTCATCGCAAGCATGTCCGTGGGAATCGAGTTGCTACATGGACGAGGGCCTTGCTGAATCTGAGAGATACCATGTGCCCATTCGAGCCGACCTCAACCCAGCTGAATTTAAAAAAATCTCCTCAGGAATCGGGTTTCGAGGTCGGATGTACTTGACTCTCCTGCTAGTTATGAGGATGAAGTCGAGGAAGATGATGTTGAGTGAGCACTGTTGTTGGTGCCTTCCTTTTTGTCCTAGACAGTTTTCTCAGACTCCATGAGCTTTAATTGTTTGGAGATTCTCCACGTGTTATTGAAGGAATAACCTGTATCACTCCACTGCTTTCCTAAACCATACTTGTCCTTATAAATTTGGAAGTCTAAAGAATAGCCAACCCTCGGCGTGGTTCTCGGGCCTTCTAAAACTTGCTTAGGCTTTAAATTTTGTGCCTTCTTTTGTTTGTTTATAAATCTTGAAGATTTTCTTGAATCTTTCTCATTCCTTTGGTCCTTTGCTTGGGATTTCTAATGGCTGTTCCTATTTCATCCCTCTTTGAAGGCCACTCCTCTTTCGGAGTAAACCGTGAATTCCAGTCTCGTTCCTTGGTTCCTTCTTCGCTTACCTCCTCTGATCTAGAAGGGATCAAGAAGCGATTCTTTCGAGAATTAGGATTGTCTCTCTGAGTTCTTACTCTAGACGAACCTCCAAACTATTTTCCTCGGGGTGAAGTTTGCTTTTTTGAAGGTGCATTCGAAATGGGCCTTCGTCTCCCTATTCATCCCTCTATCGGGTGTATTCTGGCATATTACGGTCTACCCCCTTCGCGTTTGTCTCCTCAGGGGTGGGCTAAGCTAATCAACTTCTTTTTGTTCTGGCACCTCCAGGGGAATGATCAGTTCTCCACAACTGTTGAGTTTCTGTACTTTCATTATCTTGAAGACGACAACCTTCCTTGTTTCAGCTGTTTCAGATGGAAACACTTCTTTGAACGCCGACAAGTGCTGGACATTCCTTCCCCACCCAAGGGTGGCACAGTCGCCTTTTCTTTGCTTCTGGGGATTCTTGGAGGTTTGTTGAGGACCGCCGACGAGAAAACAGAGTCTCAGGCTCTTGGAGGAAGTTTGATCACAAAAGTAAGGGCGTCGATGGTTTTCTTGATCGTTCCCTTTTCTAATGTACTGTTATGATTTTTTGCTTTATGGTGCAGTTGCGCCTGACCCAGATTTGTCGGAGGCTATCAAGATTAAGCAAGTGAAGCGATCCGCCCTTGTGTCCTTCTCGGAGTTGATGATGTCTGGTAACCTTTTTCTGTTCATTCTAGTGGCAACTTCCACTGACTTTCACTTCTATTGCAGCTCGCCAGAACTCTCTCCCTCTGAGTCAGAGGAAGAAGAGGGGGAGGGACCTTCCTCCAAAAGATGCAAGTTATGCGAGTCTCCTTCATCCTCTGATGGCTCTCTTAGCGCAGTCTTTCTTTCTTCTGCTAGAGCCAAGCTTCTCAAGGCACTTTCAAAGGCCGAGAATGAGAGGGAAGAATTGAGGGAAGAGAACGCCCGTATGAAGGAGGAGACGGTTGGGTTGAAGAAATGCTTAGGGGACAACTGGTAGTTCTGCCTAGAAACTTCAGAGGTCTTCTTTGTGCAATTTCTTTTCACCAGTTACTTTAGCCTTTCGATGTAATCTGAACAACTTTTTTTTGTGGTTCATCTGCTATATTCTAGACACTTCATAGCATACTATTTGTTCATCCTTATAGGGCTCATCGATAACTGCATAATTTATTGCCTCTTTGTGAACTGAATAGTCCATCCTGAACCGCTGAGCTCTTTCCACGAACTGTGTAGTTTGTGGTTAGCTGCAGGGCTTTTCTCCACTGAACAGTTCATCGTGAGCTATAAAGCTCTATTCTAAGTTATGAACTAGGAAGTTCCTCATGAGCTACGGAGCTCTTCTTTATTTTTATGAACTGAATAGTTCATCGCGAGCAATGAAACTCTTCTTCATTGATGAGTACAAAATATTGCATATTTTAAGCCCTCATTACATGCATTATTAACTCAACTTTTCCATCTAAGTACTTGGAGTTAGTTGATTTTATGAATAATGTTAAATTTTCGATGTTGCATGTATTTATAACTTAAATGATGGATTTTAGGACCTTACAACTATGATGGATGTGTGGTGAAGGCATGGACACAATACATGAAGATTTGGAGGCTTAAAAGTGAAGAAATCAATGAGGTTTTGGTGTTTGGGAACAAAGGCACTAGCTGCCACATCTTTTAGAAGAAGAGCCTTGGTTTTCCTCTATTTTAAACATGATCCACTTTGAATCTGAAAAAGTTCAAAACATGAAAATTGTAGATTTGAATGTCTTCTATATGATGTCAAATTTTCAGCTCAATCCAACTGTTAAATCAAAAGTTATGACGATTCTATAAAAAGTAGTCTAGATTAGAAAAATAGTACTGGTACACCGTACCATGCCTAATAAAAATAGTTCAAAAGTTCAAAACATGAAAGTTATGACGATTCTGTTAACTCAGCTCCACTTGCTTGGGGGTCCCACCTACACTTCTCTCACTTGCTCCCCAACATTTCCTTACACATTTCCATGCCTCTCTTTCACATTTTGAAGACTTTGAAGGTCATTGCATTAATGAAGATGGGAGAGAAAGTGGGCTACCAAGGAGTTGCTGGGTAGGATGTCCTAGCCTATCAAAGTCCATCTATTCAACCTCCCATTGATGGGAAGCCTGCACACTTGCATGGGGACCACCATGCACGAAAATTGAAGGCTAACACTCCATTATATTCAGCATTACACAAGTTCTAAAGTGTGTCTACCTAATCTTAGAAATCCAAGGAAGAAGATGATGAATAGTGATTACAAAGTTTATGTTTTCGCATTTTCCTCTCCATTCAAGTGGTAGTAAGCTTTTAATCTCTTGGAATCTTTAACTCTTACACCTTAATGTCATTTACTTCAAGTCTATTTCAAGTTTAATTACATGTTCTTCATTTCACCATTATTGTTCATGTTTTTCTTCATTTCCTAGCTTCAAAATGGGTATTGTATATTTTTCTTCATAGCTTAAGATTTCTTGCCTTATGTTAAGTTTCATGCTTCCTTTCTTCATTATGTCCATTTATATTATGTATTTCCTTCTTGCTTTCATGAGTAGCTAGATTTTTAGTTGGCCAATCCAAGGAAAATCTCCTCTTAGGGCTTTCATTTCAACTCTTCTTCTTTCCTCCACTCGGTGTACGGTGGTTCGGTTTGACTAGGTTGAGTGTGGACGTGGTGGTGAGTCTTTGATATCCCGTAGGCATTTTTCATGGGATATGCTTGGATCCTCACCTCCATTTGGTTGTGAGTCTTTGATATTCCGTAGACTTGTCAAAGTTTATGCTTAGATCCTCATTTTCATTTGTTCCGAGCTTCCCACGAATCAATCGTTCATCTATGCACCATTGGAGGAAGCTTTCGAGTTGAGCTGGGATTCCCATTGGAATGACCTCTTTGAATTAGCCAACACTTGTTTTATTGCATTTTCATTAAGAACATAACTCTCCAAAAGACAAACAAAAGATTTTACATTTTCTCTTTTTTACAAAATTACCTTCACACACTTGAACTTTCCTTCCCCGAGGAGACGACCTTGGAATACTTTTCAAGTAAAACACGACAAATGAAAGACTCCTTGTGATTGGGGAGCACTTTTGTTCACATTTCACATTTCACACATTTTGTTCATTCCACTTCATAGCACCATTCTGTTGTCCTTTCTCTTGCATGAATCCGAGTGAGAGTGACACTCACCCACACACATAAGCCATATATATATTTGAGGGTTCATGTTAGGAGCATAGGAACAACAACGGTTTCCATCAATCATTTTTGGCCCCGTTGCCGGGGAAGGTAAAGCGTCAAGTTCAAAAGGTGATTTTGGCGGCATAGGTAAGTCTCATGATTTTCATCATGGGCTAAGGTATGTCGTCTTATTTGTAAATAGGTTGTAAATAGTTTGTATTTTTTTTAATGTCTTATATTTTTTATGATAATGTATTAAATGTCCCATATTATGAAAATGTGTGTGAGATTTGTGATGAGTATGGGCACATCACTAGTGAGTGCCCAATAAATGCCCCTTATTTTGGAAACGTTTGCAAAATTTGTGGTGAGTATGGACACTTCACTAGTGGGTGTCCAATAAATTATCAAGTTCAAGATTTTACATGCGAAGGTTCTAATTCATTTTTGGCCTAATTTCTACCCCAACCATTATGTTACACCGAGTTATCCGAGTTATGATTGGGAGAATGAACCATATAATATTTCATCCAATCTCACACCACCAAATGAATTTTGCAACTATGCAATATATGAGAACTCAACCGAAGAAGAATTGGAAAATATTTTGTGCGATTTTATGCAATACCAAATGAAATTCAATGCCCAAATAACCCAACCACTTGATACATTGACTAATGCTATAATTGATATGCATGAAGAACAACATCTTGAGCATAGCCAATATATTGAGAATGATCATCCCAAAGGAATCCACATTGATGTTGAATCTGCCACTACTCTAGATTGTGAAAAATTTAATGAAGTTATTATCTCACATTAGGCTAATGAGCCCAAGGTCATTTTTCCATCTATGAGTGGTGTTGAGATTCACAATTTTGAACTTGGGAAGGGCATTGAAATGGAGTTAAGTGTGAAAATTTTTAAAGAAAAATTGTATGCTCCATTGTTTGAATTGCATAAACTTACCTACACATCTATTTGGCTGAGAATTTTGAATCAACATCATTTCTATGTTTGGATATATGGCTTAAGAAGGGCATTTATACAACAAAAAAATTTAAAATCTTCATTTCACCATTGTTGTTCATGTTTTTCTTCATTTTCTAGCTTTAAAATGGGTATTGTATATTTTTTTTCATAGCTTAAGATTTTTTGCTTTATGTTAAGTTCCATGCTTCCTTTCTTCATTATGTCCATCTATATTATGTATTTCCTTCTTGCTTTCATGAGTAGCTAGATTTTTAGTTGGTCAATCCAAGGAAAATCTCCTGTTGGGGATTCCATTTCAACTCTTTTTCTTTCCTTGACTCGGTGTACGGTGGCTCGGTTTGACTGGGTTGAGTGTGGACGTGGTGGTGAGTCTTTGATATCCTGTAGGCATTTGTCACGGGATATGCTTGGATTCTCACATCCATTTGGTTGTGAGTCTTTGATATTCTGTAGACTTGTCACGGTTTATGCTTAGAACCTCATTTTCATTTGTTCCTAGCTTCCAACGAATCAATCGTTCATCTATACACCATTAGAGAAAGTTTTTGAGTTGAGTTGGGATTCCCATTGGAATGACCTCTTTGGATTAGCCAACACTTATTTTATTGCATTTTCATTAAGAACACAACTCTCCAAAACACAAACAAAAGATTTCAAATTTTCTCTTTTTTACAAAATCACCTTCACACACTTGGATTTTCCTTCCTTGAGGAGACGACCTTGGAATACTTTCCAAGTAAAACACGACAAACGAAAGACTCCTTGCGATTGGGGAGCACTTTTGTTCACATTTCACACATTTTGTTCATTCCACTTCAAGCCACCATTCTGTTGCCCTTTCTCTTGCATGAATCCAAGTGAGAATGACACTAACTCACACACATAAGCCATATACATATTTGAGGGTTCATGTTAGGAGCATAGGAACAACAACGGTTTCCATCAATCATTCATTTTTATGTACTGAACAGTTCATCGTGAGCTATGGAGCTCTTTTTCATTTTTATGAACTGAATAGTTCATTGCTACAACTTTAGAATTGATCACCCAAGTGTAGGTTGTCGCGAAGTAATATAATACTCAGAAGTCCGAGGTCGAACCACAAGGAATTGTGAAAACAAAAGAAAACAATCACACAAATACTAAAACAAACTTAAAAGTAAAGGTTTTATTTTTGGAAATTTTTGAGTGGAGAAAATTGATTTAAATAATTAAAACAGTAATATAAAATACTAGAGCATCAGGTACTCCCTCTCAATTTCATACAATACAGATTAAAGACTCAAATCTTAACTTGAAACAAGAATCAGATGTCGGTTAATTCAAGTAACAAATCAAGTAAGAAACCTAATGTTATAATCAATCAATTATATTATTTTATGAAATAATGATAACTACCTCAAGCATGGAATAACCATTTATTTACTCGCAGGAAAATTCAAGCAATCGATGTACATGGCACAACAACTCAAGAATTTTTACAAAATAAAAATTTTGCTCAAAGGTCAGAAGTTATATTAACAAAATATCATAAGGTAGGAGATCTAAGGTTGGCTTGGCAGAAATTCCTTTGCCAAATAGAAGTCTTGTAAGGTCAAATCTCGTGCATTAAATCTTTGCCTCGCGGGTACAAAATCTATCCAGACTTCGAGCTGGAGTTTCGCATATTTAGAGTCTGAATCACGAAATTTTTGTGAATTATACTTTTGTAGCCCTTGAAATCTTCTTTCCAACCCCAAAAAAATAAGATCAATCGGATATCAGAGTCAAAAGTTATGACCAAATACTGAAGACATGTCAAATCCTTATCTTCTAAGATATCTTCCGAATCCAACTTTAAATGGGTTTTCTTCAAACTTGGACTCTTATAAGGATTGAATTGCTGATTTATCTTCAAGTCTTCCTATCTCAATCTTGACTCTTCAATCCTTATTGATTAGCACAAAAACTTGATATATATTTTGGTGCTAATCATCTCATCTTGGTTGCTTTTGAATATTAAATCACAAGAATTATGCCATTGGAAGTCTTGACTTTGATATTTCGTGTTTGCAGATTAAATGTGTTAGAAGCGACTTCTTATAGTTTTTCCCAAGTTGCTTGGGATAATTAGAGGTGAAATGATGGCTTGTGGTGAGCTTTGGAGTGAAGAAATCAGGAAATCTGAAGCAGGAATACAATACAGCAGAAACCCTACCGGTAGAGTACTCTACCGATAGAGTTAAGCTACTGGAGTAAACTCTACCGGTAGAGTCTGTCGTTTTTACCCCTCCTTCTGCTGCTCTGACTGCCTACTTTGAGGGTCCCACCACCACTTCTCCCCCACTCTTCTGACACGTCCACAACACTGTACACCTACCCTGGGACTTTTAAGCTATAGCATTCAATGAAGTGAGAGATGTGGGAGTTGCTAGGTGATGATGGGATTTGTTGGGTGTGCAGACAGCTCTGCATCCTCCTATGAAGACCATGTTGCTGCAGCCTAGGATGGGGATCACATCTGCAGGCAACCTGGGGTTATTCTCTCTGCACGTTTTTGACAAGGGGATGTTCTCCAAGGGGAGCAAGTATTATGAAGTAGAAGAAGAGAGATATAGAGAGAGAGACTCCAAGTGAAGAAGATGATGAATAATAGATTCTAGAGAGAGAAAGTTGTGATTTTCACTTATTTTTCATTGCATTAGCTTGTAATCTCCTGTAAGGATCTAGATAACTTCATTTAATGCAATTAATGCTAGTTCATTTATGTTGATTCTTAGTTTAATGCTCTCCTCAATGCTTCACCATTAATGTTCTAAAGTTCTTCATTTCTTATAAGATTCAAGTATGGGTTTTCATCTCTTTAAACCTTCACGTGTGAGTTATTGCATTTAGTTACTCTAGACCTTCATTTCATTACAATGCACTTTCATTACATAGTCATTAACATTTCAAGTATGAATAGCTAAATCTTCTAGTTGGCTAGACCAAGGGGGATCTCCCTTTGGGGACACCATTTCAACTCTTTCTCTACCCTCCCTTTAGAGTCAAATGGTTTGTTTGACCGGATTGAAGGAGGATGATTCGATGAGACTTTGATAAACCGTAGGCCTAGTCACGGTTTATGCTTAGACACTCACCGATATCATCCCTGGCTTTCCGTGAATCAAACATTCATCCATGCTCAATCGGAGGAGTGGGTTGAGTTGAGATGGCATACCCAATGGAGTAACCTCTTGGACTTGCCAACACTTTTTTTCCTTTACATCTTCTTTAGCATACATTTCACCAACCAACTCTCAAGACAAAGGATTTTATATTTTCATTTTCACTAAATCACTTTTACTTGGTTTTAACCTTCCTTCCCTGTGGATACGACCTTGGAATACTTTTCCAAGTAACAACCGACACACGAAAGTCTCCTTGCGATTGGAGAGCATCTTTTGTGCATATACATTCTATATCTACATCATCCCATTTTCCTTACCTCATTGCCCTTTCTTTTGACACTATCCCTAGGGGAAGAAATCTTTCTCCCCCGGCCATACATTGCATCATTTGAGGGATAGTAATTAGGGGTTAAGTGAGGTTAGGTATTTCCCATCAATCATTTTTGGCGCCGTTGCCGGGGAAGGCAAGTGTCGATTCAAGGAAGTGATTTCCGAACAACGGAGGTAAGTCCCGTGATCTTCATCACTGGCTGAGATACGTTGTCTCGTGTACATATTCTTGTTTGTTTATAATTTCACTTGTGTATATTTTGTTGCATGTGGGAGAGGGATACCCATCACCGACTAGTTAGACAAAACCTTGCTCCCAACATAAACGTCGACCAAAATCCACCCGAGGATGCGGGCGATAATTTTGACAATGTGGGTGCAAACATCCAAGGGGGTGAAAATTTTGACTATGATGGTGCAAACCAAAATGACCAAGGGGGTGGGGGATTGCAACCACCTAGGATGCCTAACCAAAGAATGCAATATCCCCCCCGATCAATTCGATCATGCAAATGTCAACCCTAACATGCAAGGGGATGGGGGATTGCAACCACCGAGGATGCCCAACCCGCATGTTCATTTCCCCCCTCCTAGGAATGAAGGGAACATCCTACTTGATCCTCCGGCTAGGACAATGCGGGAGTTTCTTCAACCGACCCGTAGCACCACACCATCATGCATACTCCTCCCCGTCCAAGCTCACCTCTTTGTTGTTAAACCATGGATGGTGCAACTAATTACCAAATTTCGTGGGATATTAGATGAGAATCCATATAATCACATAAGGACTTATGAGGAGGTGGTTGCAACATTTATCCCAAATTACAACATGGAGGAAATAGCTAGGATGAAATTATTTCCTTTCTCATTGGGTGATAAGGCAAAGGATTGGCTTGATTCCATGTCGTCCCAGACTATGTTGTTTTGGGACCAAATGGTTTCAGCTTTTCTAAAAAAATTCTTTCTAGTTCATAGAACCAAGACTTTAAAGAAGAAAATTCAAAATTTTTCTGAAAACCCCAATGAGCAATTCTACCAGTGTTGGGATCGTTACAAAGATTTGCTCCAATCCATTCCACATCATGGATTTAAATCATGGCAATTGGTGAGTTTCTTCTAAGAAGGAATTACACCAAGCCATAGGCAATTCATCGACATGATGTGTAATGGTGAATTTTTGAACAAAGATCCCGATGAAGCCCTAAACTACTTTGCTACCTTGGCCGAAAATGCACAATCTTGGGACATTAGGGACCCAAACGATGTACCTAGGAAATTCCCGGGTGGTAGTCAACCACAAAGAGGGGGAATGTATGATTTGAAAGACCGGGAGGAGTTACTCTCACAAATTGCCAAATTGTCTAAGAAGGTAGATACCCTTGAGGTGGATAAGAGACGGATGATTTCTCAGGTGTCAAGAGCCGAGGAGGTTTGCTCTATTTGTAGCGGTGTTGACCACCCCACATCAGAGTGCCCAAGCATCCCTACACTCAAGGAAGCCTATCACGAACAAGTCAATGCCTTTAACCAACCAAGGCAAT
>CM042186.1:20735204-20762995 GCA_023539305.1 Ilex asprella
GATATCAAGGGAATAAGCCCTATCATTTGCACCCACCGCATTTACCTCGAGGAGGATGCAAGACCTTCCCGGCAGCCTCAATGGAGATTGAATCCCCATATGAAGGAGGTAGTGAGGGACGAGGTTCTCAAACTACTTGTCGTGGGCATAATATTTCCAATTGCCGACAGTAAGTGGGTGAGGCCCACGCAAGTGGTGCCCAAGAAATCCGGAGTCACAGTGGTAGAAAATAAGGAGAATGAATTGATACCTACAAGAGTGATTACTGGGTGGAGGGTGTGCATCAATTACCGAAAATTGAACTCATGCACTAGGAAGGATCATTTCCCACTGCCGTTCCTTGATCAAGTGTTGGAGAGAGTGGCGGGGCACCTCTTCTACTATTTTCTAGATGGATACTTCGGTTATAATCAAATCGAGATTGCCCTCAAGGATCAAGAAAAGACCACTTTCACTTGCCCATATGGTACCTTCGCCTATCGCCGGATGCCGTTCGGCTTATGCAATGCCCCTGGGACGTTTCAATGATGTATGATGGGCATTTTCAGCGATATGGTGGAGAAAATTGTGGAAGTATTCATGGATGACTTCTCCGTTTTTGGTGATTCTTTTGATGGATGCCTAGAGAATTTGGAGAGAGTATTAAAGAGATGTGAAGAAAAGGATTTCGTGCTAAATTGGAAAAAGTGTCACTTCATGGTGATGGAAGGGATCGTATTGGGACACATAGTATCGGCAAGAGGCATTGAAGTTGATAAATCCAAGGTGGAGGCCATCTCCAACCTCCCCACGCAGACGTCCATCAAAGGGATCAGGTCATTTTTGGGTCATGCAGGCTTCTATCGCCGTTTCATTCAAAATTTTAGTGCATTAGCCCGACCCCTGACCAATTTATTGTCTAAAGAGGTTCATTTCGAGTGGTCGCATGAGTGTGAGGCATCTTTTAAGAAATTAAAAAGCATGCTTGTCACGTCTCCTATCATGCGACCACCCAATTGGAACCTCCCTTTTGAGCTCATGTGCGACGCGAGTGATTACGCGGTCGGCGCAGTGCTCGGTCAGAGGGACGAGACTCGACCATATGTCATTCACTACGCTAGCAAGACACTTAATGAGGCACAAATGAATTACACTACCACCGAGAAAGAATTGCTAGCCGTAGTGTTTGCTCTAGATAAGTTCCGATCATATATCATCGGTTCACCTATTGTTGTTTTCACTGACCATTCTGCTTTGAAGTATTTGTTGTCTAAGCAGGATGCAAAGCCAAGGCTAATTAGGTGGATCCTCCTTCTTCAAGAATTTGACTTGACGATTAAGGACAAGAAGGGAGTTGAGAACGTAGTGGCGGATCACTTATCCCGATTGGTGGCACAAGAGACAAATGAGCACATCCCTATCCCAGACTCTTTCCCTGATGAGCAGTTATTGTCCATTCATTCTCATTGTCCTTGGTATGCTGACATTTGCAATTATATTGCAACAGGACAAATCCCACCACACTGGAGCCCTAAGGATAAAAGGAGATTTATGGCGGACGTGAAGTACTTCTACTTCGATAACCCATATCTGTTCAAGTATTGCCCAGATCAAATCATGAGGCGATGCGTGCCTGAAAATGAGCAAAGGAACGTCCTTGCCTTCTGTCACTCCCAAGCCTGTGGTGGCCATTTCTCTGCCAAGAAAACCTCTGCAAAGATTCTCCAATCAGGTTTCTACTGGCCGTCTTTAATTAAGGATTGTATTTCATTTTGCAAAGAATGTGATAGATGCCAACGTCTGGGTAGTGTGACCCGGAGGAATATGATGCCCCTCTCGCCTGTACTTGTTATAGAAATATTCGATTATTGGGGCATTGATTTCATGGGTCCCTTCCCTATGTCGTTCGGTTTTTTATACATTCTGCTGGCAGTGGACTACGTGTCCAAATGGGTGGAGGCCATCCTAACTAAGACTAGTGACCACCGGGTTGTAGTCAAATTCTTGAAAGAGAACATTTTCTCAAGGTTCGGGATGCCTCATGCCGTGATTAGTGATGGTGGATCACACTTTTGTAACAGGCCAGTTGCATCATTAATGAGCAAATATGGTGTTACACATAAAGTATCCACCGTTTACCACCCACAAACTAATGGCCAAGCCGAGCTAGCCAATAGGGAGATCAAGACCATCCTTGAAAAAACAGTTAACCCCAATAGGAAAGATTGGTCTGAGAGATTGATTGATGTCCTATGGGCATATCGTACTGCCTACAAGACAGTTTTGGGCATGTCTCCCTATCGGCTTGTCTATGGAAAAGCTTGCCATCTGCCGGTCGAAATGGAACACAAGGCCTATTGGGCCATCAAGACTTTAAATTTCAATATGAGAATAGCCAGTGAACATAGGAGGTTAGAGATGAATGAATTGGAAGAGATTCGGCGGGATGCATACGAGAGTTCAAAAATTTCGAAGGAACGGGCGAAAATCTTTCAGGATAACTCCATAGTCAGGAAATAATTCGAGCCCGGGTAAAAAGTACTCTTGTATAATTCCCGCCTCTCTATTTTTCCCGGAAAGCTAAGATCCCGTTGGGATGGCCCCTATCTTGTCAAGTTGGCCTACCCCAATGGAGCTGTTGAGATCACCAACCTCAAAGATGGCCAAACTTTCAAGGTCAATGGCCAAAGACTCAAGCCATTCTTCGAGGGCTTTGAAAACCACATGGTGGAGGAGGAGTTAACCGACCCAGTGTATCCAGAAGTGGTTGAGGAATCATAATTGGTCACTTGTTCGCATGTACAGTTCTTTTATTTTACTTATGTCATACTTTACTTTATTGTCACTTACCCTTTATCGTTTGATAGTATTGTTTCTTCTTGATCCGACTCTTGGTGTGTTCGTCAAAAGCTCGAATGCGAGGTGTTCTCTTACCCCTCTTATCTTCTATCGTCTTTCATTGCATATGCTATCTGTTTGTGCATTGAGGACACTTCATCTTTCAAGTTGGGGGGTGTGGTGCACCATTTTATGATCCACCAATTTTAATTTTTGATTGCTTGCAAAATATGTGAGAATTTTGAAAATTTTTGATGAGAAATATCGATAAGTTGATCTGTATTCCTTCATGGAGAAGCTGTGGGTTGAACAACATGTTAATCATTGTCTTGAACTTTGTGCATATGTGCATTCTATGGAAATTGATCCTATGCTTAAGTATCACTTATGTATTGATTTTTGAACTCTTTTGTATGTGATTTTTGAATGTGTAATTTCAGTATTTTACGGAGTGAATTCATGGTTTATGCGTGACATAAGTGGTGGAGATAAGTAAGGACCCGTGAGAGCTTTAGTGCCAAACCCTTTTTGAGGGATATCACAATTACTCAGAGAACAATTTTTTCAATGTCAAATTTGTTCAATAGTCTCATTATACTTGCTTTGGTTAGTTGCATTAGCTTGGTAGACTGATTTGTCTTGATCATATAATGCATTCCCATACGGACCTGGAAGTGATTTTAGGCCATTGTTGAAAACTTTGAGCCTTTCCCTTTTTTCTTGTGTAAATTTTATCCCTAGTGCCGTGATTGAGCCCACTTTTAAATTCGTTTCTATGCCACACATTCAACCAAGCCAAAGAAAATAAGAAATACTTACCTTACCTTGGTTGTTCCTAAAGAGTACATGAGAGGTTGCAAAAGAAGGAATTGGAATGTGGAGATGAAACAAAGAGGGATGAATGAGTTTGTAACTCAAGAATTGAACAGAAAGGAATACAAGAAAAGGAGAAAAAATGGATGAAAGAAGAAAAGAAAACAGAAAAAGAGAGTAAAAAAAAAAACTAAGAGAGTGGTGACGATTGAGAATCAAAATCCCATGAAAAAGGGAAGTGCCTTTCCAAGATGAAAAGTCTCTCACTCGGAACAACCCCTTGTGTTCTCCCCTTATCCTTCATTTCTTTCACCTACACATTACCCCAAGGCCCCATTATAACCATTAAAAGTCCTTGGTGATCTAGAGAAGCATGGGAGGTGCATAAATTCAAAGAGAATGATGAGTTAGGTCTTACTATCTAATGCACTAGCACCCTATTCATGAGACTATGCCAAGGTCGTTTCATCTCTACATATGAACTTCATTTTTGGATTACATGTGAACACTTTCTTTTTGGATACAAGATTCTATGTCACATGTACACATGGAGTGCATACCAGGATAGCTTGAGTGCATTTATTGCTTAAGAGTGTCCCTTGGTGAGTTTTGCATTGAAATTGAGTTTGTCTAGCTTTTCGACTATGAATTCTATCTGTAAATTCCCAAATTACTTGTTTAATTCACCTGCACACAAGTTGAAAATCAATGTGTGGGTGCATACTTTAGACTAGCATCTATGACTATGGTTCTGCTCATGTTTGTGTAGTTCAGTCTTCTGAGAAACGTATTTGATAATCCATGCTAGTGGAACGAGGGAGCATTGCTCAAGTTGATGATATTGGACATGATTGGGAACATTTTGTTTATAATCTTCATGATGTGCAATTTGGATGATCATTTTAATAATTGAGTTAGAAGTTTGTTCCTTGTGTTTTGCATGTATCAAAGATTTAAATCACTATGCAATTTTAAGAATAACTTGGGCAGATTGGTTTGAATTGTGGTTAACAAGTGGAGTACATAAATCGGGATGTGAGAGGGGTCATTGTTGTTGGAGTACAATGTTGGGGAGGTCTCGAGTGGGAATGGTGTGGTGAGTTAGGCTTAACAGGACCATTTTGGCAAAATAGCAGAAACTCTACCGGTAGAGTCTACCGGTAGAGTACTCTACCGGTAGACCCTACCGGTATAGTTAAGCTACTGGAGTAAATTCTACCGGTAGACTCTACCGGTAGAGTACTCTACCAGTAGACTCTACCGGTAGAGTCTGTAAAAAACGGGGGAAATCAGGCTTTTGATTTTAAAAACCCTCGTTAACCCTTCATTCCCCACATTTCATTCAAGCCCTAATTCTCCTTCTCCCTCACTCGATTACATCCCAAAACCCCAAATTCCCTTTCCCTTCCTTAAATCTCAGATCCCCTAAGTTCCTTGGGCCTTAATCCTCCACATTCTACTCTTGTGAGCCCTAGGTGCCGATTCTCCCTAAACTTCCCCAACTCTATTCTCCTCTTTAAGAAACCTATGGCTCGTCCCCTTAAGGTTTGCCTAGACTCCATACACCCAATTGAAGGCGTCTTCTTGTGTCTCCTCGCTTTTATCTTGGCGGTAGCACTGTTGCACCTCATGGCCCGAACTAAGAGGCCTGAAGTCGGTCTAGAAGAGCAGGAGGATCCCAATAGCCGCAAGAGAAGCAGTGAGGGGACAAGCAAGAACCAAAGGAAGAGGGCTAGGGGGGAGGCACGACGTCAGTGGATTGGGGAAAAGAGAGTGAACTGTGAGCGTTATCTGGATCGTCCCTCACTCACCCCCCTGCATCAGGTTGTGAAAATTGTTGAAGCCCATGGTATGAACATTTGGTTCAAAAAGGTTGAAAGGTATAACTTAGCATTGTGTAGAGCATTTTACCAATCACTTAGAGTGGTCCCGGGGGATGAGGGTGTATTGAGAGCATCTGTTAGAGGCAAGGGGTTTTCGGTGACCCCCGATGTCATTGCTCTTTTGTTGGGAAACTACAAGAGACCACCCCATGCCCCACCAGCGTACCCTCATTGCAGATATACACCCAAGACCAGGGAGGAGTACGTTGCCCTGATGTACGAAGATCCCTTTAAGTTTAGGGGAACTATTTTGAGTGGAGGACTCAAAACTGTGTACGGGTTGTTAAATAAGCTCCTCCATTACAACATACTCCGAAGATCCTCGGAAAAGGCACCGAACATAGAGAAGTTGTCCCTTTTAGATGTTGTTGTATCAGGCCAGACTGTGGACTTTGCTTACATTATATGGGAGGTTATGAGAGAAGTTGTATCAGGCCAGACTGTGGACTTTGCTTACATTATATTTTGAGGGATTCAGCGTCTTAATGCACTGGAAACTACGGTGAATGGGATGAATGCAACTATTCAGAGCATGGCTACAATGTTGAAGGATCTGTTTGTGCATACTTTCCCGAATAGACTCATTCCAGTGGGACCTCCTCCACCAGCTACTGCCCCCTCAACCTCTAGGGTGGATGATGATGATGATGAGGATGGTGATTGTAACACCCCGCATTTTCTTTTATAAATGTATATAGTTATATGATAGATAACTATTGTGAAAATGAGGATATGTATAATGATGTAAGAATGAATCACATAGGTTAAAACATTAGAAAAGAATGATGGGGAGACAAATGGATTTGGGAAGTTAAGTTTCAAAGACATTGGGGATTGGAATTAGTTATTAGATAAATTTATAAATGTTTCTAGGTCAAAATAATGTTTCCATTGAATCCGGAAGGTCGAAAAACCTTGGGAAAGGTAATATGAAGTGCATTGGAAACTTGGAAGACGGAGGAAGAATCTGTCTGCTGAGTAGTACCGGTACCGAGTACCGGTACCCCGATTCCAGAAAGTTTTTGGTACCGGTACTGGGTACCGGTACCCCAATTCCAGAAGGTTTTTGGTACCGGTACTGGGTACCGGTACCGGGTACCGGTACACCCGATAAAAATCTGAATGTTTTAAATCGCGACGTTGGTCCGACTTTTGAGCCTATAAATACGTTAGGCCGCCTCCTTAGTCGTCCATACCTCATTCTAAACCCTAGATAACTTGAGAGAGAGGGAGAGAACTCAAGATCAAAGGAAAATTACAAGAGATTACGGGTATATTCAAGAATCCAAGCCCTAGTTCTTCAAGATTTAAGGTAGGGAGTTTTCTCTCATTCACTTACATTGAGGCTAGGGCATATATATATATGTAATCTTTTCACTTTAAATTATACATGTATGGTATATAATCATTGTTTCTTAATACCTTGTGACTACTACCATGATTTAAACAATATTATTGTTTGATTAACCCTTGAATCCTTTTTCTTGCTTAAAAACCCTAGATTCTAAGAGAGATGAACTTTTCTTTAAATTGTTCTTCATTCTTGTTTTCAAAACTTTAGTGTTGAATATTGTACACCAAAATAATATAAATGATGATCTCTTGCATATTTTCTTGGATTATTTGATTATAAGACACATGTGAGAAAAATTGGGGATTTTACTATAATTGTGAAATTGTTGTGAATTGAGCATAGTCTCGGTTTTCTCATTGTATGGGTGTTGTGATGGACTTGGATTACCTTCGAGAGATGCCGTAGAGTGTTAGAGGTTAGTCTACCCCAATGGGGGTGAGATGGTTTCCTAACACTTGTAGTGGGTTGTCATTTGGTAATGCAACCACTATCGTTCACTGGAGTTCGAACAAGGGATAGTATACTTTTCCTAGGAAGGGACTCGTCACTGCCATTGTGATGGTAGACGCCCCTTTCTAAAGTACTTGTGATTGTGAATGTGATTGTGATTGTGATTGGTGGACTAGGTATAATCGTGGGGTAGATTCATGGGAAGCAATCATCATACATGGTACGGGGATGAACCGAAATTACATGAAATTATGAGTTGGGTCGTTCTGGCCGATGCATTGGTATGGGACAATGCATGGGGGAGAAGCCCTTTTTCTAAACAGCTTAAATTAGAATATTGGTTATTGTTGTTAAACTCCTTTTATTCGTTTATTTGATTATTGCTACTGTTTAAACTTGAGATCTCTTTTAAAATGTCCCTGTTTTATTTCAAAGGTTATATATATGTTACTTGTGAAATGAGACCGACCATTTTCTATGTTTTAAAACCTTGTTTGAGTTTGGGAGAAATGTGGCTACAAAGCTTCGTGCTCACCCCCTACAAATTACATTTTTTTCAGATTTGGTGCTAGAGGAGGATCTCGGCATCGACGAGCCGGGACATTGGGAGGCTCCACCCGAGGGGAATCTAGATCCCGAGGTGGATATGTAGAGTTGTAGCTTCTTTTGTACTAGACTAGGACATTCTTTTGGAACATTGTGTAGTCTAGTTTATTTTGTATTTCCGCTGCAAGATTTACTTTGATATTCTTTTGGGGATGTAAATGCCATTGTTGGGCATATTCTTTTGGATGTTATTGTATATGCCTGAATGATGAAGTAAATTCTTTTGGGATATGAAGTTATGTAGTTGCTCTCATGATTGTAAATGGTTTTTAAATAGTAATACTGCCAAGGTGTATTTTGGGGTGTTACAGTGATGATGATGAATATGATGAGAATGATGATGATGAGGAGTAGGAGGTGTAATAGGGATGAATTTGATGTAGTTAGGATGGAGTCGTAGGCAATTTTTGTCGTTTTCTTTTCGTCCTACTCTATGTACTCCAAGTTCTTAACACATTAATGAACAAATCACAATTTGGATTCAATCTTGTTTACGTTTCGTTGTAATTGCATAATGATTTTCATTTTTTTTTGGCATTGAATTGATGAATGTATAATCTAATTTTGTAGTTGCTAAACCTTATGATCAAATGGGGGAAACAACTGTTTGCTAAGGGACTAGCAAAACCTAAGTTGGGGGGTGTGATTAGCACAAAAACATGATATATATTTTGGTGCTAATCATCTCATCTTGGTTGCTTTTGAATATTAAATCACAAGAATTATGCCATTGGAAGTCTTGACTTTGATATTTCGTGTTTGCAGATTAAATGTGTTAGAAGGGACTTCTTATAGTTTTTTCCAAGTTGCTCGTGATGATTGGAAGTGAAATGATGGCTTGTGGTGAGCTTTGGAGTGAAGAAATCAGGAAATCTGAAGCAGGAATACAATACAGCAGAAACCCTACCGGTAGAGTACTCTACCGGTAGACCCTACCAGTAGAGTTAAGCTACTAGAGTAAACTCTACCGGTAGAGTCTGTCGTTTTACCCCTCCTTCTGCTGCTCTGACTGCCTGCTTTAAGGGTCCCACCACCACTTCTCCCCCACTCTTCTGACACGCCCACAACACTGTACACCTACCCTGGGACTTTTGAGCTATAGCATTCAATGAAGTGAGAGATGTGGGAGTTGCTGGGTGATGATGGGATTTGCTGGGTGTGCAGACAGCTCTGCATCCTCCTGTGAAGACCATGCTGCTGCAGCCTAGGATGGGGATCACATCTAAAGGCTACCTGGGGTTGTTCTCTCTGCACGTTTTTGACAAGGGGATGTTCTCCAAGGGGAGCAAGTATTATGAAGTAGAAGAAGAGAGATATAGAGAGAGAGACTCCAAGTGAAGAAGATGATGAATAGTAGATTCTAGAGAGAGAAAGTTGTGATTTTCACTTATTTTTCATTGCATTAGCTTGTAATCTCCTGTAAGGATCTAGATAACTTCATTTAATGCAATTAATGCTAGTTCATTTATGTTGATTCTTAGTTTAATGCTCTCCTCAATGCTTCACCATTAATGTTCTAAAGTTCTTCATTTCTTATAAGATTCAAGTATGGGTTTTCATCTCTTTAAAACTTCACGTGTGAGTTATTGCATTTAGTTACTCTAGACCTTCATTTCATTACAATGCACTTTCATTACATAGTCATTAACATTTCAAGTATGAATAGCTAAATCTTCTAGTTGGCTAGACCAAGGGGGATCTCCCTTTAGGGACACCATTTCAACTCTTTCTCTACCCTCCCTTTAGAGTCAAATAGTTTGTTTGACCGGATTGAAGGAGGATGATTCGATGAGACTTTGATAAACCGTAGGCCTAGTCACGGTTTATGCTTAGACACTCACCGATATCATCCCCGACTTTCCGTGAATCAAACATTCATCCATGCTCAATCGGAGGAGTGGGTTGAGTTGAGATGGCATACCCAATGGAGTAACCTCTTGGACTTGCCAACACTTTTTTTCCTTTACATCTTCATTAGCATACATTTCACCAACCAACTCTCAAGACAAAGGATTTTACATTTCCATTTTCACTAAATCACTTTTACTTGGTTTAAACCTTCCTTCCCTGTGGATACGACCTTGGAATACTTTTCCAAGTAACAACCGACACACGAAAGTCTCCTTGCGATTGGGGAGCATCTTTTGTGCTTATACATTCCATATCTACATCATCCCATTTTCCTTACCTCATTGCCTTTTTTTTTGACACTATCCCTAGGGAAAGAAATCTTTCTCCCCCGACCATACATTGCATCATTTGAGGGATAGTAATTAGGGGTTAAGTGAGGTTAGGTATTTCCCATCAATCACTTATCGATTATGATTCTTCTTCTAGTGATTGCTTCACTTGCATTATCCATTATTACTTTAAATCAATCAATTTACCTGCAAAATAAAACAAACAACTAGAAAAAGTATCAAACTAGAAAATCAAGGAATTTAACTCATTTAATCACAAATAATATGCAATTAACCAATCATTAAATACAATAAAATAGCACTTTTGATGGTTAATCACACCTCCAACCTGAATATTACTAGTCCCTAGTAATACATAAATCCTAAAATCTAAAAAATAAAAATAAATTATCCTAATAAATAAAACACAAATCCACTTTCGTAGGACTCACGATTGCATTTAGCATATGCAACATGCCTTTAAACCCCTAGGTTCTCCCTAGTGGACAAGTATAATCTCGTGAGGGTTTATAGAGATGATAGCCACAAATATCACCTTGTGATCAAATGTCTAAATAATAATTTTATAACATAAATTGCTACCACAATATAAAAATTCTAAGATGTAAGCCCTTTTTATAAGTACATACAAAGAAAAATATAGAACTCTACGTTATATAAATGTATGCACTTATCATATTCTCATATAAACTCGTGTGTAGTGTGAATTAACTATACCAAGTTAATAATTTATCTGGTAATCACCTCTACAACTATCAACTATTCGTCTTAATGTCAAATCTTACTAGATAATTCACACATAAACAAATTCTCTTAGATTATAGTGACTATTCCCTCAAATATCACATATGAGAAGAAGATATTTACGTCAAAACAAGTTAATGCTCACATGTCCATTAAAATAATCATCATTTGAAAGAAAAAGATTTGACATAGTCTCATGAAAGGAAATCAATACACAATAAACAAATAATCACCATTCTCTTCCTTATTTGAACTTTTCATGCAGATAATTTAAAATCAAGCAATCATTCACAATATTTGTGTTGACCAAAAAAAATAATAATGAGACTATTGAAGGAGATTAGCTGAATAAAAATATTTTTTATTGAGGAAATGTAAATAATCCTCCAAAAAAATGATTGGATCAAAACTCACCAGGATTTTTATGCATCTTCACTATATATTTCAAGTTCTCAAGGTAAAATACCTAACAAAATTTTAACTTGGTAAAGTCTAAAGTGTACAATTTGTGAGTTTTTATAAGAACATGATATGAGACACAAAAATATAGAATAAAGTTCTATATGATGCTTAAACAGTTGCAAATTTTAAACTAAACAAATTATTTCTATATTGTGGTTTCAAATTATTCATAAAAAAATGTTATTTAGATATTTAATAACAAACATTTTTTTTTTTAAAGAATATAACTAAACTAGAAAAATTGTTACAGCAAAAAACATACCCACACCCCCCAACCTAAATCCAATATTGTCCTCAATGTAAAAATAAATACCTTAATGTTTAATAAAAATAATGGATAAAGATCAAAGGGGTAGGAATACCTGGTGCCGCAACAACTCTAAAACCTAAAAATAAAAGTCTTAAGAAAAATAAGCTATAAATTAAAACAAATAGAAACGAAACTAAAATTAAACATAAATAAAATAAAATAAAATCTAACTACTATATACAAATAAAAATAAAAACACACACTCAATCCGACTTAAAGTTAGATTTGAATATGCGACCATTCAAATCTTCTTTCAAGTCAAGCTTGGGAACTTTATCACTAGATGAGATTGGTGGATTGGTTCTTGGTGGAAGCTCCTCAAATTTCTGTCTCAACTCTCTCATTTCAAGTACCTGTGAAAAGTTTAACAAATCAGTCGAAACAATAATTTCAGAATTATGTTCATCTATCTCTAACATAGAAAATTGTTCCAGCGAACATGCTTCAAGTATATCAAATAGAGAAGAATCATATATTCTGCTTGGAACAATAGACTCGATCATATTAACTTCATGCACATCCTCATCAACATTCCCTAGTTGTTTGCACACATGAAAAATATTGAGCTCTAATGTCATATTCCCAAAAGTTAATTTCATCACACCATTCCTGCAATTAATTAAAGCATTTGAAGTTGCTAGGAATGGTCTGCCTAAAATAACAGGAATTTGAGCATTAGCATTTAATACAGGATGAGTATCCAAAATTATAAAATCCACGAAAAAATGAAATTTATCAACCTGCACTAAGACATCTTCCACTATACCCCTCGGTATTTTTATTGATTTGTTAGCTAATTGGAGTGTAACCAAAGTGGGTTTTAACTCACATAACCTTAATTGTTCATATACTGAATAAGGGAACAAGTTCATACTAGATCCAAGATCCAGTAAAGTCTATTCAATTCTATGGTTGCATATGACACAAAAAATAGTAGGACAACCTGAGTGTTTATACTTTGGTGGAGTCTTATGCTGTATGATGGAGGACACTTGCTCAGTCAAAAATGCATTTTATTACAATTTATTTACCTTTTGTTATTTAATTATATTTCTATTTAATTTAGTTAGTTTATTTGTTTTATGAGTTCTTGGCATCGTGACTTAAATGGTCGTTTGATAAGAGAAGATTTAGATACTTTGTTTGAAAATTTATTTTGTTCATCTGATTCAAATTATTCTTTGCATATAATGGCTGCAAATCCTAACAATAATAGGCAGAATGAATTTCTCGAACATGAGGATTATATTGATAGAGTAAGCAATCATGATTAGAATGATGTGGATAATTTAAATACTAATCAAGGTAGGACTTTGCGTGAATATCTACAACTTGTGTGTTTCACTGAACCTTCATGCATTTTTTTTACTGAATGCTACTAATTTTGTTTTCAAACCTGGCATGATTACATTACTCCCAAAATATCTTGGCCCAGATTCAGAGAATCCATATTTACACATTCGAGAATTTGAGGATGTATGTGCTATGTTCCATGATCAAAGTGTCTCGGTGAATACAATTAGGTTGAAGCTGTTTCCTTTTTCATTAAAGGAAAAAACTAAGACTTGGTTATATTCAATTAGATCTAAGACCATAGGTACATGGCCTGAGATGAAAAAAAAAATTTGAAAAAAAAATTTCTCACACATCACACAAACTCTTTGAAAATGCAAATAATGAATTTTTCTCAAAAAGGGTTTGAAAATTTTTATCAAAGTTGAGAAAGATTAAAAGACATTCTTGCATCTTGTCCACATCATGGTTATGAGAGCTGGTTCTTGATAAGCTTATTTTATGAGGGTTTAAGCCCTCATTTGCGTCAATTTGTTGAGATGGTGTGTAATGGTGATTTTATGAATAAGGAACCAAATGACGCCTTTGACTATTTGGATCAATTAACAGAGAATGCACAATCTTGGGATACCACATCCCAAGAACCTTCTACAGGAAAAACTGCACAATCATCATCTGGTGAGGGTAAGTATCAGTTAAGGGAAGAAGATGACCTAGGGCTAGATTGTCACCTTAGCTAGGAGGGTAGAAGCTATAGAGTACAAAAGGGTTAATGAGGTGGACACAATACCTATTAAGGAAGTTTGTAGTTTTTGTGAGATCCCTGGACACTCCATGAAGGAGTGTCCAACATGGCCTGTTTTAAAAGAAGTTTTGCATGATAAAGCAAATGCTACAAATAATTTTTCAAAACCTTACAACAACCCTTATTCAAATACGTATAACCCGAGGTGGAAGAATCATCCCAATTTTAGTTGGAGGAATGAAAATCATGCATCAAAACCACCTCAACAAAATTCCTCCAATGTTGTACCATATATCCCACCTCCTAAGAGGAATATTGATGAAGTATTGTCTCAAATGCAGTATTTTTATTTCATCGTGAGCTATGGAGCTCTTCTCCGATTTTTAAACTGGAGGGTTTTTCGTGAGTTGTGGAGCTCTTCTTATGAGTTCTTACTGAGCTGCTTGGCTCTTTTTCTGAGCTGTAGAACTCTTTTGCCGTTTTTATGAGCTGATGAGCTCATATCGAGCTGTAAAGCTCTTTGTTTATTTTATGAGCAGATGAGCTCATCTTGAGCTATGAAACTCTCTAATTTATGAACTGAAGAGCTCATCTTTGGCTTTTTAGTTACTTCAGGGAATCACACTTGTCTGAATCAAAAATTTGCCACTTTATTAGAAATGATCTTATTACAAAGAATACTTACTGAAAGAACTTTTTAAGATGCTCTGCGTTCTCGGAATGAGGTAGGACTTTTCCTTCTTCGGTCAGCAGCTTGTAATTTCCAGGTCTTATCACCCTGGATACAATGAAGGGACCCTCCCAATTTGAACCTAGCTTCCCATGGGAAGGGTTCTTCCTAGCAAGTAGGAGTTTCCTGAGCACCAAAGCTCCCACTACAAAGCTTTTGCGCTTGACTCTTTTGTTGTAATATCTTGCAATTTTTCTCTGGTAATCCTGGAATGTGATGCAGAGCTTTGTCTCTCCTTTCATCCAACAGATCAAGGTTCAGTAGGAGAAACTCATCGTTGTGTTCCGGATCTGTGAGCTCGGTCCTTGGAGACGGGATTCCGATCTCTACTAGAGATACTGCTTATGTTCCATAAGCCAAAGTGAATAGTGTTTCCAGGGTTACTGACCTCGCAGTCATTCTATAAGCCCATAACACCTCTGGAATATGCTCCACCCACTTTCCTTTCAGAGCTTCAAGCTTAGTTTTTAGCGCAGCTTTGATGGTTCGGATGGTTACCTCCACTTGCCCATTGGATTGTGGATGAGCTGGGGCTGAAAAGTAGTTCTTTATTCCTAGCTCAGTGTAGAATCTCTTGAACTTGGGGTTGTCAAATTATTTTTCATTGTTAGAAAATATTGCCCTGGGGATTCCAAATCTACAAATTATTGACTTTCATGTGAAGTTTTGGACTTTTTGCTCCGTGATCGTAGCCAAAGGCTCCACCTCAGCCCATTTAGTGAAGTAGTCCACTCCAATGATGGTGAATTTGCACTGTCCCATGCTGATTGGAAGGGGCCCGAGTATGTCCAGACCCCACTACTGAAAGGGCTAAGGACTAACCACAGAGGTCAGGAGTTCTGGTGGGCAATGGGGGAGATTAGCGTTTATTTGACAGACTGTGCATTTCTTGACTAAATCCGCCACATCTTTAAGCATAGTGGGCCAATAATACCCCTGCCTTAATGCTTTTCTTGCCAAGGCCCGTGCTCCAATGTGGTTGCAGCAAACTCCCTCATGAATTCTCTGAGTATGTAATTAGCGTCTTCATTCTCCACACATTTAAGGAGAGGTGTTGAAAAACTTCGCTTGTAAAGGCTTTCCTACAAAATAGTAAACTTGGCTGACGTAGTTCTTAGCTTTGCTGCTTCTTTGGGGTCTTTTGGCAAGATTCCACTCTGAAGGTATTCTTGAATAGGGTCCATCCAGCTCGGTGAGGTTTGCCCAGGAAGTATTTCTTCATTCTCAACGTCGACGGATGGTTTTTCTAGATGCTCCACTAGAATTAGTCTCTCCAAACTTTCCTGCAAGGCAATTGCAAGCTTTGCCAAGGAGTTTGCTCTTGAGTTCTCAGAGCTGGAAACATGCTTGACCTTAACTTGTACAAATTTCTTGATTAATTCCTGTACCTTTCTGAGGTAAAGGATCATCTTTTCTCCTTTAGCTTCATAAGACTCCTCTATTTTTCTTACCATAAGCTGTGAATTACTACAGATCTCTAGTTGTTCTGCCTCCATCAAGTAAGCCAGATTGAACCCTGCAATAACAGCCTCATACTCTGCCTCGTTGTTTGAGGCTTTAAACCCAAACCTGAGGGCATATTCGACATCTATTCCATCCGGTGAGGTCAAAATTAGACCCATTTCGCTTCCTTGGGCATTGGCTGTACCATCTACTAAAAGTTTCCTTATTGGGAGGTCAGGCACTAGCAGTGTGGTCTCCATAGGCTCTCTTGTTGTGAATTCTGTGATAAAATCTGTCAGAATCTGACCCTTTACAACTGTACTTGGTTTGTATCTGATGTCAAATTCACTGAGCTCAATGACCCACTTTACCAATTTCCTTGTGGATTCTGGCTTGTGTAACACCTGCTTCATCGGCTGGTCCGTCGGAACCTCTATGATATGGGCCTGAAAGTATGGTCTGAGCCTTCTGCCTGTGGTGACCAAGGCTAAGATAAGCTTTTCCATCTTCGGGTATCTCTCCTCTACACCCCTCAGAGCTCTGCTACAGTAATATACTGGTCGCTGAGTTCTATCTCTCTCTCTCTTACAAGTGCTATACTGGTGGAGAAATCTGAGACAGCCAGATACAGGGTGAGCACTTCTCCTTCTATGGGACTAACCAAAATAGGGGAGGAACTCAGATAAGTCTTCAAAGACCTAAATGCCTTTTCACATTGGACATCCCACTCAAAAGCTTTCTTTAATATTCGAAAGAAAGGCTGGCACTTGTCACTTGACCGAGATACAAAACGGCTCAGGACAGCTATTCTTCATGTCAATCACTGGATTTTCCTCGTATTTAAAGGTGGTTACATATCTAGTACTGCCTTCACTTTGTCAAGATTGGCTTATATTCCCCTACAATTCACTACGAAGCCTAGAAACTTCCCTGTCGAAACCCCGAAAGCACACTTGGTAGGGTTAAGCTTCATCTTATATTCTTTTAGAACAAGGAAGGATTCTGCCAAATTTTTAATATGGAGCTCGACCTTTAACGATTTTACCAAGATATCATCAATATAGACTTTCGTGGTTGTTCCAATTTGCCTTTGGAACATTCTGTTCACCAAGCATTGGTTGGTAGCTCCTGCATTCTTTAAGCCAAATGGCATGACTCGATAGCAATATGTTCCTTGCTCCGTCACAAATGAGATCTTCTCTTGGTCACCGGGGTCCATTATAATTTGGTTATACCCCGAGAAGGTATCCATGAAGCTGAGGAGCTCGTGCCCAGTGGTGCCATCTACTATCAAGTCGATCCGAGGTAAAGGAAACTATCCTTGGGGCAGGCTCAATTGAGATCAGTGAAATCTATGCATAACTGCCACTTACCAATGGATTTCTTAACAAGGACCACATTGGCCAACCAGATAGGATAATCTACTTCCCTGATGGCCTTGGCTTGGAGAAGTTTGCCGACCTCCTGATTGATGGCTTTCTGATGTTCTAGGGCAAAGCTTCTTCATTTTTGTTTGACGGGCTTGCAGGCAGGATTTATGCTTAACTTGTGAGCGATAACTGAGGGATCAATGCGCTCCATGTCCTCTTGCTTCCAAGCGAACACTTCAGCGTTTTCTTTCAGGAATTGGATTAGAAGGTTTTTAATTTTCTTACTTAGTTTGGACCCGACATAGACAAGGTGTTTTGGTTCATAATCGAGCTGAACAGGTTCCAGCTCTTCTGATGGCATTGGTCTAGTTTCCAACTCATCCCTCATGTCGAACTCGTCCAATTGAATGCTTTTCACCTCTTTCTGCCTCATAAAGGCCATGTAACACTCTCTAGCTACACGCTGGTCTCCTCTGACCATTTCAATCCCATTTTCGGTCGGGAACTTCACGACAAGGTGATATGCCGAAGGGATGGCCCTTAGTGCATTGAGGGAAGGTCTCCCCAACAGCATATTGTATGCCGAATGAGCATCAACTACCAGAAATCTTACAGTTGTGGTGGCCTGGCAGGGAAGGTCCCCCATGGTAAGTATGAGCTGAATGGATCCTAGGGGCAACACCCTCTCTCCCGAGAATCCCAACAGATGGGTACTTACTGACTCTAGCTTTCCTCTTCCTATGCCCATTTTGTCAAAAACAGAGGCAAAGATGATGTCTGCCGAGCTCCCATTGTCTACCAGGACTCGATGCATTATTCTGTTGGCCACAACTGTAACACCCCATATTTTCTTTTATATATGCATATAAGTATATATAAAATACTTGTGGTAAAAGTATGGATAGGTGTAGTGATATGTGTTTTAATTAATAGGTGGAAAAGTAGAAATTTAGAATGTTAGTAGAAATAATAGTTAAAGCTAGTTTAGCTAGTAAATGGGTGACATGAATTGTAAACGAACTCTTAGCAACTAGGTTTGGGGTACAAATGTATGTTGTGACAGTTTGGGTTGGTTTTGGAAGGGTTTAGGATGGACTGGAAATGAAAAATGGAGGAAAAAGGCAAACTGGGCAAAACCCTACCGGTAGAGTATTGTACCGGTACAGTCTACTGGTACACTTTGGTCCAGAGAGTTCGCGCTACCAGTACAGCCTACCGGTAGAGTATTCTACCGGTAGAGTCTACCGATAGAGCCGAAAGAATTCTGAAACTTAAATGTCGCGATCTTGGTCCAATTTTAGCCTTATAAATACCCAAGGTCGTCTATTTTGGCTCTATTTCGGCCACTCCAACATTAGAAACCCTAAGAGAGAAAGAAAGGAAGAGAAAAGAAGAAGAAAGGAAGAGAAAAATAAGAGTTTAAAGGGGTTATCCAAGATCGAAAACCAAGATTTCAAGAACACAAGGTAGGGGTTTTCTCTCACTCACTTACATTGAGGCTAGGGTTTACTTATATGTACTCTTTCCATTCTAAATCTTATATGTATGCTATAGATCATTGATTCTTGATAATACTACCATTCTTTAAACATTATTAGTGGTGGGTTCACCAATAAATCCTTATTTTTGGCTAAAAACCCTAGATTTCAAGAGAGATGAACGTTTCTCTAAATTGTTCCAAATTCTTGATTTCAAATCCTTAGTGTTTCATATCGAACCATAAAATAATGCTATTGTGATCTCATGTACTCTCCTTGGTTGTTTGTGAAATTGTTGCATGATATATTTTGGGGAGTTCGATAGAAGCTTGCAAATTGGGATAAATGTTAGAATGGTATACTTGATTGGGTTGTTTGTGATGCACATGAGTGAGAGGTTCCATGTAAGGATGCTCACACATTCTCAAGAGGTTCTCGGTAAGGATGCTTGAGAAATAAGTTTCGTTATAGTGAGAGGTTCCTTCTAAGGATGCTCACACCTTCTCAAGAGGTTCCCAGTAAGGATGCTTGAGAAGTAAGTCCGTTATAGTGAGAGGTTCCATGTAAGGATGCTCACCCCTTCCCAAGAGGTTCCCGGTAAGGATGCTTGGGAAATAATATAATGATGGATGAGAGGTTCCTTGTAAGGATGCTCATTCCCAAGAGAACAAGATTGTTTCATGTGTTGGAAAATGGTCTATATTTTGGGAAATGGATATTTATGGGAATTGGTTGTTATGGTATATTTCTATTAATATTGTTATTTAAACTTGAGATCCGTTGATAAATGTCCTTGTTTTACTTCAAACATTATGCATGCGATTTGTGAAATGAGACCGACCATTTTATATGCTTTTCTAAACCTTGTATGGGTTTGGGAGAATTTTTCTACAGAGCTTCGTGCTCACCCCCTACAGTTGAACCTCTTTCAGATGTTGGGCCAGGGGATGAGCTAGGTGCTAACGAGCCGTACCTTGGAGAGGCTTCACTAGAGGGATACTTGGATCCCGAGTGGGACACCTAGAGATGTCATTTACTTTTTGTTCTAGACTAGAATACTATTTTGGAAACACTGTATAGTCTAGTTTTCTTTTGTAAGTTTCGCTACGCTATAATAGTCAATTTTCATTGGGAATGTAAAGGCCAAAGATGGCATATTCTTTTGAGATATTGATGTAAATGTTAAGTTTTATGTTAAGAAAAATTTTATTGATGGTGCATCTTAGTGCTTTCATGGTATGAAATGGTGATTGAATGTAATGCCGTCCAGGGTGTATTTTGGGGTGTTACAACAACAGCTCTTACTACCAACGGATCATCGTGGGGATGATGGCAGCCCTCCAAATTCGAGTCTGAAAAGGTTATAGTGGTATCAAACTGTGGCGCTTTAGACGTGGTGCATACCTCTAGCAGCTCATCAGCTTGGATTCTGCGTAAATGAGTCTTTCTGACTGCGCTGGATTCTCCTCCCCTTGTAAATTCTCCTGATATCACTCTGATCTCCCCCATGGGTTGTTGATGTTGTGCAGGAGCCTGTTGCTGAGGTGGTGGGGGCGGAAGAGCTTGGTTTTGATTGTCCTGGGCCACAAAACGACGTAATTATCCCCGCTGGATCAGAATTCTTTCTTCAATTGAATGCAGTCATCCATGTGATGGCCATGATCTCTATGGTAATCACAGTACTTTGTGGGATCTCTCTTCGTCGGTTCTACCTTCATCCGAGGTGGCCATCTCAGGAACTTCTCATTCTGCACCTCATACAAGACTTGCAATATAGAAGTGGTGAGAGGGGTCAACTGTCAAGGTAGGTACCTCGATTGTAGCTCTGGCTGTGGGAGCCCTAGACGATCTCTAACATTGCCTCTCCTCTTTGGGGAATGATCTCTGTCTCTTCTTAGAGATCTATCTCGCTATTTTTCATTATTAGGGCTTCTTTCCCTCTTCTTTTCTTCCTTCCCCCTCTCTTTACGTGATGAAGAACTTCCTATCTTAGAGAGGAGTGCTTCCTCACCATTGATAAAATTCTCTGCTTTAGCCATACTTGCCTGAGGGTTCTTTGATATGGAAAACATCAAATCCTTCGATTGTACCCCGAGCCCTGCAATGAAGGCGGTAATGACGAACTTTTTTGTCGGTGACATCTACCTTTAAAGATTCTGAATTGAACCTCTGGACGTATAATCTGAGGTTCTCTTCTGGCCCCTGCTTTACATTCAATAGATGGTAACTCGATTTCCTATGTGTCCGAGCTCCTATGAAGTGGGATACGAAAGAGATTGAGAGCTCTTTGAAGGAAGAAATTGAAGCCGGGGGAAGTCTATTAAACCATGCTAAGGCTGATCCTTTAAGAGTAATGACAAAGGCTCTACATCGCACGGGATCCTGATACCCGTACAACTCCATTTGATTTTTATAGGTCTTGAGATGATCCATAGGGTCTTTGGTCCCGTCAAAGGCCTCAATCTGAGGTAACCTGAATTTTGGGGGGAGGAAAAAGTGTAGCAACCCCGTGGTGAATGGCGACTCTGTCTGCTGCACGAGGGTATCCATCGTAACAGGAGCTTTGCTCCTAACTACTTCCTTCATGTGGTCGAGCTCTTGCTTGATATCTTCGAAGCGTTGTTCCCAGTACTGTTCTCTTCTTTCCTGCTGATAGGGGAGGAAATCACTCCTCCCCCCCATCGTTCTGACTTTTCACTTCTTCGTTATGGCTATTCCTAGGAGGTAGTTGTGTATCCCTCCCCATGGTCTGGCTATTTTCTCCTCATTCGTTGACCTCTCTGAGGGGGTAAAGGTGGTGCTGCTCTGTGCGAGGGAGATTGTTCGGGCTTCTTGGGCTAGTCGTGTCTCCTGTAGGCATTTTAAGAGTTTCAATAGCTCCTCATTTTGTTGTAGCAGACGCTGATTGACAAGACGGAGGGCTCCAACTCGTTATTCGTGGGGGGATCCCCTATGGGGGGTTAGTCTCTGGATCATTCTCGGCTTGTCTGCCATTTGTGGCTTCTTGTTGGTCTTGCATGCGAGGTGGAATAGTTTGACTTCGGTTCATATTGCTGGTTGAGACAATCAGTCACTGAAGGATCAGCGTATTTGTAAAACGAGAACAGTCGTTCCCACAGACGGCGCCAAACGATGGTGTAATTTTTGGTGGATGAGCAAAGTCAACGAATTTAGTATTAAGGAGAGATCAGAGCTGCATGGTTCTTAGACTGGTATGTGACGGTGAGGGCTGATCTTAATATGGAGATAGTGGCACAGAAGAAATATAGTGGTTCACCAGCTATGGAGCTTGGCTAGGTCACTCTTTTATGGAGGTTATTGCTCCCTTTTCTTTATTAATAACTTGAGGGATTTATAGAATAGTGTCTGTGCCACACGTTTTTTTCTTCCTCTTTTCTCAATGGAGGCGTTGTTCAGTATATATAGACTAGTTCCTACTTCCAAGGGATCTACCCCGAGATCCTTGCCTTGCATCCATGGAATTTTCCTTGATTTTCGGGAGAGGATCTTAGTTGGTTGAGAGTTTTATGCCTTGACGCTAGCTTTCGGTCTTTTTTTGGGGTGCTTGCTATTTATTCAGCTGTCCCTACGCCATTTCTGTCAACATCTCGTTTGAATGAGGCCGAACTCTGATTCCACGAGCTCTTCTGTCTTGACTGACCTCCCGTCATGGCCTAGATATCTGAGTTCACACTTAGAATTATTTTTGGTATCATCAATATATATTTATATGTTTTTTTAACTTTACATTGCGGGATTGGGGCCGAAGAAAAACCATTTCAACCTAGAAGTGAGACTATTTTTTACGTCCCCATTTTTACCCACAACATCTTCTAAACGAAGATTTGTATACTGAGTGCAATATTTTTACCAATGGAAGGAATGATGAGTCTCACATGTGGGTCATTCTGCTACTAGCGTGTCGTTGTCAATGGGATGGAGCCTAGGTGAGTCATTTCTACGACCGGCTGACAGGGTTTTGGTATTGTGATGGCGATATCTAGGTTGCTTAGTTATAGCAACAACGCAACTAAACCATCATCCTATGCGGTTGTTTGTGGGATACAGAAGATGTCGTGCTTTCACATAATTTCTCGATTATGTTTTCTTAGCAAGCTATCAGTTTAGTCCTTGTTTGTACACATCTAAAGAACGAGCCAAAAGTAATGTTGTGATATATAGGTGGATGGAGAGAGAGAGAGAGAGAGTATTATATAAAATAGATAAAATGAGGCACGCTTACATGGCTGAATGGTTATGAATTTTTATGGGAGTTCACTTACAGATTTATTTACTTATCTCAGTAGACGATTACATCACGTGACAATACTAACGTAATATAACAGTTATATCCAATATATTTTTTTCCCTAAATAGACTTTTTAATTACCATATCTAAACTTTATCTCATAGTCGAGGACAACACAAATAGAGTAATGGATAACATTATGGTTCCTAAATCTTGTTTTAATTTGTTTACTAGTATGAATTTTAAAAATAACAAAAATAAAATATAAGATTTTTATACGCTTCTTGCGTGAATTGGTGAAAAATAGGAGGTATAATATAAAAAAAAAGTAATCTTTTATATTTTGAACATAGAGTGGTTTTAAAGATTAAATGTAAAATTTAATAGGTTGATTTGATATGTGATACGATGAAAAATGCTAAAGAATCCAAATAAAATTCAAATACATATTATCTCTTGGATGAGTGTTGAATGAGCAGATCCCATTGAAAAAAATTAATAAAACTTACTCATCTAAGGTATGATATACATTTAAATTATAATTTTTTAAATTTAGTTTGAGTTTTGTAATATTACTCGTGATACGATTTGATAACAATGTTGGAATCATGACTGTTAGACATTTTTAGTGAGATCATATCTGCTTCATCATTAAATAAAGATATTAAATTAGATGTTAAGTGTCACTAGTATTATTCGCACAACTAACCTGGAAGATTATATGTCATCCGCAGCTGAAGCCAAACCCATGTTGCATGGGAATTGAGATGTCCCACGTCCTTCTTTCTTGCCGTATTTATTTATCACAGGAAGCTTTTATTTTTTCCCCCTCGGTAAGTATCCGCGGGATCTTGACCACTCATTTTGATTATGATTTTTTTAAATGCTTCCATTTTTTTTGGCCGACTGAAAAATTAAGAGGGAAAAAAAGATACTTCTATTCAAAACTATATTAAGTGTTTTGCACGTGAATTATTTTAAATTATAATTTTTTAATTTTTTTATAATTATTTAAAATAATCATGTAAATATAACAACTTGTAAATAATATTAAAACTTCTTAAGTATGATGTTCCTGTTGTCCTCTTATGTGGCCACCAAGTACTATTTGTTTTTATGGTATGGTCTCACACCCAAATATATATATGTATGCATTGGTATGTAAAATATCAGAATTAACATGTAGATAACAATAAAAAATAGTGAATCATTTATGTCTTTGAATTGGAGTTTATGCCTTTGAATTGGAGTTTATGTCTTTGAATTGAAATTCGAGGACTAAGTTAATTAAAATTGTAAACTTTGATTCTCAACTTCAGTGACAAGTCATGAAGTCTATTTTACCAGGAGGAGCATAAATTCAATTCCAAGAAATAAAAGAACCATACTTATCAACTCTACAAATCAGAAAATCGATCACATCCTTATGTGAAAGATGGATTTGCTCCTCAGTGGTTGAGGAGTCTGGAACAAAAATATACCAATTAATAAAATAAACCTTTCATTATATACATACACCATAATCACCTCAACTAAACTTTATATAAATCTTAAACTTCGTGAACTTCATTTTTACATGCCAGTGAAGTTAAGTTTTTTGCCATCTTATTGCTTGGATGAATGGATAAAAGATGTTTATACAATTTTCTTCCAACTGCATGAGGAAAAGATTGTATATATAATAGATTTCGGGAAATTGGGAGGGACATTCGACGATAGTAGTTAGACCAAGTCTCAAGATTGCTTAATCTATGAACTTCAGATTATTGAGAAACCCACCTTTTCGTAGCATCTTACTGTACGATAGTGTGATAGTAGAACATGGTGATGGAGTGGGTGAACATGGATTTGAGAAAGTGGTGGTTATAGTTATTAGGTTTTATGTACGTAGAGAGTGAAATATCTATGAATGATACAATATATATACAAAAAATTGTGAAGAAGATAAAGAGAACATAGAAAGTCATATGGTGACAAATTAAAACGAAGCAGTTTTGATTATTCCAAGTTGTTTGTTTATTTATAATATTTTGCACGCAAAGTGAAAGGGAAGTTGAATAGATGAGAAAGAAATGAATAAATAACTGGGAGTTTAGAATACAAAAAAATAAAAATAAAAATAAAACAATTATGTGTGACTAATAATGAACTCTATTTTTTCTTTAGTTAGTAAATTAATTTGGATTTAATGCCAATGTAATGGGTAGTGAGAAAAAAGAGAGATGAAAAATCTCTATTAATGAATTTACTACATAATGAAGAATATTTATTCAGGTGAATAGTAGTTTGATATTTAAGTAATGTTAGAAGAAAAAGAGTAAATCGAAAGTTTTTTCAACATATATACATTTTTTTTTAACAAAACACAGATACATGTAGAAGTAGTAAATATATATATACACACATTTTTATAGTTTATAAATATATTTAAGAAGAAAGTAGAAACTCAAAAAAAGGTTGTATTTAAGCCTAATTAAGGAATAATTATCTTTAAGACAAGATCATTTAAAGACAAAATTAAAATTAAAATTAAAATCTATACTACTTTAAAATGTCTAAAAAAGTGAAAATTTTTTGTTTGACTATTTTGTCCTTAATTATTGATATAAAAGTCAATCATGTCCTCTCATTTCTTTTCATTTTATTCAATTAATTACAAAATCTTCTTATATCTTTTCATCTTCTTCAATTAATTGTGTGTACAAATTTAACATTTAATTATATTATGAAAACAAATGAGAGGACATGATTGACTTTATAACAATAATAAAGGACGAAATAATCAAATAAATTTTTTTTACTTTTGTTGACATTTTAAAGTAGTATAGATAGATAAAGAAAATTAAGGATGTGTTAGGGTAGTAGGTTAAAGTGAGTTAACACTCATATGGATAAGTTAATAAAAGGTCCCATAAATCCCTTGTTTGGGAATCAAAAATAGAAAGCGGATATAATTTTTGGGTCTAATATTGACCCAAGTGCTACAATGTATTTTAACCCTCCTACACCGGTTAAATGTAACTCACCTCTCTTTTGGATTACAAACACAACCCATATGTTAACAATATGTGACGACAATATCACCCTCTTGTCTCCATCTTATCTTCACTCTCGTTGCAGTGGCACGTCAAAGGCAGCTGCTTAGCTAAAATAAATTGTATCACACAGGCGATTCTCTCTCTCTCCTCGTCTTCTTTGCAGGGCCGGCCCTACCTCATAGTCAAAAAAGCTTAGACTTTAGGCCCACAATTTGAGAAGGCCCATAATTTTAGTTATATAATTAGCTCAAATTAAAAAATTTAAATGTATAAATATTTTAAGTCTTACTAAAAAGTCCCAAAAAAATTAATTCCAAACAAAAATTTTAATTTCAATAATTTGAATCCATGATCCAACCCATAAAATTAGAAATCCAAAAATCAAAAATTAAAAAAACAACTAAAAACACACACACAAAAAAGTAAGAATAATACTATTTAGACCTAAACATCAGACTTTATTTGTTGATCTAATGATGCGACTTCATTAGAACCATTATATCAACACTAAGTTCTAATATTTTATGGGGTCCATAATCAATCCAAAGACTATAGTGAATTAGGTCAACAAATTAGGTTAATAAATTATATCTTAATAACATTACTTTAAAAAAATATATTCAAAAGTGAATTCATATTTACCTCACATTTACTCTCTCTAGTGAAAAAAAAAAACACCACTACTCATCTCCAAGTAAAGGTCATTTTCTTAGTTGTGTTGATGACTCCATCTAAAATAAAGAAAATAGGGACAGTCCTTTTTGGCTGCTCGTTTCGTATCTTGAAGAAAATACAAAAGTAAAATAGTAATGTTATGTTGACCAAATTTTGGGACCAAATGAACAGCTCAAATAACATTACAATATGTTATTTGGAGTCTTTGTTGAGACCCAAATGACATGAAGCTTAAGTCAGCTGCCATGTCATTTGGACTATTAATTTAATCCCAAAATTTAGTCAATGGGAATTACTCAAAATAAAAACACATCTCTTCGCGACACTGACTCACTCTTCCTCTATCACACACACATAAAACATTAAAAATAAAAGATCTCATTTGATATTTTTTAGGCCTCAAAATACCATGTGCCGCCCTTGCTTCTTTGGACTGAACAAATAACATATCTAGTTGACAGAGAGATCCAAATGTGCATCCATCTCACCCTCTCTTTGACGAATAGATATGGATCTGTCTCCCACTTTTCATCTCTTTCTCTTCCTCGTCAGACCTAAACGGCTAGCACAGTTCCTCAAAGACTCTCCCTCCATTACCTTTTAAAGGGTCCCACAAACTTTGACGAAAACCCGGATTCATTGGCGACGGTTTGCCAGTTCGGTGGTGGTTGTAATCTAGTAGCTATAAGTGCAATTTCACCATGCCCATCTAAGAATTGTGAGTTCATGTACTTTGTAGCACAATTTTTTGTGTAATCTAGTATTAATTGTGAATTGAATTATAAATGGTGAATTTGGAATTATGAATTATGATTTATGAATTATGAAGTATCAATTGGTTTTATGCGTTTGTGTGCACATTTGGAATTTTGAGCATAATATATTTGATGAATTGGGTAAGTAAATTTTACAACATCTAGAAATGAATTGGTTATTGTGTGTGGGTCTCTACTATTGGTTGGGCAATGGTTCTTTATTATTAAGGGTGGATGTAAGACCAACCTATTTTTCAATGATCTCTGAATTATTAACTGGTACCAAATGGCAGCTGCCAAGTACGAAGTATGCTTACCATTGATGCTATTGATGGGACTATTTAGGGGGACCTCGGTGATCATGACACGTGTCCT
>CM042186.1:20763005-20780070 GCA_023539305.1 Ilex asprella
CCTTTTGGCCATCTCAATCTATTCCAGGTAAAACCAATAGCCAGATCTTCGACTGACGCGTCTTCGCCAAGGGAGAAGTTTGTTTCCATATACATTGTGCGTAAATTTGCCCGCACAATCTGGTATAGTCTTCTTGGACTTTAACACACTCAGGCATTTTTTATTTGTATTCGACTTGCGATATTATTAGAATGAGGAGTGAAATTGATGAAATAGCAGTAGCTACGTGGAAACAGGGGGCCCCATCTAGAGCAAATCTTCATGGGTGTAAAGCTTATGAATTTCTTTTTCCATTTCATGAATTTTTGTTTCCATTTCATTACTTTATGATCATGTTGTACTAAGATTAATATTCACCGATAAGGTTTTATGTCCCCCGATTAGGTGTAATACTTGATTTGGAATTGATAATATTTATCCTCACATTGTGCAGGTTTGACTCAAAAGAGAGAGAGAGAGAGGGGTCTATGAGTAGAATGATAAATTTTTATAAAAAAAATGGTATAATTCATTGAGCCCACGAAATTGCACTTTTGTTTTCCAAACAAGGTTTTGGACCGGATATAATTCCTAACCTGTCTAATTTAAGTGACTAAATGGGTTTGGGTAAAATACAAAAAATAATCTTTGCCTAACTAAGCCCATTATCCAAAACACCCCAAGAACTCAAGAAACGAGAAGAGAAGCAAAGTGCAATAACAACCGTAACATTATTATATAAATAAAGATTGATGCCAAGGTTCAAATTGATTTGAATATTTATTCTATTAAAGAACTGAAAAATAGTGAAAAAAAAGGTTTGCAGAACGTCCAGACCTTTTGATATAAAGTGAATCAAAACTTAAATCTAATTAACTAGATCTGACAAAATTGCTATCATCGTAAGAATTAGTAATGAAGTGATAAAAATCAAAAGGATCTTTTCTTCCTCAGGCAATGGTCGGCAGGGGCTAATTGGGAACCCGGAGCTCTCCCCATTTTTATATCAATTGAATTCAGTTTTTCAAAGGAAGTTTTTTCTGGTAATATTGATAAGTGTCTCGGTCAATTAAATATTAATAAGTTAGTCCCAGGAAACAAGGTGTCGACACCCTCAATTAGTACCGACTATCCAACTTGAGGGCCCCACCTTTGAGCTATCGATTATTAAAACAAAGCTAGTCAATCTCTGTCAGATTAAGGCAATAAGAGCAACTTTTGGTACTCAATAAGAGTCTTAAAGCCTAATATAATAAAAATAGCTTATTTTAACATAGAAAATGACCATGCCGACCATAGGTTTTACCCTTTGACTACGCCATTCTTAGATGACCGAAACTCCGTTAGAATACCGCAAGTTTTGCCTCAATTATAGAGCCTATGTTTGACGAACTTCCCTTTTGTATAGTTATGAAGTAGGTTTGAATAGTTTTAAATACCACAGGTGGTTCAATGTGGGTATCGGTCACATTTTTTGATGACGAGCTTGAATTTAGTTGGACCGAACCCAATTAAGATAAATTGAGAAAGCCAAAAGGAAAGTCCAATCAAAGTCCACCAATTAGAAAAAGTCTAAATCCAGACTGGTCCGACCAATGGACAAGGAAGGCATCAAGGGAAGACATCAAGAGGGAGACATCAAGAGGGAGGCATCAAGAGGAGGACACCAAGCCAGCCCAGGACCCCCTTGGGCGCCGCCCAGGGCCTCCTTGAGGCGCCGCCCAGGCTGGCACCCTTGGGCGCCTCCTGGGTTGGCCCCCTTGGGCGTTGGCCTGGCCTGGCCCCTCCGGTCATCTCCTCCTCCTTCTTGCTTCGGCCTCTTGACTCTAATTTGAGTCCAAGCCCACTCCGATGCAAGTCCGAGCCCCATACGACGATCGAATCTGAGGCCAAGAGAGTGAGAAGGAGAGAGAGATAGGTGTGTGTATGAGATCAGTGTCCTGCCCCTCTTTGTGGAAAGGGGCTTACATTATATAGGCTAGGGTTAAGGCGGTGAGGCGGTGCCGTGAATGAGAGGAGTTTTACTATTTTGGTAAATATGATTTAGGTTGGAGATCCCCGTATCCCGTTTTCCTCTCCCTCGTGCTCCTATTCTTTCGGAGGAGGACTCCTTGTTTGGCCTCAGATTAGATCGTCATATGGGGCTCGGACTTGAATCGGAGTGGGCTTAGACTCAAATTAGAGTCAAGAGGCCGAAGCAAAAAGGAGGAGGAGATGCCCGGAGGGGCCAGCCCAGGCCAACGCCCAAGGGGGACAACTCAGGCGGCTCCCAAGGGGCTGCCCTGGGCGGCGCCCAAGGGGGTCTTGGGCTGGCTTGGTGTCCTCCTCTTGATACCTCCCTCTTGATGTCTTTCCTTGATGCCTTCCTTGTCCATGGGTCGGACCAGTCTGAATTTGTACTTTCTCCAATTGGTGGATTTTGATTGGACTTTCCTTTGGGCTTTCTCGATTTATCTTGATTGGGCTCGGCCCAGCTAAATTCGGGCTCGTCATTTTTCCCCCATGCCCCAAGTCTCTAATTCTTATGAGAAGAAGGGGTTGAGGACATGTGTAACCTTTTGAGTATGAGTCATCTTGCTCATTTGAGGTGTTCCTTCGGTCTTCGGGGACTTGTCAAATTCACTGATAAGTGTAACAGTAGGCGAGGCTTCCTAGGGGCCGAGGCAATGGAGTAGGCGCCCAAATGATGAGAGGGGCTACTGGAGTGTCGGAACTACGACAAATCTTCGGACAGTCATAACTTTGCGCACAAGAGTCCGTTTGAGGCAAATTTTTTTTGATTTCGGGTGTTTTTTCGAGCTCTATGACTCGGAAAACTGCCATAGACAGTTTGGCCAACAAATTTTTCCAAAAAATGCTCATATTTCTCTGAAATCGAGCTTTTAGAACAACTCCAGCAAGATGATCGAAGAAACTTTAATTTTCTTTTTTTTATATATACACCCTCGTCTATAAATAGAGGTTGCTATTCCCATCTTCTTCACTTCACTCCTATTTCTCATTTTTCTGACCAAAGGCTTCCTCTTCCGAGCTTCCCGAAGGAGTTGTTCAATCTTCCTCAAGAAGCTACATACCAAGCTTCCTCAAGAAGCTTTAGCAAGACATCCTTGAGAAGCCATCCCTTCTCTATAAAAAGGGTCTTCAAGCTACTGTTCACCCCACTCTCTTCCATTTCTCTCTTCTTCTTTTTTTCTAAGATCAAAGCACATGAGAACTAGGGACTTGAGGAGTGGAGGAGACGAGGCGAGGAGAGGCAACGCCCAAGGGGCCGGCCTAGGCGGCACCCAAGGGGCCTCCCTAGGCGACGCCCAAAGGACCATCCCAAGCGGCGCCCAAAGGGCCAACCTAGGCTGCTCTCCTCCGGCTTTTGGACGTCCGGCTCCTTCGCTTCACGGTGGCTTTGGGAGTGTGATGCAGGCGGGCGCCCAAGCTTCGGGCAGAGTCCTTCTCGGCACGGGCGATGGAGTCGGAGTGTCTAAACAAAGCGAGGGAAGGGAGAGGTCCTCCATGGGCGGCGCCCAAGCCCCGGATGACACCTCCTTGGGCTGTGCCCAAGCTCCGGGTGGCACCTTGGGCGGCGCGAGGGGCTTGGGCGGCTCACCTTTGGCCTTCGGACACTTGGGTACTTCTCCTTGTGGTGGTTTCGATGTGGTCCAGGCAACGGTTGAGAGACCCTTCAGAGTTTTTGGCCCGAGACCAGGCATGGGCAAAGAGCCTTCGTTTACTCCTTTTGGCACATCACGAGGGACCACAGAAGCATGTAGGCAGCGGAGTGGATCACCGAATGAGGTCAGAGGCGCCTGCCATGGAGTAGGCGGCACCACTGGCACGGGCAACGCTCCGAGCTCCCTAGTAGCCGTGCAGACCTCTCCTCATGAGTCCAAGAAACGGACGGGTGACATGAGTTGTCAAGGTATTTGTCTCGGTATTTACTTATCTTTGTTGGTGTAATTACTTTTCTTTGCTATGGTCTGAGCTTGCTTTTTGTTGGTATTCATTCAGGCGAGAGGGAGACTGACGGCGACCTTGACAGGGGTCCCGGTGGAGGAGGCGGAGGCGACTGTCGTAAGGTAACTTTCATATTTAGCCTATTTGAGCGTGATGAGGATATCTCTGATATAGTTGCCCGATATCATATTCCGCCTTCTGTGACGTGCCGTCGTCCTGAGGTCAATGAGTCTACGTGCTGTGACTCCTTGGGCGAGATAGTTGTTTACGAGGGCATGTTGGAGGCAGGACTTTGATTCCCTATCCTCGGACCCATATGTCGGGTTCTTGGGCACTTGTCTCTGGTCCCGGGGAGGCTGGTCCCCATTGGTTAGAGGGTACTCTCTGCATTTTTTGCACTATGGCGGTTGGTGCACAACACTGCTGTTCCCCCTCCGTTTGAAGAATTTGTTGTCACATACATGCTTCTTGAGAACCCTGCTCCCCACCAGGGGTGGTGTCGCTTTGCCCCGAGAGCGAACAAGTTTATCACTGGTCTCACTTTCAATCTTCACAAATGGAAAAGGAAATTCTTTTTTGTTGGAGGTGAGTGGGCTTCTGACTCCGATCGTGATGTGGTGCCTACTTGATGGGATACAGTCTCAAATACTAAGTTTGGTGAGGATCATTCCTTCAATTCTTGTCCTAATTTTCATGTATGTATTTTTCATAGTGTAACTGTCATCTTGCAGCCTCACCGACTCTATCTCAGGATCAGGCTAGGTTTCTTGAGATGGTTCACAACAACCCCATGACGGATGCCTCCGAGATCATGTAGGCAGTCGGTATTTCTCCGGCTCCTTCGAAGCAGAAAAAGAAGGGTACTTGATACCTTAGTAGTCTTCTTAAGAATGTGATGTAACAGACTTTCTTACTTACACTGGCTTTGTAGGTACCCCCATTGACAAGTCTATTGTGGATGAGTTACTCACTTCCAGAGTGGCGTCTATTCCCCCTCCTCCTTTCAAGAGGGTGAAGTCCGGTGCCCCTAGCTCTTCTCAACCGGGGTCTATGGGTCTCACGGAGGCTGAGCTTGGTGATGCTCCACCCTCTTCTCTAACTGATGTCTCCTCTCCCCCAAGGGATTGTTCTAGCGCAGCTGTGGGGGCTGAGGTTCTGGAGCCATTTTCTACCAGAATTGTGGACCCGCCGAGTCATCCTCACCCGGACGTTCGCTCGACATCTATGCTCCGGAATCTGAGTGGGCAAGGGGGAGACTCTGTGACTTTGTGAGCGGTGCTGACGTTCAAGAGATTACATCTTGGGGTCCAGAAGGCATGGTCAACGCTGCTGTTGAGGGCTTTCCTCTGGTATGCTTTCCTTTTTGTTTTGCTCTTGACTTCCTTTGTCATATCTTGGCTTAATTCCTGACTCTCCTTGTATTTTGTTTTCGAATGTCTATAGATGGCTACTGCCTTGCCCGACTTGTTCAATAATACGTTGAAGATCGGGGAGGCCGTTAGTGGCCAGGCGAAGGAGAGGAAGGCACGTGAGGCTGTCGAGGAGCAGGTGCGGCAGGCACGAGAGGATGCTGCTGAGGAGTTGAGGCAGTCGCAAGGGAAGACTGCTCAACTTGAGGCTGACCTTCGCGTAACACTTGAGAGAGCTACCAGGGCGGAGGCTTAGAGGGATGCTGCTGAGAGGGCCAGGGCCGGTGCCTTCATTGACGGCTACGGGGAGCTCAGGAGGAAGGCCTCTATAGACCTTAAGCCTTCTGAGGCTCTTGAGTCCGATGATGAGGACTATGTGAGTAGAGGTAGTGAGAGCCACTAGGATTGTGTGGTCTTTTTGTCTTTGTTATGTTGACACACTATGTCCATCTTTTGTCAAGAGTTCATGTGTTTGGATGACATATCACATTTGTAAACGTTTTTTGAATGGAATACTTATTTTTTAAGAAAAATATCGAGCAATTTTATTTTATAATTCAAAGTAAATATTTGAAGAAAAAAGACTAACATAGGAAATTAACTAACAAAATAACCTAAACAGTGGTCACCAAATCATGATTGACTGCCCCCAGCTACTGGTAGTATTTCTTTAGGTGTTCTGCATTCCATGGGTGCCCTAGGACACTTCCTTCAAAGTTTTGAATTCTGTAGGTACCCGGCCTTACTATCTCCGTGACCGTGTAGGGTCTTTCCCAGTTGGGTCCCAATTTCCCTTCCCGGAAGTCTTTGTTGGACAGGATGACCGTCTTGAGGACCAAGTCCCTAGGTAAGAAGGTACAAGGCTTCACCCTCGAATTGTAGTACTTGTTCATACGACGCTTGTACTCTGCATTCCTGAGCATGGCTATCTCTCTCTCCTCCTCCACCAAGTCGAGACTGATGCGGAGGCCTTCTTCATTACTGGTAGGGTCATGGCTCTGGACCCTAAGGGAGTGTACCCCGATTTCAACGGGTATCACTGCCTCTATTCCATAGGCTAGAGAGAATGGGGTCTCACCCGTAGGACCTCTTGGTGTAGTCCGATATGCCCATAGTACTCCTGGGAGTTCATCTACCCACTTTCCTTTTGTGGTCTCTAATCTGGCTTTCAAGTTACGGAGTATGGTCCTGACAGTGACCTCCGCTTGTCCGTTCGCCTGTGGATGGGCGGGGCTAGAGTGGGGTTGCTTAATCTGGAGGTCCGCACAGAAAGTGTTGAGGAGCTTGTTATCAAACTACTTGGCGTTGTCGCTCACGATGGCGTGAGGTACCCCGAAGCGACAGACTAGACTCCTCCATATAAAGTCTTTTATCTTCTGGTCTGTGATTCTGGCTAGGGCTTCAGCTTCTGCCCATTTCGTGAAGTAATCGATGGCTATGACTATGAACTTTTATTGGCCTCGACTCACAGGGAGGGGACCTAGAATGTCAATCCCCCACAAGGAGAAGGGCCACGGGCTCTGAATTGTGGCGAGTTCCTCGGGCGGTTTTTATGGGCACAGTCGTAAAACGTTGGCACTTATCACATCTCTTGACGAAGTCTCGGGTGTGTCTGATCATGGTGGGCCAATAGTATCCATGTATGATTGCCTTATGAGCCAATGCACGTCCTTCTGAGTGGTTCCCACATATCCCCTCATGGACCTCCCTCATGGCATAGTTCGTCTCTTCTGGGGTGAGACAGCGGAGTAGTGGGAGAGAATGACTCTTTTATCTTCTCATCCTCAACTTTTTGGCTTCCACTGGGTTGTTTGGGAGAGTGCCTCCCTCTTGGTAGCTTCTGATCGGAGTCATCGATGATATTCTTTTCTTGAGGTATATGGTGGATCTCAAAGCATGTAAACTTTGCGAGGAGTGCTTGGACCACCGAGAGGTATTCCTGCATCCTTTCTTCTTTGGTTTCAAAATCTCCCCTTACCTGATTGACTACGAGCTTAGAGTCACTGTAAGTCACGAGACGGAGTGCTTCAATCTCTAAGGCTAACCTTAGACCCGATACAAGGGCCTCATACTCTGCTTGATTATTGGATGTGTTGAAGTGGAGGGAGACAGCGTACTTTAACGGAGTGCCATGGAGATTGATTAGTACGAGTCTAGCTCCATCGTCCTCATTGGTAGAGGACCCATCCACATAGAGTTTTCAGCATGGTGGAGAGGATGATGGGGGTGACGTCGGGAGAGGACATGAAGATGGGGGTGACATCGGGAGAGGACATGAAGATGGGAGTGAGGGAGCCTAAGAAGGTGGCGCCCAAGGTAGGGTGGAAGGCGCCCTGGCTTGACCGGTCGATGGCTTTGCCCCCTGTTCCTCCTCCGAGTCAGCGGGTCTTTGTATGGCAACTGGTCCAACTTCCTGGTTGAGAGAGTTAGCATGTACTGAACATGTGCACGCAGGGGTGCCTAGTTCTTCATTTTGGGACTCATGGGGCGGTGTGGACTCTGCTACAAAGTCTACGAGCGCCTGTGCTTTGATGGAGGGCCTTGGTTTGTACTGCACGTCAAATTTGCTCAACTCCACAGCCCACTTGAGCAGTCTCCCAGCGACATCAGGCTTCCCTGAGATTCTTTTAAATGGCTGATCGGTGACCACCATGATGGTGTGACCTTGGAAGTAATGGCGCAGACGTTTGGCGATAGTGACAAGGGCGAGAGCTAGTTTTTCTAACTCCGAGTATCTCACCTCTGCTCCTCGGTAGGCTCTACTTACATAGTAGATAGGCTTCTGGATGTCCTCATCCTCTCTGATAAGTACAGAGCTTACGGCGGAGGGAGAAGATGAGAGGTAGAGGTAGAAGGTTTCTCCCAGTACAGTATGAGAGAGTAGTGGGGATGTGGAGAGGTAAGCTTTGAGCTTCTAGAAGGCCTCCTCAGCTTCTGGGCCCCATTGGAAGGACCTGCGGAGGATCTTAAAAAAGGGAAGATATTTATCAGCATATTTTGAAACAAACCTGTTAAGTGTTGCTATTCTCCCGTTGAGGCGCTGGACCTCCTTGGTTGAGGCAGGGGACTTCATCTCCACGATCGCTCTGATTTTATCTGGGTTGGCTTCAATGCCCTTTTTATGGACCATGAAGCCTAAGAAATTCCTTGAGCCTACACTGAATGCGCATTTTTTAGGGTTCAATTTCATCTTGTAGGCTCTTAGCACATCGAAGGTCTCCTGTAGGTGTGCGATATGATTTGTGGCTGTTACACTCTTTACTAACATATCATCCACATAGGCCTCCATCGTCTTCCCAATCTGGGCCTTGAACATTTTGTTAACAAGATGCTAATATGTGGCACCGGCGTTCTTGAGCCCGAAAGACATCACCCTATAGCAGTAAGTACCTCTGGGGGTGATGAATGAGGTATTCTCTTGGTCTGAAGGGAACATGCTGATCTGGTTGTAACTGGAGTAGGCATCAAGGAAACTCATGAGCTCGTGTCTCACCATGGCATCAATGAGCAGGTCGATTCGTGGGAGAGGATAACTGTCCTTGGGGCAGGCCTTGTTGAGCTCTGTAAAATCTACGCAGAGACGCCACTTCCCATTGGCCTTTGTCACCATTACCACATTGGATAGCCATTCTAGGAAGGCTACCTCCCTCACTGACCCATTAGTCAGCAACTTGTCTACCTCTTCCCCCATGGCTTGCCCTCTCTCAGTGCTCACACTCTTCAACTTGCCTCTCGGTGGTCCAAGCACTCCTCGCAAAGTTTGCATACTTTGAGATCCACTATATACCTCGAGAAGAGAATATCATGGCGGACACTCTCGCCAAGTTTGCATCTGCCAACATACTCATGGGACCGGGGTTGACAGGTCACAAGTTTGAGCCTAGCACCACCAAGTTAGAGGAGGTCGAGACTCACTGTGTATCATCAGAGTCCAATTGGATGACTCCTATCAGAAGCTTCCTAGAGGGAGGCACTCTCCCAAATAACCCAGTGAAAGCCAGAAAGTTGAGGATGAGGGCATCTAGGTATGTTATATTACAAAACACCCTTTATAAAAAGAGTCATTCTCTCCCACTACTTCGCTGTTTCACCCCAGAAGAGGCGGACTATGCCATGAGGGAGGTCCATGAGGGGATATGTGGGAACCACTCAAAAGGACGTGCATTGGCTCATAAGGCAGTCAGACAGGGATACTATTGGCCCACCATGATCAGAGACACTCGAGACTTCGTCAGGAGATGTGATAAGTGCCAGCGTTTTACAACTGTGCCCAGACAACCGCTTGAGGAACTCACCACAATTCAGAGCCCGTGGCCCTTCTCCTTGTGGGGGATTGACATTCTAGGTCCCCTCCCTGTGAGTCGAGGCCAATGCAAGTTAGTAGTCATAGCCATCGATTACTTCACAAAATGGGCAGAAGCCGAAGCCCTAGCCATAATCACATACCAGAAGATAAAAGAATTCATATGGAGGAGTCTAGTCTACCGCTTGGGGGTACCTCATGCCATCGTGAGCGACAACGCCAAGCAGTTTGATAACAAGCTCCTCAACACTTTCTGTGTGGACCTCCAAATTAAGCAACCCCATTCTAGCCCCGTCCATCCACAGGCGAACGGACAAGCAGAGGTCACTGTCAGGACCATACTCCATAATTTGAAAGCCAGATTGGAGACCGCAAAAGGGAAGTGGGTAGACGAACTCCCAGGAGTACTATGGGCATATCAGACCACTCCAAGAGGTCCTACAAGTGAGACCCCATTCTCTCTTGCCTATGGAACAGAGGCAGTGATACTTGTTGAAATTAGGGTACACTCCCTTAGGGTCTAGAACCATGACCCTACCAGTAATGAAGAAGGCCTTCGCATCAACCTCGACTTGGTGGAGGAGGAGAGAGAGATAGCCATGCTGAGGAATGCAAAGTACAAGCGTCGCATGACCAAGTACTACAATTCGAGGGTGAAGCCTCATGCCTTCTTACCTGGGGTCCTGGTCCTCAAGAAGGTCATCATGTCCACCAAAGACTTCCGGGAAGGGAAATTGGGACCCAACTGGGAAGGACCCTACACGGTCACGGAGATAGTAAGGCCGGATACCTACAGAATTCAAAACTCTGAAGGAAGGGTCCTAGGGCACCCAAGGAATGCAGAACACCTAAAGAAATACTACCAGTAGCTGGGGGTAGTCAATCATGATTTGGTGACTACTGTTTAGGTTAGTTTTTTAGTTAATTTCCTATTTTAGTCTTTTTTTTTTTCAAATATTAACTTTGAATTATAAAATAAAATTGCTCGATATTTTTCTCAAAAAATTGTATTCCATTCAAAAAACATTTGCAAAGGTGATATGTCATCCAAACACATGAACTCTTGACAAAAGATGGACATAGTGTGTCAACAGAACAAAGACACAAAGACAACACAATCCTAGTGGCCTTCACTGCCTCCACTCACATAGTCCTCATCATCAGACTCAAGAGCCCCCAGAAGGCTTAAGGTCAGAAAGATCACAGTAAGGGAATGCTATAGAGGCCTTGACTTGATCCGAAATGTGTACACCCAAGTGCAGACGGTCAAATTGTAGTAATAATCCGGTTTGAGTTCGGAGTCGAACTCACAGGGAATATGGTGTTTTAGTGTTTCAAGGTGAACAGTAATGAAGACCGATCAATTGTAACCTTTTTGAGCTTTGTGAGAAGTGGATGGTTTCTTGAACAAGATATTAAATTCTTTTCAAGAGAGTTTTTCTAGACAAAATGTAAGATTTTAATATAATTAAAGTTACTCTTTAGTTCGAGGTTCAGGATATGTAATGAATTATCCGGCGTATTACACTTGTGCTTTGTAACTCAGGTAACTCCCGTGTCAACAGTGAGTTATTTGGAAGATAAGGATAGACTGGGTTAAAGCTCCATCCTCTTTATGAAGTGCAATGGTGGTGGAGAATGAGAAGTTTATCTTGAAGTTCTATCCCGGAATATTTGTCTCACACAACGGATCTTTCTAGAAGTAGTCATCCATTTACCATAGAAAAGATCCCTTGGTTATACAAAATACTAGCCGGGGTTCTTTACTTTGAATCAATGAATCTTTCTAGAAGGAGTCATCCATTTACCATAGAAGTATCCATTGATTTCACGAAGAACTAGCTAGGGTACTTGCCTTGAACCAACAGATCTTTCTATGTAGGAGTTATCCACTTACCATAGAAATATCATTTGGTCGTGCAAGTTACCCTAACTTTGCTTAATTCATCCAATCTCCCACTAAGCAAGTAAATAAAGCATTGAAGTGTGAAAGAAATTGCACAAGTATAATATCCGGATGGTCATTACATATTCATCACCTCTCCCTAAAGAGTAAATGAGGACTACTCACTCTTGATGACTTGGGTAAAGCTAGAAAAGTGAATAGTACTCATCCCTCCAAATAGAGGAAGTCCGAAGTTAATCTTCAACGAAGAATGAGTGAATCGCATTCCACCCTTCTTGGCTTTGGTAAAGCCCTAGAAAAGTGGAAGAGTTTCACTCCTCTAAGAAGAAGATGCTCAAGCAATGGAAGCGAAAGAAAGTAAAAGAAAGCTAGATCTTCAACAAAGAATGAGTGAATCACGTTTCACCCTTCTTGGCTTTAGTAAAGCCCTAGAAAAGTGGAAGAGTTTCACTCCTCTAAGAAGAAGATGAGCTCAAATGATGAAGGTGCAAGACATAATTGAAAGCAAGGAAGTAAAAGCATTAATGTAAAGACAAGAAGTAAATTAAGAACATAAAAAACACAAAAGTAGGGAATTTATCTTCCCAACTCTATAAAAATGAAGACAAGTAGGGAATTAACTTCCCAACTATAATAAAGATGAAGACAAGTAGGGAATTAAACTTCTCAACTATAATAAAGACTTGAATTAATTAAAAGGAGCAAGAATGTAAAAGACTTGAATTAAAGAACTAGAATGTTAAACTTGAATTAAAATGAATACATAAAAAGATTAGGTATTCTTCAAGAGGAGAGCTCTTGATCTCTCTCCCACCAGTGTGTCTCAAGTCTCCAAAAAGGGGAGTATATATAGGCAGGGAAGAGCAAGGGAGGGGTGAAAGAACAGTGCTGGACGAGTCAAAGAGAAAATCTGAAGTTCAGACAAAGAATCGGGCAAGTTGCAGTCTGTCAGTCAGACCGTTCGAACGGTCCCTTCCTTTCGAACGTGAAGGCTGTTTTGCTTGTATGTCTGTGTTGATTTTCAGGCTTCACGTGGGTTGCAGCCTTTTGTCAGGCCATTCATTCACCCACTCTCTGCAGCACTCAGGAGCCTCAAATAATCCCAATGCAGTCGATCATGGCACCCATGTGCTTGAGGATCCTCTTCTGGCAATAGAGGTCTTCACACGCTATGTATCTCAGTCAACCAGATCGTGTCAGTGCTCCCAGTGGCGTTCGAACGTGGTCCAGCGTTCGAACGTGATGTTGCATTTGAACGTAGCTTGATGTTCGAACGTTAGACTTTAATCTCCAGGGTCTGTCTGCAACATGTCTTTGCCTCATCTGCCTGGTTCAGAGGGAGCGTTTGAACGTTGATCACCGTTCGAACGGCCTTGTTGTCCTCAAGTTTTTCCTTTGTTGATCAAATGCTGCAGTTACACTTAATTGTTGTATTTATTGTCCTTGACCCTTTTTCTCACTTTAGCACCTGAAACATCATCATTTGAACTCCATCAAAGTGTAATTAGTCCAGAAAAAGCACAATAGAATGTTATAATTGAGTGCCAATCAGGCCTTCCCCTGAGCTCCTCGTAACCGTCAATGAAGGCACCGACCCTAGCCCTCTCAGCCGCATCCTTTTGAGCCTCTACCCTGGTAGCTCTTTCAAGTGCTACGCGAAGGTCAGCCTCAAGTTGAACAGTCTTCCCTTGCGACTGTCTCAACTCCTCAGTAGCATCCTCTCGTGCCTGCCGCTCGAGCCTCTGGTACTTCACGGCATCCTCTCGTACCTGCCGTGCTAGCCCCGCGACATCCTCTCGTGCCTGCCGCAGCTGTTCCTCGACAGCCTCACGCGCCTGCCTCTCCTTCGCCTGGCCACTAACAGCCTCCCCGATCTTCATGGTATTATTGAACAAGATGGGTAAGGCAGCAGCCATCTATAGACATTCGAAAACAAAATACAAGGAGAGTCAGGAATTAAGCTAAGATATGACAAAGGAAGTCAAGAACGAAATAAAAAGGAAAGCATACCAGAGCAAAGCCCTCAACAGCAGCGTTGACCATGCCTTCTGGACCCCGAGATGTAATCTCTTGAACGTCAGCACCGCTTACAAAGTCATTGAGTTTCCCCCTTGCCGCACTCAGATTCCGAAGCATAGAAGTCGAGCGAACGTCTGGGTGAGGATGACTCGGCAGGTCCACGATTCTGGTAGAAGATGGCCCCAAAACCTCAGCCCACACGGCTGTGCTAGAACAATCCCTCGGGGGAGAGGAAACATCAGTCAGAGAAGAGGGTGGAGCATCACCAAGCTCAGCCTCCGTGAGGCCAGTAGACCCCAGTTGAGAAGAGTTGGGGGCACCGGATTTTGCCCTCTTGGAAGGAGGGGGGAATAGACGCCACTCTGGAAGTGAGTAACTCGTCCACAATAGACCTGTCAATGGGGGTACCTGTAAAGCCAGTGTGTAATACCCCACAGGCGTATATTAATATAGTAATATGCGAGTTTAATAGTTCTTTTGTATATAATGGTGTAAGATTGAATCACATAGGTTAAAACATTATAAATGAATACTTAGGAGACAAATGAATCTAGGAAGTTTAATTATCAAAGGCGTTTGAGATTGAAAATAGTTATTAGATAAGTTTCTAAATATGTTTAGGTCAAGATAATGTTTTCATTGAATCCGGAAGGTCGAAAAACCTTGGGAAAGGTAATATGAAGTGCATTGAAAACTTGGTAGACGGAGGAAGAATCTGTCTGCTGATTAGTACCGGCACAGGGTACCGGTACCGGGTACCGGTACCCGGTTTACAGAAGGTTTTTGGTACCGGTACCCCTATTCCAGAAGGTTTGTAGTACCGGTACTGGGTACCGGTACCAAATGGTACTGGTACCGGGTACCGGTACACCCGATAAAAATCTGAATGTTTTAATCGCGACGTGGGTCCGACTTTTGGGCCTATAAATACTTTAGGGCGCCTCCTTAGTCGTCCATACCTCACTCTAAACCCTAGATACCTTGAGAGATAAGGAGAGAACTCAAGATCAAAGAGAAAAACAAGAGATTAAGGGTATATTCAAGGATCCAATCCCTAGTTCTTCAAGCTTTAAGGTAGGGGGTTTTCTCTCATTCACTTACATTGAGGCTAGGGCTTATATATATGTAATCTTTTCACCTTAACTTATACATGTATGCTATATAATCATTGTTTCTCAATATCTTGTGATCATTACCGTGATTTAAACAAAATTGTTGTTGGATGAACCCTTGAATCCTTCTTCTTGCCTAAAAACCCTAGATTTCAAGATAAATGAACTTTTCTCAAAATTGTTCTTAGTTATTGATTTCAAATACTTAGTGTTTGATATTACCTAACCAAAATGATGCTATAATGATCTCTTGTGCATTTTCCTTAAATTATTCTATGGTATGTTACATGAGAAATTGTGGAATTTGGTAATTCCTTGAAATTATTGTGAATTGAGCATATTCTCGGTTTCCTCATTGTATGGGTGTTGCGATGGACTTGGATTACCTTCGAGAGATGCCGTAGAGTGTTAGAGGTTAGTCTACCCCAATGGGGGTGAGATGGTTGCCTAACACTTGTAGTGGGTTGTCATTTGGTAATGCAACCACTATCGTTCACTGGAGTTCGAACAAGGGATAGTATACTTTTCCTAGGAAGGGACTCGTCACTGCCATTGGGATGGTAGACGCCTCTTTCTAAAGAGCTTGTGACTGGGATTGTAATTGGTAGACTAGGTATAATCGTAGGGTAGATTCATGGGAAGCAAACATCATACATGGTACGAGGATGAACCGATAATACCTGGAATTATGAGTTGGGTCGTTCTTGCCGATGCATTGGTATGGGACAATGCATGGGGAAGAAGCCCTTTTTCTAAATAGCCTAAATTGGAATATTGGTTACTGTTGCTAAACTCATTTTTATTCATTTATCTAATTATTGCTACTGCCTAACTTGAGATCTCTTTTCAAATAACCCCGTTTTATTTCAAAGATTATATATGTTAATTGTGAAATGAGACCGACCGCTTCTATTGTAACACCCCAAAATACACCTTGGCAGTATTACTATTTAAAGACCATTTGCAATCATGAGAGCAACTACATAATTCAAGAATAAATGAGACTTCAATCAATGATTCATAATGTTTACATGAATATCCCAAAAGAATATGCCCTCTTTGGCATTTACATTCCCAATAAAAATTTACTCTTATAGCGCAGCGGAAATTTACAAAATAAACTAGACTACACAATATTTCAAAGGATGTCCTAGTCTAGTACAAAAGCAGCTACTGCTCTACATGTCCACATCGGGATCCATGTTCTCCTCGAGGGGAGCCTCCCAATGCCCCGGCTCTTCGATGCCGAGATCCTCCTCTAGCACCACATCTGAAAAATGTAATTTGTAGGGGGGTGAGCACGAAGCTCTGTAGCCACATTTCTCCCAAACTCAAACAAGGTTTTAAAAACATGGAAACGGTCGGTCTCATTTCACAATTAACATATATAATCTTGGAAATAAAACAGGGATATTTGAAAAGAGATCTCAAGTTTAGACAGTAGCAATAATTAAATAAATGAATCACAAAAATTTAGTTTAGCAAACTTCCAAGTATTTTTGGTTCATCCTCGTACCATGTATGATGTTTGCTTCCCATGAATCTACCCTACGATTTTACCTAGTCCACCAATTGCAATCACAATCACAAGCACTTTAGGAAGGGGCGTCTACCATCCCAATGGCAGTGACGAGTCCCTTCCTAGGAAAAGTATACTATCCCTTGTTCGAACTCCAGTGAACGATAGTGGTTGCATTACCAAATGACAACCCACTACAAGTGTTAGGCAACCATCTCACCCCCCATTGGGGTAGACTAACCTCTAACACTCTACGGCATCTCTCGAAGGTAATTCAAGTCCATCGCAACACCCATACAATAAGGAAACCGAGAATATGCTCAATTCATAACAATTTCAAGGAATTACCAATTTCCACATTTTCTCATGTAACATACTATAGGATAATTAAAGAAAATGCACAAGAGATCATTATAGCATCATTTAGTTATGTAATATCAAACACTAAGTATTGGAAATCAACAATTAAGAACGATTTAGAGAAAAGTTCATCTATCTTGAAATCTAGGGTTTTTAAGCAAGAAAAGGGATTCAAGGTTTGATCAAGCAATAATTTTGTGTAAATCATGGTAATAGTCACAAGAGGTTGAGAAACAATGATTATATAACATACATATATAATTTAAAGAGAAAGGACTACATATATAGATATGCCCTAGCCTCAATGTAAGTGAATGAGAGAAAACCCCCTACCTTGAATCTTGAAGAACTAGGGTTTTGATCCTTGAATCTACCCTTAATCTCTTGTTGTTCTCTTTGATCTTGTGTTCTCTCCCTCTCTCTCAAGTTATCTAGGGCTTAGGATGAGTAATGGACGACTAAAGAGGCGGCCTAAAGTATTTATAGGCCCAAAAGTCGGACCACGTCGCG
>CM042186.1:20794669-20811235 GCA_023539305.1 Ilex asprella
TATATATATATATATATATATATATATATATATACTGGTTCATCCTTGTGCCATGTACGTTGATTGTTTCTCAGGAATGTACCCAACGATTATGTCTAGTCCACCCATCACAACCAACAAATCACAATTACTTCGAGAATGGGCGTCTACCATCCCAATGGTAGTGATGAATCCCTTTCCAGAAAAGGTATACCAACCCTAGTTCAAACTTTAGTGAACGATAGAGGTTGCATTACCAAATGACAATCCACTACAAGTGTTAGGAAACCATCTCACCCCCACTAGGATAGACTAACCTCTAACACTCTACGACATCTCTCGATGAAAATTCAAGGACGTCACAATAACCATACAATAAGGAAACCAACATATTCTCAATTGCAAGCATATTTTAAAAATTCACAAATTCATCATGTGAAAATTCCAACAACCAATTATGAAAAATACAAGAGATCACAACCACATCATTTTATTACTCCATACAAAGTTCTATGGTTCCAACATCAATAATCAAGGAATAATTTAAGAAGAAAATCCACCACTCTCCAAAAACTAGGGTTTTGAAATACAAAAAGAGATTTCATGGGTATTCAACCCTAACTTTGTTAAAAATATGTAATCTTTTTCCAAAAGACTGAGAGAGGATGATTTCATATCATATATATAACATTTAGAGCAAAACATACATATATACATTAGCCCTAACTTCAATGTAAGAGAAAGAGAAAAAATCCCTTACTTGTGTTCTTAGATTTGAGTGAAGGAGAGAAGAGTTTGATGTTCTCCAACTTGAATCACCCTTGAATCTTTTACTTTTCCTCTTCTCTCTTCCTCTTTAATGTTTCCTACGGTTAGAATGGCTGAAATGAAGGCTAAGGAGGCATCATTAAGTATTTATAGTGGAAGAGGAACCGGCTGTTCGCGATTTAAAAATTTTAATTTTTTACAGCGACTACCAGTAGTTCGGGTACATTGGACAATCAACTACCTGTTGACTACCAGTAGTTCGGGTACACTGGGCACTCAACTACCTGTTGACTACCGGTAGTTCGGTACACTAGGCGATTAACTACCTGTTGACTAACGCTAGTTCGGTACACTAGGCGATTAACTACCTGTTCACTACCAGTAGTGCGGGTAGATTAACTACCGGGAGTTACTACCCAGATTTGCCTACATCACCAATTTTTTATTTCCAATCCATTCCTAACCCTTCCAAAACCATCCCATACATGTTTAACAAGGTTTTTTAGATAAATCTTGATACCGACCAGTTCTAATGAAAATGTTTTCAAATATTTATAAGTCACAAATTAAATTTTAGCTAAATATTTACTATTATCAACCTTAACATCTATCAAATATTACATCACACCAATGATTCACCTTACTCGTATTTATGTCTACTTTTCAACTCTATAGGATTTATGCCTATCTCATCACATTTACTATCATGTGAAAATCATTTAATAAACAATTGTATCACTATATGAATATAAACATGTTGGGGTTAACAATCCACCTCTCTTAAAGAAAGTTTCGTCCTCGAAACTTACCTCAAGCAGCGAACAAATATGGATACTTCTCCCGCATTTCTAGCTCGGGTTTCCAAGTAGCTTCATCCACCCCATGATGTTGCCATAAGACTTTTACTATTTGGATAACTTTGTTGCGAATCACTTTCTCATTGGTATCGAGGATTCTTACCGGTTGTTCTTCATATGTTGCTCCATCTTGAAATTCTATATCTTCCAAGTCCACGACCGGCGTTGTATCTGTTTGACATATCCCTAACATTGAAACGTGGAACACGTCATGCACCCTTGACAACTAAGCCGGTAATCGCAACTGATACGCCGATTTGCCCACAACTTTGATCACTTCAAATGGTTCGGTATATTTTGGCGCTAATTTTCACTTCTTGCCGAAACGAAATACTCCCTTCTTGGGTGAAACTTTGCGGAACACATAGTCCCCCTCTTTGAATTCTAACGGTCTTCGTCTTCTATCCGTATAGCTCTTTTGTCTACTTTATGCCATGTGTAGTCTCTCTTGGATGAGTTGAATTTTCTCCGTGGTCTCTCGAAAGATTTCTAGCCCAAACAAGCTACTCTCTTTAGCTTCTAGCCAACAAGTCGCGAACCTACATGGTCTTCCATACAACGCTTCATATGGTGCCATGCCAATGCTAGCTCGAAAGCTATTGTTATAGGCAAATTCCACCAACGACAAATGATCACTCCAACTCCCCTTGAAGTCTAACACGCAAGCCTGTAACATATCTTCTAGAATTTGTATCACTTTCTCAGATTGACCATCCATTTGAGGATGAAATGTGGTGCTGAAGTATAACTCCGTCCCCATAGCTCGTTGTAGACTCTGCCAAAATTGTGCCACAAATCGCGAAACACGATTCGACACGATAGAGAGCGAAACTTCATGCAACCTGACAATCTCGTAAATGTATATCCTGCTCAGGGTCTCTAATGTGTCCGTGGTCTTCATACTGAAAAAATGAGCAGATTTGGTGAGTCTATCCACGATGACCCATACAACATTATGTCCCCGTGACGTCTGTGGTAAACCCGACACGAAGTCCATAGTGATGTGATCCTACTTCCACTCTGGAATGGGCAAGGATTGTAATAATCCTCCAGATTTTTGATGCTTAATCTTCACTTGTTGACATACCATGCACTTTAAAATGTACTCAGCCACATCTCGCTTCATTCCTCTCCACCAATACTAGCGCTTCATATCTCTATACATCTTGGTACTACCTGGATGTATGGAGAACTTTGAATGATAGCACTTGCCCAACACTTCTTCTCTCACCTGGTTGTTCTCGGGTACACATTGTCTTCCCTGAAATCGTAACTCAGCATCCTTTATTGACCAATTCTCAACACTCTCATTCCTCTCTAATCTACCCCGGTAGCTTCCAGCTTGGTGTCTAACCGTTGGAACTCTACTATCCTTTGTCAAAGCATCGGTTGGGCAACAAGGTTAGATATGCGTGGTTGATCCTCTTGTCTATCCACCCATAGATCGAATTCCTCTAAGGTATCCATCATCTTCCACCTATTCACCTAAAGATAATTTATTTCACCCCGAGAATTCCTGCTCAATGCATATGCTACTACGTTCGCCTTCCCCGGATGGTAGTTGAGTGTGAAATCGTAGTCTTCTAGATACTCAATCCACCTTCTTTGCCGAAGATTCAAGTCTCTTTGCATAAATACATACTTAAGACTCTTATGATCCAAATACACATGTAACTTCTCGCCATACAAATAACACCTCCACAACTTAAGAGCAAAGACCACAACGGCAAGCTCCAAGTCATGAGTTGGGTAGCTCTGTTCATGAGTCTTTAATTGCCTCGCGTCATACACAACCACCTTTCCTCCTTGTATTAGAACATATCCCAAGCCTTGTAGTGAAGCATCGGTGTAAACATCGTATCCTTCCCCACTACTCAGAATAATGAGGACAGGTGCCGTCGTCAACCTCTCCTTCACGGAGCGAAAAGCTAGTTCACACTCTTGAGCCCACAAGAATTTCTATTCCTTCTTTGTAAGGCGAGTCATCGGCATCACAAGCTTAGAGAATCCCTCCACGAACCTCCGATAGTAGCCTGCTAAACCTAGAAAACTACTCACTTCGGTCACATTCTTCGGTGGTTCCCACTCCATTACTTCTTCAACCTTTGCAGGGTCAACGACTACACTCCATTCCGACACAACATGGCCAAAAAATTTCACTTCCTTCATCCAGAACTCGCATTTACTTATCTTAGCATATAACTTATGCTCCTTCAAAGTATGGAGCACAATTGTGAGATGGCGTTCATGTTCCTCGTGTGTCCGTGAATATATTAGTATGTCATCAATGAACACAATGATAAATTGATCTAGATATGGTCGAAATACCCTGTGCATCAAATCCATGAAGGCTGTGGGTGCATCAGTCAATCCAAACGGCATTACCGTGTACTCCAAATGACCATACCGAGTACGGAAAGTAATTTTAGGAATATCCTCCTCCCTGATCCGCAATTGATGGTACCCTGTGCGAAGGTCAATCTTGGTGTAATACTTAGAACCTTTTAGCTGATCAAATAAGTCATCAATCCGTGGTAACGGATATCTATTCGCCACTGTCACACGATTCAAGCTTCGGTAGTCTGTGCACAACCGAAGTGTTTCATTATGCTTCTTCACAAAGAGGACTGAGGTTCCCCAAGGTGAAGTACTCAAGCGGCTAAACCCAATGTTCAACAGATGATCCAACTACTTCCTTAGCTCCTTTAACTCTAAAGGTTCCATTCGATAAGGAGCAATGGATATGGGTTCAGTTCCCGGGTAGAGATCAATCTTGAACTCAATCTCACGTCGTGTGGGTAACGCAGGTAATTCGTCAGGGAAGACACCCAAAAATTCTGATACTATCAACACCACGTCCGCATGGGATCTATCCTGATCATCTACCGTTAAGCTGGCTAAGAAACTCAACTGGCTCCCGCTTTAGCTTTCAAGAATCTACAACCCATAGTAGAAAATGGATGCGAAGAATTACGATCATTCATGAAAGTAAAAATTTCTCCTCCCGGTAAATGAAATAAAATCCGTTTAGGAAAGTAGTCCATCACCACATGAAAATTTCGCAACAGATTCACCCCAAATATGATGTCGTACCCCTTCATATCAAACACAACTAAATCTATGATCAATTCATGATCCCCAATTCGAAGTACACACCCTCTACACACCCTGCTAGTATCCAACCATTCTCCCATGGGCATGTCGATACTCAGAGTATGTTCTAGCTTCTCAAATCCCAATCCCAATCCCAAATAGAAAGCATATGCAGTGCGTATAAATGAATGTGCAGCACCGAGGTCAAATAAGATTTTGGCCCAAGAATTATAAAGAAACACAATACCTTCCACTACGACATTAGATGCATCTTCCTCCAGTTGAGTCAAAGCAAACACCCTTCCTTGATTGGCGCCGCTGGGGGCGTGAGTTTATAAAGGTATCTGCTGTGTTGGCCTTTGTATAGGTGGTCTGTTTGTGGCCACTTGTCCTGTCGTTTGGTTGTCCTCTATATCCCTCTCCACAAGTGCAACTCTGTTGACAAGATCCCCATAGTCCCAAATCTTTAGAGCCACCAACTTCTCTCAGATGACCGGCCTTAAGCCCTGCTCAAAGCGCTTGGCCATGCCAGCCTCATTAGATATAAACTCCATCGCATAGCGAGATAGCTCATCAAACCTCTCCTCATACTCAGCCACAGTCATTCCGCCCTCTCGTAGAGCAAGAAAATCGGCCTTCATTCTATCTCTGACTGATTCCAAAAAGTACTTATCTTGGAAGATTTGGTCAACCTCCTCCAAAGTAATTGCATCGGTGTTCCTCCTTCGTTTCACTGAGTCCCACAAATGGTTGGCCTCCCTCTCGAACAAGTAGGTAGCTAAGCCAACCCGTAAGTCCTCGGTAACTCCCACGCTGTCACATATCTTCTTCACTCAGCGGATCCATCTATCCGCATCCAAAGGATTAGAGCTCCCTTGGAAATTGACAGGCATTGTCTCAAAAACTCTCAGAGAACTATCATCCTCCTATTCTCCTCTGCGTTACGCGCTACTTGGGTTAACAGGTGAGCCCCGCCATTGTGGCTGTTGTTCCCATTCTGGTGTTGTACTAGAGTGGTTAGCTCCCTTAAGCATTTATAGATGTCGTTCTTGGCATCGGGAGGTGGTGGTGGTGATGGATTTGCTTGACCTCCATGACCACGCCCACGTCCATGTCCTCATCCGTTGTCCATCCTGCACATCAATTTACAATTTAGTTTCTTGATGTGTAAGACATCGTAACCCTCACTAAAATCTATAGCATAAGACGCATGCGCAATTTAAATCACTATTTCATTCAACCTAATCCTATCGCTCTAAAGGTAATCCATAACCTACAACTCCCATGTAAGACCTAAAACCTAAGCTCTGATACCAAAACCTATAATGCCCAAAAAACTACCCTGAACGACATTACATTCTAAAACTATTTACATAATGGGAGCACTAAGATAATCCATCAATAAATAAATTTCATTCATCATATATCTATATAATGTCTACAATATTATCCCCAAAAAATAGACACATCTAAGCCTTTATATTCCAAAAATCAACTAATGTAATGCAGCGAAAATAACAAAAGAAAACTAGACTTCACATAGTTTCAAAATAAATTCTCAAGTCTAGTACAAAAGAAGCAATATCTCTACATGTCCACTGACTTGATCAGAAATGTGCACACCCAAGTGTAGGCGGTCAAGTTGTAGTAATAATCCGGTTTGAGTCCGTAGTCGAATCCATAGGAAACTTGTTATGTTGGTGTTTCAAAGTAAGCAGTGGTGGAGACCAATTGATTGTAACATTTGAGATTTAAAGTTGTGAGATGTGGGTGATTTCCTGAGCAGAATATTGATTTCTTTCCAAGAAGGTTTTCTAAACAAAATATAAGATTAATTTAAATGGAAGAAAAGTCACTCTTTTAGTTCGAGGATCAGGACATGTAATCAATTATCCAATTTGTTATATTTATGCTTAATAACTCAATTAACTCCCATGTCAACAGCAAGTTAATCGGAAGGTAAAGATGGACTATGAGAATTAAGACCATGATTCTGATGTCTTTCTAGAGGTTTACGAGAATTGTCTATGCCGAAACTTAACCCATCTACAAACAAGCAAGTGTTTCTACAAGACATCCAATTATGACATTAATATTCCATTCTTTAAATGAAGCGCAATAATGGGGAAAGATTGAAGGGTAGTCATGAAGATCTAGCCGGAGTACTTGCCTTAAAACGAGGAGTCTTTTCATGCAAGAGTCATCCATGTCATAGAAAGACTCTCGATTATACAAAGTACCTTAGCTTTACTAGATGCAATCAATCATCCAATAAACAAGGGGATATAAACATTAAGCATTAAAAAATTGCATAATATAACTTTCGGATAATCAATACATGCCCTTCACTTCTTACTAAAGAGTGAATGAGAAACTACTCACTCTTCATAGCTTTGATAAAACTAGAAAAGTGAGTGATGCTCATCTCTCTAAGTAGAGGACTTTGTAAAACAAGAGCACAAGAACAAGGAGCCAATCTTCAACAAAGAATGAGTGAATCACGTTCCACTCTTCCTGGCTTTGGCAAAGCTCTAGAAAATTGGAAGAGTTTCACTCTTCAAGGAAAGAAGGGAGCTCAATCTATGGAAGAGTAAGATAGAAAGAAAGGAATATAAATAAAAACATAAATGTAAAAACTAAAAGTAAATAAAGAAACTACAACTCTTAGGTAAATGCAAATGTAAAAGCATTAATTTAAAGACTAAAAGTAAATAAAGAAACTACAACTCTTAAGTAAATGCAAATGTAAACATTTATGTAAAAAAATGAGTAGGAGTCTAAACTTCCCAACTCTCTAGCCAAAAAGAAAACTAAGACAATAGGAAAGGAAAAGTAGCGCTAGAACTGTTGTCCCCTTTTCTCTCCAAAAATAGGTGTATTTATAGGCAAGGAAAAGGCAGGGGTAAAAGAATAGAGTCTGGCACCTAAGTCAAAGTGAAAAGCTAACCACTCTGTAGGTAGTCTATCAAGGGCATTCGAACTATTCTTCGGTCATTGCTCTAAGGGCCTTTGAACGCCAGCTAGGATCTGTGCCTATCATTCACTCGTTAGATGGCCTGTGGCCTTTTGTGGAAATCTCCCTCTACACGCTATGCAGATTTTGTCATAGATTTGCTGCAACACACCATGTCTTCAGTTAGTCTGGTCTCGTTAGAGCTTTAGTGGTCGTTCGAATGGTAGGTGGCATTCGAACGTTAATACTTAATTCTCCAGGGCTTTGGTTCTTGACTGCAACACATCTTCTCTCAGTAGTCTGATCTTTGTTTGCTTCAAGTGGACATTCGAACGACATGTGGCATTCAAACTTACTACTTTATTCCAAGCTTCTCAATTTTGTTCCCCAATGTACTGGTGTTACATTCAATTGTACTTTTTGTAGCCCTTGAACCCTTTTTCTCATTTTAGAACCAGAAATGTCATCATTTAAACTCCATCAAAGTATAATTAGTCCAAAAGGGCCTAATAATATGCTATATTTGAGTACTAATCACACCTTGAGATCTAGATTCCCCCCGGGTGGGGCCTCCCAATATCCCTGCTCGTCAACTCCAAGATTTTCATCTAGCACCAAATCTGAAAAATATTTAACTGTAGGGGGTGAGCACGAAGATCTGTAGCAAAATCCTCCCAAACTCAAATAAGGTATAGAGAAATGTAAAACATGTTGGTCTTATTCATAAATAACATATATAGCTTTTGAAATAAAACCGGGACATTCAAACATATCTCAAGTTTAAACAACAGTGACAATTAAATGGAAACAGTAAAAAATATTTTTCAACAAGAAATCATTTTCAAATGGTTAAGAAGGGCGCCTGCCGTTGCATTGTCCCATACCAATTCACCGGCTCCGACATAATCCAATTCATGTTCTCATATATATATATATATATATATTAATATTGGTTCATCCCTGTGCCATATAAGTTGATTGTTTATCAGGAATCTATCCAACGATTATACCTGGTCCACCCATCACAACCAACAAATCACAATCATTTCGGGAAAGGGCATCCACCATTACAATGATAGTGACAAATTCTTCCCCAGGAAAGATATGCCAACCCTAGTTCAAACTCCAGTGAACGATAGTGGTTGCATTACCAAATGACAATCCACTACAAGTCCTAGGAAACCATCTCACCCCCACTGGGATAGACTAACCTCTAACACTCTATGACATCTCTAGATGGCAATTTAAGTCTGTCACAACAACCATACAATAAGGAAACCAACATATTCTCAATTGCAAGCATATTTTAAAAATTTCCAAATTCATCAAGTGAAAATTCCAACAACCAATTATGAAAAATACAAGAGATCACAACCACATCATTTTATTACTCTACACAAAGTTCTATGGTTCCAACATCAATAATAAAGGAAGAATTTAAGAAGAAAATTCATCACTTTCTAAAAACTAGGGTTTTGAAATATAAAAAGAGATTTCATGGGTATTCAACCCTAATTTTGTTAAAAACATGTAATCTTTGCCCAAAAGACTAAGAGAGAATGATTTCATATCATATGTATAACATTTAGAGCAAAACATACATATATACATAACCCCTAACTTCAATGTAAGAGAAAGAGAAGAAATCCCCTACTTGTGTTCTTAGATTTGAGTGAAGGAGAGAAGGGTTTGGTCTTCTCCAACTTGAATCACCATTGAATCTCTTGCTTTTCCTCTTCTCTCTTCCTCTCTAATGTTTCCTAGGGTTAAAATGGCTGAAATGAAGGCTAAGGAGGCATCATTAAGTATTTATATTGGAAGGGGAACCGGATGTTCGCGACTTAAAAATTTTGGATTTTGATTGCGACTACCGGTAGGTCGTGTACATTGGATAATCAACTACCTGTTGACTACCGATAGTTCGGGTACACTGGGCACTCGACTACCTTTTGACTACTGGTAGTTCGGTACACTAGGCGATTAACTACCTGTTGACTTCTGGAATTTTGGGTAGATTAACTACTGGTAGTTCGGGTTGATTAACCACCGGTAGTTACTACCCAGATTTGCCTATATCACCCATTTTTCATTTTCAATCTATTCCTAACCCTTCCACAACCATATCATACATGTTTAACAAGGTTTTTCATATAAATCTTGATAGCTACCAGTTCTAATGAAATTGTTTTCAAATATTTACAAGTCACAAAGTAAATTTTAGCTAAATATTTACTATTATCAACCTTAACACCTACCAAATATTACATCACACCAATGATTCGTCTCACTCGTATTTATTTCTACTTTTCAACACTACAGGATTTATGCCTATCTCATCAACTATGCTATCATGTAAAAATCAATTAATAAACAATTGTATCACTATATGAATATAAACATGTGGGTGTTTACACAACAAATTCATGTAATAAACCATTTTCACAACCATAAATAATAACACACAATTTGTACCATCACCCACTACGTATCTCGAACCACAACTTGTATATTTTTTATGTACTTGTATCTCAAGTATTATGTAAGATATTGTATGAATACACACATTGAGAATATTCTGGCCCACTCACACATTCCCAATCCTCGCAAGGATATCCAACATTAGAAAGGGCGTATACCAAAGTATTAACAGTGATGAATCCAACTCAGGAATAGAATACTAACCCTCAGCCTCGATTTCACATGAGTGAATAGTGGTTTGGTCCTCACAAGGCTCCAAACCAATATTAGTGGTAGGGAACTTTTAAACCCCCACGGAGTAAGAAATGCATCTACCCACTCTACGATATACGATCAATAGTTACCCATGTTCTTTCAAACATCCACACAAGAGATACAATACTAACCAATTTTTCAAATCACAAGTATCTCAAAAATCCCCAATTCTATAGGTATTTCTTCAATATAAAAACTCAAGAAAAATAAGCAAAAGGTCATCAAAAGATATAATTTTATTATTTCAAACAAAACACTAGAGTTATTTTGAATCAAGAACAAATGAATATCAAGTTTTAAAATCAAGAATAGATGAATATCAAGTTTTAAAATCAAGAAGAGAAATGCATACTTCTTGAAAACTAGAGTTTGGATGTCAACAACAACGATTTTGTGGCTGTCAAACTATAATTTCCTTCGAAACATGGTAATATTTGAAAGAACAATCCATAAACAAGGATTCCAATGCATATATATAAGCTTGAGAGTTAAAACATGTATATATAAGCCCTAGTATTGATGAACAAGAGTGGAAGAAAACCCCTACCTTCTTCTTCCTTAGTGTTCTTGAAAAATTTGAAGTTTTGATCTTCTTCAAGGTGAAAATCCCCCTGGATCTTGTGTTTCTACCCTTCTTTCTTGTTTCTTAAGGCTTTCTAGGGTTGTAAATGGTGTATGGAGGCTAAGAGAGGCGGCCTGATGTATTTATAAGGGAAGAAAAGAGTTCTACCAACGTAAATCTGAGGTTCTGATTCGTTATTCATGTTCGAACGTCATTGGCGTTCGAATGTCACTTGCTCCCAGTACTTTTTAATTTTCCATCAGATAAGAGTACTAGGATGAACTTTCGTTTGAACGTTCATCGTTCGAACGTACTTTCGCATTCAAACGTCATCCTAGTTTTTCCTAGAACTTCCAGTGAAGCTTTGACTTATTTAAAGGTCGATTTGGAAATTTTTCGTGAAATATACGTTTGTAGCCCTGGAAGTATATTGTCTATTGTAAAAAACTTCAGCTCAAATGAACATCATGATAAAAAATTATGATCAAATTACTAAGATAATATCCAAATTTTTTTTACCAAAATTCTCTTTAAAGTGTGCTTTCCCTCTGAAATACTTTCAAACTTCTACGACATACCCTATTACCTTAACTAACTTTTTTATATCTACTCTTACTGTCTAAATAGTTCATGCATACATCATTATATATGTAAAAATTCGGGTAAATTTAGAATTTTTCTAAAAAAGGATAAAATAGTAATTTAAAATACGTGTTCTCTAGAGCTCGTATGATACAACAGACTTCGCCGTTGCATTCATATCACAAAATTTAGTCACTTAGACTAATTTAGTCGAATTATGAGATAGTCAAAATTTTCACATTTTTCGAGACGACTGGGTGGTGAATGACCTCACAAAGGTCCTCAAAAATAGAAAATAAAAAAATTCCTTATAATTGGATGAGAGTTCAAATAAAATTAATTCAAACTTAAATCGGGATGAAATAAATAGTTTTGGGAAAAAATAAACCCGTACAAGTGAGGGACATTTGGCACGACAAGAGTCAAACCTTGAAAATTATAAATAGGGACTAAGATTAGATATTTTGCACAAATGTCTATCCTGAAATTCAGCCTTCAACTTTGCAGAGAAAGAGGGAGAGAAATAAGAAAATCTAAGATTTCTTCCTTCGATTCTCGGAGTTCCGTCGGTCAAATTTCATTGAGCCAAGAATTAAAGTCGATCATGTCGATGAGGGCTATGCAACCACACCAAGAACAAGGGATTTCTCTGAAGATCAGTGGAGAAAATTTTTGGGAAGTCAAGACTTTGAAGTTTGGTTGGTGTTTTTAGACTTTTCTACAGTTCAGTTAAGGTAGGGTTCTCTCCTACTTTGGTTATTTGTAACCTATGGTGTCCATAGAGAATGCTTAGTAGTATAGAACTACCTATGTCTTGTCTCTTGATATGAAAATGAGGAAATTTGGTATGGAAATACTCAAGACAAAATCTAGCTTGAATTTGACATATAGAAGTTACTTGTATAAATTCTTGTAACATGGTAAAATTTTGGGCATGATATGTGTTTGACATAATTGGTTCCTTCAAGGTGTTTGATAAAATGTCTTGAGTGATTGAAATTATTGTTTTGGTTAAATTGGAATAACATGCTTGAGTAATGTGATCACCTGTGAAAATTATATGCTTATGATATAATTTGCCATAGAATTGGATGGTTATGTGTTAAATTAGTCCATATGGCATTCATCACATATGAGACATGATATTAATGTTGCAATGGTGTATCACATTGCATATGCACGGAGACATCGCATCACATGGGTGTGTGTGCATGGTGGTCGTCAACACCACACTTGATGATTGATGGATGGCTTGGAATAGTTGTTTCGAAGGCCTAGTGATTGGTTGAAAATAATGTCGTTCCCTACCTCTCAACACCACCCTCAAATGTGTATGGCTTATGTGTGAAGGGAGTGTAACTCTCCCTCGGGATGATACAAGAGATAGGAAACAAAGGATGTGAATGATGGGAAATGGATGAACAAAATATATGAAATGGAAATGTGGAATGTGCCCAAAAGCGCTCCCCAATCGCAAGGAGTCTTTCGTGGTCGGTGTTTTACTTGGAAGAGTATTCCAAGGTCGTCTCCTCAGGGAAGGAAAGGGAGTTTTGTGAAAGTGATTTTGCAAAAAGGTAAAGAAAATGTAAAATCTTTTGTTTATGTTCTGGGGTTGTGTTTGTAAATGAAAATGCAAATAAAGCAAGTGTTGGCTAATCCAAAGGATTTATTCCAATGGGAATACCAAATCAACTCAAAGTTTTCCTCCGATTGAGCATGAATGAACGATTGATTCGGGGGAAGCTAGGGACGAGATTGGTGAGTATCTAAGCATAACCCGTGACTAGGCCTACGGGATATCAAAGACTCACCAACTCATCCACTCTCAACCCCGTCAAATCGAACCATTTGACTCAAAAGGGAGGAATGAAGAAGAGTTGAAATGGAATCCCCAAGAGGAGGTCTTCCCTTGGATTAACCAACTTAAATCCTAACTACTCATATTAAAAGCAAGACATTCATAATGTAAAGAGACAAGGATGAAATGGAGATTAAAACTTAACTAAATGCAAGAAATCTTAAAATAAGAAAAGAAATCAACAATACCCATTTTAAACTAAGAAATGAAGAAAACTTGAAAACATAAATGGTGAAAGCTAGAACATGGAACTAAACTTGCAATAACTTGAAAGGAATGAAATTAAAGACAATAAAATAAACTTAGAAGATCCTTACAAGAGATTAACAAGCTTTTTACAACTTGAATGGAGAAGAAAATGCAAAAATGTCACTATTCATCTTCTTCCTCCTTGGAGCTAAACTAAAACTACTTCTAAGCTTAGGTAGCCAACAACTTCAAATGCTGAATATTGTTGTATATATGAAGTGTATGCCTTGCCAAAAACGTCCATGAGGGTCCCTAGGGTCTGTGTGAAAGGCCACCCATCAATGGTAGGTGATTTTGATGGGTCACACAGGCTAGGACATAGCTAGCCTGCAACCCCATGTGCAGCCCATTCCTCTCCCATGCTTCATTAATGCCAAGCCTTCCAAGTCTTCCAAATGTGTAAGGGAGGAATGTTCTTGTGTCAGGAAATGTTGGGGGGCAAGTGGGAGAAGTGTAGGTGGGACCCCCAAGCCTCAAAGTTGAGTTACAGGCTGTTTTTCGGCCAGAAGGTTCGTGGTACCGGTACCAATAGTACCGGTACTATTTTTCTGTACTGGACCACCTTCGGTAGAAATGGCATAACTCTTGATCTAACCGTTGGATTGAGCTGAAATTTTGACACGATATAGAAGACATCCAGATCTACAACTTTCGTGTTTTGAACTTTTCCAGATTCGAAGTAGATCATGGTAAAAATGGAGGAGAACCAAGGCAGTGCTTCCCAGTGATGTGGCAGCTGGTGCCTTTGTTCCAAAACACCAATACCTCCTTGATTTCTTCACTTTTAAGCCTCCAATTCCTCATGTATTGTGTCCATGCCATTACCACACTTCCATCATAGTTGCAAGGTCCTAAAATCTAATATTTAAGCTATCAAAATATGCAACATTGAGAATTCAACATTATTCATAAAATAGGCTAACACTAAGTAATTAAATGCAAAAGTTGAGTTATAATGAATGTATTGAGGCCATGAAATATGTAATATTATGCGCTCATCACCTAGCTGAGCCGCATGGTTGCATGGTAAATTGGGTCGGGGTAGCAAGAAGGGGCTAGAAGATTCCTCGGGTGCAAGGCCTGGTGGATGGGGTATGCACTCCCTTGGTTCGGTCTATAAAGTGTGTGGGTATACTCGATACCTTCGATGGGAGTCCATAAATTTCGTATGAGTTGGTTACCCTTGGTGTAAGTCCATGAACATCCACCCCAACAAAGTCCCTAGATTGTATATGTCATTAGATGTGTAACATAGATGACAAATTTATACACAATTATACTTGCATGTGTTGAGGATTCGGGAAGGGCTTGGGTTAAGTTGCATGAGTGAGTCTCATCTCATTTCTTGACAAGAGATCATAAATTCCAACATTGAATACATATTCTTGCTTGAAATGTTATGGATTGTTAATTGTTGCATGTGAACATTTCATATGCATCTAAGTTGGAGAGTAGCCTCTCTAGGAGATACTCTATTGAGCGTAGCTCACCCTATATGAGAAAACATTTCAGGTACGGGATACATGTCGGAGGATGGTTCTCATTCGGGGCCTCTAGGATAAAGAGAGGTTGACTTGTGGCTTTTAACCTTGAATTATTGTAAAACATTTGTTAAGCTATGTTTTGGGCATGTAATTGTACTCAAATAATGGTAATAGAACTTGTACCAACTATGGTTGGAATAGAAATATCTATTGTACAAACTTTGGTTAGTTTTGGAAAGGTTTGGAATGCATTAGAGATGAAAAATAGGCCAAATAGATAAAACTGGAAAAACCGTATCGGTACGGTGTTGTCCAATAGACAGAGAGTACCGGTATGCTGCTGTCCAGTAGGCAATCAGTATCGGTACGCGTACCGGTACTCTTTCTAAAAATCTATTTTTTTTAATTATTTTGCCAAGCTATTGGGCTATGCCTTCTTTCCCTCCAATGATGTAAATGGACCATAATGGAGTATAAATCATGATATATTGGACCTTGTTTGGATCTAATGAATAATTAAACCCAAAATACATTGTGGGTTATGATCTCGGTTAAGGGTAGCTATCACGTGGTGTCAGATTATGCTGCATTCACGGATATTTTCGCGGGTTGATGGGTTATCAACGGTTAATAATAGACCTGTAAAACCCTACATGTTTATATTCATATAATTGTTGATTAATTGTGTTTCAAATGAAAATGTAAGTGTTAAGGTTGAAATAGTAAAGAGTTAGCTGAGATTTAGTTTTGCATTGTAAGGAATTGAAAACATGTTCAATAAAACGTGTAGGTATCAAGATTTATGTGAAAAACCTTGTTAAACATGTGTGGGATGGTGTTAGAAATGTTAGGAATGGATTGGAAATGAAGACTGGGGAAAGTAGGCAAATCTGGGCAGTGCCTACCGGTAGTCGAAGGGCCAGTGTACCTGAGCTACCGGTAATAAACAGGTAGTCGAGTGTCCAGTACACCCGAGCTACCGGTAGTCAACCGATAGTCGAGAGCCCAAAGTATCCGAACTATTGGTAGTAGCTACGGGTAGTCAACGAATAGTCGCATGCCCAGTGTACCCGAACTACTGGTAGTCAACCGGTAGTCAAGTGCCCGATCTACTGATAGTTGCTGTAAAAATCTGCAATTTTTAAGTCGCGAACAGTCGGTCCTTTCTCCACTATAAATACATTAGGACGCCTCTTTAGCCTTCATTTCACCACTTATAACCCTAGAAAACTTTAGAGAGGAAGAGAGAAAGAGAGAAACACAAGATCAAAGGGGAAAACAAGAGATTGAAGTGTTAATTCAAGATCAAAACCTAGATTTCAAGAACACATGGTAGGGGTTTTTCTTCCATTCTTGACCATTAATACTAGGACTTACATGTATATGTATATTTTCACTCTCATATATATATATATATATATATATATATATATGCCATGAAACCCTCT
>CM042186.1:20826082-20890727 GCA_023539305.1 Ilex asprella
TTTTTATTTTTCTTTAGCATTACTTAACTCTTCGTGGGATCGATACTTGGACTTAAAAACCGAGAAAACTACAATTCGACCACCTATACTTGGGTGTAATATTTTAATATAATTCAGACACACACAAAAAAGTGCGAATCAAGCATCACTCACTTTTATAGTTTTACCAAAGCCATGAAGAGTGAGTAGTTTCTCATTCACTCTTTGCTAAGAGGTGAAGGGCATGTATAAGTTATCTGGGAGTTATATTTATGCACTGTTCTAATGCTTAATATTTATTCCATTGTTATTGGATGATTGATTACATCTGGCAAAGCTAAGGTACTTTGTACAATCAAGAGTCTTTTTATGACACAAATGACTTTTGCATGGAAAGATTTCTCGTTTCAAGGCAGGTACCCCGGCTAGATCTTCATGACTACCCTTTAATCATCCCCGTTATTGTGCTTTATTTAAAGAATGCAATATTACAGTCATGGTTGGATGTCTTGTAGAAACATTTGCTTGTCAGTAGACGGGTTAAGTCTTGGCACAGACTATTCTTGTAAACTTCTAGAAAGATATCGGAACCATGGTTTTAATTTTCACAGTCCATCTTTATCTTTCGATTAACTTGCTGTTGACATGGGAGTTAATTGAGTTATTAAGCATAAATATAATAAATTGGATAATTGAGTGCATGCCCTGATCCTCAAACTAAAGAGTGACTTTTCTTTCATTTAAATTTATCTTATATTTTGTCTAGAAAATTTTCTTGGAAAGAATTTCATATTCAATCCATGAAAAACCTCCCAATCTCACACTTAAAAATCTTAAAGGTTACAATCAATTGATCTTCACCACTATTTACTTTGAAACACCAACACAACAAGTTCCCAGTGGATTCGACTCCGGACTCAAATTGGATTATTATTATAGCTTGACCGCCTGCACTTGGGTGTACACATTTCGGATCAAGACAAGTTTTTAGCGCCGTTGCCTGGGAACCTTAGTAAAAGTGTTTTAAGGTAAATGGTAAAAATACCTTTCTTTTTGTATATATTCTTTAGTTTACTATAAATAATTTATTTTGTTTCCATTTATTTTGTGTCTGAGAACGCTCCTCACTATAAAAAATTGTTGGGAGAATCTTTAGGGTCTGTGAGCCAGTTTGAACCAAATTCACCTAAATCAGTAGCGGACTCTTGTGAGAGTATTATGACAAATAATGATATAATCGGAGAAGTTCCCAAGAGGGAAGATGAAGTACCTGACATTCGAACTTTAAGAGATTACTTAAATCCCACAAGAAATAATGTCCTCTTATGTTTTGAATTTCCTCCAGATGCACCCCCTTGACTGCAAAGTCGGGGACTGCATAGTTGTTACTTGTTTTTCATGGGTTGGATATCGAAAATCTGTATCTGCATGTGAAAGATTTTGAAGAAGTGTGTGGAATATTTCAAGACAATTCAGAACTTACCAAGATGAAACTTTTTTCTTTCTCTCTAAAGGACAAAGCAAAACAATGACTAAATTCTTCAAAATCTCTTTCCATGCGCACTTGGCAGATCGTTGGAAAAGAAATTTTCAGAAATTTTTTCCCTTACATCGAACTAACACACTGAAAAGGAAAATCTTGAATTTCTCTGTGAAAGAAGGGGAAATATTTTATCAAAGTTGGGAAAGATTCAAAGAACTGCTTCAAGCCTGCCCACACCATACTTTTGAGAATTGGACTCTAGTAGGATTTTTCTATGACTCCTTGTCCACTAGACTGTGTCAGTTTGTCGAAATGATGGCCTATGGGTAAAAGTCTAGAGGAGGCATTCTACTTCTTTGACACCATATCTGACAGTTCTCAGATGTGGCACTCAGCCTCCCCTATCACTAATGAAGATAGACCATTCACTTTTAAAGGTGAAAAGTATGTCTTGAGAGAAGATGATGACTTGAGAGCAAAAATGTCCACTTTGTCTAGAAAGCTTGAAGCTTTGGAGATGAAAAAAGTTCATCAAGTCGATATAGGCCCTTCCATAGAGCAAGTGTGTGGAATATGTGCATTGACAGAACATCCTACCGGGGAATGTCCTACCATCCCTGCATTCAAAGAAGTCTTGTTGGAATAAACAAATGCAATCTCCAACTTTAACAAGCCTTATTTCAACCCATACTCTGAAACATACAATCCAGGGTGGCGAAACCACCCGAACTTTAGTTGGTGGAACACACAACCAACTCCAATGAACCAACCACAAAATTCACATCCACCACCTCAAGGACTTCTGGCTTGATCCTAAATGTGTACATCCAAGTGCAGACGGTCAAGCTGTAGTAATAATCAGGTTTGAGTCCGGAGTCGAATCCACAAGGAACTTGTTGTGTTGGTGTTTCAAAGTAAGCAGTAGTGATGATCAATCAATTATAACCTTTGAGATTTTTAGTAGTGAGATTGGGAGGTTTTTCCTGAATTAAATATGGAATTCTTTCCAAGAAGGTTTTTTAGATAAAATATAAGATAAATTTAAATGAAAGAAAAGTCACACTTTAGTTTGAGGATCAGGACATGTACTCAATTATCCGGTTTATTATATTTATATTTAATAACTCAATTAACTCCCGTGTCAACAACAAGTCAATGGGAAGGTAAATATGGACTGTGAGAATTATGGCCATGGTTCTAATATCTTTCTAGAAGCTTACAAGAATTGCCTATGCCGAGACTTAACCCATCTACAGACAAGCAAGTGTTTCTATAATACATCCAACCATGACTGTAATATTCCATTCTTAAATGAAGCACAATAACGAGGATGATTAAAGGGCAGTCATGAAGATTTAGCCGGGGTACTTGCCTTGAAAGGAGGAGTCTTTACATGCAAGAGTCATCCGTGTCATAGAAAGACTCTCAATTATACAAAGTACCTTAGCTTTGCTAGATGCAATCAATCATCCAATAAACAAGGGGATAAACATTAAGCATTAGAAAAGTGCATACATATAACTCCCAGATAACTTAAACGTGCCCTTCACCTCTTATTAAAGAGTGAATGAGAAACTACTCACTCTTCATTAATTTGGTAAAACTAGAAAAGTGAGTATGCTCATCCCCCTAAGTAGAGGACTCTATATAATAAAGGTACAATAACAAAGAGCCGATCTTTAACAAAGAATGAGTGAATCACATTCCACCCTTTACGGCTTTGGCAAAGCACTGGAAAAGTGGACGAGTTTGACTCTTCTAAGAAAGAAGGAAGCTCAAGCAATGAAAGATATGAACAACGGAATGTATGTTAATAGCATGTATGTCAAGACTAAAAGTAAATAGGGAAACTAAAACTTTTAATACAAGAATGTAAAGACTACAAGTAAATAGAGAAACTAAAACTTTTTAATACAAGTAAATGAAAAATGAATGTCAAGAAATGAGTGGGAGTCTAAGCCTCCCAACTTTCTACCAAAGAGGAAAACTAAGACAATGAAGAAGTAGAAGTGTTGCACCCTTTTCTCTCCCCAAAATGGAAGTATTTATAGGTAAGGAGAAGGTAGGGGTGAAGAAATAGTGCTTGCCGCTTTAGTCAAAGTGAAAATCCTACCACTCAGCAGGCAGTTTGTCGGAGACGTTCGAACGTGAGTTGGCATTCGAGTATTGTTGCTCTTTTTGCTTTAAGGGCGTTCGAACGGTGAATGGCATTCAAGCATTTTCTTCTGTCTTTGCTCTAAGGGCGTTCGAACACCAGATGAGATTTATCCTTACCACTCAAATGTCAATTGGCCTATGGTCTTCTGTGGAAATCTCGTGCCACACTCAATGCAGAACTTGTCATATATTTGTTGCCACACGTCATGTCTTCAGTCTGGTCTTTGTTAGTGCTCCAGTGGGTGTTCGAATCTGAGTTGGCATTTGAACGTTGGTTCTTTGCTCCTCAGGACTTTGGTTCTTGATTGCAACACATTATGTCACAGCTGGCTTGGTTCTTGTAAGTGTTCGAACGTTAGTTGGAGTTCGAACATCACTTCTTTGTTCCAAGCTTTTCCAATTTGTTCCATGATGTGTTGGTATTACATTCAAATGTTCTTTTGTTGCTGTTGAACCCTTTTTCACTTTAGAACCTGAAATGTCATCATTTAAACTTCATTCAAAGTATAATTAGTCCAAAAAGGGCATAATAATATGCTATATTTGAGTACTAATCACACTCCCCAACCTAGATATTGCTAGTCCCTAGTAATACAATAATTAAATATAAATCTATTTCTAATGCCTTTTCGTAGGTCATCCGGTTGCATTTAGCTTATGTAACAAGCCGTTAAACCACTAGGTTTACCCTAGTGGTTGAGTGTTGTCTCGTGAGGGTTTCCAGTAAAACTATCCACAAACTTCGGCTGAACAAATGTATAGGTGAGGTTGCTAATAAAAATGAATTAGCAACTTGATTGTTGAGACATTCAACCCTCAATCGTGAGTTATCCCCTACATTTCTTTTCCTTTGGCACTCACTCTATGCAAAAATTAGCACCTGTCACATAAGCATTTGGAATTCCTTGAGTAGTATGGTGGTCATTCTAGAAACAAGAGTTGGTAAGCAAATATTCCACTGCACCACCCTCCATGGATAGTTTGATTTTACAAACCTTTCTCGGATTGCTCTCAACAAAATGAATAAGTACAAGAGTGAAGTTTTCAGGAAAAAAGACCCTGACATAATCTCGTGGAAGAATATTGATGCAATTAAAGAAATGCTATTTAACATACCCAAATTTCTAATTATCAACACACATATGCAACAGACTTGAGATCAATTAGGGCTTTGCATAGGTTGTAATGTGGCCAGAGGCCAGTGGCTAACGAAATGATGTCAATGGAGTTTCAAAAGCTATCTCTTGTATGTATTTTAGCACACCTCTGTTTGGCATTTCAACGTTTTTGCCTGGGAAAGGGGTTTCTTTCTTTCATTTTTTCCATTTTTCAATTTATTGGCAATTCCTTGTCTTTATGTTTCTTTTTCTCTTTCCGCAGTTTCCTACGATTTTCCTTTTATTGAATAGTGGCCACCCTTGTCTTTGCTATTTTTCTTGCCTTTTTGTATCATGCTGCTTTATAAGATGGTGTAAAAAAATTAGATAGCAATGGTTTGCCAATCTTATTGTCCTTGTGGCTCGGGTTTCATTTGGGCTTCTTGAAAAAGAAATCAGTTGTTGAAGGCTCAAACAGGACTAACTAGGGATTATCACTTTGAAGAAGAAATGGCTGAGTCTCAAAATCGATCCAAAGATGGCCTAAAATCCTTTCTCAAGTATGTACACCTGCAAGTGTCATATTCAAGGGTTCCCTATGGGGTATGTACATAGATGACTTTAGCTACATCAATCAAAGCAAGGTTAATGAGACTATTGAAAGAGATCAGAATTAAAAGAGCTTACTTTGAGTAATTGTTGAAATCCTCTCCAAAAGCATCGTTAAGCTCAAGACTTACCATGGTTTTCTTTTTCATCTCCACTGATTATGTCAGGTGTTTCAAGGAATGTTGGGTATATAACGATTCCATTTTCAAGTTTCATCACCTTGTACCTTAAAAATGACAAAAACTTTTGTACATTTGACAATTTAAACATAAAGATAATACCAATGTTCAACATGAGGTTTTACGTCTTGGTTGTTAGGTTGAGGTGTCAAATCGATCATATGCTGAGTCATTTGAACACGTAATCCTAACATCCACATCTGGTTTGTTATTTAACATATAACAAAATAAAGCTAAATCTATACATACATTTAAAACAAATAAAAGTGATAAACTGAGTCATTCATTTCCACAAAATAATTATCATTCATCATTAACAACAATAATTCACTTCATCCACAAAAGACACAAACAAAATAAAAATTTAAACAATACTATAAACCATAAAAGAAAAATCATCCTTGGAAGAACAAACAAAACAAAACACCTAACTCCACTTAAGAACAAAAATATCCTCTCAATCGCCTCCATCTCCACCATCAGCAGCTCCACTAACTCCACCGTCCCTCAAAAGCCTACGGATCTCTTCCTGCTTAGCTTTGATGCTAAGCATGATGTCCCGTAAAGTACATTAGGGCATGCTAGGGCCTGTCTCCTCTTGGGTCTGCATGTGCTCTCTTTCTAGCTTCCTCTCTTCCTCTCAATCTAGCTTTTCCTGCACCTTATCACTTCCTTGGAGAGGTGGCACCTCTTGTCTTGTAGCCGTGGTTGCACTATGACCTTTACCTCTCTTGAAAGAGCCCTTGTTTAGTGGCCCCATCGGCTTTTGGATTTCCCTCTCCAGCCTTAGCTTGATCCCATTCTCCATGCATATTTCAGTCACTAGGGTGCCAAAAGGAAGTGCACTCCTCTTCAAGTCGCACCCCTTTTTCATTTCACTCAGGATGAGGGAAGGAAGATTGATGCTATGCCCTTTCCCAATTGCATAAAGCAAACGTACCATGTCAGACAAGATTTCATTTTTCCATCTCAAGGGAGCAAAGTTAGAGATCGTAATTAGATTTAACATCTTATACTTGTCAGTCAACTCTCCTTGTTTCAGAAATTTTTGGCCCGACCATGAAAAGTCATTCTCCCCAGTCAATTCCTTCCCCACAACATTCATAGACACATTTTTCTTTTGGGGATATGTTGGGTTTTGCACCCGAGGCAGCTTTTATTGTATTTCTTTGAGGTATGCCTCATTCACATCAATGTGGGTGCCTCTAACATATGACCAGATTGCTCTGTTGATGATCTCAGCGTTGGAGTAAAACCCCCTCACCAAGTCAACAACAGCATCGCCACCATTTCTCAAATGCCACATCTAGTCCCTTTTTAGCATCTCCTTTAATATTCCAATCTCAGCAAAATCAGTGATGACAACATCTCTCTCATAGACTATAGCATGTTTATGGTAAAATTTCTCATACCTTTCTACCTTTAAGGCACTAGAAAATCGAGTCCGATCATATTTATTTGTCATTTGTTTCTTCTCTCTCTCTCTACTATCACTTCCTCAATAAAATTTGGCTCTTGGCTCACTGGTTGAGTGCGCATGGCAGACAGCTTCATTCTTGGCATGGCGTTCGAACGTTAGAGGAGCTTGAGAGAGTGCTTAAATCTTGGAATTCTTAGTGTGGGGATGAAGCTTTTGATGATTTTGGGAGGGTAGATTTTGGATATTTTTGGAGAATGAAGATGAATCGAGGTTTATGGAATGAAAAGGGATTCTAGGGTTTTTAAAAATTTGAGAGGGATTAGGGATTTTGAACTGAAAAAAATGACGCAGGCTTTTATAGTCTAGGTCATGACGTTCGAACGTGGTTAACGTTTGAACGTGGGTAGAAGGATTTTTAAATTGTTGTTCAAACGTGGAGTGAATTTTAAACGTTGCTAGCTCCCAATACTTTTGTGTTATGTTAGAGACCATAGTACTATAAGGTCATGACGTTCGAACGTTCTATTGGCGTTCAAACGTTAAATCTCGTTCAAATGGTCTATTGGCGTTCGAACAAGTTGAGCTTTTAGTACTTTTTGGTTCCAGCAGAGGCAAAGTACTGTAAGAAACTGACGTTCAAACGTTAGATGACGTTCTAACGTTGAATTAAAAAAAAATCTACACTACATTATATACAATCAGAGAAAGCTTATTAACACAAGTTTTAAACAAAAATTCATGGCGTCTCAGGATAAGTCCCTACCCACGCTTGAGGCTGGTATTTTGGAATATTCCTTACTCGGCCCATGTTTTCTTTTCGGTTAAAAATAGTATGTACAAAACAAAGAAAATTTTTCACACTGTTTATATGAAATTCGGACCGTTGGCTTTCATTCCCAAAACCAAAATTTTCACAGTTTTAAAAGTAGTCTAATCCCAGTCATCCTCGGTTTCAGTGTCTTTTGATCTATCAATGACTCTTCTAATTTTCTGTCACACAAATCGGTTAAGCAAAGTTCTGGAATAGGATGGCATGTCAGAATAATGCTTATTCTGCCCATTCTTTTTCCAGTCTAATCGATCGAGTGCACGACTGAAAATTGGTTTAGAACACTGATTGTATCTCTTCTTGTGAAAGGCTCTGCCACACTGTTTACAGGCACCAAGTCTCTTGGCACGACGACGTTTAGTAAAGGTGCTTCTGCCAGAGAGGGGTTTTGCTTGGTTTTGTTGGATCTTGTCTTTCCTTACCAGTCTTGTTTTTCTCATAATCACAATATGCACGTCTGATGGAAAAGTTCGCAAAACTACCAAACTAAACCAAAAAGTTTGACATCCATGCTTCCTACACTTTAAGACTCACTATCTGATTTTTTAACGTCTACCAGTCATAAAGACAATTTAAACTGACCACAAACATACAATAAACAAGACACAATACACAATATGATCGGAATAATAATAACAATAGCGCAAATAACAACAAAAATTTTAAAAATTTACGGTACGGGTACAATCTAAAAAAAAAGAATACGAAGGTTCTCACACCCCGAACCTAAAATGAACATTGTCCTCAATGTTTCGAATTTATCAGTATGGAGCTAGGAAATGAGGTTTGAGTCGTAAAGATCTGTGCTTCTACCAAAACCTACAAACCAAAATGCAACCATTAATCCTCTATGTGCAGATTTGATTCTCAGGTGGGCTTGTAAGCCTTGTGTGTGAGTGCGAATAACAACAGGACTCCCACCAAAAATAGAGTAGAATGATGTAAATCATGAGAATAAGGATCTGATCTTCAGGGTACATGGACATAGTTTTGCTTGGGTATGGTCGGATTTGCCAAAAAACATAAAGGAAAACTAAGAAGAAGGAAAATGAAGAAGAACAGAAAATTAAAGAAAAAGAAGAAAAAAGAAGAAAAAGAAAGAAAACAGAGTGGGGGTGCCAACAAAGATGACTAGGAAAGAGAGAAAAAATGGGTCTCATAAAGACATCTTATTGGGTCAGATATCTGCCCGACCTGACCCTTTTGAGTGTCGACAGGCTCGATTCTCAGAGGGGTATTTTGGTTCCATTAAATTAATGGTTTCCACATTTTTAACAAAATCCTCTAAAAATGGTTTCAACCTCTGACAATTAACAATAAAGATATTACCGTTTGATGGGCTTTTCACTTCTATTGCTCTATGGTCAAACACCTTTTTGACAATGTAAGACCCAGTCCATCTTGACTTCAACTTACCAGGGAATAGGCAGAGTCCTGAATTAAACAACAGGACTTTTTGAAAAGGTTCAAAGGACTTCAACACAATGTTCTTGTCATTGAAAATTTTCATCCTACTTTTAGCAATCTTAGCATTCTCATATGCTTTATTTATCAAATTTTTCAATTCATTTGTTTGAAGTTTTCTTGAGAGTCCAACCTTGTCTAGGTCAAAATTCATTGCTTTAATGGCCCAATATGTCCTATGTTCCAATTCTATAGGTAGGTGACACGACTTTTCATATGCTAATCGATAAGAAGACATGCCCAAAATTATTTTAAAATCAGTGTGAAATGTTCAGAGTGCATCAGTCAGTCTTGTCGACCAATTGTTGCGATCCGGATTTACCATTTTTTTTAAAATTAATTTGATCTCCCGATTAGCTAATTCGGCATGTCCACTAGTCTGTGGGTGATAAGGGTGGAAATTTTATTAAAAAACAAATATTTTTTTCATCAAATTCAAAAATAGACGATTACAAAAATAAGCACCCCATCACTTATGATTGATTTAGGAACTTCAAACCAGGATAAAATATTTTCTTTTAAAAATTTGATCACAGTTTGGTGATTATTATTCCTCCATTGAATTGTTTTAACACATTTGGATACATAGTCTACTACCACTAAAATGTTTAGATAACCAAAAGAAGGGGAGAATGGTCCTATAAAATCGGTGCCCTAATAGTCAAAAATTTCAATCACAAGAATGGGGTTTAAAGGTAAGATGTTTCTTTTTGAAATGTTTCCCAGCCTTTGACATCTATCACAAGTTAAACAAAAGGTATGGACGTCTTTGAAAAGTGTGGGCCTATAAAATCCACACTGCAAGATCTGTGCAGGGGTTTACCTTGATGAAAAGTGGTTACTATATGCTTCAGAATGACAAAATGTGATTATTTGGTTGCTTTCTTGAGCAGGGATGCAACACCTTATGATCTGCTCCTTACAATATTTAAATACGTACGGTTCTTCCCAAAAGAAGTTACGAATCTCTCTTAGAATTTTTTTTTGTCCGTGGGAGTAAATGATGGAGGGAGTGTTCCAGTAGCTAGGAAATTAGCAATGTCTGCGTACCATAGAGTCTCATTAATTATGAACAGTTGTTCATCAAGGAATTTCTCATTGATTGGTAGTCCATCCTCGTGAAATTCATAAGTCAATCTAGACAGATGGTCTGCCACTACATTTTCAACACACTTCTTGTCTTTAATGACGAGATCAAACTCTTGGAGTAAGAGTATCCATATTAAGAGCCTTGGTTTGGCATCTTTTTTGTGAGCAGGAATTTTAGGGTTGCATGGTCAGTTAATACAGTAACAGAAGTACCAACAAGATAGGAAGAAAATTTTTTCAAAGAAAAAACTACAACAATCAATTCTTTTCAGTTGTTGAATAATTCATTTGAGCATCATTCAAATTTTTGCTTGCATATTAAATTAAATATGGTTTCTTATCCTTTCGTTGTCCCACTACAACACTCACAACATAATCACTCGTATCACACATTAGTTTAAAGGGTAGAGTCTAGTCACTGGGTTGCATTACTGGATCAGTAATTAACATGCCTTTCAGCTTGTCAAATTTCTCACATGCTTCATTCCAATCAAAGATTATGTCCTGACTCAGGAGATGACACATAGGTTTGGCTATGGTGCTGAAGTATTTTATGAATCTCCTATAAAAACCTGCATGTTCTAAGAATGATCGAACATCCTTTATAGTCTTGGGTGCTAGTAGATTTCCAATTAGATCAATTTTTGTTTTGTCAACTTTCATGCCTTCAGTTGACACAATGTGACCTAAGACAATGCCTTGTGTTACCATGAAATGGCATTTCTCCCAATTGAGCACTAGATTGACTTCTTTACACCTTTTCAACACATTTTCTAGGTTGGCCAGACACAAATCAAATGAGTCACCATAAACAAAAAAGTCATCCATGAATACTTCTAAAATTTTCTCAACCATGTCACTAAACAAGCTTAGCATGCACCTTTGGAATGTTGCAGGAGCATTACAAAGTCCAAATGGAATCCTTTTGAATGCAAAGGTGTCAAAAGGGGATGTGAATGTGGTTTTATCCCGATCATTTAAGGATATCTCAATTTGATTATACTCGGAATATCCATCCAAGATATAGTAAATTTATGGCATGCAATTCTTTCTAGAACCTGATCAAGAAATGGGAGAGGGAAATGGTATTTCCTAGTTACCAAATTTAGTTTTCGGTAGTTAATACACATTCACCATACTGTGATGACTTTTGTTCGTACTAGTTCGTACTAGTTGCTTGGTATTATTTTTTACCACTTTGACTCTAGACTTTTTGGGTAGTACTTGGGTTGGATTAACCCATTTGCTATCAGAGATGGGATAGATTATACCTGCATCTAAGAGTTTGAGTACCTCAGTTCTCACAACTTTCTTCATGTGAGGATTCAATCGTCTCTGCATTTGACGAGAGGATTTTGAATCCTCTTCAAGGTATATAACATGATTTCAGATTAACGGGCTTATTCTTTTCAAGTCAGCGATGGTCCACCCAATGGTACTTTTATGGCTTTGAAGAACTTCAATCAGTTTAGACTCTTGCAAGTCTGTGAGTTTAGAGAAAATTACCACTGGGTATAACTCATCCTCTCCTAAAAATGCATACTTAAAGTTAGATGGGAGAGGCTTCAATTCAGGCTTTGGTGGCTTGTCACTTGATGAGAGTGACCTTGTACCACTTGATGAAAGTTCCTCAAATTTTGGGACCCATGTCTCAACAGCATGAGTACAACTTTTTGCATTTGGGTTATCATTTGTTAAATAAGATGAGATGGACTCTAGCAGAGATGATTCAGTCAGGTTTTCACATAATGTGGTACTCAGATATTCCTGTATTAGTGATTCGATGGAGTTTACTTCCCCTTCTTCCTCACCGTCTACTGGGTGCTTAGTAATATTGAAAATATTCATCTCAAGAGTCATATTCCCAAAAGTTAATTTCATGACTCTATTCTTGCAATTGATTAATGCATTGGAAATAGCTAGGAAGGGTCGACCAAGAATGACAGAAATTTGGTTCTCTGAATGCAAGGTTGGCTGAGTATCTAGAACAATGAAGTCAACGGGAAAGACAAAGTTATCCACTTGTACAAGTATATCTTTAAAAATGCCCCTAGGAATTTTTACAGATCTGTCTGCTAACTGGAGTGTGACACCAGTGGGTTTTAGTTCACCTAAACCCAACTGCTGGTAGGCAGAGTAGGGTAGCAAATTAACTCTAGCTCCAAGGTCTAACAGTGCTTGTTATATCTTAAAGTCTCTAATGACACATAACACAGTTGGACACCCAGGGTCCTTGTATTTTGGAGGAGTTTTGCATTGAAGCAAGACAATGGCTTGTTCTGTCAAGAAGGCTCTTTTTTGAACATTCTGGCTTCTTTTGACTGTGCACAAGTCTTTCAGAAACTGGGCATAAGTTGGTATTTGTTGAATTGTATCCAGAAGTGGGATGTTGATTTTTACTTTCTTGAAAAGCTCATAAATTTCAGATTGATGATTCAACTTTTGTGTGGCTTTAAGTCTAGTCAACTTTTGAATGTGTCTTTTAAGATCTTTGAAGGAATGAGTGGTCTGTGCTTTGAAATCAGTGAAAGATTGAGTGAAATGGGCATTGAAGTTCATTTGGTTTGCATGATTTGGTTTAGTGTATCCTTAAGGTTCCTTTTGTGTGGTGGTTGGTATGGCTGGTATGCGGGAGGTCCTTGAGGTGGTGGATATGGATTTTGTGGTTGGTTCATAGGAGTTGTCTATGTGTTCCTCCAACTGAAGTTCTGGTAGTTTCGCCACCCTGGATTGTATGTTTTAGAAGTATGGGTTGGAGTAAGACTTGTTGATTGGATATTGTACTTGTTTGTTCCAACAAGACTTCTTTGAACGTGAGAATGGTTGGACATTCCCCAGTAGGATGCCTTGTCAATGCACAGATTCCACACACTTGTACTGTGGAAGGGCCCATAACGACTTGATGGACTTTTTTCATTTCTAAAGCTTCAAGCTTTCGAGACAAAGTGGACATTTTTTTCTCAGGTCATCATCTTCTCTCAAGACATATTTTTCCCTTGGGAATTGGATGGTTTGGCTTAACTAGTGGTAGGCGAGACTGAGTCCCACATCTGAGAACTGTCAGATATGGTATCAAAGAAACAGAATGCCTCCTCCAGATGTTTACCCATAAACTCTCCTTGGGCCATCATTTCGACAAACTGACGCAGTCTAGTGGGCAAGGAGTCATAGAAAAATCCTACTAGAGTCTAATTCTCAAAAGCATGGTGTGGGTAGGCTAGGAGTAGTTCTTGGAATATTTTCCAACTTTGGTAAAATGTTTCCCCTTCTTTCACCGAAAAATTCATGATTTACTTTTTGAGTGTGTTGGTTCAATGTAAGGAATTTTCAAAAAAAAATTCCATTTTTTTCTAAAAAATTCAATTTGAAAGATCTACTTGGTAGACATGGAAAGAGCTTTTAAAGAATTTAGCCATTGTTTAGCTTTATCCTTTAGAGACAAAGGAAAAAGTTTCATTTTGGCAAGTTTCAAATTGTCTTAAAATGTTTCACACACTTCTTCAAAATCTTTCATATGCTGATACGGATTTTCCATATCCAACCCATGGAAAAGAGGTAACAACTACGCAGTCCACGACTTTATATTAAAGGAGGTGCATCTAGAGGAAATACAAAACATAAGGGGACACTATTTCTTGTGAGATTAAAGTAATCCCTCAAAGTTTGAATGTTAGACACTTCATCTTCCCTCATGGAAATTTCTCCGTTTTTATCAATATTTTCCATAATAATTTCACAAGAGTTCGCCACTGATCTAGGTGAATTCGATTCAGATTGGTTCACAGACACTGAAGATTCTGCCTGCAAATTTTTGTAGTAAGGAGCGTTCTCAAACATAAAATAAATGGAAATAAAACAAATTATTTATAGTAAACTAAAGAATATATACAAAAAGAAAGGTCTTTTTACCTTTTACCTTAAAGCACTTTTTGCTAAAATTCCCGGACAACGGCGCCAAAAACTTGGCTTGATCCGAAATGTGTACACACAAGTGCATGCAGTCTAGTTATAGTAATAATCCGCTTTGAGTCTGGAGTCGAATCCATAGGGAACTTGTTGTGTTGGTGTTTCAAAGTAAGCAGTGGTGAAGATCAATCGATTGTAACCTTTAAGATTTGTAGTTGTAAGATTGAGAGGTTTTTCCTAGATTAAATATGTAATTCTTTCCAAGAAGGTTTTCTAGACAAAATATAAGATAAATTTAAATGAAAGAAAAGTCACTCTTTAGTTTGAGGATTAGGACATGTACTCAATTATCCGATTTATCATATTTATGCTTTATAGCTAAATTAACTCCCATGTTAGTAGCAAGTCAATCAGAAGGTAAAGATGGACTGTCAGAATTACAACCATGGTTACGATATCTTTCTAGAAGTTTATAAGAATTGCATGTGCCGAGACTTAACCCGCTTACAGACAAGCAAGTGTTTCTACAAGACATCCAACCATGACTGTAATATTCAATTCTTTAAATGAAGCATAATAACGGGGATGATTAAAGGGTAGTTATGAAGATCTAGCCGGGGTACTTTCCTTGAAACAAGGAGTCTTTCCATGCAAGACTCATCCGTGTCGTAAAAAGACTCTTGATTATACAAAGTACCTTAGCTTTACTAGATGCAATCAATCATACTATAAACAAGGGGATAAACATTAAGCATTTGAATAGTGGATAATTATAACTCCCAGATAACTTATACATGCCCTTCACCTCTTACTAAAGAGTGAATGAGAAACTACTCACTCTTCATGGCTTTGATAAAACTAGAAAAGTGAGTGATGCTCATCCCTCTAAGTAGAGGACTCTACAAAATAAAGGTACAATAACAAGGAGTAGATCTACAACAAAGAATGAGTGAATCACGTTCCACCCTTCACGGCTTTAACAAAGCACTAGAAAAGTGGAAGAGTTTCACTTCTCTAAGAAAAAAGAAGCTCAAGCAATGAAAGATATGAACAATTCAATGTATGTTAATAGTATGTATGTAAAGACTAAAAGTAAATAGAGGAACTAAAACTCTTAATACAAGTAAATATAAACAAGAATGTAATGACTACAAATAAATAGAGAAACTAAAACTTCTTAATACAAGCAAATGAAAGCTTGAATGTAAAGAAATGAGTGGGAGTCTAAGCCTCCTAACTCTCTACCAAAGAGGAAAACTATGACAATGAAGAAGTAGAAGTGCTGCCTCCTTTTCTCTCCCAAAAATAGGAGTATTTATAGGTAAGAAGAAGGCAGGGGGTGAAGAGATAGTGCTTGCCGCTTAAGTCAAAGTGAAAAGCCAACCACTCTGTAGGTAGTCTATTGAGGACGTTCGAACGTACGTAGGCATTCGAACATTGTTGCTGCTTTTGCTTTATGGGCGTTCGAACGATAAATGACGTTCAAACATTTTCTTCTGTCTTTGCTCTAAGTGCGTTTGAACGCTAGATGGGATCTGTCCTTACCACTCAAGCCTTGGAGTTTGAAGGCTTGTACATTTATAAGGAGGAGAGAGAAGAGGAAGACCTGTTGAGTTACAAGGTAGGCTGTCCTAGCCTACCCCATGCCATCCAATTAGCCTCCTATGGATGGGAGGTCTGTCACACACCTGGGAGGACCTCCATGAATGAATTTGCTAGCTCCATACACCATTATTCAGATGGTATTGCATTATAGAGGGAGAAGCTCCAAGGAAGAAGACAGTTATAGAGCGAAAGCTTGGATTTTCATATTTTCTTCCGTCGGCTTCACTTGTCATCAGTAAATCATCAACATACCGGTTGCATAACTGTAGTGTTCCTCCTAAATGGCTTGTCTTCTGGTTAACTAGGGTTGTTTAACTGATGCATAGTATAGAGATGTCGATCGAGTAATTCAAGTACTCCTCCTGGATGGTTTGTTGTAACGCCCCAAAATCCACCTTGGACGGCATTACTATTTAAACCATTCACATCATGAGAGCGACTAATAAAATCTATAAATACAAAAGGTTCCATTCATCATACATAAAATCCACATTATCATGCAAAAGAATATGTCAAACTATGATAATTATATCCCAAAAATTAAGTATTATCTTGCAACAGAATAAACATAATATCATTCAAACAATGTCTCAAAATGCATCTCCTAGTATATGACATAAAGAGAGAAACTCTATACCATCCCCTCGGGATCCACACTTCCATCCACTTGAGTTTTTCAAGCTACCTGCTCATTGACTTTGAGTTCTTCCTCTAAACTGAAATCTGAGAATAAATATTGTTTGTAGGGGTGAGCACTAAGCTTTGTAGCAACATCCTCCCAAACTCGAACAGGTTTTACAAATATATATAACAAGTCGGTCTCATTTCACTAATATCATATATCACTTTTGAAAGAAAACGGTGACAGTTAAACCACTCTCAAGTTTAAACTTCATCAATAAGGTACAAGAATAAGTAAAACCAATTCCAAAAAATAAGCCATTTCCAACTGTAGACCGTTTCCAACTAGTTCATGTAAGAAACCATTTTCACAACAATAAACTATAACATAATTTGTACCATTACCCACAATGTATCTAGAACCATAACTTGTAGTTGTATTTGTACTTGTGTCACAGGTATCGCAAGTATTATGTAAGATCTCACATGAATATACACATTGAGAATATCTTGGCCCCCCCCCCACACACCCATCCTTGCAAGGATATCAACTTTATGAATGGGGTATACCAAAGCATTGGTAGTGACGAATCTAACTCAAGAATAGTATACTAACCCTCAACCCCAATTTCACGCGAGCGAATAGTGATTTGGTCCTCGCAAGGCACCAACCTCAGTACGAGTGATAGGTAATCTTCAAACTTGCACAGAGTAGGAAACACATCTAACCCACTCTACGATATCGGTTCAACGGCCACCCATGTTTATCCAAACATCTATACAAGAGATAAACTACCAACCAATTTCTCAAATCACAAGTATTTCAAAAACCCCCAATTCCATAGGTATTTTTCCAATATAACAACTCAAGAAAATTAAGCAAGAGATCATCAAAAGATATATTTCTGTTGTTCTAACAAAACACTAGAGTCTTTGAAAATAAGAACAAATGAATATCAGGTAGAGAAATCTAAAACAAATAATTTATCAAGTAGAGAGATCAAGAAGAAATGAATATCAAGTAGAGAAATCAAGAACAAATGATTTATCAAGTAGAGAGATCAAGAACAAATGAATATCAAGTAGAAAAATCAAGAACAAATGATTTATCAAGTAGATAATTCAAGAACAAATGATTATCAAATAGAAAAATTCATACTTCTTGAAAAACTAGAGTTTGGATGTCAAGAGCAAAGGTTTTATGGCTATCAAGCTATAACTTCCATCAAAACATGATAAGATTTGCAAGACAAATCAATAAACAAGGATTCCAGTACATATATATATGCTTGAGAGTCAAAACATGTATATATATAAGTCCTAGCATCAATGAACAAGAGTGGAAGAAAACCCCTACCTTCTTCTTCCTCAGTGTTCTTGAAGAACAAAAAGATTTGCTCCACTTCAAGATGAAGATCCCTCTTGATCTTGTGTTTCTACCCTTCTTTCTTGTTTCTCAAGGCTTGTTAGGTTTGTAAATGGTGTATGGAGGACAAAGGAGGTAGCCTTATGTATTTATAGAGGAAGAAAATATCTCAGCCGCCATCAATCTGATGATCTAATTCACTGCTCACATTCGAACGTTATTTGACTTTTGAACGTTGGTTGCTCCCAGTACTTTACATTTCCATCAGAGTTCTGCAGACACCAAAGTACTGATACTTCCGGTTGTTCAAACATCGATTCACGCTCGAACGTCATCCCAGTTTTTGCTTAAATTTCAAGTGAAGTTTTGGACCAGTTAGAGGTCGATTTGGTAAATTTTCTTGAAAACATTTTTGAAGTCGTAGAAGTGTACTATCCGTTCGCAAAATTTCAAATCAAATGGACATCAAGATAAAAAGTTATGATCTTAATACTAAGAAGAGTAAAAAATTCTTTCTACCCAAATTTTCTCTAAGTGTTCTTTCTCTCGGGCATACTTGCAAACTTCTACAACATACCTTATGACCTCAACTAACATTGTATTTCCACTCGTACATTCCTCATTGTTCATGCCTACATCATTACATATATTAGCATTTAAGAACATAATCATATTACTATATAAATATACTAATGTGGGGGTTTACAATCCACCCCCTTAAAGAAAGTTTCATCCTCGAAACTGACCTTAAGTAGAGAATAAGTGATGGTACTTCTCTTGCATCTCCAGCTCTAGTTCCTAGGTAACACATCCACAACTTAAGAGCAAAAACCACATCCACAAGCTTCAAGTGGTAAGTGGGATAGTTATGCTCATGAATATTTAGTTGTCTCAATCAATAAGCAATTACCTTGTCTCCTTGCATGAGCACACATCCCAATCATTGTAATGAAGCATCAGTGTAAACATTGTATCCTTCCCCACTGTTCAGAATAATGAGGACAGGAGTGGTTGTCAACCTTTCCTTGTGCATCACACTAATGCATTGAGACGACAAATCATGAATTTTTTTTGTAAAAGAATGGGAAATTTTTTATCAATATTAGGAAAGATTTAAGGATCTTCTCCAAGCTTGCCTGCATCATGCATTTGAGAGTTGGACTCTCGTAGGTATTTTCTATGATGCCCTCCCATCTACGTTACTTCAGTTTGTTGAAATGATGGTTCAATGAGAGTTTATGACTAAAAATCCCGAGGAGGCATTCAAGTTTATTGATACCATTTCTGAAAGTTCTGAAATGTGGGACTTGGGATCTCCAAACATTGTTGATACCAAGTCATCTACATCTCAAAGAGAGAAGTATCTGTTAAAATAAGATGATGACCTAAGGTTCAAAATGGTTGCATTATTTCGAAAGCTTGAAGCTTTAGAAATGTAAAAAAAATGAAGGAAGTGTTTGTAGTGTCTACAACTGAGAAGTTATGTGAAATTTGTGCATTGTCAGCACATCGCACAGGGGAATGTCCAACCATTCCAGCATTCAAAGAGATCTTGATAGAGCAGTCCAATGGAATTTTCTAGTTTAACAAGCCATATTTTAATCCTTATTCTAAAACCTATAACCCATGGTGGCAGAATCACCCAAATTTCAGTTGGAAAAACACACAACATGTGACTCAACCACAAGGTCCACCTTCAGGTCAACCCTAGACTCAATAGTCATATCAACCCCCACACAAAAGGAGTCTAGAGGCCACCATGAACAAATTCAATTAGAGTCAAATGAGTTTCAATACTCAACACACCCATGCATTTAATGATTTCAAAAACTCAAACCTTACAGATTATTAAAGATATCAAGAGTCATCTAGCCAAATTGACCTAGTCTTTGAGCACATCAGAGAAGGGGAAATTCTCACCTCAACCAAAGCCCCCACAGAGTTAAAACCAAGCTAATGTTGTCTTTCGAACCCTCTCTGAGTCTGGTTCAAACAATTACCACTTTAGGAAATGTTAAGGTGATTGAAAAAATCATTAGATACATGTTAATTCCTAATCCAAAACCTGAGCCAATCCCAGTAAATGAACCTATTAAGCATGAACCTACAACGGAAAAGGAACTAGAACCCCCAAAGGAAAATGAACCTTCATATCTTATTCCTTTACCTTTTCCTCAAGTAGTCAAGAAACCTAAATCTCCATCCAATCATTCTGAAATCTTTGAATTGTTCAAGTGAGTAAAGATTAGCATTCCCCTGTTGGATGCAATCAAACAAGTCACATCTTATGCCAAGTTTTTAAAGGACCATTGCACAGTCAAAAGAAAGATCAATGTACAAAAAAGAGCATTTTAACTAAGCAGATTAGTGCTATCATCTAGCACAAGGCTCATCTTAAGTACAAAGATCCTGGAAGTCCTACAGTGCCATGCATAATTAAAATTTTAGGATTAAGCAAGCCCTGCATGATTAGGGTGCCAATGTTAATTTGCCTCCATACTCGGTCTATAAACAGTTAGGGTTATGTGAGTTGAAACCCAAAATTGTCACACTACAATTGGCATACCGATCTATGAAAACCCCACGAGGAATTGTTGAAGATGTGTTAGTTCAAGTCAATAAATTTGATTTCCTAGTGGATTTCATTGTTTTAGATACTCAGACAATTTTGAATGCTTCAACATACATTCATTTCATTTTAGGTCAACCATTCCTTCTTACATCAAATGCATTGATTAATTGTAAGAATGGAATCATGAACCTTCATTGGAAATATGACTTTGGAATTGAATGTGTTTAACATAGCAACATAGCGTAGATAAGAGGAAGTGATGAGTGAAGTAAACTGTGTTGAGTTGTTAACTCAAAGTTTATTTGAAAAAGATTATATAAATAAGGAGACACATGCATTAGAGTCTATACAAAATAATGAGTCTGTTAATATATCAATCATTGAAGCATAGAGTCCAAAATTTAAAAAATTACTGCCTGCCGAACCCAAGTCCGTAAAGCCCAGTGTTTAAATTATCAAGCCAAAATTGAAACCTCTACCCACTGATTTGAAATATGTCTTCTTGGGGGAGGATGGAACTTATCTAGTGATAATATCTTCAAAATTGTTAGAATTCCAAGAAAAGAAATTGATAGAAGTCATAAAAAGTCATAAAAGTGCTATCAGATGGTCAATGGTAGATATAAAGAGAATAAGTCCTCTTCTATGTACTCGTTGCATACTTAGAAGAAGATTCTAAACCATCCTGATAGCTACAAAGAAGATTGAACCTGCATTTGAAAGAAATAGTTAAGGTTGAAGTACTTACATTGTTAGATACATATATTATATATCCTATATCTAATAGCAAATGGGTAAGCCCCAAACAGGTAGTGCCAAAAAAATCTGGTGTAACTATCATACAAAATCAAGAAAATGAATTAGTCCCTATGCGTACAGTCATTGGTTGGCGTATGTATATTAACTATCAGAAGTTGAATTCACTAACAAGAAAATATCATTTTCCCCTACCTTTCTTCCATCTAGTCATAGAGAGAATAGCTGGTCATGCATATTATTGTTTCTTAGATGGATATTCTAGCTATAATTAGATTGAAATTGTAATTGATGATCAAGCAAAAATCATTTTTATGTCTTTTTACACTTTTGCCTATAAAATAATGTCTTTGGGATTGTGTAACACTCCAGCTACTTTTCAGCGTTTTATGTTAAGTATTTTCAATGATATGGTGGAGCAGTTTTTATAAGTTTTCATGAATGATTTTTTTTGTGTATGGTGATTCATTTGAAATATGTTTAGAAAATCTTGAAAAAGTTATTACCCAATGTGAACAGACAAATATTGTTTTGAATTGGAAAAAATGCATTTCATGGTCACACAGGGTATTGTTTTAGGTCATGTTTATGCAAAGGGAAATGAAGTTGATAAGTCTAAAATTGATTTGATAGCCAATCTCCCTCCTCCCAAGACTGTAAAAGATGTCCGATCCTTTCTAGGTCATGTAGGATTTTACAGAAGATTCATTAAAAATTGTAGTTCGATATCTAGGCCTATGTGTAATCTTCTCTGTCAGGATGTACCATTTGATTGAAATGATGTATGTCAATTAGCTTTTGATAGACTGAAAATCATGTTTTTTGCTGCACAAATTATGCAACCACCTGAGTGGTCTTTACCTTTTTTAACTAATGTGTGATGTCAGTGATTATGCAGTAGGATATTTTTTAGGCTAGAAGAAAGATACGAAACCATATGTGTTTTATTATCCAAGCAGGACTTTGAATGATGCACAAATGAATTATTCTACCACACAAAAAGAATTACTTGTTGTTTTGTTTGTTTAGATAAATTTCATTCTTATTTGGTTGGATCCTCAATCATTGTTTTCATTGATCATGCAGCTTTGAAATACTTGCTTACCTAGAAGGATGCTAAACCATGTCTCCTATGTTGGACACTATTACTTCAAGAATTTGATATATTCCTCAAAGACAAGAAGAGAGTTGAAAATGTTGTAGCTGATCATTTGTCAAGGCTGACTTATGATACAAAGGAAGAATCCATGCCAATCAGTAAGCTTTTTTTTTAGATGAGTAGTTATTCGCAATAACAGAAGTATAATGGTATGCTGATATAGCCAATTATTTAGCCTCATGTACTATTCCTTTTCATTATACCTGAACCGATAGAAATAATTTTTTGAGAGAGGTACGCAATTTCTTTTGGGAAGATCACTATGTGTTTAAGTACTGTAAAAATCAAATAATAAGACATTGTGTACCTAATCATGAAATCAGTCAATTTATCTCATTTGCTATTCTGAAGCTTGCAGAGGGCATTTTTCTTTAACAAACACCACTGTTAAAATTTTGTAGTGTGAATTTTATTGGCCCTCTATTTTTAAAGATGTGCATATTTTTTGTCTAAATTGTGACAAATGTAAAAAATATGGAATATTTCAAAAAAAAAAAAAAAACTTGATGTCTTCAAACCCTATTTTGATCATTGAAATTTTTGATTGTTGGGGCATCGATTTTATGGGACCATTTCTCCCATCCTTTTGTTATCTTTACATTTTTGTTGTTGTTGATTATGTTTCTAAATGGGTAGAAGTAATATCGTGTCAAAAAAATGTTCACCGCACAATAATCAAGTTTTTAAAAGAAAAAATTTGGTTCAATTTTGGAATTCCCAGAGCCACTATCAATGATGCGGGAACACATTTTTTGCAATTAATATAAAAAAATATTTGATTTCTCACAAAATATCCACCCCTTATCATCCGCAGACAAAATGGAGAAGCGAGATTGACCAATAGGGAGATAAAATATATTTTAAAAAAAATAGTAAATACAGACTATAAGAATTGGTCTTTGAGACTGACAGATGTGCTTTGGGCTTACCGTACTACATATAAAACTATTTTGGGAATGTCTCCATATCGATTAGTTTACGGTAAACTATGTCACTTGCTTATGGAGTTGGAACATCGAGCATACTAGGCAATCGAAGTTATGAATTTTGATATTGACAAAGCAAGTGCGTCTTGCAAACTTTAGATTAATGAATTATAAAAATTAAGAAATAAAGCATATGAGAATTCTAAGATTACCAAGTCCATAATGAAAATATTTCATAATAAGAATGCAGTGCGAAAGTCTTTTGAGCCCTCTCAAAAAGTCCTCTTATATAATTCAAGTCTCCTTCTATTTCCTGGTAAGTTGAGATCGAAATGGACCAGCCCCTGCATTGTTTAACAAGTTTTTAATCATGCTGCAATTAAAATTGAGAATTCATTATCTGGAAATATTTACAAAGTAAATATTCAAAGGCTTAAGCCGGTGTATGTGCTTAAGCCGATTTGTTCAAGATGTGAGTTCAATTCAGCTAATGGAACCGGTGTATGTGCTTTTAAAAGTTTTAATAAGTGTTTGATTGTAAATAGTAGTACTAATCGTCCGTTGTTTGTCTTTTAAATTAGGTTTTGTACTATGGATTTGTCTCGCCTCTAGAGCTTATTAGCAATTCTCTAATATTCTATTTCATCATACTATACATAGAGGACAATGTGAAATTGTAATACCCCACAGGCGTATATTAATATAGTAATATGCGAGTTTAATAGTTCTTTTGTATATAATGGTGTAAGAATGAATCACATAGGTTAAAACATTATAAATGAATACTTAGGAGACAAATGAATCTAGGAAGTTTAATTATCAAAGGCGTTTGAGATTGAAAATAGTTATTAGATAAGTTTTTAAATATGTTTAGGTCAAGATAATGTTTTCATTGAATCCGGAAGGTCGAAAAACCTTGGGAAAGGTAATATGAAGTGCATTGGAAACTTAGTAGACGGAGGAAGAATCTGTCTGCTGATTAGTACCGGTACAGGGTACCGGTACCGGGTACCGGTACTCCGTTTACAGAAGGTTTTTGGTACCGGTACTGGGTACCGGTACCCCTATTCCAGAAGGTTTGTAGTACCGGTACCGGGTACCGGTACACCCGATAAAAACCTGAATGTTTTAAGTCGCGACCGTGGTCCAAGGCTAGCCTTATAAATACCTAAGGTCGTCCATTTTGGCCCCATTTCATCCACTCCAACATTAGAAACCCTAAGAGAGAAAGAAAGGAAGAGAAAAGAGGAAGGAAGGAAGGGAAAAACAAGAGATTAAGGTTAGATCCAAGAATCCAAACCCTAGATCTTCAAGACTCAAGGTAGGGGTTTTCTTCCATTTTCATTCAATGATGCTAGGGTTATTGTATATGTACATTTGGACTCTAAATAGTATATATTTGTTATGGGTTCATTGTTTCTAAGTCTTGGTACGAATATTCACATGATTTGAACAAAATAATAGTTGGAAATTCATCAAACCCTAATTTTTGGGGAAAATATGGATTTCTCTCTATATTTTCAATTCCTCTTGATTTCTAAAATGCTAGAGCTTTGTGTTGGGTGTTAAAATGATAGTATGGATGATCTCATGCCTATTTACTTTAAACTTGTCTTTTGTAACATGAATGGTGGAATGAGTATGTTTTCTTAAATTGTTTTATTATGTATCATGCTTGTGAAAAATTGGGCAAAAGCATGGAATTTGCTTGTATATGTGTTGAATATATTGTTGGAATGGCACTCTTGTGTATGGTGTTGTGAGGGACTTGGATTACCTTCGAAAACTGCCGTAGGGCGTTAGAGGTTAGTCTATCCCAATGAGGGATGAGATGGTTGCCTAATGCTCGTAGTGGATCATTGTTGTGACAATGATCACTATTGTTCACGGATACCGGGGAAAAGGGTTAGTATACTAGACACCTTGGAAGGATTTCGTCAATGCCGTATGAGACGGTACACGCCCTTCCTAAATTGGCCTGTGATTGTGATTATATATAGGTGAACGAGGTAGATTCGTTGGGTAGATTCATGAGAAGCGACAACCTACTTGAGTGGTACCAAATATAAATTATTGTTCATTGTACCAAATAGTATTTCCCCAAGAGTTTCGGGTAGTATGGGATGCCGCGATAACTTGTGAAAATGGTATATGGTGGATTGGATTATATTGGAAACTGTTTGTCAATTAAAGTCGATTTCATTCTCTTTTCATTGCTTTATTATTGTCCAAACTTGAGATCTCTTTTAAAATGCCCTTGTTTTATTTCAAATGTTATATATGCTACTTGTGAAATGAGACCGACCGTTTTCTATGTTTTTTAAAACCTTGTTTGGATTTGGGAGAAATTTTCTACAGAGCTTCGTGCTCACCCCCTACTGCTAACCTTTTTCAGATTACGTAGTTGAGAAGGAGTTAGGAGCCGAGGAGGCCGTCCAGTGGGAGACTCCGATCGACGGGAGTGTGGATCCCGAGGTGGACGCTTAGAGCGACCCCTTTTCTTTTGTTCTAGACTAGGATGTTCTTTTAAAAATTTTGTAGCCTAGTTTAGTTGGTATTTCCGCTGCAAGACTGACTTTGATATTCTTGTGGAGATGTAAATGCCATTGGTGGGCATATTCTTTTGGATATTATTGTATATGCCTGAATAGTGAAGTAAATTCTTTTGGATATGAAGTTATGTAGTTGCTCTCATGATTGTAAATGGTTATTGAATGTAATGCCGTCCAGGGTGTATTTTGGGGCGTTACAGAAATTAAGGTTGGTGAGGGAACAATCCATAATCCATATTCGTTTTGTGACTGACAGATGTTGAAGAACAGGACAGAGAGTCAAATTTCAAGTCAATTTTAAAAAAAAACAAAATTTTCCAGAGATGAATGCGCAAATTTTTTGGTTTAGTCTGAGCATGTTGCACATGTTTCCAAGAGATATACCTTCTTTGATCATAGCAAAAGCAAGGGTCATTCGAAAGTTAGAAATTGTCGATAGTCAAGCAAACCCTTGTGCGAAAAAAGTTCATTTGCCAAACGCCGATGAGCGAATCGACTTAGTGGTTATGTAAAATGCGGTCATTAAATGCATCTGAGAGAATACAATTAGTGTGCAGAACCAATTTCAGGTCGAGCGTTAGATCGTCTTAACTAAATTAAGTATGGTCAAAGTAAGGAATACTCTGAGACAACCATCTTATTCTAGTCTCATGTTTTCAAGATACGTGAGATGAGATTAATTGGGTCACTGATATTGTTAATTTAGAAATTCAGATTAAATTGATCGAGGAATCCATGATTTTAGATTTGTGTAAATATGATTGTTAAAATAATAAAGTAGAATGTTAGTAGTTTAATGTGTTATGCTAGTAGTTTAATGTGAAATGATAGTAGTTAATATGTATTTGTGGAATTAAACTGATAATTGAAACTGCAGGAAAACAACTGAAGCAGAAAAATAGCAGAAGTCCAGCAGTCAGCAGCCTGTACAAAGCAAGCCAAAAATAGTGTTATTCCACCATCTAGACAGTGGTGGCGGCGTCCGGAAAGTACTACCTATATAAAACTAGACAGGCATAAAAACTGATCAATTTCTGATTTCCCTCACAGCCAGAATACGAATTCCAGCACCTATCTACACCTTCTTTCTTGAGATTCTCTTCACCTAGCATTTTGTTATCAAATTTCTTCTGATTAAACGCTTACCCGTACTATTTTCTAGGTTCTTACTAATCAGAATCCATTAAAAGATGAAATCAAGAGAGAAATCAAGAAAAGATGGATCCAAGAATGAGAACTAGAGGACAATCTTCATCATTCGAAGCACCCTTGCAGCAACCCCGAGGTCAGAATGCTTACAATGTTGCGATGTTTGAGAACATCGATGAACATGTCTGGCATGACAATTACTTTTTCAATAAAACTATTATTTGTGAAATACCTGTTGTTTATGAAGATTTTGAGCATATCGGGGCTAGACAGAATCTTGATGCCTGTGGTTGATTAAGTTATGTCAAGTTTATTGCTCCTGCATATGAATGCCTATTCCATGAGTTTTACAGTAATGCAAAAGAATTTAGGCCTAGTGAATTCCATGTTTATGTTAGGGGAGTGGCCTTTCAAGTTACAACGGCCACTATTGTGAATTTTTTCCATCCCATCTTGAGACATTCAAACCCTCAATATCCTTACACCGAAGTGCTTAATATGACCGAGATAGGAATTGATTTAACGGGGAATCTAGACTATGTATGGTGTAGGCCGAATAAATACATCAAGCAAGGGGATTTGACAGACAAATATCGGATTTTGAATTTAATAACTTTGAATAGTCTATTACCCCATCCCAGAAAACCTAGATATATACTGAGAGAGCCTACTTCCTATATGCTTTTGGGATGGGACATACAATTGAGTTGCCCAACTTGATCATGGACGAAATGATGTTGATCGTGAAAGTAAACAGGACCTCACTTCCATTTGCAATGTTTGTTTTTTAGTTGTGCAAGAATAAGGGAGTGATCACGGATCCCATATGGCTGACGGTGGAGAATTTTGCACCATTAGAGAGGACATCTTTGAGAAAGAGCCACGGAGGGAAACCCGAGGTACCACTCGCGACGTATGCATGACCATTTCAAGGAGATGTAGATTTTCACCGAGTAGAGGAGTCTCAGCCACAAGAGGAGCACCCATATACACTTGTTGATGATAGTCTAACCGACAGATATTGCTAGGATTGGATATCAATATTACCCAGCTAGGGACCAACATCACCCAACTTGATCAACGCATGGCTGACTACGAGCAGAATCAGACTGAGATTTTGAGGCTACTCAGAGGACACTTTGGTAGAGGTCCATCTACTTCATTATCAGAGACCTTGGAAATTCCACATCATTACTACTACTATCTTTCCTAAACACTTTTTCATAATGCATTTCCTTTCATTCATTATGTTTTGAATTTGTTTTAATTAATCTAGTTATCGTTTAGGTTAAATTTTGTTGTGTGAGGTTGCGTATTTCATGTTATTTATGTTACTATTAGGTTGTTATTTTTATGCTTTGCAAGGATACCCTTAACCTAATTGCGCAGGATTTTCATAGATTAATTGTCCACAATCCTAATAGTTTCCTATAAACTTATTCCTTTGAGCACGTAAAATTCCATATTTTGAGAAATTTTCTTAAGTATTGCACTCTTTATTAAACTTACATATATAGTGGAGATGTTAAACCCATTGCAGATTTTGAACCAATCCTCCTTGGAGAGATATTTCACACTTACTCAAGTAAAAATTTTTGATTCAGTGATAAATTTCTGTGCGTAATCTCATTAGTTTTGTTTTGATTAACACTCATTAAATTACATGGTTAGCATTAATCTTAAATTTTTAATTCAAAATTATGCAAGTGCACCATTTCTGGAAAATGATCTTAGGCCATTTTTGAATTAAATTTGAGCCTTAGCCATTTCTTTTATAAAATTATATCCCTAGTTGGCAATGTTTGAGCCAAAAAGTATAATTTCTTTTTCATGAAACCCATATGATAACCGAGCCACAGAAAAATATGTTTGACATACCCTTGCTGTCTAATTTTCTTGCACCATCTTTTAAAGTTAGAGTGATACCAAAAAGCAAGAGCAAAGAAAAGTGTTCTTTGCTGAGTGATTTCCAGGAAGGATTGACATCAAGGCTAATCCTTGTAAATAAAGTGAAGGGTGGTGGTATTTCTAAAGTGATTTTTGAAATAATAGAACCATTGCACACACACACAAGTTTTTCTGAAAATATATGGATAGTGTTACAACTAATGTGTGTTACTCTTACGTATAATGATCGACGAAGGGAGGTATCCTGGAAAATCAAAGGAATGTTGATTTAATTTTATTTGTGAAAAATAGGAATCATTGTATCCTAACCTTTGAATTTTGTAGATAGCTTCACTAAAAACCTTCATGAGACAAAACTCATTCACTAGGGATCACCTAGGGGTTTAACGGCTTGTTGCATATGCTAAATGCAATCGTGAAATCTACGAAAGTGATTTTGTTTTGTTATTTGTTTTTAATTACTAGGGACTAGTAATTTTTAGGTTAGGGGTGTGATTAAACTTAATTAGAGTGTTAATGAAATAGGTTGTTAGGTTGATTGTGTTAATGAAATGAGTTAAAAAAGTTACGATACATGAAATTAGGGTTAGTGCGTAAATTAGGATTAACGTGTGAAACTTGTTTTTCAGTGTTTTGTGCGAAAATTATGCAAAGTCAAGGGGATCCAAAGTGTTCAATCTTAAATCAGTAGGGGAGGCAAGTGTAATTATTACACAAATTCAACAAGCAAACCAAGATGGAATCCAAAGGATTGCCACTACCCGGACGGTGGGCAAACCTCCTTACCTTCTACCTTTCTCCCATTGGTCAATTCAGGCAACAACTTCACTCTGATTGGTCCATCCAACTTATGCCACCACAAGTAACTCCCTAGCCTCTATAAATAGGCCAGCTTAGCTTTATTTTCAGTGTTCTTAGCCAGAGAGAGTGGAGGGAAGTCAAGAGAGTCAAAGTCTTCGCCAGATAATCAGAGACAGTTAGAGAGTAAGAAACAGTACAACGAAGCCCTGCCAAACCACTTCTAGCCACCATTCTAGCCAGCTTTTCTTAGTTTACATTTCTGTTATTCCTTTTACTTGGAGGGTTGAACCTCTACAACTTTTGTGCCCTAACCAGTAGTAAGAGTAGTGGTGTTTCAACTATTCCTCGAGAAAAGATTGTCATTATTTTGTTTTGTATTGTAATGGAACTATATTGCACCTCTTGCTTTTCTATAGCAATGAGACACCAGTAGTCGGATTATGCCCTTCTATGAAGGGTGAACATATGTAAGATACTGTTTAAGTTATGGAAATGTCGATGTTTTAACTATGCTTAATAAGCTCATTGTTATGAACACCGAACAGTACCTAATGCTATATAACATACTATCTACTAATTATGTATTTCATGCGTGATACAGTGATGTAAGTGATTGGGCTTTATGTAACAGTCGATAGATTGGTTATAGATGAGTTAAGTCTCGATACAACAAATGTTTTTTATTCAATGCATAAACCGCAATCTCGTCATCAGTAAATCATTAACTTGCCGGTTGAATAACTGTAATGTCCCTCCTGAATGGCTTGCCCTTTGGTTCACTAGGGGGGTTTAACTGATGCATGGTACAGAGATGCCGATTGAATAAATCAAGTACCCCTCCTAAATAGCTTGCCTTCGGGTTTACTCGGATAATTTGATTGTTGCATGGAAATATATTTGTTGGCTAACCTAATCAGTTGCTAGATACGATTCAATATAACATCATACCTACCGCTTAAATTTCCAGTAAAATGGGGTTAATTGTTGTAAGGTGGCATTTTTTATAACCAAAACAATATAATGCATATGGAATCCCCGAACTGAATGGTACCTTTTTATTATTGCATTTCCACAGTTATAATTAAGTTGTTCTAAGCTCGCACCACCAACTATTTCACAACATTTTGTATCTGTAATAGCTTTACCATTTCTGTTTTGATTTCCAATATTTAACTCCCTATGGGTTCGACCTCAGATTTAAACCGAGTATTATATATTTATTTGACCACTTATACATGGGTGTACGAAAATATTCAGGGGGATTGAGTCACTACCAGTAGGAAAACTCACTGGAATTGTTCTACCAACAAAACTCGACATTCTACCAGTAGAAAAAGCATACTATAAATGTTCTACTGGCAGAAGAGCTCATCATTCCACTGGTAGGTCTTCCCGGTTTTTCCCCGTTTTAATAATTTTTTAATTTCAATTCATTCCAACCTTATACAACATCAATCCAAACTCATACAACATCAATTTTAAACAAAATACAGTTCATTTGTGTTCGATTACAATCCATTACATACAATTACATGTCCAAAACTAAATAACATAATAGTTTTTACAATACATGATTTTAAAAGCCACATTTCAAATTTTCTTCATCAATGAGGCTCAAATGAGAGTCGTCCACTGACGCATGTCCCACACCTGAAATGTTGTTCTCATAAATAGTAAGTCACGCTCAATAAGGTACCTCCTGAAAAGGCTACTCCCGAACCTATATGCATATGAAATGTTCACATGCAATTAACAAGCAACAATCACTCCATTCAAAAATATGCAATTCAACAATGAAATCTTCTATGTCATGCCATGATATGAGATAAGACTCACACATGTACTGAACTCGAGCCTTTACTGGCTCCATAACCCATGAAATGTCATTTGTATGAATTCGGACATTCCAAGCACTCGCTATTGATGTTACACGACTAATGACCTTTTTAAAATAAAGCATGTTTCTTTGTTGGGTAGCGGGATTACAAAATCCATGATTTACGCTATAATTGCCCGCAACATCGAAAATTCAACATTATTCATAAATTTGGCTAACTCTAAATACTTATATGCAATGCTAAGTAAAACTGCATGCAATAAGACTGTCAAATATGCAATATTTTGCGCTCATCAATACAGTGTAACTGGACAATTTTTCATATGTATAGCCTATAGAATTCTCCAGTGTGAAATTCATCCGCACTGCCAAAAAATATGCCGACTTCGTAAACCAATCTATTATCACTCACACCGCATCATGCCCCCACGATGTCTAGGACAAATGGGTCACAAAGTCCATCGTGACGTGCACCCACTTTCACTCAGCCATCTCCAAAGGCTGGAGTAACCCTGTTGGTCTCTGGTGTTCAGCCTTGACTTGTTGACACGTAAGTCATCGACTAATGAAATCTCTGACGTGCTTCTTCATCCCACTCCAATAATACTGGTGACAAAGATCATGGTACATTTTCATTTTATCGAGATGTTATGCAAAATGGAAGTAATAGAACTCCCTAAGGATCTTCTCTCTCAGATCCGTAGACTGGGAACCACAATCCATCCTCTAAATTAATGACTACCATCTGCATGAATGGTTCAACCCTCATCACCTATACCCAACTATACCCGGTCCCTGATGGACAATATCTCTGTGTCTCGCCCTTAGGAATCAACCACCCTACTCAGTAAGGAAGGGGTAGCCACCAAACTCCCCAAAATGCCCTGAGCTTGACCCCTGTAGTAAAGCCCAAACTGTCCCACAATCATGAGCATCTGCCACTCCTAGGAAGTCACACTAGCCAAGACTCCCTATGACTTCTGGATGAATACATCAACCACCATGTTTGCCTTGCCGGGATGGTAATACAAATTGAAGTCATAGTCCTCCAAGTACTCCATCTACCTGTGTCGCCTCATATTGAGGTCCTATTATGTAAAGATGTACTTCAGGCTTTTGTGGTCTAAAAATACCTCAAACTGCTCACCACACAAAAAGTGGTGCCAAGCCATCAAGACGAAGACAATGGCCGCCAACTTCATACCGTGCGTGGGGTAGTTTTGCTCGTGACTCTTTAACTGTAGAGAACCATAAGCCACCACCCTCATGGACTACATCAACACACAACCAAGTCCATCCTTAGGGGTTTCACAATACACTGTGTACCTCTGTCCCATCTCCGGAACTATCAAAATAAGAGCTGAAGTAAGCCTCCCCTTCAACTTTTGGAATGTCCTCTCACACGAGTCATCCCACTGAAACTTGAACTCTTTCCGGGTCAATCTCGTCATAGGTAAAGCTAGTAGGATAAGTCCTCAATGAACCTCTTGTAATACCCTGCTAATCCCAAGAAATTGCTTATCTCGAAGACTGACTTTGGCCTCTCCCAACTAATGATTACCTCAACTTTCTACTGGTCTATAGATATACCTGAAGCCGACACCATGTGTCCCATAAAGTTCACTTCTATCAACCAATATTCGCATTTGCCGAACTTGGAGTATAACTAATGGTCTCTCAAGGTCTGAAAAGTAGCCCTCAAGTGACCCTTATGCTCCTCTTCAGACTTGGAGTTGATTAGGTTGTCGTCAACAATGACCACAACAAACTGATCTAGATAGGGTTAAAGCACCCTATGCATGATATCCATGAATGCTATTGAGGCATTCGTCAATCCAAAAGGCATCACAGTAAACTCAAAATGCCCATATCGAGTCCTAAACATTGTCTTACGGATTTCTACCACCCCAATCCTCAACTGATGGTAACCCGTGCTTAGATCTATCATGGAGTAAACACACACCCCTCTTAGTTGATCTAACAAGTCATCAATCCACTACAAAGAGTACATATTCTTTATGGTAACCTGGTTTAACTACCGATAATCTATACATAGCCAAAGGGTCTTATCCATCTTCTTGAAAAACAACACCGGAGTGCCCTAAGGTGAGGACTCAGTCTAATGAAACCCTTGTCAATCAATTATTGCAATTGGACCTTGAGTTCTTGCAACTCTGTAGGTGTCATTCTATGCGAAATCATAGAAATGGATGATGTACTAGGGTGCCACTCAATGGTGAAGTGTATATCCCTATATGGAGGTAATCTTGGTTATTCATCTGAAAAAACGTCCTTATAGTCACAAACTAGCCAAGGTAGACCCTACTCATGTCTCACCTCATCCTCTAGGGTAAAGGTTACTAGCCAACCCATCAACTGCCTGTGCCATTGAGAGTCATACATAACTTAGGGTAAAGCATCGTGTTTTCCCCCCTAAAACTTGAAACAACCATCCTCTGGTGTATAGGCAATGATCCTTTTCCGATCACAATCAAAGACGACTCCGTGTGTCATTACCCAATCCATCCTATTCCTTCTTTTTACGACCCCCAAGGTTATGTTCTCTAACCCTAGAGTCTCCTTTCCATTTACATTTAACCATGCATATTGTTCACATAGCACATAACACATAACATGTAGCATTTAAAGCACATAAAATGTAATGCACAATGGATGCAATGGCCTACACCCATGCTCTAGTACCAACCTGTGACACCCCTAAAACTAGGATCTTTTGTCAACTCGTTAATAACCTATCAACCCGCAAAAATACCTGTGAATGCCACATAACCCAACACCATGACACAACATCTCCTTTACCATGATACAAACAACACAGAGTTTGGGCAGAACCTCCCTTTTACTAGGCACTCCAAAATGAATAACCTGTGTACCATCCAACCACAAGACCTTTCCAAAGCTCAATATACCAAAATTTATGCTCAATATAACACCATTTACCCCCTTGAAGTAAAAAGACTCAAGGCCCAAAAACATAGCAAAAAACATTTAAATTTTAGAAATTGAAAAAAACCTACCGGTAAAAGATGTCCATGTTCTACTGGTAAGAAAACCATTTAGAAAAGTTCTACCAGTAGATTTCTCATCGTTCTACCAGTAGAAAACTCACTGGAATTGTTCTACCATTAGAAGAGCACATCATTTTACCTGTAGGCCTTGTTAGTTTTCCCTGGTTTCCATCCTTTTTCAAATCCTATTCATTCAAACCTTATACAACATCAATCAAAACTCATATAACAATAATTTTAAACAAAATACAGTTCATACGAGTTCAATTACAATCCATTACATACAATTACATGTCCAAAACTAAATAACATCATAGTTTTTACAAAATGTGAATTTAAAAGCCATATTTCATCTTTTCTTCATCAATGAGGCCCAAATGAGAGTCGTCCACCTGCGCGTGTCCTTCAACTAAATTGTTGTTCTCATAAAAGGTGAGTCATTCTCAATAGGGTTCATCCTAAACAAGCTACTCCCCAACTTAGATTCGTATAAAATGTTCACATGCAATTCACAAGCAACAATCACTCCATTCAAGAATATGCAATCCAATAATGGAATCTTTTATGTCATGTCATGATATGAGATGAGACTCACACATGTACTCAACTCGAGCCTTTGCTATCTCCAAAACCCATGAAATGCCACTTATATGAATCTGGGCATTCCAAGCCCTTGAGTTTGATGTTACACATCCAATGACCTTTTTAAAATAAGTCATGTGTCTTTGTTGGGTAGCGGAATTTTGGTGTCTCACTGCCAGCTCCACACACCGATACACTTTTTTGGACTTTCACCGGCGAAAATGTATAAATCAGTAACAGGGAGAAACTAGTTTTGTTTGCTATACCCGAAACAAGTCTTCACGTAACCGTACAACTCAGTCGGACCTAGGTCCAACCTTTGTGAGTCTACTTATCAACCAACAAGAATGATGTTTGATCCAACAATATGCATACACACCTACACTCATGCCTATGTGAAGTTTCCCGTGATTATGCAAATATAAATATACAATTGCAATTCTCAACCATGTTCAATAAGTCATGAGCATATTATGAACATTTTAATATCAATCAACGACCTCAATGTCAATTTATCATAATGCATATACTAACATCTACCAACATCAAATCCCAAGTATGTTATAACATAATCAATGCAAATAACACACTTAATCCACATAGGAATTTAATCAAACAACTTCAAGGGAAGAAAATCATATATCATGTAATATGCCCCAAATCGTCACATTTTTCAAAAACCACAACAAGTAATTTCTACATACTCAATTCATGATAGAATTGATTTTAACCGTTCTTAATATCCATTTCCCACATTTCAAATATCATAGGTAAGTGCTATACATGAGATTACATCTCTAACACACTACTCATTCCATATATCAACCCTAGGCTAGAATTCAACCTAATTAGGGAAAGCACCCTACCTCTTGAAGCATAATACAAGTTATAGAAAGCCTCCAGGAATCCAAATCAAGCTTGAACCCTTGATTTTCAAAAATTCCATTTTTGAAACTTTGGTGAAATATGCAATTTTGGGTAAGTAGTTGTAATCCTCGTCGTGTAGATCAACTTTAATATTTCGCCCAAGTCCATTCGATCAAAGTTTGGCCCTAGATCGCAAGAGGAAAGCTTGAGAAAAATCGTAGCTTCTCTCTCTTCTCCTCCCTCTCTCTCTATCGATGGAAATTGGATGGGTATAGGGAGAAAATCCAATTTTCCTTTATTTATACCCGTTAGATTCTTGGCCCTCATTGTGCCACACGTTCTCTGATTAACCATTAAAATTGCTATTTTATTATATATAGTGATTGGTTAATTGTATATTATTTATGATTAAATGAGTTAAATTCCTTGATTTTCTAGTTTGATACTTTTTCTAGTTGTTTGCTTTATTTTGCAGGTAAACTGGTTGATTTAAAGTAATAATTGATAATGCAAGTAAAACAATCACTTGAAGAAGAATCATAATCGATAAGGATTGAAGAGTCAAGATTGAGATAGGAAGACGTGAAGATAAATCATCAATTCAATCCTTATAAGAGTCCAAGTTTGAAGAAACTCCATTTAAAGTTGGATTTGCATAGTATTCTAGAAGATAAGGATTTAACACGTTTTCAGTATTTTGGTCATAACTTTTGACTCCGGTATCCGATTGATCTGATATTTGCGGGGTTTGAAAGAAGACTCCAAGGACTACGAAAGTGTGTTTCACGACAATTTCGTGATTCAGCCTCTAAATATGCAAAATTTCAGCTCGAATTCTGGACAGATATTGTACCCGCGAGGCAAAGATTTAATGCACGAAATTTGACCTAACAAGATTTCTATTAGGCAAAAGAATTTCTTTCAAGCCAACCCTAGATCTCCTACCTGTAGCTAGGATTTATTTTATTATAAATATAGGTTTTCATCTTAGATGAAAAAAAATCTTTTTCCATCTTTTTATTTTGATTCGTCATGTCCGGCTAGAAGGCTAAGCTAGGGCTAAGGAAAACCTCTCAACGGAGTACGATATTTTTATTGACTTTGTACTTCATGATTTATGATATTGTGTTAATTTAATTTCTGATCTTTTAGTAAAGTTGTTTACTCTGTAAAAAATCTTGAGTTGTTGTGTCATGTACATCGATTGCTTGAGTTTTCCAGTGAGTAAATCACTGGTTATTCCACGCTTAAAGTATTAGCATGAATTCATAAAATAATATGATGGAATGATTATTCAGGTTCCTGGTAGTCTTTTGATTATAACCGTTGGATTTAGTACTTGATTTGTTACTTGAATTAACCGACATCTAATTCCTGTATCGAATTAAGCTTTGAGTCTTTAATTATTACTGTATGAAGTTGAGAGGGAGTACCTAATGCTCTAGTATTTTTATTTTTGTTTTATTTACCAATATTAATCTTTGTCATCCAACAACTATTCAAACAAACTCTTTTCCTGTTAAAGTATTTTTAGTTTTCGTATGATTGTTTTCTTTTTACAATTCCTTGTGGGATCGAACTCGGACTTCCGAGAATATATTACTCTGCTCAACCTGCGCTTGGGTTTACAATATTAAAGTTGAAGCAAGTTTCTGGTGCCGTTGCCGGAGAGTTGAAAGACAAGGAGCCATCACATCTTTTGAAGTTTTCAGTATTTACAATTTGTCGGACAACCGGTAACTTTGTTCCAATTTATTTTATTTTCATTGGAATTTATTTACTTTTTGTTATTTAGTTAGATTTCTATTCTATTTAGTTTGTTTAGTTGGTTTATGAGCTCTTGGCATCGTGATTTGAGTGGTCATTTAATAAGAGAAGATTTAGATATTCTGGTTAGAAATTTATCTTATTCAAATCATTCTTTGCATACAATGGCTGTAAATCCTAACAATAATAGGCAAAATGAACTTCCCGAAAATGAGGATCATATTGATAAAGTAAGCAATCATGATGAGAATGATGTAGATAATTTAAATGCTAATCAGGGTAGGACTTTGCGAGATTATCTACAACCTGCATGTCTCACTGAACCTTCATGTATTATTTTTCCATTAAACGCCACTAATTTTATTTTCAAACCTGGCATGATTACATTAATCCCAAAATATCTTGGCCTAGATTCAGAGAATTCATATTTACACATTCGAGAATTTGAGGATGTATGTGCTACGATCCATGATCAGAGTGTCTCGGTAAATACAATTAGGTTGAAGTTGTTTCCTTTTTCATTAAAGGAAAAAGCTAAGACTTGGTTATATTCACTTAGATCTAAGACCATAGGTACATGGCCTGAGATGCAAAAATAATATTTGAAAAAAAATTTTCCCACACATTGCACAAACTCTATGAAAAGTCAAATAATGAATTTTTCTCAAAAAGAGTCTGAAATTTTTTATCAAAGTTGGGAAAGATTTAAAGACCTTCTTGCATCTTGTCCACATCATGGCTATGAGAGCTGACGGTTGATCAGTTTCTTTTATGAGGGTTTGAGCCCTCAATTGCATCAATTTGTTGAAATGATGTGTAATGGTGAATTTATGAATAAGGAGCTGGATGATGCATTTGACTGTCTAGATAAATTAGTAGAGAATGCACAATCTTGGGATACCACATCCCCAGAGCCTTCTAAAGGAAAAAATACATAATCATCTGGTGGGGATAAGTATCAGCCAAGGGATGAAGATGACCTAGGGGCTAGGATTGCCACTTTATCTAGGAGGGTAGAAGCCATGGAGTACAAAGGGGTTAATGAGGTTGACACAATACCTGTTGAGGAAGTTTGTAGTTTTTGTGAGATCCTTGGACACCCCATGAAGGAGTGTCCAACATGGTCTGTTTTAAAAGAAGTTTTTCACGATCAAGCAAATGCTACAAACAATTTTTCAAAACCTTACAATAACTCTTATTCAAATACGTACAACCCGGGGTGGAAGAATTATCCCAATTTTAGTTGGAGGAATGAAAATCATGCATCACAACCACTTCAACAAAATTCTTTCAATGTTGTACCATATGTTCCACCCCCAAAGAGGGATATTGAGAAAGTATTGTCACAATTCATGCAAAGTTAGACAAACTTTAACAATCAGCAGACACACTTTCACAATCAGTAGGAAAATTATAACAGACAGACTTCACAGGCTATTGATGATATCAGGAGCACACTCAATCAGACCACACAAGCTATAAATGATATCAGGAGCACACTCACTAAATTGACTACTGCCCCATGCCATCAGAAAATGGGTAAGTTTCCAGCCTAACCACAACCAAATCCACAGGGTCAATTTTTTGTGATTGAAACTGGCACTTCAATACTGTGCATGAGCAAGTAAAGTCTATCACCACACTCCATAGTGGGAAAGAAATTAATAAAACTATTCCTTCAAAAACTCCAAAATCTGAGAAGATTCCAAAACTTATGGAGGGTGATGATAAACTTAACCCGTCTGAAGATAATGAGCCTGAGAAGTATGTCCCACCTGCACCATTCCCATAGAGATTACTTACCTCTATCAACCCAAACATGCACAATGATATGTTAGAGATTTTTAAGCAGGTGAAAATCAATATTCCCTTGTTGGATGCCATAAAACAAATACCTTCTTATGCAAAATTTTTGAAAGATTTGTGTACTGTTAAAAGGAATTTAATTGTACAAAAGAATGTATTTTTGACTGAGCAAGTATCTTCCATCAAATAGGACTCCACCAAAATATAAAGATCCAGGTTGTCCTACTATTTCTTGTGTCATAGGCAACCACAGAATTGAATAGGCATTACTGGATCTTGGAGCTAGTGTGAATTTGCTCCCTTATTCAGTATATGAGCAATTAGGGTTAGGTGAATTAAAACCCACTTCGGTTACACTCCAATTAGCTAACAGATCAGTAAGAATACCAAGGGGCATGGTGGAAGATGTTTTAGTATATGTTGATATATTTTACTTTTCTGTGGATTTTATAATTTTGGTTACTCAACCTGTATTAAAAACTAATGCTCAAATTCCTGTTATATTATGCAGACCATTCCTAGAAACTTCAAATGCTTTAATTAATTGCAGGAATGGTGTGATGAAATTAACATTTGGGAATATGACATTAGAGCTCAATATTTTTAATGTGTGCAAACAACCAGGGAATGTTGATGATGATGTGCATGAGATTGATATGATTGAGTCTGTTGTTCCAAGCAGAGTATATGATTCTTCTTTGTTTGATCCACTTGAAGCATGTTTGTTGGAACAATCTTCTTTGTTAGAGATGGATAAAAATAATTCTGAAATTTCTGTTTTAACTGATTTGTTAAATTGTTCACTGGTACTTGAAATAAGAGAGTTGAGACAAAAATTTGAGGAACTTCCACCAAGAACCAATCCACCAATCTCATCTAGTGATAAAGCTCCTAAGCTTGACTTGAAGGAAAATTTGAATGGTCGCATATTTAAATCTAACTTTAAGCCAGATTGAGTGTGTGTTTTTATTTTTATATAGTAGTTAGATTTTATTTTATTTTATTTTTTGTTTAATTTTAGTTTCCTTTTTATTTGTTTCAATTTATAATTTTTTTTGTTGAGTATTTTATTTTTAGGTTTTAGAGTTGTTGCGGCACCAGGTATTCCTATTTCCTTGATTTTTATTCATTATTTTGATTCAGCATTATGGTACTTATTTTTACATTGAGGATAATGTTGGATTTAAGTTGGGGGTATGGGTATATTTTGTGTTGTGAAAACTCTTAGTTTATGTTTTTTTTTTCTCTAGTTTATTTACTTTGCTAAAAAAAAAATTTTAAAAATAATTATTTTTTATTAAATATCTAAATAATATTTTTTATGCATAATTTGACACCACAATATATAAATAATTTGTGTAGGTTTAAATTTGCAACTGTTTAAGCATCACATAGAACTTTATTCTATATTTTTGTATCTCTTATCATGTTCTTCTAAAAACTCATAATTTGTAAACTTTAGACTTTACCAAGTTAAAAATTTGTTAGGTATTTTACCTTGAGAACTTGACACATATAGTGGAGATGCATAAAAACCCTAGTGAGTTTTGACCCAATCTTCTTTGGAGGGTTATTTACATTTTCTCAATAAAGAATATTTTTATTCAGCTAATCTCCTTCAATAGTCTCATTATTTTTGTTTTGGTCAACACCAATATTGTGAATAATTACTTGACTTTAAATTATTTGCATGAAAAGTGTGTTATCAAGAACTCTTGAGATATGATTTTAGGCCATCTTTGACATTATTAGAGTCTAAGCCTTATTTTTTCAATATTATTATCCCTAGAAGCCGTGATTGAGCCTTTAAAGCAAAATTTTATTTCTTATACTCAACATATAATAGCCAAGCCAATGAAAAAAATTAATATCTTTTACTCTTGGTTATCCCGAGATTGAACTTTTTATTGTTTATGTAATTTGAGAGATGTTGGTTGAGAAAAGAGAAAAATTTTTTTTGCATACTTGTGAATATTTGAATTAGATGTCATGCTATATATATTAAAAAAAAAGACAATATGTCTAGCTGTGAAAAAGCAAAGAAAAAAATAGCAAGCGTGAGTTTAAAAAAAAAATTATATGATCAAGTGTTGTAAATTGTGCTTCTAAATGACAGAGAGTGAAAGACTATGGAAAGAAGTTTGATTGTATAATGTACATGTTCTCTCGGGATAATCTTTTGAATTCTTGAATATCCTTCATTTCAAAATCATAATCCCAAGACCCCATTACAACCTTAAACAAAGTCCTATTTGATCTCAAGAGTGTATTGATGGATGCATGACTTGTGTGAATAAGGAAGATAATGATGATTATTTGTTTATTGTGTGTTGATTTCCTTTCATGAGACTATGCGAAATCTTTTTCTTTCAAATGACGATTATTTTAATTGACATGTGAGCATTAGTTTGTTTCGACTTAAATATTTTCTTCTCACATGTGATATTTGAGGGAATAGTCATTATAATCTGAGAAAATCTTTTATGAGTGAATTATCTAGTGAGATTTGACATTGAAACGAATAGTTGATAGTTGCAGAGGTGATTACCGAATAAATTACTAACTTGGTATATTTAATTCACACTACACACGAGTTTATATGAGAATATGATAAGTGCATACATTTATATAGCGTAGAGTTCTATATTTTGCTTTGCATGTGCTTATAAAAAGGCTTGTATCTTAAAATTTTTATATTGTGGTTGCAATTTAGGTTATAGAATTATTATTCAGATATTTAATCACATGGTGATGTTTGTGGGTATCATCTCTGGAATCCCTCACGAGACTATACTCGTCCACTAGGGGAAACCTAGGGGTGTAAAGGCTTGTTGCATATGCTAAATGCAATCATGAGTCCTACGAAAGTGGATTTGTGTTTTATTTATTAGACTAGTTTATTTTTATTTTTATAGATTTTAGAATCCACGTATTACTAGGGACTAGTAATATTCAAGTTGGGGGGGGTGTGATTAACCATCAAAATTGCTATTTTATTATATTTAATGATTGATTAATTGCATATTATTTATGATTAAATAAGTTAAATTCCTTGATTTTCTAGTTTGGTACTTTTTCTAGTTGTTTGTTTTATTTTGCAGGTAAACTGGTTGATTTAAAGTAATAATAGATAATGCAAGTGAAGCAATCATTAGAAGAAGAATCATAATCGATAAGGATTGAAGAGTCAAGATTGAATAGGAAGACTTGAAGATAAATCCACAATTCAATCCTTATAAGAGTCCAAGTTTGAAGAAAACCCATTTAAAGTTGGATTTTGAAAGTATTCTAGAAGATAAGGATTTAACACGTATTCAGTATTTTGGTCATAACTTTTGACTTCGATATCCAATTGACCTTATTTTTTAGGGGTTGGAAAGAAAACTCCAAGGGCTACAAAAGTGTGTGTCACAAAAATTTCGTGATTCAGTCTCTAAATATGTGAAATTTTAGGTCGAATTTTGGACAGATATTGTACCCATGAGACAAAGATTCAATGCACGAAATTTGACTTAACAAGACTTCTATTTGGCAAAGGAAATTCTTTCAAGCCAACCCTAGATCTCCTACCTGTACCTAGGATTTATTTTATTATAAATATAGGTTCTCATCTTATATGAAAAAAAAAATTCCATCTTTTTATTTTGATTCGTCATGTCCGGCTAGAAGGCTAAGCTAGGGCTAGGGAAAACCTCTCAACGGAGTACGGTATTTTTATTGACTTTGTACTTCATGATTTATGATATTGTGTTAATTTAATTTCTGATCTTTTAGTAAAGTTGTTTACTCTGTAAAAATTCTTGAGTTGTTGTGCCATGTATATCGATTGCTTGAGTTTCCCTGCGAGTAAATCACTGGTTATTCCACGCTTGAAGTATTAGCATGAATTCATAAAATAATATGATTGAATGATTATTCAGGTTTCTGGTAGTCTTTTGATTATAACCGTTGAATTTAGTACATGATTTGTTACTTGAATTAACTGACATCTAATTCCTGTATCGAATTAAGCTTTGAGTCTTTAATTATTACTGTATGAAGTTGAGAGGGAGTACCTAATGCTCTAGTAGTTTTATTATTATTTTATTTACCAAAATCAATCTTTGTTATCCAACAACTATTCAAACAAACTCTTTTCCTTTTAAAGTATTTTTAGTTTTCGTGTGATTGTTTTCTTGTTACAATTCCTTGTGGGATCGACCTCGGACTTCTGAGAATATATTACTCTGCTCAACTTGCGCTTGGGTTTACAATATTAAAGTTGAAGCATTCTCCACTCCCGAGTCCGATTTCGTCCAGAATTAATTAATTTTTGTCCCAGTTCAAGTTTAAAATATTTTTATTTGAAATAACTTTAACTTATTTTTATATTTTCAAAATTTAATTCTCTGTCTCATTTATTTTGGTCACTCGACACCCGATCACCTCGTAAAACATGAAATATTTGACTGTCTCGGAATTCAACGAAAATGGACTGGGCAATTATATTTCGTGAGACAAATCTAATGGTGAGGTCTATTTCATCTTTTGAGTTCTAGAAAAAAAATGAATTTTCAACCTATACCGTAGTGCAAATTATCGTTTTGTCATTTTTAATAAAAATTCAAATTTACCCTGGTTTTAAAGTGACAGCCTTGGAAACTGGATTCAATTTAGATATGCTGTCAATAGAAGACTTAGTTAGGTCTATTTTGAATTATGAGATGAATCTCAAACTACCCAAAAAATTGGGGGCATGATTTTAAGCTCAATACTAGAAGAAAAGAGATGAATCCAAGTCACATTTTTTAGGAAAATAGGACCTACCCAACTTTGTAAGAAATTTTAGGAAGTATATCAAGGCTAGGGGAGTTGAGGGTTTGGACACATGACTTAGGAATGTCCTTATCGAAAGAAGAAAGATTTTCCTATAGAGAGGAGAGAAAGTGATTCTGAGTCAACAATAAGTGAGGATACTACCTCTTAAGAAGATGGAAGAGTTCATGGATTTAGTATGCTCACACTCCCCCTGAGAGAAACTTCAAAAGGTGAAGTTAAAAGAGAGAGCCCTCCACCCATTTCCTGAGCTAATCTGAAAGATCTTATGGGAAAACAAGTGTGGGTGAGACGTAGGGACATTGAGAAGCTCAACATCTAAACTAAGTTAGAAGTCTCAATGGCTACCAAGAAGGTTGACTCACTTAAAAGGTAGGTGAAGTGAGAGTATGGACATAGGTGCATAATCATGTGTTGCATCTTATATCCTAGGCTTATAAACTGTAAATAAAATGTTTTATTTATTCACTTTGCTTTTGGTATATGAAAACCCAAAAAGATTTTTTATGCATAGTTGGGTATACTTTTAGGATTTATTGGTAAATGATTAGTACAAAACATTGCATATTTTATGTGCCATTACATCCCCTTTTACTCTTGCTTTTGTAGTTAAAATGAGAAGAATTGAACTGCTCAAGCTGTCAACGGACTTTTGGTATGTTTTGATTAGCACACAACTTTGTATACTCTGAGATGCTAATCAACTCATTTTGTGTGTTTTTAAGCTTTAAATGATATAAAGTATGACAATTGAAGTCTTAACGCCAAGTGGTTGTACTTGCAGTTGAATGGAGACAATCATCGTTTTAAAGACCCTCCCACACCTCTTGGGTTGAAGGATATTGAAAAGATAGGTTGAGTATAGCTCGGGAGCAAGAAATCAAGAGTTGCAGATAAGGAAGCAGAATGGTACCGGTACCAGGTACCGGTACCCAAAACCTACTGGAATCGGGGTACCGGTACCATATGGTACCGGTATCACGTTCCTGACGTGCCCAAATTCTACAGATCTGCTCAGCTGTTTTGAGGGCCCCACCAGTGCGACTCCACCACTTTTCTAACACACCCAAGATACTGATCTGCGTGCCCCCTTCTTCCTTTGAACCTTGAAGCTACAACATTTAATGAAGAGTGAGAAAGAAGGGTAAAAACAGCCCCTAACATGGGTCTGGCCCTAGCTGCCCCCTTACCCCCTTTGGTTGACTGCCACCTCCAGAGGGTCAGCCATGCTCTCTTGCACGATTTTGGAGGGGAGCTGCTTACTTCTCCAGAAAGAGGGGTTGGAATGGAACATTACATTTTTGTATTGTATGAAATATAGAGAGAGAAGCTCTGGAGAGAAGAAGATGAATAGTGGATTCTAGAGAGAGAAAGTGACGTTTTTCATGTATTCTCCATTGTTTTAGCTTGGAATGTTTTTGTAAGGATCTTGAGAACTTCTTTGAATGTTATGAATGCTAGTTCATTTATGTTGGTTCCTAGTTTAATGCTCATTTCAATGCTCCACCATTAGTGTTTTCTAGTTCTTCATTTTTCATTGAATCAAAATGGGTTTTCATCTCTTTCAAACTTAGCTGGTGAGTTATTGCATTTGGTTACTCTAGACTTTCATCTCATTACAATGCACTTTCACTACATAGTCATTCTCATTTCAAATATGAATAGCTAAATTTTCTAGTTGGCAAGACCAAGGGGGATCTCTCTTTGGGCACACCATTTCAACTCTTTCTCCACACTCCCTTTAGAGTCAAATGGTTTGTTTTGACCAGATTGAAGGTGGATGATTCAATGAGACTTTGATAAACCTTAGGCTTAGTCACGGTTTATGCTTAGTTACTCACCGATATCATCCCCGGCTTTCCGTGAATCAAACATTCATTCATACTCAATCGGAGGAGTGGGCTGAGTTGAGGTGACATACCCATTGGAGTAACCTCTTGGACTTGCCAACACTTGTTTCCCATTACATTCTCTTTAGCTAATACTTCACCAACCAAATCACAAGACAAAATATTTTTACATTTCCGTGTTTCACCAAATCACTTCAAACTTGTCACACTTCCTTCCCTGTGGATACGACCTTGGAATACTCTTCCAAGTATCACACGACACACGAAAGTCTCCTTGCGATTGGGGAGCATTTTTGTACATACGCATCCCATTCTACAACAAGCAATTTACTATGTAAGCAAAACTTTGAATGATGCTCAAATGAATTATTCAATAACTGAAAAAGAATTGCTTGTTGTAGTTTTGCTTTGAAAAAAAATTGTTCTTCTCTTGTTGGGTCTTCTATTATTGTATTCACTGACCATGCAGCCCTAAAATTCTTGCTTACAAAGAAAGATGCCAAACCAATGCTATTAAGATGGATACTCTTACTTCAAGAGTTAGATCTTGTCATTAAAGATAAGAAAGGGGTTGACAATGTGGTAGCAGACCATCTGTCCAAATTAACTTATGAATTCCACGAGGATGGACTGCCAATCAATGAGAAATTATCTGATGAACAACTGTTCATAATTGATGAGACCCCACGGTATGCAGACATTGCTAATTTCCTAGCTACTGGAACACTCCCTCTGTCATTCTCTCCCATGGATAAAAAGAAATTTCTGAGGGAGATTCATAACTTCTTTTTGGAAGATCCATATGTATTTAAATACTGTAAAGATCAGATCATAAAACGATGCAGCACTGCTCATGAAAGCAGACATGTAATGCCATTTTGTTATTCAGAAGCATGTGGTGTCCCCTTTTTATCAAGTAAAACCGCAGCAAAAATCTTACAGTGTGGATTTTACTGGTCCACACTTTTTAACGACGTCCATGCCTTTTGTTTAACGTGTGATAGATGCCAAAGATTGGAAAATATTTCAAAAAGAAACATGATGCCCTTAAACCCAATTCTGGAGATTGAAAATTTTTAATGTTGGGACATCAATTTTATGGGACTATTCCCACCTTCTTTTGGCTATCTATACGTTTTAGTGGCAGTAGATTAAGTTTGAAAATAGGTTGAGGCAATTCCAAGCCGAAATAATGATATCCAAATGGTGATAAAATTTTTAAATGAAAATATTTTGTCCCGATTTGAAATTCCTAAAGCAATCATAAATGATGGGGGTTCTCATTTTTGCAACCGTCCTTTCGGAAATTTGATGAAAAAATATCTGATTTTTCACAAAATTGCAACCCCTTATCACCCACAGACTAGTGGACAAATTGAATTAGCTAATCGGGAGATCAAATTAATTTTAGAAAAAACAGTAAACCCAGATCGCAAAGATTGATCGTCAAGACTAACTGATGTACTCTGGGCATATCGTACTGCTTTTAAAACAATTTTGGGCATGTCTCCCTATCGATTAGTCTATGAAAAACCTTATCACCTACTAGTGGAATTGGAACATGGGGCATACTGGGCCATTAAAGCAATGATTTTTGACCTGAACAAAGTTGGACTTTCAAGAAAACATCAGATAAATGAATTGAAAGAATTAAGCAATGAAATTTATGAGAATGCTAAGATTGCTAAAAGCAGGATGAAAATTTTTCATGACAAGAGCATTGTACGAAAATCATTTGAACCTTCTAAGAAGGACCTGTTGTTTAATTCAAGACTCCGCCTTTTTCCTGGTAAGTTAAAATCAAGATGGACTGGACCTTACATTGTCAAAAAAGTGTTTGATCATGGAGCAATAGAAGTGTAAAACCCATCAAACGGTAATACCTTTACTGTTAATGGCCAGAGGTTGAAACTATTTTTTGAGGATTTTGCTAAAAAAGTGGAAACCATTATTTTAATGGAACCAAAATATCCCTCAAAGAATTGCACCTGTCAACACTGAAGAGGGTCGGATCAGGTAAAAACCCAACCCGAGGAGACACCATCATGAGACCCCCACCACTTTTTCTAACCTTTCCCATCTGTCTCTATTGAGCCTCCCATCAGCGTCTTTTTCCTTCTTTCTTTCTTCTTTTTCTTCCTTGCTTTCTGTTCTGCTTCATTCTTTCTTCTTCTTAGTTTTTCTGTTTATCCAACCATACCTAAGCGAAATCATGTTCATGAATCTTGAAGATCAAATCCCTATTTACATGTTTTATATTGTTTTACTCCAATTATTTATGGGTATACTGCTACTTTTCACAATCACATACAAGCCTAACCGAGGCCAAGATCTGAACCGAAAGGATTAATGGTTGCATTTTGGTTTGTAGGTATCTAAAGAAGCACGAGTCACTGCCTTTCAACCTCATTTCCAAGATCCATACTGGTAAATTCGAAATATTGGGGACAATGTTCAGTTTAGGTTGGGGGTGTGAGAACCTAAAGTTCATATTTTGTCCATATTTTGTTTTTGTACCCGTACCATAAAATTTTAAATTTTTGTTGTTATTTGCACTATTGTTGTTGTTCTGATTTTATTGTGTAATGTGCCTTGTTCATAGTATATCTGTCGGTCAGTGTAAACTGTCTTGTGACTGACAGACATTAAAGAACTAGATAGTGAGTCTTAAAGCTTAGGAATCATGAATGTTAAACTTTTTTGGTTTAGTCTAGGAGTTGTACGCACTTTTCCATCAGATGTGCATACTGTGATTATGAGAAAAGCAAGACTGGTAAGGAAAATGAGATTCGAGAACAGCAAGCAAAACCCCTCTGTGGCAGAAACACTTTTGCTAAACGCCATTGTGCCAAGAGACCTGGTGCCTATAAACAGTGTGGCTGGGTATTTCATGATAAAAGATACAATTAGTGTTCTAAACAAATTTTTGGTCGTGCACTCGATCGATTAGGCTGGATAGTGAATGGACAGAGAAAGGATTATCCTGACACCCCATCCAATTTCAGTACTTTGCTTAACCGGTTTGTGCGACAAGAGATTGGAAGAGCACTGGTTGTTCGAACTACACAGAGGATGACTCAGATTAGATTATTTTCTAACAAACTGTGGAAAATTATATTTTGGGGAATGAAAGCTAATGGTCCGAATTTTTGTAAATAGTGTGAAAATCTTTTTTATTTTTGTATATGCTTTTCTGCTTTTAAATTGCTACAATGAAAATATGGGCCGAGTAAAGGAACGTCCCAAAATGCCAACCTCAAGTGTGGGTAGGGATTTATCTTGAGACGCCATGAATTTTTGTTTTGAACTTGTGATGTTTAGCCTTCTCTAATTGTGTATAGTGTAATAGAGAAACATTTTATTTTTGGTTTAACGTTCAAACGTTGAGCTCCGTTCGAACGTGTGATGCTTCCAGTACTTTGCCTCTAATGACTTCTATGCTGAAAACACTGTTGAAAACACAAAGTACTGGGAGCTAGCACCATTCCAAAGACCTTTGACCATTCGAATGATATTTTAAAATTCTTCATTTCACGTTCGAACGTATCCATCGTTCGAACGGTGCGATGCGGAGTATAAAAGCCTGAACGTCTGATTTATTTCAAAATTCCCAAAATCTCTCAAACCCTAGAGCTCGTTTCTCACTCCCAATACCTCAATCTACCTTCAAACCCCAAGAAACCCTAATTCAACTCTCCCCAACTTATCTCCACCTCAAAAAACATCAACCTATACTAGAAACCTAAATTTTCATAACCTCCTCCAAGCTGCCAACGTTCGAACGCCATGCCTAGGATGAAGATACTTGCTAGGCGTGATCCACCAATGAACCAATAGCCCAACTGGGTTGAGGAGGTGATCCAAAAAACACAAGGGAGGTAAAGGAGAAAGAAGTACGACCATACCCGATTTTCAAACACCCTAAAGGCTGAAAGGTATGATAATTTCTTCAAAAATCAAGTTGTGGTTTGTGAGAGAGATGTTATAGTCTTCGACTTTGCTGAGTTGGGTTTACTAGAAGAGATGGAGAGAAGAGAGTGAGTGTGGGTTTTGAAAAACGGAAGGAGAGCCATTGTTGATTTGGTGCAAGAGTTTTACTCCAACGCCAAAATCATCAACGACACTATCTGGACCTATGTATGGGGTAACTACATCAATGTGGATGAGGTATATCTCAAAGAGATTAGACAAGAGTTGCCTCAAGTGGACAAACCAAAGATACCCCCTAAAGAAAAATGTTGAGTTAGATAAGGTAGGGAAGGAATTGACTGGGGTTGCGGATTTTGCATGGGGGAAGAGGAATTTTTTGAAACAAGGGGAATTGACCGACAAGTACAGAATACTCAACTTGATTGTGATCTCCAACTTAGCCCCTCTAAAAAGAAAAAATGAGATTTTGCCAGAGATTGATCGCCTCCTCTATGCCATAGGAAAAAGACATAGCAATGACCTCCCTTCTCTCATCCTAAACGAAATGAAGAAAGGGTGTAATGTGAAGAAAAGTGCATTGCCCTTTGGCACTTTGGTGACGGATATTTTTCTAGAAAATGGAGTATGGGAGAGGCCAGAGATGGAGATACAGTTTTCAATGGGACCACTCAACAAAGGATCGTTCTAGAGAAGTCGGGGACACAGTGATACTCCGGTAGTAAGGTAAGAAATGCCACCAGCCAAAGGAGGGGATGAAGTACAAGAAGAACTTAAATGAGAGGAAGAAATTGAGATAGAGAGAGAGATGGAGGAGGAGGAGAGAGCACAGCCAGATCAGACAGGACCTAGCTCCAGTACTCGGAGATCACTTAGGGATGTCATGATTGGGATTGAGACCAATCAAGCTACCATTCTCCGACAACAATTTGAGATCCTCGAACAACAGGAGGAGATTTTAGGCTATCTTAGGGGTGGAGCTAGTGGAGCTGCTGGAGCTATAGGAGATTGAGAGGAGATATTCGTTTTTGTGTGGTTATGGATGTTTGTTCTTTAGTTTGTTTGTTTAGTTTGTTTGTGTGTTTTGTTTATGTTACTTCTTTTGGATAGATTGGATCATTAATGATTGGTGTATCGAATGATCATATTTTGTGAATGCAATGATTCAGTTTATCATTTTTATCTATTTAAAGGCATTTGTAGAATTAGCACTTTAGTAATTTTTGTTAAAAAGAACACATGTGGATGTTAAGAATGCTGGTTGAAGTAACTAATCACATGATCAGTTTGACACGCGACTCATCAATCGAGACTTAAAACAAAATCTCTTGGAAATTGGTATTTTCTCTATGCTTACATTATCAAATGTACATTAGTATTTGTTATTCTCAATGTACACGGTGATCAAACTCGAAAATAGAATCGGTATATAATCGAAATTTCCTGGAAAACCTGACATAATCAATGGAGTTAACAAAGAATACCATGGTTAGTTTCGAGCCTTGTGATGCTTCAAAGAGAATATCAACATTTACTCAAGAAAGGTTTTTTTTTTCAACACCCATCTTTCAATAATCTCATTAATTTTATTTTGATTGATACAACTAATGTGATCTATTGACATATCCCACAAGAAATACAGGCAAGACGACACATACATATGCACATACTTGAGAAAGGATCTTAGGCCATCTTTGGATTAACTTTGAGCCTTAGCTAATCCTTTCACAAAAGTGTGACCCTAGTCAGCCATAATTGAGCCTTCAAAGTATGAATTCTTTTCCAAAATGCCCATATGATGACCAAGCCACATGGAAATATACTTGACTTACCTTGCTATCTAATTTTCTTGTACCCTTGTATAAATCAGAATGATACAAAAAAGCAAGGAAAATAGAAAAGATAATGGTGGCTACTGTTCCATGAAAGAAAAGAAAATCGGTGAAAACAACAGAAAAAGGAAAAGAGATAGAAAGATAGGGAATTGCCAAGAAAGTGAAAAATGGGAAAAATGAAAGAAAGAAATCTCATTCCCAGAAAAAAATGTCGAAAAGCCAAACAGAGGTGTGCTAAAATGAAAAAAAGAGATAGCGTTTTTTAAACTCCATTGACGTCATTTCGTTAGCCATTGACCTCTAGCCACATTACAACCTATGAAAGATCTAATTGATCTCAAGTCTGACGCATATGCATGTTGTCAATCAAAAGTTGGGGTATGTTATATCGCATTTCGTTATTTACATCAATATTCTTCCATGAGGTTACGCCAAGAACATGATTATTCTATTTGCTAAAAAAATTCACTCCTTTACTAAATTGTGTATGCAATTTCTGATTGGCCATCTTCTGATTACATGCTTAGTGAGAAACAAGTCACCATATTCGGAGTGAATCTTTTGCTGAGAGCGTTCTTATGAGAGATTTGTGAAATCAAAACTATCCATAGAGAGTGGTAAAAGTGGAATGCTTGTTATATACCAATTCTTGTTTTTAGAATGATCATCCCACTACAAAGGAAATTTCAAATGCTAATGTGACAGATGTTAATTTTTGCATAGGGATGGTACCAATGGTAAAGAGCATGCGGGATAAAAAGTCAAAATTGAGGGATGGGCGTCTTAATGACCATGAAGATAATTTACTTTAATCAGCAATCTCACATATACATTTGTTTGACCGAAGTTTATGGGTAGCTTCACTGAAAACCCCCACGAGACAACACTCATCCACTAGGGTAAACCTAGAGGTTTAACGTCTTGTTGCATAAGCTAAATGCAACCGGATAACCTATGAAAAAGGTGTTAGAAATAGATTTACATTTAATTATTGTTGTATTACTAGGGACTAGTAATATCTAGGTTGGGGGTGTGATTAGTACTCAAATATAACATATTATTATACCCTTTTTGGACAAATTGTACTTTGATGGAGTTTAAGTGATGATGTTTCAAGTCTTAAAGTGAACAAGGGTTCAAGGGCAACAAAAAGTACATTTGAATGCAACAACAGCACATTAGGGAACAAATTGTAAAAGCTTGGAACAAAGAAGCAACGTTCGAACCCAACATCCCGTTCGAATGGTCATGAGAAACCAAGCCAACTGTTATAGACTGTGTTGTAGGCAAGAACCAAAGCCTTGAGGAACAGAGAAAACATTCGAACGCCATGTCCACAGTTTAAACATCCACTTGAACCAGATTAGACCAAATACTGACTAGAGCACATGGGTGTTGCAGCGTGGAGTGTAGAGGGAGATTTTCACAGAAGACCAGAGGGCCATCTGAGAGGCACTGACAACATCTAACATTTGAACGAAGTAGAGCAAAGACAGAGAAACCGTTCGAACGCCCTAACAGTTCGAACGGCCTTGACAGAATGCCTGCAGAGTGGTTGGCTTTTCACTTTGACTTTGGCACCCAACTCTATTCTTTTACCCCTCTCCTTGCCTTCTCCTTGCCTATAAATATACTTGGTTTGTGGAGACAAAGAGGATCACTCATTGGGGGAATCACTTGAGGGATTCATCACTTGGCATTCATTACACATAGCTCTTCTAATTCTTGTCTTAGTTTTTCTCTTTGATAGAAAAGTTGGGAAGCTTAGATTCCCACTCATTTTCTTTACATTAATGTTTACATTTGCTTAAGAGTTGTAGTTTGTTTAATTACTTCAACTCTTTACATTTATGTTCTTGATTTAACTCAAGTCCTTGCATTTATGTTCTTGATTTAACTTTAGTCTTTACATTTATTTACTTCTAGTCTTTACATTTATGCTCTTACATACATGCTTTTATTCATGTCCTACACTTTCATTGAGCCCCCTTGTTGCTTAGAGGAGTGATACTCTTCCACTTTTCTAGAGCTTTACGAAAGCCGTGAAGGGTGGAACTTGATTCACTCATTCTTCGTTGAAGATTAGCTCCTTGTTAATTGTACTTTTACTTTGCAAAGTCCTCTACTTAGAGAGATGTACATCACTCACTTTTCCAGCTTTACCAAAGCTATGAAGAGTGAGTAGTTTCTCATTCACTCTTTAGTAAAAGGTGAAGGACATGTATTGATTATCCGGAAGTTATATTATGCTTTGTTCTAATGCTTAACATTTATATCACCTTGCTTATCAGATGATTGATTGCATCTAGCAAAGCTAAGGAACTTTGTATAATCGAGAATCTTTCTATGACATGGATGACTCTTGCATGGAAAGATTCTTCGTTTCAAGGCAAGTACCCTGGCTAGATCTTAATGACTACCCTTTAATCATCCCCATTATTAAGCTTCATTTAAAAGGATGGAACATTAAAGCCATGGTTGGACTTCTTGTAGAAACACTTGATTGTTTGTAGGCGGGATAAGTCTCGGTAAATGTAATTCTTGTAAACTCCTAGTAAGACATCAGAACCATGGCCTTAATTCTCATATCCCATCTTTATCTTCCGATTAACTTGTCATTGACGCGGGAGTTAATTGAGTTATCAAGCATAATTATAATGAACCGGATAATTGAATACATGTCCAGACCCTTGAACTAAAGACTGACTTTATTTCCATTTAAATTTAGCTTGTAAACTCCTAGTAAGACATCGGAACCATGGCCTTTATTCTCACAGCCCACATCTCACAACTTTTAAATCTCAAGGTTACAATCAATTAGTCTCCTTTACTGATTACTTTGAAACACCAACATAAACAAGTTCCCTGTGGATTCGACTCCGGACTCAAACCGGATTATTACTACAACTTGACCGCCTGCACTTGGGTGTACACATTTCGGATCAAGTCACTTACCCCCCCTTCATACAAACTTTTTTTAGATTATGGTCTAGGCAAGGGGCTCGGAGTAGAGGAACCGACACATTGGGAGACTCCCATAGATGGGCATGTGAATTCTAAGATGGATGCTTAGAGCGTTATTATCTTTTGTTTTATACTAGGAAATTCATTTTGGAGATAATGTGAAGTCTAGTTTTCTTTTGTTCTTCGATGCATTTTAATAGTTAAATTTTTGGGATATAAATACCATCGTTTGACATACTCTTACGAATAATGTTGTAAATATTTTATGGATGATGAAGGACATCTCTTTTATTTATGGATTGTATTAGTGCTCTCATGGTATGAATGGTTATTGATAGTAATGTGTTCCAGGGTGGATTTTGGGGCATTACACATTCCTCGACCAAGTGTTGGAATGAGTAGCGGGGCATTTATTCTATAGTTTCTTAAATAGATACTTCGACTACAATCAAATTAAGATTGCATTGGAAGATCAGGAGAAAACCACCTTCACTTGTCCCTACGGTACATTTGCTTATTGTTGCATGCCTTCTAGGTTGTGCACTGTCCATAGAACCTTTCAACGTTGCATGATGGTAATATTTAGTAATATGGTGGCGAAGATTGTGGAGGTGCTTATGGATGACTTCTCTGTGTTTGGGGATTCCTTCAGAGGATGCTTGGAAAACTTGGAGAAAGTTCTTGAGAGATGTGAAGAGAAGAGCTTAGACTTGAATTGGGAGAAGTGTCACTTCACGGTGACGCAAGGAATTGTGCTTAGGCATATTGTCTCGAGGAAGGGGATTGAAGTGGACAAATGAAAGTTTGATTCCATTTCCAACCTCCCAACACCGAAGGATATCATATCATTTCAAGGCCATGTTGGTTTTTATCTTCGTTTCATTAAAGACTTTAGTGCATTGGCCCGATCTTTGACCATGTTACTTTCAAAAGATGTCTCATTTGTTTGGTCGGATAATTGTGAGGGCTCTTTCCAAAAATTAAAAAACATGCTTATCATACCTCCAATTATGCGACCACCCAAATGGGATATACCATTTGAGTTTATGTACGATGCGAGTGATTACGCTGTCGATGCAGTGCTCGGTCAAAGGGAGGATAAGAGACTGTATGTAATATTATGCTAACAAAACCCTTAATGAAGCTCAAGGAACTATACCGCCATAAAAAAGGAATTGTTAACAGTAATATTTACATTGGATAAATTTCGTTCTTGCATCATTGGTTCACCGATAGTTGTCTATACGGATCACTCTGTTTTAAATAATTTTTTGTCCAAGCAGGATGCCAAACCAAGACTCATCAGGTGGATCCTCCTACTCCAAGAGTTCAATCTGATAATCAAAGACAAGAAATGAGTGGAGAACGTGGTGACGGATCATTTGTCACCGCTAGTGGTGAAGAGACCTATGAGCACATTCTTATCCCTGATTTCTTCCCTAATGAACATTTACTTTCAATTCAATCTGTGTGTCCTTGGTATGCTTACTTATGTAATTTTCTTGCAACATGACAAGTACCACCGCGGTGGAACTTGGAGGATCGAAGAAGATTTATGGCAACTGTGAAGTACTTTTACTTCGACAACTCATACCTGTTCAAGTACTACCTTGATCAAGTCATGCGGAGATGCATACTAGAAATTGAACAACAAAAAGTCCTTGTATTCTGTCATTTAGAGGCATGCAGTGGTCATTTCTCTCCAAAGAAGACCTTAGCAAAAATCCTACAATCAGATTTTTATTGGCCCTCCCTAATAAAGGATTGTATTTCATTTTATAAAGTATGTGATAGATGCCAACGTTTGGGTAGTGTGACCCGAAGGAACATGATGCCCCTCTCTCCTATACTTATTATAGAAATATTTAATTATTGGAGCATCGACTTCATGGGTCCCTTCCCTATGTCGTTTGGCTATCAATTCATTCTACTGGCAGTGGACTACATGTCCAAATGGGTGGAGGCTATCCCAACCAAGATCAATAACCATCGGGTAGTGGTTAAATTCTTGAAAGTGAACATCTTTTCGGGGTTTGGGATGCCTCATGCGATGATAAACGATGGTGGATCGCATTTCTATAATAGGCCATTTGTGTCTTTGATGCACAAATATGGTGTCACACACAAGGTATCAACTGCATACCACCCACAAACCAATGGCCAAGCCGGGTTGGCAAATAGAGAGATCAAAAATATTTTAGAGAAGACGGTGAACCCAAATAGGAAAGAATGGCCATGTAGACTGATTGATGCCCTCTAGGCTTACAACACTGCCTACAAGACTATCTTAGGCATGTCTCTCTATCTGCTCATCTATTGAAAAGCTTTCCATTTACCAGTTGAGATGGAACACAAGACCTATTAAGCCATCAAGATTTTGAACTTCAATTTGAGAATGGTCGAAGAGCATGGGAAGCTAGAAATGAATGAATTGGAAGAGATTCGAAGAAATGCGTATGAGAGCTCTAAAATTTCAAAAGAATGAGCTAAAGATCTTTCATGACAACTCCATTGTGAGGAAGTCATTTGAACCCGACCAAACGGTATTCTTATATTACTCTTGTCTCTCAATTTTTCAAGGCAAACTCTGATATCGATGGGATGGCCCTATCTTGTTAAGGTGGCCTACCCCAATGGAGCTGTGGAAGTCAAAAACCTCAAGGATGGCGGGACTTTCAAGGTCAATGGCTAAAGACTCAAGTCATTCTTTGAGGGTTTTGAAGGACAAGGAGTGGAGGAGGAGTTGACGGATCCATTTTATCCAGATTTAGTGGAGGTGTAACTGTTTTTATGCTTTTTAGTGTACAATCGCTTTTATTTACTTATGTTATTTTTATTGCATTTTACTTCCTTTACCTGGTAGTTTAGCAATGTTTTTCTTAGTTACAAATATTGGTATTTTGTCAAAGCTTCAGTGCCAGGTGTTGGGAGTGAGGTGCACCATTTGCATATTACACAAATTTTTGTGGATAATACCAATTTTTGTTGTTTAAATTAGTGCAAATTATGTGAAAATTTTGAAACTCGAGGAGTTCAATGGAAAAAGAATGAAAATCAAAGAAAAGGGGTGAGAAGAAGAAAAGAATGATCAAAATAAAGGGAAAATGTTAAGGAAAATAAAGAAAAGAAACAAAGAGTATGGTGATGGTGTAAAAATGAAAATCCCAAGAAAAGGGAGGTGTTTTTGAAATAAAATGTTTTTCACTCTGAATAACCCTCTTTGTTCCCCTGTATTCTTCATTTCTCTTGCTTCAATATCTCCCAAGGCCCCATTATAACCCTTGAAGTCCTAATGGATCTAGAGATATATGGGAGATGCATACTTTTAAAGAAAAAGATAAGTTAGTCTTGCTACCCAATCCCCTTGAATTCCTTTCATGAGATTATGCCAAAGTCGCTTTATTTTCATACATGAACTTCATTTTTGGATTACTTGTGAACACACTTTGCTTTGTACACAAGATTCTATCTCACTTTTACACATTGAGTGCATACCAAGGTAACTAGAGTCTGTTTCATTGCTAAGAGTGACCTTTGGTGAGTTTTGCATTGAAACTAAATTTGGCTAGCCAGTTGAATGTGAATTTTGTGGTGTAAATGCTCAAAATTACTTGTCTAATTCACACACACGAGTTGAAATTGAATGTGTAGGTCCATACTTTAGACTAGTATTTAAGGCTATAATGATGCTCATATGTGCTTAGTTCGGCCATCTGAACAATGTGTTAAATAGTTTCATGCTTGTAAAATAGGGGAATATTGCTCAAGTTTTTTATATTTGAATGAATTGGGAATACCCTTATTATTTGCATGTGTCTTACATTGTGGGTATTCGTTTTGATAGTTAAATATGGAAATCCATGCCTTGTGGGTTGAATGCATCCAAATTTTAAATCGCATTGCAATTTCAGTAATGGATTGGGCATGATGGTTCAAATTGTGGTTAACAAGTGTAGTACATGATTAGGGTGAAGTAGAGGTCACAATTAGAGAGTTAGAATGTGTAGGAATGGAAATGAAATGGAGAGGGAGTGAATTGGACAACAGAGATGTACTTTGCAAATAAAGGAAAACTTACCGGTAGGTTATACAGATTGGTTTTGGCCACTGGTTTTGCATCTACCGCAAAACTATCGGTATTTTTTACCTACTAGTGTAAAACCTACCGGTAGTTTTTATGAGATCTGCCGGTAGGTTTTGCCCAGAATGCCAAAATTAGGGCTTTTAATTGATTTTTTTTGGGGAAACTCTTCATTGTTTCCCTAAATCACAGACCTTAAGGCATTTCCCTCTCCCCCAAAACACTCCTAAGCTTAAAAATCCCTCATTTTTATTGCATTCCTCTCCTAAATTTCAGTCCTAGGGTTCTGATTTAGTGGTTTTCAATCCTTGATCCCTTTTTTTGTCGAAAACCCTCAAAGCCCTAATCTCCTCTAATCTTTTCAAATTCTCTAAGTTCTTTGAAATGGCTTGCCAAGTGAAGATTCTCTGGGATCTTATGGACCCGATTGAGGGTCTCATTTTGTCTCTCTCTGCACTATTGACCTTAGGGACATTGTAGATATACATGGCCAGTACCAAATGAACCGGGCCAAGCCCTCCACGACCCTCGGATGTTAGTGACCTCAAGAGAGATGGAGAGAGGTCAAGTGGTGACCATGGCGAGCGGTGAAAGAAAGCGAGGAACGATGCTAGGTATCAATGCATGGAATAAAAAAATGTGACTTGTGAGAGGTTTATAGAAAAGAGATCCTAGGCGTGACCAATGAGGCTGTGATGATTATTGAGGCTCGCGTGAACAAATTTTGGTTCAAGCCTGTGATTAAATTCCATTTGTCATTATCCCGAGAGTTTTACCAAAGACTCAAGGTGGTGGACGAAGGTGCAATGATCTTGACGACAAACGTGAAAGGCAACGTTTTTTATGTGACCCCCATTGTGATTGCTACGCTCATGGAGTATGAGAGGCCACCTTCCTCTACACCAGTGTACCCTCATAATATCATGAGGGTCAAGACCATTCCAGAATATGTGGCGTCAATGTACGAGGACCTGGCTCAGTTCAAAGGGATGGTCTAAGTCGGGAGCCTCAAGCATGCATATGGAATAATGAACAAAATCTTGCAGTATAACCTTTTTCCAAGGGGCGTTGAGAAGACACCTAATTTTGAGAAGCTTGCCCTTTTAGATGTTGTTATGAAGGGGAAAGCCTTTGTTATCTCATTCTTTATCCGGAAGGTAATGAAGGACTTCACCCAAGCTCAAAAGTCAAAGGCAAACATCCCGTTTAGAAACTTGGTGACCTGCATGTGCGACCACTTCAAAGTAAAGGGGTATGCTTATGAAGAAATCACCTCACCAAACACTGGAGCCATAGGCAAGGCTATTAGCAGTAAGAGGTATGTTATAACTTGAGTTGAGCATGCTAGGGCTTTGGGACCGGGGTTATCTAGTGCAGGACCATCTTTTGAGAGACCATCTGAGTCTGGGCCATCCACTTCTATGCCGGAGAGCACAATATCTCATCGTCTTGATGCTTTAGAGGAGAATTTTTTGGGATCTCGGCAAAGATGACCAGACTTTTCCAACAAGCATTCCCTGGCGAGCTGATTTTTGCTAGATCACCACCTCAGGCTACTGGACCCTCCGCCCCCTCAGCTTCCACCATAGTTGAGGTGGGGGACTCGAAGGAGGACGATGATGAGGAGGACACTGGAGGTCTGATGGTCATGATGGTGATGACAGAGATGGATATGAGGATTAGTTCCCTTTTTGCCTTTTTTTTTTGTGTTGGATTGTACATAGCTAGAATGGAGTCATAAACCTGGTATAAGAAGTCTTTAAGAATGTTAGGCCATTTTGTAAAATCCGAGAAAATTTGAAATTTTTCAAAAAAGGGCAAAATGGTCATTTTGCCACTACATTGCGGAGTTAAAATACGTACTCTCTAGAGATCGTATGACACAACAGACTTCATCGTTGGATTCGTATCGCAAAATCTAGTCACCTTGTCGAATTTCGGTGAATTCTGAGATAGTCAAATTTTGCATGTTGTTCAAGGCAGCTGGATGGTGGATGACCTCACAAAGCTCCCCAAAAATAGAACTTATGAAATTTCCTAAAAATTAGATAAAATTTTAAATAAAATTAATTTTAACTTAAACTGGGATGAAATAAATCGTTTCAGGGTAAAAACGGACAGGGATAGTGAGGGGTATGTGGCGCGACTTGGGCCAAGTCTTTAAAATTATAAATATGGGCTAAACATCTGAGAAATCAGATATTTCCTCTCCCATATCAGCTGATTCCAACATGTGAGAGAAAGAGGGAGAAGACAAGAAAATTCCAATCTTTGTCCTTCAATTCATGGAGTTTCGCCGGTCGAAATCCGTCGAGCCAAGAACTAAAGTCAATCACGTCGACGAGGGCTACACAACCACACCAAAAACAAGGAATTTCACCAAAGATCCAAAGAGGTGATTTTATAAAATTCAAGGTTTTGGGTTTGGGAGGTGTTCTTGAAGTTCTCTACACTTCAAGCGAGGTAGGGTTTCCCCTACTTTGGCTTATTCTAATCCTATGGTGTCCATAGGTCAAGGGTTGGGTGTGTATCTATATATATGTGGACCTATGTATATATATATATGGTTATGAAAATGAGGAAACAAGTCTAGAAAAAACTTAAACCAATGTAGTAGCCACTTATGTGATTCCTTGATGCTTGATGATATGGGGGCAAATTTGTGTAATAACATGATATGTTTGCCTTGAAGGTGTTTGATTAAATGTCTTGAAAGATGATATTTGATGTTGTGTGGGCAATATTATGTAATAACATGATTGGTGCCTAGAAGGTTTTTTATTAAAGGCCTTGAATAAGTGAAGTGCTTATTTTGATGTAATTTAAATAACATGGTGGGGCTTTGTTGATAATATATGAACATATGCTTTATGATATGTTAGCATGATGATTGTTTGTGAAAATTATAAGCATATGATATAAATTTTCATAGAATATGATGATATGTGGTTGATATTGCTCAGTTGGCATTCATTACATGTTGAGCATGATATTGACATTACATTTACGGGCATAAGTCATGAGTGTGGGTGTGAGTGTGCATGATTAATCAAATGCTGCTCTTGGAATTTGATAAATGGACTCGGAAGAAGGGGATTAAAGATCTCGTTGAGTCGTATGATTACATGAAAAGGTTGGTCGGGGTAGAAAGAAGGGACTAGAAGATCCCTCGGGTGAGAGACCTAGTGAGTGGATACGCACTCCATTGGTATAAGAGCCCATAAAGTGTGTCGGTGTACGCGGAACCATTGGTGGAAGTCCATGAATTCCGTGTCGGCTGGGTGCCGTTGGTGTAAGTCCATAAATATCCACCCCAAGGAAGATGCAAAAATTTAAAAGGTCATTCGATGTGCAACATGAATGACAGATTTATACACATTGGCACTTGCATGTGTTAAAGAGTCGGAAGAGCTCGGGTTGAATTGCATGAGTCAGTCACATCTCATTTCATAACATGACATGAAGAATTCCAACATTGAATGCAAATTCTTGCTTGGAATGTGATGGATTGTTGAATGTTGCATATGTGCATTCTATGTGCATCTAGGTGGGGAGTAACCTTTTTAGGAATTATTCTAGTGACCGTGGCTCAGCCTATACGGGACACATTTTAGGTGGAGGACACACGCCCAGGGATGGCTTTCACTCGGGACCTCAAGCATGAAGAGAGACCAACAAGTAGTCTTTAAACTTGAAGTTTTGTAAAACTTTTGGTGAAAGATGGTTTTTGGCATGTAAACATTGTAATCATATTTGAATGCTTGTAATAGAACTTGTATGTATCAAGTTTTATATAGTAAATGATGTATAACGTGTATTGGATGAGTGTGGAAGGGCTGCTGTCTAGAGACTTAACCGTACTGGTACGCATACCGATACACTCAACTCCAGTGAGCAAACCGTACTGGTTGTGGGTATGGTTTCCAAAATTCTAAAATTTTAAAGGTGTTTTGCCATGCTTTTGGCATAGGTTTTCCTTCATTCCAATGATACAAATGGACATTAAATGAAGTATATTGAGGCATATTGGACATCGATTAGGTTAAATGATTAAAGGAACACGGGTTACACATGTGAGTAATATTCCCGGTTACGGGGATGTGATTGATGTGGTGTCGAGTTATGCGACATCCATGGGTATTTTTACGGGTTGATGGGTTATCAACGGTTAACAAAGGACCCCCAGATTTTGGGGTGTCAAACATTTTGCCTCTTTTTGAAATCTAACTCCATGTACTCCAAATTTGAAAGTGATGAATGCAAAACCATAGTTTTTGTTCCATCTTACCCATGTTCATTTTGTAAATTGCATTGTGATTTTTGTATTTTGATTGTTGGACGAATTGGTTGTGTTTATACTCTTACTTTGAAAATAAAATTTGCTGGGGACTAGCAAAGCTCAAGTTAGGGGGTGTGATTAGCACAAAACATTGCATATTTTATGTGCCATTATATCCCCTTTTAATCTTGCTTTTGTAGTTAAAATGAGCGGAATTGCACTGTTCGAGCTGTTAATGGACTTTCAGAATGTTTGTAGATAAAAGGGGTTAAATGATGCTAATTTAGCCCTCTCATGGTGCTCAAGATGAATGGAGTTGGGATTGAGGCTTAATGAGAGCCCAGAAGTTCAAGGAACGAAAAATTAGCAAAACAAGGAAAAACCTACTGATAGGTTTAGGCTACTATCATGCACCTACTACAAACCTAATGGTATTTGCTTCAACTTTAAAAGTGTAAACTCAAGCGCAGGTTGAGCAGAGTAATATATTCTCGGAAAGTCCGAGGTTGATCCCACGAGGAATTGCAACAAAGAAACAGTCACACAAAAAAACTAACAGTAATTCAAGAGTAAAAAGGATTGAATTGGGAAGTTGTGGATTGGAAAAGATTGGATTTGGTAATTAAAATAATATTAAAAATAATAGAGCATTAGGTACTCCCTCTCAACTTCGTACAGTAATAATTAAAGACTCAAAGACTTGACTTGAAATAGGAATTCAATGTTGGTTAACCCAATTAAAAAATCAAGTGGTCAATCCGAAAGTTATAATCTAAAAACTACCAGGAACCTGAATAATCATTCAATCATATTATTTTATGAAATCATATTAATTCTACTAACATGGAATAACCAGTGATTTACACGCAGGGAAACTCAAGCAATCGATGTACGTGGCACAACAACTCAGGAGTTTTTACAGCATAAACACTTTGCTAAAATATTAAGAATTAAATTAACACAATAACATAAATCATTAAGTATAAAAAGTCAATAAAAATACCGTACTCCATTGAGAGATTTTCCCCTAGCCCTAGTGGAGCTTTTTAGACGGACATGATAGAAAGAATGAAAAAAAAAACTAAGAAAGTTCGTAAGCAAAAGATTAAAAAATAATCATTCCCTTTTACAAGGTCTTAGGTTCATATTTATAATTTTTCATTCGAAAGAGATTGAATTTCATTCAGATTCCAAATTCGGCAACAGGTGCTTGACACGCGCCCGGACGCACCTCCTTCAACCGTCCGGACATAAGTTCCAGAATGGTCCTTCTTCCTTTTATCAACTCTCTACCGATCGCGTCTGGACGCGTACACTTCCTCCGTCCGGACGCGTGTTCCAGTGTGATCCTTCTTGAGCCATGCTTCATTTCTCCTCAT